>JASJET010000031.1:14545000-15745000 GCA_034092305.1 Diaprepes abbreviatus | reverse complement strand
AATAATAAAACATAAGTAGCAGATATTAAAAATGTAAACTTACACATTTACATTCGATTTTTTTTTGAGAATTTGCTAAGTTTCTATTTCATATTATTAAATACGCCCTCTTACGGCCTATTTAGAAACTTAAAAATATTTGATTTTCATTCATGTTGGCAACATTATTTAAGCTTCTTTTTTCCCAAAGTACTGTGATCAATATTTTCCGAAATACGGACATTAACATTCTGTTAACTTCATATGCTACATTTCTTTAAAGTCAACAAATGCCAACGAACAAGATTACACAGGAAAGTATTCTTGAATGAAAGAAAATAATTATTGGAATTTGTTAATTTAATTATTCGAAATTATATCACGGGCTCTTTAAAAAACTAAAATACCAAATTTCTATAAGCTTTCGACTTTTCAAATTATATACTTATGAAAGTTAGTAATCGTGGGGAATTTAATTTAATTTTACTGACAAAACTGTAGCAAGGCATCAACTGTGGGTGTATTCTTTCAAAGCATTATCACTTTCAGTTTTATCATTTAAACAAATGTTTATTTAAAAGGATTTTAAAAGAATGTTGTAATAGCATTTTCACTTTTATCTATCTGTGTACCGGTAACTGTCAACTTAAGTAGTAAGTCAACATATAAAAACAAAATTCCCCAAGCTTACTTACTTGCGTATGTATTTTATTTTTGATTAATACTAAGAACTTTTTTGTGATAAATATATCATATACTATGTGATTTGCAAAGTTTTTAGAGAACACATGAAACTATATTAATTAATGATTGAAAATACATTCACTCTTTAGTTTAAACTCCCATGAGTCCAATACACTTTTCCAGTCATTCCTCTAACCTGAACTAGCACAGGAAGTTGGAAGAACTAGATAACTAATTGTATTAGGAGACCTAAATAGTAGAACAAGTAAAACTCATGATCAAGTGGTAGGACCATTTCGAAAAACAGTCACAAATGATAATGGTGATCGACATAATTTTTTTTTTTTAATTTTGGTCTTTCTTATGGATATTTATATCTAAAGATTTTCTTACTTATATTTAACCAATAAAATTTTATATAATAGAGAGTGGAAAAAAGCCACATCCCCTAGTATTGCTTCTTTTCAGTAAAGTTAACATTATGAAAAATTATATAATGGAGTAATTTTCTTCTATGAAAACTCACTGGGCTATCAGTTTAATAAGTTTTACTAATCTTATTCATGAATTAATGATTTTATTCGTGTGTTTTTTTCTTTAATAGTGAATGGGGCCCTTTAGACTTAGCCCCGGGCCTCCAAAACTCTTAAATCAACATTGATTAAATAAAAATTCATTTTTTATATGGTAATGTTGTGTTGCTTTATTTTTAGTCAAATCAATATATATGTATGTACGTATTAGTTTAAACAAATTACATGTAAACAATGATTTAAATATTTATTGGCAATTTTAATTTGCATTCTATGGACATGTCAGCGCAATATTTTCTTACTCGATTCGAAATTAATTGATGATTATTATAATTTATGATGATTATTCTAATTGGGTTTAACTGCATCGTACTCTATTATAAAACAATATTTAAATAAACTTCTGAACATTTAAAAATTAAAAATTATTGGTATAAATTTAATAAAATAAAATGTTAATTTTAATCAGACGTGTGATGAGGTACAGTGAATTTCGATAATAGTGACGTCGTATTATTAAGAGGTTATGGTAAAACCATATTATGTCATGCACTATTTTGACGATTGCGAAGCTTGGACAATTTGAACTTCATTGTAAATGGTGACATACGATTAAAGTGGTCATGAATATTACACATCGAAATAAATATTAAATTAATAAGAAGCCTCAACAAATGGAGGTCTGTGAGCTGTCAGCTAAACACAAAGTGAAAAGATCTGAGAATAAATCTTGGAAATTAGTAGATTTAACCGTAATATTTGAGCAATGGATGGACGTAGTTGATAGTGACCATATAATAACGGTCAATAGCAAATTCGGGAAGAGTTCAGTAAATTTTCACGAAAACTACTTACTAAAGGCAAATATTTTATTGTGTGTTTTTTTTTAAAGTATACTTTAAAAAATGAGTACTGCTGTAAATGCACTTTTAACACTGAAGATGATACAAGAAGTGTCAGACCTTCAAATGCAATCAGATCGTCATACCATCTCTATCTAGGTCATTCTATACTCTTTTCCGATGATAGTCTTCTTATTGTATCACTCATTGTTCTTTATGTCTGGCTACATATCCTGCTCAATTTTATTTAGGGTTAGATATTCTCGTAATTATGTCTAGTATACATTCTCTCTTTCTAACCCATTCACTTACTCTTCAAACGTACGCCAAGAAGTTTTCTCTCCACTGCTCTTTTATTTACTTGTAGTTTGTAAGCAGTTTTCTTGTTCATTACTGATGTTTTCTTGTCATAAGTCATAACAAGAAGTCATTTTAAATTTGAGAGTTCGGTGAAAATACTCATCCAAACAGGAGAATATATATATATATATATATATATATATATATATATATATATATATTATCACTTCCTCCAAGAGCTTTGAGTTCAGGAAAATAGAGCCGATTCTGCTTCTTATACGAGGAGTGTGTATGCTGCTGGAATCTCACCCCCCCCCCCCCCCGGCGACAACTTATTTTTTCTTGTGGTCGCCCCCCCCCCTCCCAAGAGCTTCGAATTTAGAAAAATAGACCCATCCCTGCCTTGTACACTAAAAATGGGAATATTGCTGGCGTCCAGCTCCCATCGACAACTTGCTTTGGCTTGCCATACTGTACTTCCGCCCCGCCCCCTCCAAAGAGAGAGGCTGGATCCGACCCTGTATATGTATATATATATGTATATATATATATATATATATATATATATATATATATATATATATATATATATATATATATGACCGTTTTACTAAATACTGCTGAAAATCGGAAAGACACTCAATTTTACTTTCAAGGGGACACTTTTAACGAATATTTGCAGTGTTCCTGATTCAACTCCTTGAAAGAGGTGGGAGTTATTCCCAAAATTTTAAATGCGGAGGGTAGTTAAGTAGCACATCATTTTACAGCTCTTTGAATATCGTTTTCAAAAATACGCTAATTAATTAATTTTTTGACCAGTGATTTCTTAAAAATCGCGTTTCAAATTTACCGAAGTAATCATAACTTGCCTGCACTGAGATTTATGGTTTTTAGGTTATTATTTAAAAAAAATTGTTGTGTTGACCCCCTTTTAGTAGAAATTTTGTAAGGGGAAAACTGGATTTTCAATTTCTCTTATCTCTGGAATATTTTACAGATAAAATATACTTTTTTTGCTACTCCTGCAAAAATATTCTTAGAATAGCATCACACGAGGCTGTAAGAAACGCACTGAAATTACATAAATTTCATCTCTATAAAATGAAGAATTTGAAGAGCTCCATGAGAACAATTTTGACAGAAGAATAGAGTTTTGTGAAACCTCTGCCAAACATCTGGGGGCATACACAACCGTAACAAAAAATTAATGTTTGAGCTGGTATTCTTGAAAATGACATTACTGATCCTTCATTTATTAAAAAAAAAAACTTTACAGGTGATCTGTATCATAATTGCTTCAAGGGACTATCAATTCCTTTATAACTCACGAGCTAGAGACTCAAATCGATGCTGCTGGTAAATTAGTTTTACAGGAAGATCTGTTACATTTCTATCAGGACTATTTTCCACATAATTATTTTTTTTACCGTCCGACAGTGGTTAAACGGAAATTTCCCGTACAGATGAATTGGCAGAAGGGGATCAATTAATGGCCTCCGAGATTACCGGATTTTATTGCCTTAGATATTTTTCTTTGGAAACTTGCCGATATTGATGAACTTAAAAAGGCGAATTATGGCAGCATACCGGTCAATTTCGTTTGATGTTTTCCGAAATGCTAGGAAGGAGTTCGAAAAAACATTTTAAATAAGATAGTGGGTAACTGGATTCTATCTGTTTTATGTTTGAATTTTTTTTAAAGTAAATTAACCACCAAATAAAAAATTAAAGTCTAGACTAGACTTTGCTTCCCGTTCGAAGGTTGGAACTAATGTCACTTAATCATACCTAAATTTATCTACTAAAAAAATCAACTAAATAAATATGTTTGAAATAATTAATACTAAAAACAATAAATCTGCAATGTCATTTCTTTGAAACTAACACTCAGAAAATAATAAATTAGAGTATTATTGGAAAGATAATTAAATCGGCTTTAAAATGTTGTGCTACTGACTCCCCTTTCTATTTAAGATTTTAAGGGTAACGTCCACCACTTCCACGTGGTTGAACCACGAAGGCAAAAAATATTCTTTAAAAGTGCCCCTCTTGAAAATAAAATGGACGTGTTTTTTCGATTTTTATTAATATTATTTACTTAAAAGGAAGAAAGTTTTTAAATCAACAACTTGAATATACAATGACTGTCAAAAGTACATATTTTTTGTCGTTATTTCTATACCTGTCATAGGACATTCAGCAAGTGTATTTTTGTATTAAATAGCCACAGTAATTTTTTAATTGAATTAGTGGTTCATTGCTATGGTAAAGCTGAGTTTTCACGCTTATGGGGTGTATGCTTCAGCCGCCATCTTCATAAATAGTAATTTGCGAATATCTACGAAACGGTTGATGCTACGACAAAAATAATAGAAGTCTTATTTGACGGGGAAAGGTGGTAACATTTTTTGCGTAAAATTTGTTCCCGTTAAAGTCAACATCAACTTTTTAAAACTTTTACTTACAATAAGTGAGGATTGAAACTGTCCAAATTGGTATATGTTCACTGTCTCTAAGCATTTTAAATGAAATCCTTTGGAAATAAATCCAAATTTCAGTTAATTATAATAGACGAAAAATATATTTAAATGTTTTCATGGTAACAGCAGGATTATTAATGTGACTTAAGGCCTGATCCACGCATTATTTTTAATGTACGCTAGGATAATGAAAATGAGCAGAATATGTATGACGTCATTTTTACGAAATTCTTTGATTGGATGCAACCTTTTGAAAAATATATGAGGACATTTTATTGAATGCAGTATTGTTTAAGTGTCGTTAAATTCAAAATATTTACTTAAGACGTAGACAATGAATTACCTTATATCTGAATCATCTCACGTACTACACATCACACACAAAGGAAGTACAATAGTTGACGAAAAAAACTTAAAAATAAATTAGTACAAAAATAATCCTGAATTAAGCGAGCAAACAAACTTCAATTAAATTTCCTACTAGAATAATTTGAGTGATACATGAATATAGTTCAGTGGGAAGTATCTGGGAATCCCAAACTTGATTCGATTCCAGTGCCTTCAACTTTTTTTTTCTCGAGAAATCTCTTTAGAACAACATTTCTCTAAAAATTCCTCTAGAAAACTTTAAAATCCTCCAGATATACACGATATATCTCAGCAGTGTTTAAGCACGTAGTAGCGCAATCTCAGCAAATTTTACGTTACTTACGTTACTGTGGATAAATTACTACAGGCTGAAAAAAAAACAATAATCAAAAATGTGGGCTGGGTATGAGGAATGCGCTTCGAAAAAGGTAAAGACAGTCCCACCAGCCGGTAATATTATAATCACGGCTTTTTGGGATTCATTTGGCCTAATATTAATTGATTACCTACAGAAGGAAAATGCGATCACAGCACAATAATGTGCTTCAATATTGGATTGATTTGATATTGTACTAAAGAAAAGGGGGTGAAAAAATGCCTGCTTATGACAATACTGCATCAGATCGTTAAAGTACAATCGCAAGAATTACGTTATGAATTAGTTCCTTATTCACCTTACTCGACAGATTTAGCACCTAGTGACTATTTTTTTCCCCAACATGAAGAAAATTGTCGAAGGACGGGATTATTACGTAGGTTAATAAGTATTTTCATGCGTTTGATATAGATTATTTTTCAGAAGGAATAAAAAAAACTTGATTACCGTTTCAATAAGAGTACAGGAGGTCCTGGGTATTTCGAGACGCACAATCTCGGAAACCGATCGAGAAGTTAAAAAATTCTTTAGTGTTAAAACAATACACATTTAGTTCAAATATCATCAGGGATACAGGGTTCTTCAAAATAAAGAGAGAAGAAAGATATGATAATTGTTTCACTGATCAATTGCTACATTTACGTAAATTATATCACCAAAAAAACTTCGAAAGACCATATACAAGTTCTACCAAATGAGAGAATTTCTGTCTTTGAAACTATTGAGAACGACTTACCAGGTTTTAATTGAATCAGTCCTCACATATGTTTTGAATGTTTGGGGCAGTGGATGTGGTAACATGCTTTACCCGTTAACTGTTACTCAAAAGTATATAATAAAAATATTCTTAAATAAATCAAGGAGGCTTCCATTGGACTTACTATTTGAACAAGCTAACCTAACTATTAGACAATTGTATTTTAAAAATGTTCAAAAATCTATGTGATAAATATAAAAGTCCGATTATGCACAATGTTCATACCAGGTCTGTTTACAGTGGAGACCTTACCTTTCCTGTAGCGTTATATACGGCTTCGCAGAGGCATATTATGTATATTGGTCCAAAGTTATCTAATTTGTTACCTTTAGAAATAAAATCTATTATAAATGTATATTCTTTTTGTGTGAGAATATCTGAGTGGATAAAAGCAAACCAACATTAGATCGTTTATACAGGGCCACTATTCAATTAGTATTGGAAATGGATATGATTTTAGGTATTGTTTTTTGTGTTAATATTTTTGAATATTATTTTATATGTGTGTATGTGGTGTTTCTCTTTAAATAGGTGTGAGATTAATTTCTTTAATTCATTTTAAATTGAATTGAATTTTAATTGCTTTATTTTGTGAAAGTGTATTAGAAAGTAAAAGTTTGTTATTTGATATCCAGACAAGCTGCTTGTAGCTTATGGATTCAGTAAATACATGGATGTAGAAAATTATTGTAACTTTCTTATTTAGTGGTAATAAATTATTATTATTATTATTATATTTTGGGATTGTACTGAATATAGCTTTATGGATACTGATAATAAAAATTTGTCTTTCAAGCCCATTGTGTGGAATATTAAATGTAAGTTAGTAAAACGAATAATCTAAAAGTACAAAATTGATAACTATTACAGAAACTTGGTGGAATTTGTCTAACTCCGCATCGCCTAAAAAATATCTAGAATATGTGAATAATTGCAAAGAAGATTATTATCGTAGTGTATAGCATTGTTCTTTAATCAATTAAAAAAAAACATTGTTTTAAGTCTTGCAATATTTTAGATTAATTATCATATTCTTAGTCAGAGGTACTGTTAAAAATGTGGAAATTGCATGGCATAGCAAACTTATTACTCTAGTTTAACTCACACTTGACTTTTTTCTTTTTACATTATTATGAATTGATAGAAAAAATAACATTTTTATTTTCTCAAAAAATATCCTAAAAAAATTATGGGCGAAAAACACAAGCAAATTATTATTATTTCAAGGGAGGGACGGACATATAAAAACTTAAATACATGTATTCTTTATGTTATCTAACTCGAAAATTTATAAATAGTAACCACTTAGCGAAAATTGAATTTCTGAGAGGATTGGGATAATTTATCATTTTTTATAAATATTGTTAGTTTAAGCAATGATAACAAATATTTGATAAATAAAATATAAGCGATCCGAGCCAACAGAACATCGGTTTTATAATTAGAGTTTTCTGAGGATAGACTGATGCGTTTTTACTTATTTACCTCGACTTAGCCCCGCTACGTGGTAGAGGGAATACGAACTGACTTCTCATCACCAAACGCACCAAGGGAATCTTCAAGCATGGCTGCAGAAGCCCCTTCATGGACAATATCCAAATGATATCTACCAAAAAATAGTCGACAAATCAGTATCAAACCGATGTTAGGGCAAATGCTTCCAGAAACCGACTGTTTCTTAATATCTGTTCAAGACCAGGTTATTTCAAACTAACTGAAATACATTATCAGAGACCTCTCAATCCAGAACTACCAATGGTGATATTAATGTCAAATATCATAGACAATCTACCACATAACGGAAGGTGTCCAATATTTGTCGCCTTGGGGTACAAGAAGAGACATGATTCAGCAGCTAAGATCATCCACCAAGTTGAATCGTTTGCAAATAGAGATAGTGTCATACTACAAATCCGAAAAACAACGAGTTCAAGCTCTAACTGCAATGTAAGATACAAGCATAATGAGAAGATCATGAAGTACAGAGATCTGGAATTAAAAATACGTAGATTATGGGGAATAATAGGGTTAACTATACTAAAGAGTCTTATGCATATCGAGGGACTGGGCTTTAGTAAACATGTGTATCAGGCTATGTAAAAGGCAGTACTACTTGTAACTGCTCAAACGGTCTGAAAGTTTATGCATCATCAAGGGCTCGACAATATGGAAAGGGCACCCAAGGAGTTCAATCCTCTTGATATGCGAGTATATCTGGAGAGTGTCTTAGAGCCGTTTTACACATACAAGAATTATAGTCAAAATTTATCTCATAATTATGTTGAAAATTTTCATAAAACTAATTTGCTGTTTTACACATCAAAGAATTATTGTTAAAATTTTGGTAAACATTTTCGGCATAAAAATATAGAACGTGTTCTATATTTTTATGACTAAAATACGGAAAGTGTGCGAAAATCGACGAAGAATAAAATTTGTGAATTGACAACCCGCGTTTGGTAATCAACTTAATCTCAATATTTACTCATTGTTATTATTTATTTTGTGGTTTTTTAATTACATATGTTTGGAAATTTTCATATTTATGACATTTTAAGGTTATACCCAGATTATATCTTCCTTTTTAACTGACATGTTCTGAAAATGCGCATGAGCAACGACAAAATTATCACCAAAATTATATTCAGATTTCTTGTACGTGACAAACAGAGTGGTATTTTATTGTAAAAATTATCTCGAAAGAATTTTCGGCAAAAATTTGCTGAAAATATTTGTTCTATATAAAAATGAAGTACATTAATTATTCGTATATACATAGAATGAGACGTATGATTGAGCCACTACTATAAAACTGCTTCTGTGTAGCTTATGTGTATCTTCTATAAGCTTAAAATATGGCCCTTCACAAAAATGTCAAGTAAATTAGTAAATCTATAATTATTATATTAATTGCAATACAAAACAGTTTGTAATCTACTTACTTACTTTTTAGTGGGTTTAGTTTTGTAAATAATTTATTATACATATTTTTTATGCATTCTTCTTTATATCATTTACGTAAAATTTGATTTTACTAAAATAATTTGAGAAACATGTAGCAACTCTAACAATAACAATAAAGTTCTCCTTCTGTTATAACATTGAACGGATAAAAACTATATAATCCTATTTTTTGCTGCTGAATCGGAATATGTTATTCAGAAATCTTGAAAAATGGTACATTTGTTTAAATCGCAATTGTTACAAGAAACTAGAAGATATTAATTTTTCAATCTGAAACTAATCATATCGTAAAGTATGGCTCAAAACAAAAAGAAAACCCTATATATATATATATATATATATATATATATATATATATATATATATATTACCTATAAAAAATCAACAATTTAAAAGATATTGACAGTTTAAGGTTATTGTTCACCACTTTAGCAAAAATTCAAACAGTTCTGGAATCTTTGAGCTCTTATCTTTCAGACAATATCATATTGTTGGTCCAATTTAACGCAGAATACTGTTTCAAACGCTTATTTACTTTATTACTTATTAAAATATTATTAAAAATCGTTAATAATTAATTCATTGTTACTAATTAAAATAAAATACTTAATTAAAGCGCGCAGTTTTTGAATGCCTCTTCATCTCTGACACTGCAATGCGAAATTTTATCGAAATAGGTGATATTAATTCAGAAATAAACTTATCAGAACAGGTGATATCGAACCAAATGTAAATCCAGGTTCGATTCCATATTTCTTTCAGACATTTATGTGCGAAATCGCACCGATATACCAGAACTTAATTCAGAAATGTAGGTGACTTTTTCGGAATTATTGTAAATAAGTTTTTAGCATTAGCTAGTCAACGATCAGCATTGACGCGATAATAGTAGGCAGAATGTTTAAAGTAATATTAGGTTAATTATTATTATGTTAAGATTAATAATTGAAAATTAATTTACTTTAAAGTTTTACCAATTTTTACGACATTGAGCTAATTAAGTTCAGTATAAGTGAAGCGTAACATATATAAGATTAGAGTTAGGAGGTTAATTTCTAATCCGCTAATTATTACAATAACTGATACTTTTAGGCAAAATTAAACGTATGCATAAGAATGAAGGAGTAATGAGCTTAGGTAAGTTAACCGTGCATATCTTCCAATATTAAATGTATTCAAATAAAACAAAGTCTAGCTTATTCCCATCACCTATTAAAATAAAAGTTAAAATTATTTAGAACAGAGCCCAGCTTATTCCCCAGACCCATTAAGAAAATTATCTTTCTTCTAAAACATAGCCTGGCTCAGCCCTAAACCTGTAACTGAAAGTTACTCTATAGTAAAGCCGAGCATAGACCACTCTTCATATCTGCAAACAAAAGTTAACCTTGTTTTAAATAATTTGAAAATACTTCGAAAATGTGATGAATATAAACTCTAAATTATGACTTCCATTAAGCCGAATATTGAACTTTATTACTTATTAATTTGAAGAAACGATGTAAATTGTTTAAAAAAAATTTCTTAATTTCTCAATTTCATTAACAATAAAAGTTATAAATTCTATAACTTTTATTGTTAATCAAATGGATTGTATTACAATTCAATATGGATAATAGAAACAACGGAAGATTCAGAATTAAATTTCCTGCTTACGTGCAACTTATGGCGGGCTTTCCTGCTCTGTTTTTATATGTGTGTTTAAACCTGCAAGCTAGCAGATCTCAAGATGTCGCGTGTGCTATTTCGTTAAAAACGATATAATGAAGTTTAAAGTAATTCTTTCTAATGAAACTAAAACACAATTTGACATACCTCTATGGATCATATATATTTGGAAGTGGTAATATATATATATATATATATATATATATATATATATATATATATATATATATATATATATATATGACTGATGAAACTAAGTAGTATGGGTATCCACTGAGTTTTTCTTAAGTGGTTTGAAAGTTATCTTTCCAATCGAACACAAAGGGTGAAGATTGATGGCGTTGAATCTGCTGATATAGCTGTCACTTCTGGAGTCCCACAGGGTGCATATTTGGCACCCCTTCTTTTTAATTGTTTCGTGAATGATATAGAGGATTCTATAGTCTCAAGCAGATGTCTTTTATATGCTGACGATTTAAAGATATTTAAGGTTGTTGGAGAGATAGGGGACTGTGTGGCCTTGCAGGGTGACCTGGATTGTTTTACTAAGTGGCGTGACCGCAATTTCATGCAACTTAATTTAACAAAATGTTCTGCCATTACTTTCTCAAAGAAAAAAGATAGTATAGTTTATAATTATACATTGCACAATACAATGCTGACTCGCTCAGATCATATAAAGGATCTTGGGGTGATATTTGATGAGGGTCTTTCTTTTGACCTGCACGTTGATAGTATTTCGAGCCGTGGTTTGAGGCTTGTTGGTTTTATTAAACGCACACTAGCTGATTTCAGCAGTGTGCAGTGTATTAAATCTGTATACTGCTCAATGGTTCGATCAGTCTTGGAGTATGCATCTCCAGTCTGGGCACCAAACTATGAAATATACAAAAATAAAATCGAGAAGGTACAAGTTCGTTTCTTGAAATTTGTTGCTTTTAAGCAAGATGTGCCATTCAGTGTAATACGGGATTATATGAGCTTGTTATCATTATATAATAGACGCATCTATTTTGACCTAATATTATTTTATAAGATCATAAACTCTATGGTTCATGCTCCTGAATTGTTGGGGGTTATTGGATTCTCTGTATCTCAGAGGGTGCTTCGGGGCCATAGTCTTTTTAATGAACCATACCATAGGACAAACTATGCGTTTAACACCCCAATGTCCAGAATGAGTAGGGAAATGAATTCACTGCCTAGGAATGTTGACCCATTTATACTCTCTCTGAACTCATTTAAGGGTTGTATTAATGATTTTTTAAGTAATTGAATTTTATACATAATAGACTGTAGTGACAGTATTATTGTTTTAGTTAATTGTTATTCTTTTAGTACTGATGTGACTTGTGATATTTTGTGATTGTTTCGTTTTAGATTTTTTTATTCTTATTTGACGTATTATATAAAATGGAATTTGTACGATTTATTGCCGTTAATAAACCATTATATATATATATATATATATATATATATATATATATATATATATATATATATATTTTTTTTTTTCTTGAGTATAGGTTTTTCCATTAGAGAAACAAAGGACAACAATTTTTCTGACGTTTCGCTCTACATAGTGAGCTTCTTCAGGGATCTGGTATATTTATTTTGAATCTACAAAATTACAATTTTTTTTAATAAACATGTATCACAGTAATCGTCCTACATACACATTACATTTTTAATTTAATTAAAAATAATAAAAATAAAACAGATTTTACAACAGTCTTAAAGTTTAAAGTTTAAAACAATACACAGGTTAAAATAGTGAAAAGTATTGTTTTAAATTTTAAACTTAAAGACTGTTGTAAAATCTGTTTTATTTTTACTAATTTTAATTAAATTAAAAATGTAAATGTAATGTGTATGTAGGACAATTACTGTAATATATGTTTATTAAAAAAATTGTAATTTTGTAGATTCAAAATAAATATACCAGATCTTTGAAAAAGCTCACTATGTAGAGCGAAACGTCAGAAAAATTGTTGTCCTTTGTTTCTCTAATGGAAAAACGTATACCCAAGAAAATATTACAAAAAAAATTATATATATATATATATATATATATATATATATATATATATATATTATTTTATTTGGGTATCTTCTTAGGTAATAGGTTGTGAATAAATTTCCAAATTTTTTTTTCTTATATTTACTTACGACGTTTCGCACATCGTGTTGTGCTTTTTCAAGTTTTTTTCCTTAAACAGAAGATTTATTTACATTAAAAACAAAAACATTTAAAACACACTCAAACATCTTAAAACACTGACAAGTTTTGTATAACATATTATATGTCATTTTAAAATCATCAACAGATACAATTAAAACATTTTTTTATATAGCCTACCTTGGAGTTTGCCAGATCAAGAATATTAAAATTATTATATATATCCTAATTTGATGTGATAGAATGTATTTTTTGACCTATTTCTGTGGGTAGCTTTTTCTCTATATTAAAATTTTTTTACTAGATACAGTGTCCGGAATATTTTATAGTTCATAACTTTTTCTGTTTATTTATTTTTGAAATTTTAGCTTTGGTTAATTAGATTATGGCAAATTTGACTGAGATTACTTATATCTTTTTTATCATTTACGGTGTTTTTTTCTTTTTTAATTTTTATAATTTCTTTTATAGTTAATTTATGATAATTTGAGTCCTGAGCTAATATTTTGGTTTGTTAAAACTGAATTCATGTTTTGTTTGGATTTCGTGCTTGTGTAATGCAGTTGAAGGGTTCTTTGTATATTTGTGACAGTTCAATCTATTGTCTAAGTACTGTGTTGTCATTCCTATATAAGTTTTAGGACAGTCTAGACATGGTATTAAATAAATAATGTTGGATTTTTCCTTTTTAGGTACTTTACTTTTTAAAGACGCAAATAAATTTTTCAGTAAATTTTGTGCTTTATGACAAACGGTTATATGATGTTTTGATAAAATATGTTTTATTGTCTCCGAAAGACCATTCATATAAGGCATACTGTTATACTTTTTATTTTCTTCTTGGTTTTTATTTTTTCTTTTTTTTCATTATAGAACAAATGTGTTCTTTGTTTTATTATTTTGGATATAATTTTTTTTGGAAAGTGATTGTTTATGAGAGTTGTTTGAGCATTTTTTAGGGATTTATGGCGATATTTTGTGAAGATTGCTAGACCTATTATCACACTCTTTTTTTGACATTTTGGGTGCTTTGAATTATAGCTTAGGTAACGAACTGACCAAGTTTCTTTAGTGTACCATTTAGTTTCGATTTTGTGATTCTGTCTATCTCTAATTAGAATTAAATCTAGAAAATTTATTTCGTTATTTGTTTCTGTTTCGGTGGTAGATCGTAATTTATCATGGAAGCAGTTGAAAGTAGCAACCAAAAAATTTCTTCTTGTCGTTAATTTTTTTGATTCTTCCGATTCGTTCATCGATTAATCCGTTTATAATGCCAAATTATTCCTAGTTAAAATGTGGAACAAAAATTGCAAATATAATAAATTCAGCGAACTACTTAATTATTATTTTCATTATTCACAGAAAAATGGACCTCTTGAATTACCTCTTACAACTGCTACAATGCGTTTACGTATTAAACGAACATTTTATGTTACTTATTTAAAACTGACTTGTTTGCTCCTAGTTATAACACATTAAAACCACTGGATTCTGGCTTCAGGATCGAAGACAATATATTGATTTCTGATAAAATTAATGTATTTTTGCCGTCCAGTGACGAATTTGTAACTAATGTTTTTGTAAAACATGTTCATCATCATCTTGTTATTGTGTACGAGCTGGGATACCATGCTGTCAATATTATATATATTTTAACACATGCAGAGCGCATTGTAATGAAACCAAGGACCCAATTTGATTAATGGATAGTACGTTAAAACATAAGATATCACTTATAATTTGTTGGAATGATAAACTTAAAAAAAAAAAGTTTAATTTGCTTAAACAATTTACGTTGTTGATTGCAATTAATAATTTTTTAACAAATAAAGGACACATTTGTTCTATAATAAATAATAGATTTCATTATTCGACTTAATTTAAGTCACAATTTAGAGTTCAAATTCATGCCACATGCAGATATCGAGCTACACCAAGTTTGGATCGGTCAAAAATATTGTTTGCTAAAAAGCGTTTGAAATAGTGGTCTGCATTAAATTGGACTAATAATGTGGTATTTTCTGAAAGTTAAAAGCAGAAATCCTCTAGAATTGTTTGAATTTCGCGATAACATTAACTTTTGCAAAAGGTGTGATAAATAGTCCAACTTTGAACTTTAAATTGTAAATAACTTTTTAATTAATGACTTTTTATAGATAACAAATATAAGGTTTTCTTTATGCTTTGAGCCACACTTTACGATAGGATTGGTTTCAGATCGAAAAATTAATATCTTCCAATTTGTTGAAACAATTGCAATTTAAACCAAATGTGCCACTTTTTTAAATTTGTAAATAACATATTCATATTCAGTGGCCAAAAATACATTCGTTTAGTATCTAGCGTATACGGAAAGCTATCCAGCTTCCGGAGTATATCGAATGTTTACTAGAATAAACATTCGATTTTATGAGAAAAATGAGTTTAAATGACATTGGAGGGCGATTTGGCTCTCCATAATGGAAAATAAAATTTGTGCGATCAAAAAAAGTCATTTCTTTTCAGTTAAACACTTTATTTACTAAATTTCTGGACAGTATCTAATTTTTCAACCTACTTATTTTTAGATAACATATAGAAATAAACTTGTTGCAATTTTTTAATCCTAGGAATTGGGTTTTTCCAAAAAGAAAGCGAACAGTGGCTATACCTAAGGCGCTAAATACCATATAAAGGCTTTGGAAGAAATTAATAAAATTATTTTTTGTAATTTATAATTTTCCTGTAACTTATATATTTGTAAAAAAATTTGCAAAAGTGAATAAAGTTGTTTAAAAAAATATTACGAAATTTGTAACGCTTTATGTCTTTGGTACAAAAGTGAACAAAGTCGTTTGAAAAAATATTACGAAATTTGTAACGCTTTATGCCTTTGATACAAAAATGAAAAAAGTTGTTTAAAAAAATATTACGAAATTTGTAACGCTTTATGCCCTTGGTACTTCCACTCTACGCCTAAAAATTTGAAAGAATGTAGCACATTTATTTAGAAATTCTATTACATACATTTGAGCTAATAAATTAGCATAGTAATAATATTTTAAAGTACGTAGCTCATTTTTTAGAAACACATTATTATATTAACATCTAGCACATATTAACGAACTAATGAAGTAAATAAAATGGAACATCTTCGGTTACAGGGACCTCAAAACCCATGGCCAAAAGATGTAGCGAAAATAGTAGTAAAGGACCATCATCAGGACAAAAAGGCATGCATTTTCCGAGTGACATCTTCGATTTTCGTAGAAGACAAAATCTGAAACCACCTTTTTTGTAACCCAAAATTAAATTGTAAAAAGTTTTACTTACGAAAAGCAATGATCACAATTATCCATGAGAGTATATAATCACTTTCTGGGCTCATTTTGGAAAAAACACTTTGGAAGCAAATCCAATTTTTAATTAATAATAGTACTGATTAATCGATGTGCGTCTTGTTTTAACGGACTGAAAAATTCAATTGAATGTTTCCGCGGCAATAACGAGGCGGCAGGTTTCCCAACTTGAGTTTAAGGCTCAAAACAAACGTATGGCTCATTTATAAAAAATTGAATTCCATTGTGATAAAAACTGATGAAACCATCGAAGAATTTTTCCTATCAATTCTTGACGCTGATTATGTGACTATGTATGCGAATGAGTTGACCGCAGTGCTGGTATCTGACGATGTAGAGGCTCTCTCGAAAAATAAAATTAGTTATAAACAATATGGAAACTTGGTGTCGAAACAACCATTTAATAGTAAATAGCGATGAGATAAATATCTATGTTAGGAATCCTTTATCTATAGATATCTGTAGCTGAATGAATACCAATTTTTCGGATCGCACTAAGAATTTGGGAGCGGTTCTCGTTTCGTCTTTTGACCACCACATTGATTTTGTTTGCTCGAAGTTAAGTTCAGCCTATTTTGCCTTAATAAATTTAAAAAATGCTCTTGTTAAAGCTGGTCTAATGACAACGTATTACGCTATGATTTATGGTTATTTATCCAACAATATAATGTCCTGGGGAATCAAAAGTGATAGTAATCGTATATTTGTAGCCAAAGAATAATTTATTTACACATACCTATGGAAAGCTGTAAGACCATATTTGCAGAAAAGTGTGTAATTACAGTTAAAAACAATATGGATGACTTTGAAAAGCTGGCATAGATTTAAATATCTAATTAAGAAGTTGAAATAACTTCTTATTCTATATGAGAATTCGACAATTACAGGAAAAAAGCCTTTTACGTTATATATATATATATATATATATATATATATATATATATATATATATATATATATATAGGAAGAAGCCGTGACTGGCTGACTGATCGGTCAACGTACAGCTTAAACGGTTAAAGACTTCAAATTTAGCACACACATTCGTGATATGGTATAGGTTAACAATAAGGAAGGATTTTGTGATATCTTTATTAGAAAAGGTGAAAATGATAAAAAATATGTAAAATGACATGATTTTCGGGATGGTATTATATAACACTCAACTAATTCAGTTCAATAATTGTTTTAATTATTTTAAACAAGATTAATATCTGAATATATGAGCTAAACTTTTTCTACAATCTATAATCCATTTATTTATATGCTAAAAACAAATATTTTGTGGGCGAAGCCACGACGGCTAATGGTCTTTTATATTCATTCATTTAATTTTCATTATTTTAAACATAATTAAGTCCTGAATATACAAGTGAAATTTTTTTTACAATTGTTCAAAATCAATATATATATATATATATATATATATATATATATATATATATATATATATATATATATAATTTTTTTTTGTATCTTAAATCTTTTGTTAAATTTTTTTTTGTAAAATTTTCTTGGGTATACGTTTTTCCATTAGAGAAACAAAGGACAACAATGCTTCTTCAAAGATCTGGTATATTTATTTTGAATCTACAAAATTACAAATTTTTTCCACAATTGTTCAAAATCAATATATATATATATATATATATATATATATATATATATATATATATATATATATATATATATATTTGTAGAAAAATACACATTTAATATGGCGGTACTTTAAACAAAATATGTCTGGGATGAAGCATTATTAAAACTAAGAAGTTTTATGTAGATTGTGTTGAGTCTTATTTTGCAACAGTGGTGCAATTTACAAAAAATTGGCAAAAAATCTAAATTATCTTATACAGCTGAAATTTTACATATGGGTTAAAAAATTTCGTTCAGAAAAACATTTTCTAATAACTTTTTTCGATATTTTGAGATATAACCCCACTTTTGAATTATTTTTGAAAAAAAAAATAAAATTTGACAGATAATGCTAATCATGTGACTGCTATTTTTTTGGTTAATTTTCATCTCGATCGAAGCAGAAATTGTTGCCAAAGTCAAATTTCGAATAAAGCTATTAATAAAAGAAAAATCCCAAATGATGCGGACTTTACTAGAAGACTATATATATATATATATATATATATATATATATATATATATATATATATATAAAGGGAAGTCGTTGCTGACTAGTTAGGATAAACTAGTTAATATTGGGGTGTGCAGCAAGTGAAAGAGTTAATTCAAACTTTCGAAAATCTTTATTATAATTTTCATCTGCAGGGAGACTGCAATAATTACAAAAAAAGGGAAATTAGTAAGATAAATTTTCCCTAATAGTATTGATAACTTACATCTTTATTTGAAGATGTTCACTAAGATGTTAAATGGTTTTATGACAAAGTACATTGGTAAAAGAGACTAAAAACCACGGTCACAGACCAATTCACACAAATTGTTACATCAAATTGAATTTTAAAATTTAAATTAAAATAAAAAAATTTTTAAAACAGGAGTTTGAAAATTCTGAGGTTAGGAAATTTGTCAGCTGTCAGCCCTACTGACTGATTTTTCTTAGATTTCTGTAAAACGTGGTAACTGAATTTAATGATCGCATGTATTTAGAAGCTTGTCTACCTCCTGAAAAATTTTTGTTGAATAAGCGATTTCGCTAGGAAAAAATATTTTCGATTTCATGCATACATCAATTAACTGTAATAATAAAAAATACCTGTAACAAAATTTTTTCGAGTAATTTGGTTGCTGTGGCATTTAATAATTTAACTATTGAGAAATTGCCATTGTCTAAGAAGTTGACTAAAGTAAGATCAACATTCTAAATTTCTAAGCCTATTTTACTATTAAACATGGACAACTACACGCTCTCAGAGAAGGTAGACATGCTTGTTGTGTATGGGTTTTGCGAAGAAAATGGGCGTCGAAGTGTTAGGGTTTCTTAACCATCGAATACCACAACATCAAACATTTGTGTCATCTCCGTGAAACGAGAAGTTTCGACAACAAATTTGAAGGTAGGGTAATAATCGAACAACGCGAGAAAGAAGCTGAAAATAAAGGTTCAGGAACTATTACCGATTGATCCCCCATGCGCCTTACATTTTGTGAATTTATTCGACACAAATTTTGTTAAGAAAATTTCGTTAATTGGTGAGGCGTGCTTTAAACGATCTGGAGTCACCAACCATATACCATTAAAGTTGCACACCATCAGCGTAACTTTAAAATATATGTTTGAGTAGGTATTATTGGCCATTATCTTATTGGTCCTGTTGTGATTCGAAACAGGATAAATGGAAATATTTAACTAAATGTTTTGCAAAATACATTACCAGTTCTTTTGGAAAATTTACCTGTTTTACTTCGGAGAGAACTATGGTATATGCATGATGGTGCCCCATCCCATTTTTCCGTTACACGACCGATATCCCAACCGATGAATTGCAAGAAGCAATGAGGCACCAGTAAGATGACAACCATATTCTCCAGAGTTAAATATGTATACCTTCTTTTTTTGGGTGCTCTTAAAATAGAAGTATACAAGAATACGGTGAATACCGGCGAAAAATTATCGGTGCGCATTTTAAACGCTAGCAACCGTTTTAATAATACTGAGATATTATATATATATATATATATATATATATATATATATATATATATATATATATATATATATATATATATATATATATATATATATACAAAAAATTATTATCACCTTCAAAATAGGCTCCTTTTGATCCAATACAAGCATGCCAACCGTTAATCCAATTTTCCATACACTTGTTATATGCCTTGGCTCGGATGGCCTTAAGTTCATTCAGCAAATTAATTTTTATGGCTTCAATAGACTCATGGCGCGTTCCTCAAAGCAGATATTTGGGCTTCGGAAACAGGAAAAAGTCACAGGGAGCTAAATCTGCCGAATAGGGCGGCTCTACTTTCGCAATCATCTCTTTTGCGATCTCTCCTCGACGTTCTTTTTGCAAAAAATTCAGGTCTTTTGGTACGAGTCTAGCGTTGACACGCTTCATACCCAAAACATCATCCAAAATGTATTGAGTCGATCCGTAAGAGATGTTGAAAGTCTCTGCTATCTCTCTAATGCCAATATGGTGATTTTAGAGCACGGCTTTCTCAAGTTTTTCGATGTTATCGTCGTTAACAGAGGTGGATGGAAGACTCGAATGAGGCAAGTTTTCACCGACTTCACGACCTTCACTGAATGCTTTGTGCCACTCAAATACTTGCGTTCTTGATAGAGTAGACTCCCCAAAATACTTCTGCAACATTTTCAACGATTCCGTAGCCGCAATTACATTGAAAACATAAAATTTCAAGCAAACTCGTTGTTCAATTTTTTTTGCATAGTAAAAATCGCCAGAGAAACTTTTCGCGCCATAAACAAATAGCTGCCAAATACACGCTAATTAACATATGGAGCTCAAACTTCACACGAATGTCAAAAAAGGTTGTACCAATCGGAGAAAAAAAAATTTCCCATCGCGGTTTAAATGGATCAGTTCGGGTCAAATTTGATCACATGGTATATATCATCATTTTTCGGACCCGGAGTTTTTCCCTGATCTTGGAGTTTTCCGTACCTTTTAACGTGAGAGTAATATTTACCAACGGTTTTTCGCATAGCCGAGAATTTCCTATTTTATTTTAAAATTACACGCACGATAACTTCTCTTTTTTTTATTTGTTGGCTTAAAAAACCTGCAACAGCTCTCTTGGGGGGATCGTTGGTGCGACACTTTACTTAAACTATGGAATTCGCAGTTGGTTTGGTTGTCGATGCCGGATAATACGACTTCTGTTCTTAGCGCAGAAAGTTTCGGGTGTCGAGTTTTAATATATTTCTTTTTTAATATACCATCGCGGCACCATTTGGTAGTTTTATACATAATTGTTGCTTTGTCTTATTCTTATGTTATTAAGTGAGCCATCGAGATGTCGCTACTGTGTCTCGTTTACTATTTTTCCACCGTGAAATCTGTTTATAGGACACAGATGCGAGATGATGGTTTGTACCGAATGCAATGGCCTGTTGGTTCATGATTAATAGGTTAAATATTATTTTTGTAGATATATGATTACTTGTAAGTAAAATGGTGATCTAGTTTTATGGTAGTATCAAAAGTTCGTAAAGGACGCACTTTGCTATTCAATCTGTTTGTGAATGTCTGAAAATAATTCCTTATTAGCAATTTTTTCACGTTTGCTATTGATATTAAAATATATAGAACAATTAGTAATGCTACTGATATCACATCCTTGTAGAGCGATGAGAACAGATTTGCATTGTGGGTCGCTGAATTGGCTTGCAACTAATATTAATAAATGTCAAGTTTCTTTAGGAGATTAATAAATGCGGGGGCTGATGATGGGCTAGTCTTAGAAATAATTATTACTGTTAATGGCCTCGGAATGATTTTCGAATATCAATTATCATTATGTGATTAAGTTTAGTGCTGTAGGCACCAGGGCTTCAAAAATTTTAGGCTTTTTCCGAGAAATTCTAGTGACTTCACGGTTATTTCTTCGAGATTGCTATACAGTGGGCTGATGTGATCGGCAATAGAGTATCCAAATATGGTTTGGTCTTCGATATATGAAATGCATAAATATAATTTGGAGAATGTCGACTATGCATTTATAAATTAAATATTATTTTCCGAAATCTTGGTTATCCGTTTATAAAGAATAGAGTTGGTCTTAAGACGTTAGTTCGGAGAAGGTTATGTTTAATACACGTTTTTATCGGCAACTTATTAGGGTTTTTAGTGTTTTTTCATGTTAGTGATTACTAGGCATTTTATTTGCTAATGATTAATAACATACAATTTATTAATCAGCAAAGCGACTTAGATTCCCTCACATAGATTGTAGATTGCAAGTGGGTTGTTAAGGCTTTTCTTTGTCTTTTTACAATATCTATTGTACATTACCCTGATATAACACAATCCTGAGATATTTAGACTTGTCATGAAGTCTAGTATTCTTCTGGGAGGTAGGAGGAGGCTTCTTCAGACTTCAAGGTGACGCCTACTAAAAATTTAAGTATTTTGAAGAACAGTACCGTGCATTTACATAGTAGGTGTTCTGCTCTTTCGGCTGCGCGATCATAGAAACGGTAAATATCGCTTTCAGTTTTATCTATTTTTTTTTAGATGGTATCTCAAAGGGCAGTTTCGTGCGAAGATAGTCCGCTGTCCGTTTCCTTGTTTCCCTTGATTCCATTGTGCCCTGGCATCTACATTAGGGTTATCCTGTCGTTCCTTGTCAATCTCTTTCGTACTTGTCTGCAATCACAAGTCAACTTAGCCTCGTAGGCGTTTCACCTGAGAGCTTTTAGCGCTGCGTAGCTATTTGAAAATATGTATATTTTGCCTTCTTCGTTTTTCTATTGAGATACTTGATTAAAAGTGCTGGCATTTCTGTTGTGAAGATGATGGGGTGTCTCCTCGCGATTTAGCAAGCTCAAAATTTAGGTCTGATATTCCTGCTTCTAACTTAAAAGGAATAATATTATTGTTTTTCGTCTATAACTGGATATATCATGTTATACTACTTTGAACTGATTAGGATCAATTCGACAACATTTGAATCTAAAAGAATAGTTCCAATATTTATATGAAACATTAACATCAAAACTTATTGTCCAAAAATAATGCAGCTACTTGTTGAGTCCATATATGAATAATTAAAAATAGACAAATACCGAAATAAAGGAAGTACCTGTAGCTAACCAAAGGACGGTTAAAATGCCACAAACCGAGAAAGTGCGGATTTGTGAAATAATTTTGATTGATTGATATGATATGAAGGAATTTGTATAAGACTCTTTTGTTAAACAATCAAAATTTCAGTAAGAAATAAAGAAATCTTTCTGCCGTATTTAAATAGTTTGTTATATATGTAATTCTCCTTTCAGGCAGAGAATATGAAAAATATATGCACAAACAGTTTATTTCCTGCAAATATCGCTCTGGTCCTCTCTCCATACGCGTTTCGATCACCTCATGATCTCGTCAGTGGAGCTGTATCGGACCGAGAGCAACATTAGCAGGAAATAACTGATATATGAACCATAAATTTCAAGGTATGTCGGCAGGATATTACACCTGCCGTCTACCAACTTCGATGTCAGACTGAAAAATATCGCCAGTCGAAACATCGAAGTTGGTAGAGGGCAGGTGTAATATCCTGCCGACATACCTTAAATTTATGGTTCATATATCAGTTATTTCCTGCTAATGTCGCTCTCGGTCCGATACAGCTTCACTGACGAGATCATGAGGTGATCGAAACGCATATGGAGGGAAGACCAGAGCGATATTTGCAGGAAATAAACTGTTTGTACATATGTTTTTCATATTCTCTGCCTGAAAGGAGAATTACATATATAACAAACTAAGACTCTTTTGTTATTTATAGCAAGTAAAAACCTACTTAATGGTACACATTTACTTAAAGATAAACGGCCAGTTACTGATTTAATCTTACAAATAATATATAATAACCTAAAATAATTCATTATTCTTAAAAACATTTGACTTTTTATAAATAAATCATCAATCCCATTCTTTAAAATCATACTAAAACTAGTAAAGATTGTTCAGGATTTCACTAAAACAGGTATTTAGAAAATCTTAATGTTTATGATTTCTTATATGGAACTGTCTTTTCACTTCCATATATTCCAATATATGAAATCTAATTTTTTTAAAAGTTTATCAAAACTGATAAATATCTCATAATAAATATTATTAAGCTTTTGTCAAATAAATGCCGAGTGATAAGGAGTGAATTGAACTTATTTCAGAAATGGTGTTATTTTTAGACTTTTGACTTAGCACTGAATTTGGCTCTTTTATAATAAATAATAATATATAATAATATAAATTCTCTACTGATTGAACCAACTGGTAGAGAGAACTTGGCTTATTTTTTACATTCATATAATAAGTGGAGTAGCTAATACATACAGCAATGTGCTGTGCTTTTTGATTATTAGGATTTTACAATCCTTTTGAAGGAGGAATTTTTGCTAATAACGTTTGGACATCTAATAATAATAGAGCCGGCAGCCTTACTGAAAATATATACAGTCGATGTACATATTTATGAATACCTCACGTCAACTTGGAGAATTTCGATCAAAATGCAAATATCTTCCACCGAGCCAATTCCAATACGGAGGGGAATATTTCAGAAAGATTCATTGAACCTATTATGGGTCTGCCTTGCCACGAACTCACTATCACGCCGTATAAATTCTACCAGATGCGGTTTCAGTATTAAAAACATTTGTAGACTAGTGGTATATCTGTATGTGAATGATATTAAATTGATGGCAGCCACCAGAAATCAGCTCTCCGGAGATACAGAAATGCTGTTTGTTCATCCTTGAGAAATGCCGCATCTTAAACACAACATTATTGCGGCAATGGAGGCAAAATAGACCTATGAATACTTCGACATGAAACCTGGCATAACGTGTTGACCAATGAACTATAAAGATCGAATTAAATAACAAATTCATAAGATGGGTAGGCAAGTATTGCCAATCAACTTACACAGTAAAAAGCTATTTATAGAGCTCAACAACTTACGCGTACTCTGTACTTGGTTACTCTTTTGAGATTGTGAATTGGAGGAGGGCGGACACAGAAAGTCTGCAGAGGAAAGTCGGAACACTTCTGACAAAGACACACACACATCATTCTCGTAGTGTTACTGAACGGACAATGATACCAACAGGAAGAGGATTGGTGGATATAGGTAAACAATTGGATCAATAACTAACAAATCTACGATCACATTTTAACAGGTTGGCAGAACCATCTGAGCTACATCGGGCAATATGCGAAGTAAACAATCCAAGAAAAGTTTGAAGTCTGGCTACAGAAGTCCTTTCATAGACCATACTCAAATAAGTTTAACAAGGAAAATGTCGACAAATTAGCATCGAACTCCTGCTTGACGTTAAGGCCAATGTTTTCTGAAACCGGACGTTTCCTATTACCTATTGAAGATCAGAACATCCCAACGAAAAACTATCTGAAATATATAATCAGAAACCTTCTATTCAGAGGATGCCAAGCATTTGCCGTATAGGAGTACAAGGAGAGACACGATTAAGCTGCTAAGATCATGCATTCAGAGTTGGCAGAGACATTCAAACTCTTGCGCGTAGAAAAAGAGCCGTTCTATAAATACAGCCTAGAACTTATACTGGAAAACAACGAATTTAAGCTGTACTGGGATTGGACTGTGCTTACGGAACATAGAGTTGCATATAACAGATCAGAATTCATTCTAGTGGATAAAACAGTAAAGCGAGCAACACTAATAGAAGTCGCCATCTCTGACAACAGCAATCTAATAATAAGGAATAATTATAATGAGAAAATCGACAAATATGGATACCAGGTGGTGCAAATATGCAGATAGTGGGGAATGAGTAACACCTGGACGATCCCCGTAATTCTATCAACAACTGGCTGGTGATCAAAAAGTCTTCTGCTCAATATCAAAGGTTTGGTCCTGAGCGAACATCCATATGTAAAAGGCAGTGCTACTTGGAACTGCTTGAACTGTCCGGAAATTCATGGGAAAGACAGAGGACCATAATTATAATCACTAGGGTCCGACAAAATGAAGAGGGGCTCCACAGACCTCCATCCTTATGACATGTGAGTATATCTGTGATGAGTGAATATTTCCTTGGAGGGAACACAAGAGCTGTTAGTTAAGTCAATGGGATGATAGTAATAATAGTAATAATAATAAGGCCGAACTGACAACCGAATTTGACAGGAGGGTAAGGCGGGTATTACGAACTAATTTAAATAGTAGAAATTTGTTTAAGGCGCTAAACACGTATGCTTGCTCTGCGCTGAGCTACTCTTTTGGAATTGTAAAATGGAGCAGGACGGACATCAAAAACCTGCAAAGAAAAATAAGGACATTCCTAACAAAAGCACAAAAACACCACCCTCGGAGTGCCACTGAACGTACAATGCTTCCAAGACACCAAGGAGAAAGAGGATTGGTGGATATTGGTAAGCAGCTCGACCAACAAATAATAAACTTGCGTTCCTATTTCCACAGGTGAGCGGACTCTTCCACACTATAACGATTCAACGCCGCTACAGTTGAGGGAACAAGATATTAATTCTCACCACCAAACAGACCAAGGGAAGTTACAAACCTGGCTACGGAAGCCACTTCATGAACGGCATCCAAATGAGGTTAATCAGGACAATGTCGACAACTCAGCGTCAAACTACGGGTTGATTTCAGAACAGATGTTTCCGGAAACGGAGGGCTTCTTGTTAGCTATCCAAGATCAGGTTATTCCGATGAAGAACTATCGGAAGTTCATCATTAGAGATCCTTCAATAGAAAATGATCAATGCAGATATGGCTGTCGAACATCAGAGATAATCCAGCACATAACTGGAGGATGCCAAGCATTTGCCGCAACCGAGTATAAGGAAAGACACGACTCGGCCGCTAAGATACTCCACCAACAGTTAGCAGAAAAGTTAAACCTATTACAGGTGGGAAAAGTGCCTTATTACAAATACAATCCAGAGCCTATTCTTGAGAACAACCAGTTCAAGTTATATTGGGACCGAACGGTTCTGACGGATCAAACAGTTGCTCATAATAGACCAGATATTATACTAATAGATAAAATTTCTAGGCGATCTACACTAATTGACATTGCTGTACCTAACAACAACAACCTAAGGCAAAAATACAATGAGAAGATCGCCAAATACATCTGGAGGTCCAAATCCGAAGATAATAGGCAATGAACAGCGTCCAAACGATTCCCATAATATTGTCAACAACTGGAGTGATACCAAAGAACCTCCTGCAGAACATCAAGGGACTGGGCCTTAGTGAGTATCTGTATAAACCTATGCAGAAAGTAGTTCTCCTTGCAACCGCGAGAACCGTCCGAAAGTTCGTATGAAATACAGCAGACAACGTCACCTAGGACCCGATAACATGGAAAGGGTTCCCACAGAGCTTCATACTTTTGGTACCTTTGTGTACCTGGTATGAGTGAATATTCCCTGGAGGGATTGCGAAGCTGTTTAGCTTGTAAATCATAATAATAATAATAATATCCTTTATTGCCGTCACAAAACAAAAGAGAACAATTCTATTCAAGTAGCTAGTTAGTTTTTAGTAGTAAATATACCTAATGTAGGTTTTATTTTATTTATAACTAGCTGAGCAATAAATGCCGTAGAGTTGGAACATATTAAATCCAATATAATCTGTATATTTTTTTCATCAATTCTACAACAAGTCCAGACGTCAGAATTACACAAGTAATTAAATTTCCTCTATTTCAGTTATAAGTTGTAATTTATCCAATTTTCGAGACCTTGCTTGCTTCGTGATTCTCAATATTACACTGGGAAAGAGTGTTTAAATTAGAAAAAATACTGCGGTAATACTGATGGTCATGATTTAAATTAAAAAGAAATACTAAAAATATAGTTCCCCATTACAAAAAGTAAAACTGAAAGGTCAATTAGGTGTTAATACTTCCTCTTTTTGTATCAAGTTCCGAATATCAATAAATTAAGAAAGAAAAAAAACTGATTTCTTTCTAGCCAAACAACGTAGTTACTTTTGTTTTCCTTGTCGTTTATAGGTTCGGAATGACTTGAGAGAACATATTATTACTATGTGTAACAAAAATTTTATTAGATAACTTCGTATCTTATGTTTTTTGTCAGTCATCTAGATAAATATTTTTATACTAAGTTACAGTTAAAAATAGTTTAATCATTTATTAAATTTTATTAATTTGGATCAGCATTACTCTTTTTCTTATAATTTCTGAC
Source organism: Diaprepes abbreviatus (assembly GCA_034092305.1). Lineage (NCBI taxonomy): Eukaryota > Metazoa > Arthropoda > Insecta > Coleoptera > Curculionidae > Diaprepes > Diaprepes abbreviatus. The sequence goes on along the minus strand of JASJET010000031.1, from coordinate 15,716,622 downwards.
AATGCTGAAATGCTTACCTTTCGATGTGCGGTCACGGCAAGTTCAGAAGGTTCCTATTAGGATTTTTAGAGAAAAATAGTTTTGTATGAGGATTTCGTAGAAAAAAAAATGATTATAAATTAACACGATGAAACGTACATAGTAAAGTTAGTTCAATTCCAATTGAAATCTGTATAGAAATTTACTTTTGGCAAGAACGACTTTTGTTGTATTTGGTTAGTCTGTTGCGCTATTCTTCCTTATTTTACAATTTCTTCCTGTGTAATATAGCGGAGCACAAGACATGCAAGGTCACGAAATTTAGAGTAGGCGGGAAAACCTTTTGTCGTAAGATCTCTGATTTAATGTCAAAACATAAACATGGGAATTATCCATTAATGGTTTAATTCACACCATTTTGTTTCAAACTTTAAAGTTCGTTGATTTTTCTGTTTTCGTGTGTAACCTTCTGGAAATCTTATACGTTATACCTAGTAGCAGTAGATATTCTAATATAAATGTTTTATTCCATACTGTGATTCGTAGCTCTCCTTTACACGTCATCCAGGCTTAGGACTGTTCGAAGAAATTTGAAGCGTATTTAAGGGTCCAACCGGCCAACAATAATAAAAGTTTACATAGCACCGAGCTAACAATGATAAATATTGTCATTAGTTACAAAAGAGTATTGTTAAATGATTAAGTCTGACAAACTGTTATCCGTTATAAATCCGTTCTAACAGTTCCAGGTAGGCATGATCGGTTTAAGTCACATATTTATTCAGTTGCTTTGTTCCGCCAAATTTAAAAATATGTCAAACATCTTTTGTTTGAAGATTTTTCTGTGGTGAGAGACAGGAATCATGAACTCAGGTGTTCGTTCGCCGACTGCTAGGAAACAAGGTATGTTTCCTTATTCTCTTACGATTTTTTCAAAATTTAGTGTATTATCTTCTTTGAGATATAAATTACCTTTTGTTTATGTTTAAATATGTTCAAATGTACCTGCAGAGTATAAATTTATTTGACATTTAACAATAACATTCATTTTACAGACATTTTTATTAAAATTTTGGTAGGCCATTCTGGCATGTGGGCATGTTGTTTCTAAGAGGTCATGTCCGAATCCATGAAAAGTATCTAAAAGGTCCTTGCCATTGTTTAGTCTATAACTTCCTGACCTAATAGAATGCTTATCTGAGGGAACTTGGCTGACAAGCACTCTACAAAGCACATTGGAGCAAAAACCATATGAAAAAGGAGACTCGAGTTCCAACCAACTTCGTCAGGAGGACTTAATTTTTACCTTTGGCTTATTTCAAGCTTATTTGTTAATCTGTTCCAAATTTAAGGAGGTCGCCTATTCTTCTTAGCTTATTTGATTGTGTCTTAGTAGAAGATGACTTATCTTAAACTACCTTTAGCAGGACATTATCTCGAAGCAACAGGCTTTTATCTTAATTGCCTAATATATAGTTAATCTCTTTTTATTTTTAGGTATATGTTTGATATAACTAAAAAAAGGCAAACCCAGTTTAAATCTATTGATACATATCATTGTTCTTTGTAACGTCTGACTAATTTTTTTATCACTATTGTAACTTTTAGTATTTGATTATCTGTTAATTTTAACAGGTTAAATAATCATAGAATTTTAATACCTGTATCTAAAAAACAATTTGAGTTTATTATACAGGTCACATTATAATTTTTGCATGATTTGTTGATAAACTAACCTTGAAGTATTTTATCAAATTTTTAACCATTATATATAAAGGTTGTAGACAATGTTGAAGATTGATTAAAATGTTGTTGTCCGACTTGCATTGTCTTTATTTTTGTTCGTTTTTACGACGTTCCGATTAGGTTGTATCTTTAATCGAAACGTCGTAAAAACAAACAAAAATAAAGACAATGCAAGTCCGAGAACAACATTTTAGTCATTATATATTTATTGTTAATAAATTGTTTATTTTTCTTTCAACTTTTATTTTGCGCACACACACTTTTTCTTCCTAACCCTACATTTTCTCAATTGGAACCCACCCTAAGCCCTAATATCAAAAATTTGTAGGGAACGCAAATTTAAAAATAATGTGCTTCACGCGAAGTTCAATTTTTTTAGTAGAATTCGTCCTTATGTATATGAATACGAAGGACATTCTGAATATTTACTTTCAAGGGAACCACCCCAACTCGGCATCACTGAATTTGATCATTTTTGGATATGTTGTAGTAATTGAAAAAATATTAGATACGTATTTTTTTTTATCGGCTGACATCCACTTTTAAGTGGTGAAATTCACTCCCAAAGTTAACCCTTAAAATTCATTTTTTCAATATGGTTCAGTATCTAGAGAATATTTTTGAATAAAATCAGGTGGAAAATATTTCTCATAAAAAGTCACAAATATGAGGTATATTTATGATCATAGGGACTGCAACCCCTAGTTTATATTTTAAAAGAACTATATTTTTTATGAATATTTTTGTTATAAATATCGGGGAATGAACTGAAAAAAATTATAAAAAGCATTTTTATTAACAATATTGATTATTAGTTTTTTCAAATAAGCACCCCTAAATATCTTTAACAACCCCTTACGGTAATGAAATGGTAAAACAATTTTTTTTTCTTAAAAGTCATCCAAAATGTAAAGCGAATGTGACTTATGAAAAATGCAAATATGTTAATTTTTTTCAGTAGTAGTAACAAAAGGGTGAAAAAAGTTACCCCCAAAAGTAAATACCTAATGTAACATGAGGTCTAATTAAAAATCTTTAATAAAACAAAATATAAAATAAGTCTTGTATGATTTAATAAGGAGAAAACTTTTTTTAACACACTAATATTCACTTGTAAGGGGTGAAAATAACCTCTAAAGTTGAACTTTACAATTTACTTTTTCATATGCATCAGAACTTAATGGAGATTTTTTTTTAATAAAATTAAGTTGAAAAATATTTTTAGTAAGAATCCTGAAATTTCAAGCGTATTAATGACCGAAGGGGTTGCAACCCTTATTTTATATTGTAAACGTCAACACTAATAATCGATATTGTTAACGAAAATTCTTTTAATCATTTTTAGGTCATTCCTCGATTTTTATAAAAAAAATATTCATAAAAAGGGTAGTTTTTTTTTAAATATAAAATAAGGGATGCGACGCCTTAGGTCATAAATACACCTTATATTTCAGGCTTTTTACGACAAATATTTTCACACTTGGTTTTATTTAAAAATATCCAATAAATGGTAAGGTGCATCAAAATTAAATTTAAGGGTAAATTTTAGGGATAGTTTTCACGTCTTAAAGAAATGTTGGTATAATGTTGTCTCCTTTTTCAGTTATAGACAGGACTTATTTCTTTTTTTTTATTAAAGAATTTTAACGCCAACTCGTGATGTATTAGGTATTAACTTTTGGGGGCGACTTTTTTACCCTTTTGATGCTATTATTGAAAAAAAAATAATATATTTACATTTGTTATAAATTACATTACATATTGGATGACTTTTAAGAAAAATTTTTTTTTTACTCCACTGTAAGGGGTAGTTAAAGCTATTTAGGGGTAGTGATTTGAGAAATCCCGAAATACGCCAACACTACTGATCGGTATTGTTAACGAAAATGCTTTTTATATATTTTTTTAAGTTCATTCCCCTATATTTATAACAAAAATATTCATAAAAAATTAAATTTTTTAAACATATTAAAATAGGGGTTCCAACCACTTTGGTCTTAAATATATCTCCTATTTGTGACTTTTTATGACGAATATTTTCCATTTGATTTTATTTAAAAATATTCATTAGATGCTGAGATATATTGAAAAAGAGAATTTTAAGGGTTGACTTTGGGGGTGATTTTCACCCCTTAAAAGTGGATGTCAGCCGATAAAAAAATACGTATCTAATATTTTTTCAAGTACTACAACATATCCAAAAATGATCAAAATTGGTGAGGTCGGGTTGAGGTAGTTTTGTTTAGGTTTGTAATTGACTTTAAATGTTATTATTATTGTTATTTATCAGTTCATTCTTGCATTATTATCATTGTTAGCTTGTTGCTACGTAAATTTTTATTGTTGTTGGCCTGTTGGCCCTTAAATATATTACAAATTTCTTGGACTAGTTCTGATGCTGGATAAAGTGTGAAGAGAAGCTACGACGTGTCTCAGGGCGCAAAAAAACATTTACAGCCCGATTCACTAATATGGTTTAAATTAAAAACCCTCCTAAATTGACAGCAGAGGGCTTAAACTGACAAAAACAACAATGGGTCAAGTACGTTTTAAACCCTAAAAATACAAGAATAAAAAATCATTTTACTTTACTATTGAACCGGCAAAAATGGAGAACTTTATTTATTTTCGGGATACAACTATTTCTTTTACATATTACAAAGCTTTATCGTAAGGTTCCTATCCTTAATATCCCTACATAAGCGTTATTTGTTGACATATGTAATATAAATTATGACAATATCATAAGCAAAACAAAACTGGCCGAAAATAAGATTTAAATTTCATGGCAACTAGATCGGGTTTAAATCTTAAATCTTCTTAGTGAATCCGGCTGTTAAATTCGATTATCTCAGAAATGACTGCTCGAAGCGACATCTACTGTATAATTTTTTAGGATAAAGATGTCAAGGATTAAAAATCTTTAATTAGAAATTTTTTATAACGAGGGACAAAACGTTATGAAGCTTTACATGTAAGCGAAGTGCTGCTGGTGGCGCCCTCTGCAATGTACATCGAAACTGTAATCAGATCATAATTTTTTATCCTAAAAAAACAAGTTTAGTGCGAATCAAGGGATTAATAAGATGAATATTTACAAAACAGTTTTAAAAAATTATAAATTTGACACCGTGTATTTAGGAAACTATCAACTTTTGAACTAAAGTAAATTGTACAAGATCCTCTTATTTTACTCTCAGGAATTTGCCCTATTCTTTTGTACAGAATTTTTAGAGACACCTTGTGTATCGCCTTTTATCAGAACAAATATGACGTCGTGTATTCGCCATTTTATTTCTTAAAACTTTTATATTGGTACTACTATACTGAACATTTTGAAATATCGCTCATTATAGTCAGTATTGTTATTTTGAAGTTATTGCAAATAAATCAATTAACAAACAAATATTGCACTTCCTCTTGCGTAGTCAGATAAAAAAGATAATAAATAATAATTATATATATTAAAATATATCAAATAATAAAATTTGTAGTGAACGACTATCAATGAAATGACTAATCCTCGGAAACTCCAAAAATTATGATACCTTGATTAAATCTTCTTCCTGCTAATCTTACTTAATATCGTTCTCGAAAATCCGGAAAAGCTAGTCATTATTATTTAATTAAAATATATGGCTATGATTTAAAAATGTCATTGAATTGTGGATAATCCTGAAAATTAGCTTTTTTTTTGGAAATCCAAATATAATGACACATGAAGTAAATATTATTATATACTGCACAAAATGAATTAAGGAACGTACAGGCGAGAATCAAAACAAAGAAAATAAATAAATTTTGCTGAGTGAGTGTTATTTTTATATTTATCCTCTAAATGCTAGGGAACGTTTAAATTTTAAAGTCGTCAGTTACGAATCAAGAAAAGAGGATGCAAAGAAGGTATCGGATTACTTTCTAAGCAACTATAGTATTTACACATATTAGAAATGGTATTCCCCATACCAAAATTGCAATCGAACTTCACGCAAGCCAATCTGATATTTCAAGAACGTGGAAAACCCTTTTGGGATTGATGATGTAACAAGAAAGCTAAAACCATTCAAAATCTATATCGGTAACATCCAAATTTATTAAGTCATTATTATATTAATTACGAGCGGCATTGTCCCAACTGACTGACATATCAACGCAGAGTCCAAACTGTAAGAGACAGAATCATGAAATTTTGGGAAAAGGTTGGTAATACCATGTAGACACCCACTAAGAATTTTTGAAAATTCGCACTCCAAAAGGATGAAAATGGTGTGTTAGATAGTACTAATTTTAGAAAGATCAAATTTTAAGTTTGATGACGCTACGTTGTTCATTACTTGTTTGATAGCCATCTATAGTGAACGCTCTCAGTGAATTTATAAATATTGTTCATCGTTATGTGATTCAATGCTTTCATTACTGCAGCCAATATCAAAGCCTAGCTAGACTCTACTTCGTTTTCAACAGTAAAGTATTGGGTGGCAGAGTTTAAACGACGCCGTACCAGCTATGAAGGCGAACATCGCAGTGGTCGACCAAATGAGGTTCTGGAATTGTCAGAAATGGTGACAAAAATCCACAAAATGATATTGTATGACTTTCGACTATAAGTGCACGAGTTAGCAGAAATAGTAGGAATTTTAAAAAGTGCTGTACATCGCATATTGACTAAACATTTGGACATGAGAAAGCTGTGTGCAAGACATGTGCCGTATTTGTTCATAATCGAACAAAAACAGCATGGTGAGGATGTTTCAAAGCCAAGTTTTTGCGTCGATTCATAACTATGGATGAAACATAGGTCCATTACTACACACTCGAGATTAAGGAACAGTCAAAACAATGGACTGAATGGGGAAAATCGGCTCCAAAGAAGGCAAAGACGGTTCCATCCGCAGGCAAAGCTATGGCTTCAGTTTTTGGGATGCGCATGGTATAATTTTTATTGATTATCTTGAAAAAGGAAAAACCATCAACGGCGAGTATTATACGAACCTACTGCAGTTTTGAGTGATGAAATTCCATCACGATAATGCGCTTGTTCACACATCCGTTATTGCAGTGGTAAAAATCAATGATCTAAAGTACGAATTACTTCCTCATGCACCCTATTCACCAAATTTAGCATTCTTGGACTACTTTCTCTTTCCATAATGGCTCGGCGATAAAAAGATTTGCCAACGATGAAGAAGTGATGTTTGCAGTAGATGGCTATTTAGGGAAGCTCGACGTTTCTTACTATACACAAGCTATCAAAGCATGGGAATGTCAGGCTAATTAATTCTGGGACTGCCCTCGTATTCTACAGGTGATTATCTAAACAGTAGTTTTTGCATATTTCGAAGTTCCTTTTGTAAGGTTGAAAAGGGTTAAATTATGTTAGACTATTGCATAGATTTTGTTTAGATTTCACTAGTAAGTAGCGGCTATTTGCGAAAATAGTATAAAATTTATTTCATATTGATATCGTAAATAGAGGTAGAATAATAGTAAAACAAGGATTAATTATTACGGCGTAATGTATTAGCCTCCCTAAGACCGTTCCTCACTACCCCGTTTCCTCTCTCTTTCTCTTATTTTAGATAGTTGGACCTAAAAATATCTGCTAATTCGGGTATACAGAGCAAACAGCGTAAACGCACGGGAGGAGGAGGTTTAAGGATTAATTACTTTTATTGATCAGATATAGTTCATTATTTTTGCGATTTTTCAACAATCTGAATAAATATGATTATGTATAGTGGAGGGAATACGTGGTGCGACAATAAAATAACGAGACTAATGCTTCTACAGCAGGAGTAAGCATGCGCCTGAGGCGAACGACCGACAGTTGTATAGCGTGAAGCCTTCTCTTTAGAATACGGCTCCTCCAGTGTTTCTAGACAAATCTGTTTGGCCCTGGCCTTCGATTGTACAAGAGTTGAAAAAATCTCTACTGAAACTTATTCTTTATTAAAAGAAGTGTATGACTCACGTGCGCGAGTGTTTGAGTGGTTTTAGTGTTTTCAAATGGTCGACAATACGTTGAAGATGATTCACTCCCGAGTCGCCTTCTACGTCAAAAATGGATACGAATATTTAAAAAGTCAGTAATTTGATTCGATCTGACCATCGGCTAACAATTCATGCGATTCCTTATATAGCAATTTTAACATGCAAAAAGTGTGTATGGAAGTGGTTTCAATCGAACGAGAAGAAGCTTGCGAAAATGTTTGTACTGACACTTTGAATGCCATTTAAAATGACCCGAACTTATTTGAAACAGTGAAAACGTGTGTGAATCTTAGTTTTTCACTTACGATCCTGAAATTGAGTGCCAATTCATTCATTGGAAAAGCCCAACTTTATCGAGAGCTAAAAAAGCTCGAGTGGGCAAATCAAGAATCACAGCGATGATTATTGTTTGTTTTTCATTATTCATGGAATTGTATACCTTCAAAGGGTTCTTGAATGTCAAAAAATTAATCAGTATTACTACTTTGAGGTTCTTGCTCAACTCCGGAAAGAATAAGAAAAAAACAACCCGAATTGTGAAAGAACAAGTCATGAGTTTTCGATCAAGAAAACGCGTCGGCTCATTTTGCATTGTCTGTGAAGACGTTTCTAGCTGAGTACAATATCCCAGTTTTAGACTATCCACCTGATTCGCCTGACCTTACACCATGTAAATTTTATTTGTTTTCCAAGGTCAAATCTGCATTAAAAAGAACAAGATTTTAGTCCGCTGAAGCTGTGAAAGAAAAAGTGGCACGCATCATGAAAGAGCTCACAGAAAATGACTTCCAGCACTGTGTCGAACAATGGAAAATTCGCATGGAGCGTTGTAGAGATAGAGGAAGGGTGTATTATAAAGGTGATAATAACTAAATATCTACAAATTTAAAATAAAATGCTTTACAGTAATAGTCTTCTTACTTTATAGCAATACGTATTTAAAAAATGAATTAATTAACGACCATAATGAATTTCGAATGACGAAAACCGGATTATTTTTGCGTAATTGCTGATTCATTTGCGTCTTTTTAAATATGGTAAACGGGATCCAACGAAACTTTTCGGGGAGTCCTAAAGGCTTCAGCACAAATATAACAATTTTGCTGTTTTCTGATTAATCAATAATAATAACAAATTAGAGTAAATTTTCATATTGCGTATATCTAAAATGCGCATTAAATGACAAAAATAATCTTAAAAATCAGACTATATTAGCATGTTTTTCATCAATTCGTAAATCCCGTTAGAATGATCTGATTTTCATGATTCAAGATACATTATTTCTATCAATTAATGTTCTTTGAAATATTCACACTATAATAGATAGCTATGATTTTATTCCGTTATTGTTAAATTAAATGAGGTCACTATTTTATATATATATATATATATATATATATATATATATATATATATATATATATATATATATATATATATATGTTTTTGCGGCTTTCATGGATTCCTCCGTGTGAGTTGCAATAGCAGTGGATACATTCACATTATGCCGTTGTAGTGCTGAAATCACATTCAGCAAACATACAACTATATGCAACTCCATGTATAAGTGAAGTAAAATGCGAATATATATATATATATATATATATATATATATATATATATATATATATATATATATATATATATATATGAAGGGTGTCTCATAATTCATGCAAGATTGGAATATGCCGCCATTTGTGCGGTAAAGTGTTGGTAACCAAAAAAAAACAGTTTGGCAGCTGACAGTTTAGGATTAGTAAAAATGGAGTACTACACGACAGAATAACGCGTTTTCATTATTGAATAATATATCAAAAATAGTAAAAGTTTCGTGGCCACAGTTCGCAAATTTCGTAGAAAATGTGGTCGGAATATTGATTTAACTTCGTCAACTGTGAATACGATAAATGAAAAATTCAGGGAGACTGAATCAATTGGTGATAAAGATACTGGCCGTCCAATAACGAGCCTTTCAAATGTTAATATCGAAGCAGTGGGTGAGAGTGTTAGTCCAGGAACATCAATTGGGCCTCATGGACAAGAATTGCAAATTTCAAAAAGCTCTCTGCAGTGTAAACTCACTAAATATCTGCGTCTCCATATTTACAAAGTTAAATTGACACAAGAATTGAAGCTTAATGATCATACACAGCGAAGAGAGTTCGTTGAGTGGATTATTGAATATCAACAAGAGGATGCTGATTTTTCTAGCAAAATCATCCTGAGCGATGAAGCTTATTTGCACCTTGATGGTTTCATTAATTATCAAAATGGTAACATTTGGGGTTTCGGGAACCCACATGTGATTGAACATGTCCATTCAAAAAATGTGCTTCATCGGAGAAAATGATTTTTGAAGAAAAACCCTCTTTTCTCTCAAGCATCCAACTGACGAAAGTACGGCGTTGGTGATAGTTTTGTGGTTTTAATTCTTGAGTCGTTTGGAAAGATGGATGCAAATGAAGATCAATATACAAAATGCGACGTAAAGAAGTTTGGGGAATGCTTAATTCTTGTGAAAGATGCCTGATTGATGGCATTTCACGAACACTTTTACCTACAGAGGCTATGTTTTGACGAGTACGAATGGGCCGAGCATGTTGGTATACTCTACGACCTTCTACCGAGCCACTTATTTTGAAACGTTAAACCATTTGGCGAATTCCGGGTTCTGTAGGACGTCTAGGTTGACCGAAATGTTCACGAAGTTTACGAAATGTAATTTTTACAGATCATCCGTTTTCGTGATAATGCGCTTTTGTTTTGTTAAGAAATCCAGGCCTAAATTATACTATTTAGTTGATATATGTATATCAAAACCTAACATCATGAAGTTTGTTACATCGAAATTAATAGTTAAAAAAGAAACCAATAGATGACCCGCCCTTTCACAAAGCAGCGGATAAATTCAATATAAACGAGTACAGTGCAATTTCGGTATCACTCAAAAAAAAAACAAAAAATAAAATTCGTCGGGTCCAAGCGTTTTTCCAAATAAGTAACCATTTACTTTATATCTATCCGCAACTTTAGGAAAGCAGTATATATATATATATATATATATATATATATATATATATATATATATATATATATATATATATATATATATTTTAGGGTATTCCGGGAATGTGCCGGGTCCTTCTCAGGACTGTAAGGCAGCTGACGTTTCGATGAAATCTCATTCCCATTTTCAAAATAAATTCCGCATCATATAGGAATTTTTTTATTAATAGTTTTATTCGAAATTTGACTTAGGCATCAATTTCTGTTTCGATCGAGATGAAAATTGACCAAAAAAATAGTAGTCACGTGATTAAAATTATCTGTCAAATTTTAATTTTTTTCCAAAAAAAATTTCAAAAGTGGGGTTTTAGCTCAAAATATCGAAAAAAGTTACTAGAAAAAGTTTTTTTAAATGCAATTTTTAGCCTATATGCATAGGCTACATAAGATAATTTAAATTTTTTGTCTATTTTTTGTAAATTGCACCACTGTTGCAAAATAAGATTCAACGCAACCTATATAAAACTTCTTAATTTTGACAAGCTTCATCCCAGACATATTTTGTTTAAAGTAGAGCCATATTGAATGTGTGTTTTTCTACAAAATCCAAATAGGGCTATTAAAATTTGGTCACAAGTAATGCAAAGTTTAATTGTTTTTGACCCTGTATAAGGTAACTTCATAAAATAACTATTCTTGAAAACGTAGTTTGTATCTAAAAGTAATTAACATATACCTCGTATATATGTAAATTGGTTGTAAATTGGTAAGTTCACTTTTATTAGCTTTATCGAATTTAAGATCACACAATAAATGTAATTAATCTGCAAAACAGAATAGGACAAACATAATAGAGACAACCTGTGTTTTGTTCAGCTTTGCTTAATACTTTTATTCGCTAGAGACAGTTTTCAATGCCAAAATAAGCAACATCCGCCACATTATTTTGTGATGGCCGTTTTTTCGTCATTGGGTTGAATTTTATTCAATCTGCCAAGTATGATAATTGATTTAGTTTGTTATTGATCATACTGTATTGGATACAGGAATGTGGAAGAAATTTTGCAATTCATTATTTTAATTACTATAATTACAACGTAGTATTGCAATGCAGTAAACTTAAAATGTCGGAAAAAAAAATGTTTCCATTTGACAGATTTGAATTCAAGCTCATTTTTCATTTCAATTTTAAATACCACAAATTAATTTTTGCTTGTTGCCTTTTATTTGAATCTTTTTTTCTGATATTCGACTTTTCCTTTCTAATTTTCTTTAAGATGAGTTGATACAATAATGAAATCATGTAAACAAAAAATAATATTGTTCATAAAAGGCCCAAATTCAATTGGTCTAATTAGTAATTCATTCGTCTGGAGTAGATACTATAAACTGGATAAACTTTTGTTGTTCCAGCAAGCTAATCAGCGCGGTTAAAAAGGGATACTACCTAACTACGTATTCTCACTCTGTCTCCATGTATTAGCTATATTCTTTTGAATTACTATAACTTCAAACTGATTATAATTATTTCTACAAAATGACAACAATATGTACTGAAAAAAAAAGAACATGAAGTTATATTATTCTCTATCGATTTTATGAATTTTTGATACGCCATAAATAATATGAGAGAGTCGTAAATGTGACGTCAACAGTCTATATCTTACATACGTATTTCTAACCTTTCGTTATCTTTACGTACCCACTGTCCAAAAATTAACGTCATGATGACGACAGTATGCTATCCATCATTTTAAATAACCGGGTCTAGTTTTTTAAAGGTCACATTATGATGACCAGATATACTCTTTTTAATCAATTCCGATTACTATGGAATGAGTCAGTTGATTTGAATTAAATTTTTTGTTTAATGATCAGAAAGTGGCTGCAGTAGATAATTTTGGCTGAACTTAATTTAGTAAAATCCAAGATGACTCTTAAACTATGATAGAAAAAAAATATTCTTCAGAAATGAGTTTTCAGAGGCGTAGATTATGAATCTAAAATCAATTTTTGAAAATTAAATATGGCCGTTCCAAACATCCAAATTGTTTTGGGAGGTTTTTATGGATGCAGATTACATATTTAAATTTATTTCCTTAAAATTCATTTTTACATTTCTTGATTTCATCCAAAATTGGTATTCGGAGTATGAGTACATATCATTTACAAAAATTCTAGATTGGGCGTTCCCAAAGTACAAGAGAGGAAGAAGCACAGAGTATAATTCGCACTTGGGGCTCAAGTGATTCTATGCTCCGCATATTAGAAAGAAAGGAGATTACTGCTTTAATTATTCTTCCTCTCTTGCACTGTGGTAACGGCTGACATTAAAAAAACTCAGGATAGTATTTTTTTAAATCTATGATACATAGATTACGAATTTAAAATCATTTCTTAAAAGTTAAATATGACGGATTCTATACGGTGGGCTAAAAATTTTGTATTCACACCAGACATAAGGTTCTTAGTTCTAAATAGGACTAGTTATATATTTACCCGGACATTTGTCCATTTACTTCAAATAGAACTTAGCTGAGATGAAAAACTTCCTTCCTTTACTTCAAATAACATTCTCTAAGAATAAAGTAACAATATTTTCTTACATGAATTGATATCACTTTGCTCTTACCATAAAGAATATATATAGCACGAATTGTAGATCTTGGGTCGCTAAATTTGAATCCGTAATCAGAATTGCTCCATTACATCAGGTTTTTTTGAATATTCTAACCTATCAGTGCAAAAAACGAGATTTTGACCTACATTTGAGGTTATGTATCATCATTTTCAATACGTAGCATCTTACACTAAGTCATTCTCCTTCAAATGCCACTGAGTTTGCTCAAATATCTATCTTTTTCTTCGATTCTGATAAACCATGGGTGTTTTAAGGCTATCAAAAGATCGCTCAAACAAAATTTATCATTAGTTCTGCAAAATAAATTTGTTTAAACAAATTATTGCAAAATTTATTACTTTTTAAATAAATGCATCCATTGCATTTTACAAAAAAAAAAATGTTTAAAGGAGTCGTTATTGTTATTACGATATATTTTGTTCTAAATAAAGTATTAACAAATTTTGCAATTTAAATATAAACTTTGAAATGATATGTATTTGTAGAATTCTGGATATACATTTTTAATCATCTAATGATCGTTTGAGGGTTTTTTTTGAACTGCAAAATTAATTGTTTATGATTTTATTTACAACAAAATATATAATAATACCAATATACTCCTTTAAGCGTATTTATTTTTGTAAAATGCAATGGGGGCATTTATTTAAAAAATAATGAATTTTGCAATAATTTGTTTAAACAAATTTGTTTTGTAAAACTAATGATAAATTTGTATTGAGCGATGCTTTGATAGCCTTAAAACATACATGGTTTATCACAACTCTCGCTTAAAAGCTTATCGGTCACAAAAGGTGAAGGTTTCTAAAACTTATAAAATTCATACAATTTGAAATTTTTAAATTTGAATATCTCGAAGGGAAAGAAAGATATTTATACAAACTCAACGATATATGATTGAGTACGACTTATACTTTGGGGTGCTATGTGTGGTTTTTTGAGAAAAAAAAAATATAGCACAAAATCGTATTTTTTGGGCTTTTAGGTTAGGATATTTAATATGCCTGCTGTGATGGAACAATTCGAATTCAAACTACAAAATCTACAAGAAATGACTATCCTTATTCAATGTACAAATTTCACGTCGTACTGTTTTAGGGACATCGGAGTAACTGATGTTATATATATATATATATATATATATATATATATATATATATATATATATATGTATATATATATATATATATATATATATATATATATATATATATAATTTTGTAGTTATGGATTACTCACATAACGCCAAAATTAAATTAATAATTAAATAGACGTATTTTGGAGTTTTGAGATATTCCCTTTTCAAATATATATACTTTAGAAATCAGGTTGTCAATTCTTTATTTGCCATCTTTCTTTCTTTACTGTTATATAACTTATTTTTCCGCTTTTTGCAAAAATTATAGAAATCGTAAACAATGGTCAGAATTTCGTGATGTTAAATAAAGGCCATCTGTAAAAAAAATTAGGTTTTTAGCGTTATTTTATTAAAATCAAATTCTCTTGTTCGTAATCTTCACTAAAGGGAATTCCTATTTAAAACAATGAAAATTAAATTGAAAAGAAAATAGCCTTAAAGACAGTTATACAATAAACAAAAAAATATAAAGTTTTTCTGCGATGGCAGTTGTTTAACATCTCGAATTTCCTACCATTAACGCGTAATAACGTTATTTTCTAAAGTTTCCAAAGCCAAAGTAAAATTTTTATGATTTTAGCAAAAAAAATGGATAAATATAGTAAATGTAGTAAAGAAGGAAAAATGGTAAATACAGCAGTGACCTTCTAACCTCAAAAAATATGTAGTTTTGGCGTTGTGTAATATTAAAACACACATAAATCACTATTTCCTTTTCTTTTTGGGTTAAATTTTTATACTTAAAATTCCAGACTTAAATATTTAGCATTTTTTTATGGTTTGTGACCTAAGATAATTTAATAAATATTAATAACATTATTAATAATTTGAAGGTCAGTAGAAAATAGTCAATGACAACATTTCGGTTATTATTCTCATTTGAGCACATTTAAATGTTTTTATGACGGGAGATTACCCATCTAATTTAGTCAAACATTAAATTCAGGTCACATTAATTATAAATCCTCTTTTTTTAGCTATTGCATTTGGAATTGTTAATTCGTACCATGGTACCGCTAATAATTAAACTTTTGGTACGTATTTAATTTATCAACTCGCTACGCCTCTGCATAACTTTGTTAATATTATTATTTTACCATAATGTTTTAAAGGCGGTTTTTATATACTATTAAATACTAAGAAACTGCTGTTAAGTCAGATAATATGTAAACACGTACACTCGAGACCACATAAAATGTTTAAAAATGACATTAATGACATTACAATTGTTTAACTTTTAAAATAGGTACTACTATGTTATCTTTAAGAGTTATGAAGAAACAGGCAGTACTACTTCCTTTGTCTTGCCAATTAAAATACAGTATAAAGCTTGCCGCAATGTCACTAATGTATTGCTGTTGTATTCCTCGTGATCGTATACGTTTCTGTCTGATTTATTATCTCAAATAAAGTAAATAAATAATATTATTCCCCTACAATCAAGCTGTTAACGCATCATTGTAAATAATACGATTTAAGGTTAAATCCTTAAATAAAGGTAAAAATTTTTGTCAATGATCTGTGAAGTGTATTTAAGGTTCCAGTTAGCAGATTCAGGTTTTCAAGGAAGTACCTTCCCAAACTTGCCTTGATAGCCCGTCCCATGCATTTGTACCTGCTAAAACGTGGTTTTCGCTAGTATATCCACACAAAACTTATATCTAATTAAACAAATATGGTTATTAATAACTCACCAAGGCTGTATTATTCTCGCTTTAATGGTGTTTAATGAATTTCACCGATTTTTAAGGCACACACACACACACGTTGTTATAAAGATTGTAATAGACTGTCTTGAGTACCTGTTCAGGTAAATTGTTCCCCACTACGGTGACAGTGTAGAACGTCACGAGCAGAGAAGTACTTTTAAGTACTGGTTATTGATCGCCAGATGGAAGTACCAGCTAAATTTGGATAATATGCCGATCGATTCCGTTTGATGAAAGACACTTAAAAATTGTTAGTAGTTTGGTTTATGTCTACACAGTGGCGGTACGAGCGAGTTTTTTCTTGGAAATTTGGGTGGCCAACTTCTACAGTGTTACCTATATATAATTTTGCTTACCCATGGTGTAACTGGGTCAGGTAAAAACACGCGATCGTCTGATTATCGGTGCCAATCGTATTGCATAGAATTTTACTGGGAATTGAGGGTTAATTAAGAACAATTATTTTAAGAATTGAAAGGTGTATACATACATGCTGATGAAGAGAGATACTCAGATACAATTTACCTACACCAAAGTATATAAAATCGTTAGAAAAAGTTAGTAAAATCACTATTATTACAAAAGTGAGTTTAAATTTATATGAATAAATGTTTATATTTTGGTATTTGTATAATTTGCTCTTGATAACTTGATATGCTACACCATTGGTTAAAAAAGGGAGGAATAGATAGGCCATCCAATACTAATTTCTGGGACCGTGTTCCCCGCCCTCTGGCGAAATGTACGCATACCTGCAGCTACGAAGAGAAAAAATTAGTTGATTCATAATTATGACATAACGTAGTGTAAAGATGAGCTGTTTTTTGACCCCTCGGACTCAAATATAAAAATTTTTTATTTAAGACATTCTTTTCTATTTATATTTGGTTCAGTTTTTTAACTTAACATTTATATAAAAATTGTGTGAAAATTACTCTTTTAGTCATATAAATAAGTCGTCTAATCATTTTTAATATATTATCAAACTTTTATTGATTATATCATTGTGGGGTGCTCGATAGATCAAGATATTTCTTTTGTTATTTCATATTATTTATTAAGATTTGAGTTCATGCACACATTTTCTAGAACAATCTAGATGTGCGCGCCTCTGACAAATAGCCGCTCAAGAGACACCACCATTTTGGTCCTCTACGTCCAAAAGATGACATTAAAATGACATCTTTAATACGTCACCTAGCTACATTGCTAGAAGCTGTTGCAAACTAGAAACAAACTCTCTTCGGCACAATTATCGGATTTTTTTGTTATCACTATTGCTTGAAAATGATTTGACATTAATGCCGTAAACTTATATGCGTGCTGATGCTAACCATGTAGTAAGCGGATATAGCTGCTTGTTTTAAAAATGTTGACGTTTGATTCATATTAATGTCGTTTATTGCCTCTAGCGCGTTTTGTCATAAAACATTTCTTACACAATTTAAACATTAAGAATGAATTAATAAAGAACGAAAGCTTTCACGGCTTTAGTCAAGTTGAAAATCATGGTTCTTGGGTTTAGACCTTGTCAAATTGGAACTATTATCCGACGTTTCAATTACGATTGCACTAGGCATCTCCAGGTATCTATACTCCACGAGATTAGAACACTAAATGACTATCGAGGAGCAACAGCTCGGTATTTGTACCCGACTGGTGCTCAGCGAACCGAGATCCAACGTTACAATTGATTTCCACGTGTGATGTAGTGTAATCCACGTCTCTATTAATATTATATAGATATTTACAAATTTCGATTCATTCTCTAATTTTACGTTTAAAGAAACCACGCACTGATGCTAGACACCTTAGTTTTTTTTTTTACGTTAAAGTATGTCCTGGGCAATGTTGGTGTTCAGCTACTGCAGATTGTACAATTTGTTTCTTTTTTATACATCTTTCATGTTTCTTAAGCCTAGTGGATATAGACCGTCCTGTTTCACCTACATACACTTTACCACATGAGCAAGGTATCTTATAGACGCAGCAATCTGGCAATCTTGTGGGTGGTTCCGTGTATGTAAAGTTTATGTCATTTTATTGAGGAATTGGGTTATTATATTTATTAATAGAACGTCTAATATCTTCAGCGCAATATCCGTTGCCTCTCAGAGCATTAGTTAGTTTTTCTGTTTCTGATTTCAGTGATTGTTCGTCACATATTGAAAAGGCTCTATGTACCAAAGAGTTTATGACGGATTGTTTTTGAGAATGACGTTGCATTGAGATATCAATTTGTGTATGTTGGTTTTCTGTACACAGAATGTCCTAATTTTCCGTAATCTTTTCTTTGCACTAGTACATCGAAAAAAGGAAGGGTACCTATTAATTCAGTTTCCATAGTGAATTTTATGCTAGGGTGTTGTTGGTTTAGATGATTCAGGAAATTATGGAGGTTATCTGCGACATGCGGACAAACTACGAACGTATCATCTACATATTTGCACCAAAATTTTAGGTTTTAGAGGAGCAGAAAACAAGGCATTTTCTTTGAGAGTTTCCATGAAGATGTTAGCTATCACAGGTGACAGCGGAGATCCCATGGCCGCTCTCGAAGTCTGGTCGTAGAAAGTTCCTGGAAAAGTAAAATAAGTGGAAATCAGACATGCTTTAACTAATTCTAGTAGGTTGGAGTCCATGTTGTTATTTCGTAATATATCTGATATTATGGAAACGGAATCATTTAAAGTAACAATAATCCAGCAAGCACACCAACGAACACAGTCGTCAATTTGTGAGGTATACAACTTGCCGAAGCAGAAAAAAACTATATTATCTAAAGGACAGAACTTCGCCATCACTCCAAGACGCATACCAGCGAAAGAAATAGAGCCTAGAGTCGAAGCCTCCATTAGAAAATTGCTTTCAGAGCAAGCAGACACGATTGGATACGAAACAGCGAAGATCATAAAACACTCAAAGCCACCGAAATCAAATATTATATCAGCGGAAAGGAAGGCTATTAAACAACTGAACGAGAACAACACTTCTTAATTCTCACAGCTGACAAAGAAAATTCAACTGTTGTTATGGATAAGGACAAATATACTGAAAAAATAAACCAGCTCTTGGATGACAATACTTACAAGTTATCGACAAGATTGCCAGATTGCTCCGAAAATCAAACATTCGAACCATTTTCAACACATGTAAGAAAGTTCTAATCTCGTGGAGTAAAGATTCCTGAAGATGCCTGGTGCAATCGTAGGCGAAACTTCGGAGAAAAATTCCAATATGACACGGTCTAAATCCAAGAACCATGATTTTAAATATATCTTATTGCTGGCAGCGATCGACGACGAATAAAGGTTCGTCATATAAGCTGAATGTGTAGGCATATCAATTGGTGTTATAGAAAATATTGTGCACCAAAATTTGTATATGAAAAACTCATCCGAAAGATCAATTGTGAGCAGTGTTTATCGATGATTAAACTTAATTCAGCAGATTTTTGGTGTAAATTCGTGACTGTGGACGAGGCATGGATCCATCACTACACGCCTGAGTCGAAGCAACTATCAAAACAGTGGAGGGCGTCTGATGAGAATGCGCCAAAAAATCCGAAAGTTGTTTTGTCGCCCGGAAAGGTTTTTTGGGATTCTCAAGGCATAATATTTATTGACTATTTAAAAAAAAGGTCAAACAATTACAGGAGATTACCATGTAACACTTCTTGGCTATTTGGATGAAGAATTAAACAAACCAAGACTACAATGCAAAAAAGTTCTTTTTCATCAAAACAATGCTCGAGTTCACACTTCTGGAGTTGCAATGTCAAAATTAAATGAATTGGGGTTTGAGTTACTACCTCATCTACCTTGTTCACCAGATTTGGTACCTAGTAACTTTTTCCTCTTTCCAAACCTAAAGAAGGGGCTTGGAGGACAGAGATGTTCAGCAGGTAAAACAGTTATTAGGGCTATAGAAGACTATTTTGAGGATTTGGATACTTGCTACTTTTCAGAAGACATAAAGAAGTTAGAATACCGCTGGATCAAGTATCCAGAGCTCCAAGGAGACTATGTTAACAAATAAAAAAAGTAAACAATAACGTTGTTTTTATTCCTTTTTTACCTTACATATTGAACCAGCCCCAAAATATAATATAACAGATTCTTCATGATTGCTTGTCATTTCGTTACTTTTAAGCTGTTTGAAATAACTTTATTTTTTATATAAAAAATATATTTTTATTATTCAATCGACGTATACGTATAAGTGATAAAAATCTTTGTCGGTATACATTTACCTTTATATATGCACGTTTGTATATTTATGACTCATCAGGATTTGCTATGGAAAGAGAAAGGCAAGTTGTAATGTTATGAAATTAAACAAATAATAACTGTTATGAAATAATTGTTATTGTCTAGCAAGCAGAAGACTTTATTGCAAATCATCGCTTAAATGAATAAAAAATAATAAATCTATGAACAAAATTATCAAATAATTTTTGTTAAATTTAAACTACAACCGTAAATTTATATATTGTCGGTAACTAAAGTCAACATACACCATACTAATTATTCAAAATTAATATGTAATGAGATGGATTTAAAAAATATAATTTTATTTAATACGGTGGTTACAATACTACAGGGCGTCTCTAAAAGATGAGTTCAAGATGCACTGAACAGCAAAGAAATCGGAGTATATCTTTTTTGATATAGAAAGAGCCTCTTGACAACACTCCGCATGAGGCAGTCAAAAGAGCACTTAATGAGAGGAATAGACTGAACGATGTTCAAATGAATGGAGCGATTTTTCTCCACTAGAATAGCAGAAACAGAGAGATTAAATATACTGTCACCCTCTGATCCACCAGAGGATGCCTTCAGAGGAAGTAGCTTCTCCACTTATGTGGAGAATAATTGTGGATCGACTCGACTATTTGATCTGACTGACCTCGGCATATCTTGTCAGAGCTATGCCGATGACGTGGTCATAGTCGTGAGGGACAAATTCGAGAATTCCCTCTACGACATAGTCCAAAGAGGACTAGAAGAAACTAAAGAATGGTGCCAAGTCATCTTAATAGATTTTACTAAGAAAAGAAACTCAACCTGAAAAACCATCAAAATGGATGGGGTACAAACCCAAAAATCCTGCGGTTGATGTACACTGCAATAGTGAGACCAATTATCACATATGGGGCAATGATATGGAGTAAAAGAACCAGTCTGGCCAATACGAGAGACAATCTCTCGAAAGTGCAAAGACTCGAGTGCGTGAATAACTGGAGCAACGAGTCATAAAACAGAGGCCCAATCTCTTATCCAGAAATCAATAAATCTGGGACATGCCCTGGGATGAAATGAAAAAAAAGTTTAGCTTTGTGAAAAACACCAGGTTGAGCCTCAAAAATGGGGCAGAAATACTAGTGAAAAACTGAACAAGGATTCCATCATATGGTATACAGATGGCTCAAAAGTAATGGAAGAAACTGGAATAGGAGTGTATGAACCCAGCATCAGACACCATGAAAGCTTGGGCAAGTCCCTAAGCATCTTCCAGGTAGAAATACACGCAGGAAATGTATTCAGTTCAGCAAAGAAAAACCTCTCGCCGATACGAGATTATTATCATGTCGGATAAATAAGCAGCCATCAGTGCGCTGAGGTCTCAAATAATCAGCTCCAAGATGATCTGGAATGCCTAGAGGAATTAAATGAATTAAGTAGAATATTAAGGTCATCCTGCTCTCGATACCCTGACACACGGGGATAGAGGAGAACGAAATAGTAGACAAGCTCACGATAAAAGAAGCTGAGACACCATTTCTGAGGCTTGAGCTTTTCTGTAGAATTAGTAGCAATGCAGTGCTAGTAAGAGTGTAGGAGATCAAATTACTCGACGGATCTGCAAGAAATGAGACAAGTGAAGATAAATCTTGGGACTACGACCAGAAGACATTCAAGGAATGCATAAGCCTAAGTAGAAACCAACTTAGAGTTCTAACAGGAATCCTGACGAGGCATTGTTACCTGAAGGGATACCTCGAGAAACTCGGATTGGCAGAAATAGAAGTGTGCCAATTTTGCGACGAGGAGGGCGACACCTCTGTTCACATTCTCTCACAGTGCAATGCTTTAGAAAACCCTAGAATACGGTTCTTAGGAGCACATCAAATAGAAGAAGGGGAGCGATCCACTTTAAAGTCGTCCAACATTCTAAGATTCCTGACGGAAATATGACTGGAGGACCTATTCTAATCGGCAAGGTGTCCCTTGCCCCCTTAGCAGCAGGGATAAATCCTCAATTTCACACATATACACATGCGCTAGGTCTGTACGAAATGCTATCAAAAATTCCTGATGCTAAAATATATACCTTAATCGAAAAATTGATAGTTTCCAAAAAGCAGGGTGTCAAAAGGTATATATATATATATATATATATATATATATATATATATATATATATATATATATATATATATATATATATTAAGCGTCTTTGTAAATATTAAATTGGGCACTTGGAGGCTTTTTAGGATGAAGAATCGAGACCTGATTAGAGTTTCGATGTACACTGCAGAGGGCGTCACCAGCAACACTTCACCCATATTTAAAGCTTCATAACTTTTCTGTATTTCGAGTTCAATCTGACAAACCTTTATCGTTTAAATTTAAAATTTATGACCGATATAATAATAACAAAATAAAATCAGGTAATAGCCAAATCCGTTTGATATAATAATTTAATGCAACAGCTGATTTTGTTTTACACTTAAAACTTTTTCCATACGTGGATTATCATTGCAAACATCCATAAGCAAATTGTTTTCCAGTGAAAATATACTATTTCTCTAATTAGTTTTTAAAGCCATCAAAGATGAGAAGATTTTATCACATAAGTAAGAAGTAGTAGAGGGGAACAATGATTTTAAAGCTTCGGTTACTAGACTTCCGAATTCACATCGTCGTGCAAGCCAAAACTTATCTAATTCATGAGTTAAAAATCCTAGTTGTAGCGTTTTGTCGGCCAATATTTCAATAAGTTGATTGTCAATCTCAATAAGTAATTCACCAGCTGCAGCAAGATTTTCATTAAAAGGATTTAGAAGCCATCTTTTCGACAAATTATCATTGCTATCTAGAAAATATTGCTCTCCAACATGCGATTAATACCAGATTTTTCTAAATCCTTATTTTTAGAAATATAATTCGAAGTTAAAGTGAATGCATCAAAATTGAATTTTTCAAAGCGTATAATCGAAGCTTCTTGGTGAAGGTATTGACTTCGTTTGTTATTAGTAAAATGTTTTTGTTACGTCCTTGTAAACTCATATTCAAGACATTCAAATGTGAAAATATATCACTCAAATAAGCCAACAGTAATAAAGTATATCCATGTTGTAAGAACTCTGAAAATGAATTATGTTTATATGTGGAAAAGATTTTCAATTCATTTTGCAATTCAGAAAGCCTAGTTAGAACTTTTCCTCGCGACAATCACCTGACTTGGAAAAGCAGTGAGTCGTATTTGGCATCCATTTTTTCGCATAATGTGAGAAGCAATCTAGTCTGCAAAGGCCGGTTTTTAATAAAATTAACAAATTTTACGGCTTTTGACAGAACATTTTATAAATTATCTGCATCCTTTTTGTAGGAAGTGCATTTCTCTGAAGAAAGCAGTGCGTCACACAACTTTTCTTCCCTGTTATCGCTTTTGCGCCATCAGTACTATATAAATAAGTGCTCAGACTCAGTTTTATTCGAGATAAAAAGAGAAGAAATCAGATACAGGTTAAATGATGTATTTTAACGGTTAATATGCCAGTAGATTTGGTTTAGAATAGGATAAAATTAGATTTAAGTATAGTATAAGATGTATTGTTTAAATCGTAGTGTAAATAAACAAATAAAGTTATAAGAAAAAGACAAAAATTCTTGAATAAGTAAAATAATTGAGAATTGTTATATTCTTAAAGAATATGACATATTTCTTTCTATAAAAATTAAAGTTAATTAAAAAACTATGTAAAAAGTATTGTACTAGTTAGAGTAAGGGTTAATACAAACAAATATATATTTAAATGAATAAAAAGAGTGTGGATGCTTTTAAAAAGCTAATAACATTGTCGTTTGTTCCATTAAAACAATCACTCATAAGACACAAAAGTGCGTGAAGTGGAAAAATTAGTGTAAAATTCGGACAAAAATACCGTGAATAGTGATAAATAAACACTAATGTATGAAATATAAGAAGAATGTTTTAGCTTTAAGAGTTATTAAAGAAATTATGTATTAATTAAAACCATAAGACTATAGAATGTAATATAGATTTAATTAGTTTATAAGGTAAATTTAAACTTATATTAAGATTTATCAAGTTGCCAGGTGTCAGAAAATCTGACCAATCATAATGCAGACATTTCTTATGTTTTGGCCGACTATAAAAAGCCAAGGCGTAGGAATTTTGAGAGAGTTGGAATTATCAGTTTGCTGGAAGCAATGCGTTTCTCGAGCTCCCGAAAATTTACATAACCTCAAATTTTCAATTGTTTAAAAAAAAACAGAGGTCTTCCTACGTCACAAGAAAACAAAAGTTAAATGTTTTGGTTTTAAAAGAGGTTATATATTTTTGTCAAGTAAAAATGATTTAATAATTTATTTAAAGTAATTAGTAAAAGTTTATAAGTTTTGTCCTGTAAAATAATTGTGCAACTCTCAGACAACAACAAATACGATAATATTGTGATAAGAAGAATATAGAAAACATTAATTTGAATTGAACTAAGGAGAACATAGCTGAACGAGACTTTGGATAATATTTGTGTCAATTCCTTACTTTAAAGGAAACGATAAATAAAATATTTTTGGAGATTTGGAGGATTTTTAAAGAAGAAAATAAATAAAATTACTGGAATTGTGTTTATTAATCTATTAGGACCAAATAAAAGAAAACATAACAAGATATTTATATTAGATAAGGAAGTAGAAAGCTTTAATTTTTTGTAGATATTGAAGATTAGCATTCAATATTAACCTAACTTTTCTTAAAGTTAAAATAATAAAATTAATAAATTATAGTTTGCAATATTAACCTGTTAGAATATAATAATATTTATCATCATAAATATTAGGTGTGAAACTATATTAACTATTTGTATCATAACACAGCACACGATAGTTTGTTTAAAATAATATTATTTCTAACAAATAAACGACGCTTTCTATATAAAACTGCATTATAGCCATCTAGTAGACGATTACGAAATTAAACGTTGCCAATTTGTGATCCAGGTTATTAAAAGACAATGCATGGTAGATAAAAGTAACTAATAAGTAATATTGATTAGAAATAGTATTAGATGGGAGATAAAATTATTGACCATTAAATTCCATCTAGTAATAATTAATAATATTGTGCAATTTTTTTTATTGTTCAATAAAATTTATATTTTGCGTTTTAATCATTCTGTGTATTGATTGTCTAATTGATATCTTATAAACCACTGAACTCACCTGAGAAGGAGTCAATTTATAGGTAGGAACACATTTATATGTATATAGAAAATTTGAAAATTGAAAATACTTCAAATTGGTGAAGAATAGTTATAATTTATTATAATTATTTTTTACCTGGCGCTCAACAAATAAATATTAATATTTTAATTAAATTTACGGTAATCTTTGTGGGTTTATTATATTTTATATATATATATATATATATATATATATATATATATATATATATATATAAATCATCACAGTACATACCTCAAGGCATTTATTAAAGTCCAAGTTTCTGTTTTGTGTTACATCAATAAAAACTTTAAAGAGTCCTTTGCCAGTTGCACGACCGGGTATTGATTTGCAAAATAGCATATTTTCTTTAATTGACCCTACGCATTCGTATCGGATAAAACACAGAAATTGCTATAAGTTCTACACATCTGTTGACTCGTCGAACTGAATAGCAAAAATTTCACTTAATTTAACCTTTTTAATCATTTGGTTATGAACATCATTGGTCATTTCATTAATACTTCTTGATATTGTGTCATGTGAAAGTAGTATACTTTTCAACTTTTTTGTTTCTTCCGGACTTCCCATCACATTGACTATATTAATGGCAGCGAGTAAAATGAGCTTTTCCACAATCGTGTGGGCTTAGACTCCCTGGCTACTCTTAATGCTGCTAAATGGAATGCTTGACGTGCTGCTGACTCATTATGTCTTGATTTGTTGATAGCAATTGGTTGATTTTTCAAGACGAGTGATTAACGCTCGAAAATTCTAAGGGTTCGTTTTGTCAGACGGGTCTTTTCTCTTCAGATGCCAGACTAATTTTGAAAGCTTCATGCTTTCCGCGAATAATACTTGATAACAAACAGCATATTGCGGCTTATCATCCAAGGCAATAAATCCATATTTTAAATGTGTTTCATTGCACAAACTGGCCCTTTTCTTTATTGTTTCACGGTGTATCTCGTTTTATTACAAATAATTTATTTTATTACCACACTGATATTAATGTGCTTGACACAGAGTGAGAAAAGAAAGAATAACAATGCAACTCTTGGCCTCGTTCCTCTCGGAACGAATGATCTGTTTGACATGCGCCGCCGACTTATTTTACAAGTGCGTGAAGTGCATGGGACAGGTTAGAACATGTAAAAGTAATATAGACACAAGGAGTTACATAAGTCTTGTAGTTCTGTATTTCGGTGTAAGTGTAAGGGCTCATTTACACATACATCAGTGATTGACAATTGACAAATTGACAAATAGATGATTCTTTTTTTTTCATGATTCGTAAGCATATGAACATGATCGTGAGGGTTTAAAAATTAAAACGATTCTTCCTAAATCACGATAATGAAAAAAGGACGAAACGTCTCCGTGTTAACTAGCCGATAAAGGTCAAATTAACATATTGTAGTGAGGGAGTCGGAACATTTTTTACCAAAGACGTTTACCAAACCACCGGACAATTTTCGCTGTTGAAAGGTGTCTCCGAGAAATCGATAGTTTTGCTCCTGCAAAGAATTGATTAAAGATGGAATCTTGCGACTATAACCCCGAAGGTTGAAGAAGTTTTAGAATGATTTGGAGAAAATCCGAGTCTGAGCATCAAACACTTGGAACATGCTACCACACTTGATCAAGAACCTTAAGAGGAGGGCTATTAGGTACTCAAAATTCTATGAAGTTTGGGGTGCCAATGATTTGACGGTAACCTCAGAATCATGTTGGTGATTGCTACTTTTGCAAAAATCATGAGGTTTTGCAGTAAAGGCGAACATTGAATATCCTAATATCCCCATAGTTATCAGTGATCCTTTGTATTTCCGGTAAAAATACTTTGTCGTTTCAAACTTTTTTAAATTTGCTGTTTAACTCTTTAAATTATTTTTAGAGTAATTTTTAACGAAAATAAATATAATATGTTTTTCTCATTCTTTGTTATAGTTAAATGATCACACATAGATAATATGTTCCTTGTTTACTTATGTTAAATATTCCACTCAAAAATTAACAAAGCAAGCATGACTTTCTCAAAAATTTCCGATGAAAATATAACATTTGATGGATTATTTGTATTATTCGTGGTTAATGATTAAATGGATATTATAGAAAATCGTTCATACCTAAACAATTAACAAATTCGTCGTTTGGCGAATGCGCAGGATTAGTATAATTTTCCTATACCAATGGAAAAATAGTTAAATGCTTTTTATGGGTACGTTAATTTTAACGAAAGGACACTCTATATATATATATATATATATATATATATATATATATATATATATATATATATATATAATATTAATATCAGTATTCATATATGGTGTACAGTAGAATGATGAAAGACCAATGACCAATTTTCAATAATTTTAGAAATAAGAGTTTTTTTGTGTTAGCTACCAAAATCTTGTTACAATTTATAATTAGAGCAAATTAGACATTAAAAGGGAAAATACGGGGATACACGGTTCACGCCTTGGGGGCTATCAAGACATATTTAGAAAGATGACACAACTGGGAAGCCCGCGAACAAAAGGAATAATATTGAAAGGAAAAATACGAAGATAGGCGGTTCTCATC
This sequence comes from Diaprepes abbreviatus, assembly GCA_034092305.1. Taxonomy (NCBI): domain Eukaryota; kingdom Metazoa; phylum Arthropoda; class Insecta; order Coleoptera; family Curculionidae; genus Diaprepes; species Diaprepes abbreviatus. Next base: position 15,688,350 of record JASJET010000031.1, on the reverse strand, counting down.
TCGGTGGTTACCAAACATTTTTAAAAATATTACACTACTGGGGAGTTTGCGAATATAAATAATAATAAATAAGACACGTTGAGGATAGTCTAAGGGGACTAAATATTGTAAGAAGACTATATACGTAGGCTGGAATAAAAAAAATCTATTTCTATGCAGATACTTTAAAACGTATTTAATATCAAAGAGTGTAGCGATTTTTTTTATTCAACAGGAGGTCGTAAGACTTTTGAATAAATTATTAACAGGTTGTACACCGAAGAAATCAAGAAATAAACAGATTTTGTATTTCAGTGTATATTATATTATTATTATTATCGGTCAAGCGCTTTCGGTCTTACTTAGACCATCCTCAGGGCTCAGACTCTAGAAACACGAGAATATGGTCAGTAAATAAGCTTACTCAGTACTCACTAACCACACTCACTCGTCAAAGGGCACACCTTAACCCTGCCATTTGGAGAACAGCCTCCAATGCCAGCGCAGCCTCCACACAGAACAAGTCACATATACAATTAAAAGTCTGTCCCAAATTAAAATTAAAACGTTGTTAATGTATACTTTGTTTTGAATGTTTGCAGCATGTGACTTAATATAACTTCTCGACGCTGAAGTTATCACTGCGAGAAAATCTCTTTGAAATATTGAAGATATAAAAAGAAATTTGTTGGGTGACTTTAGAGCTATATGGACGTTACTTCAAATACTATAATTATGTACTTCATTTGATAGACTATATTATTTGATTCAAGGTCATAGACAACGATGTGTCTTGAGAAATACTAGATATATGTTGAACATTCATTGTCTTTATTTTTTTGTTGAATATGACGACTTTTTGGCTAGTAGTTATTTGTGGCCGTTTTTAAGTGAAACTAAGCAAATTTTTAATCAACACAACTCTTTATACTAATACACACAGACACACACACACACACACACACACACACACACATATATATATATATATATATATATATATATATATATATATATATATATATATATAATAAAATAGAATAAAATCTTGGCTAAGCGGACGTGAAATTTGTCAATCCGCATCATTCTCGTTTTAAAAAGTGCGGAGCACTCCAAAGTATGGAAAAACTCCGGGTCCGAAAGATGGGACAGGATTCGTCAGGCCACAGTATTCGTTACAAACCATCATCTCGTCTTTGCATCCTATAAAGCTGAATTTAAAATCAAAAACAGCAAACAAGACGACAAAGTGGTCACATTATTCGGTACTGGCAACCAGGCTTACTGCTAATATTAGCAGCCAAAGCCCCGTGTCGCACCAAACGATCCCCCCATGAGAGCACCGTTTAGCGTGTTTCAAAGCCAAACAAGTTTCGTGTACTCGATTGTATATATTTCTGTTTTAATTCACCGTCGCGCCGCCACATGGCGGTTTTTACAAACTTTGTTAATTTGTGTGGTTCTTGTGTTATTAAGTGAATCATCGAGATGTCGCCTTTGTCGTTTTGTTTATATGTATATATGTACAAAAATATGGGAAAAGGAAACCAAACATCAGCGAAAATGAGACAACGGCCTTAGCTAACCTATAGGAATATTTCAATAATAAGATTCTGTCAGTGGATAAAGGAAATGTGTCAGTTATAATGCATGCTGAGACAACGAAAAACTTGACGTTCTAAGGAAATAAAATATGCATATCTTCCTAAAAATCCTACATCTATAATTAAAGAAAGAATATATCGCATCCTTAAGAAACATGAATTGTATATTCCTGAGAAAACTCGGATTAAGTTAAATGGACTTGCAAAGATACGTAAACAAGACGTGCCTTTATGACCTATTACAAGTTCTTGGAACTCTTCAATTTTTGAGCTTGCCAACTTCCTTATTTCAATCCTAAAACCTGTGCAAGGAATTACCTCATTCTGGGTCAAGAACTCGTAACATTTCGTAGAAATTATACTCGAAATGGAAGTACAACCGGAAGTTCTTTCTTTAGCTTTGACATGGAAAGCTTATATACTAACAGTTCAGTTTAGGAGTCACTAAAAATCTTAAGAAAAGAACTTGAAGACGACCAGACCCTAGCAAAAAGAACATTCCTATTATCATACGCTATCACGGACTTACTGGAATGTTGTTTGATCAATTTCCATTTCCAAAAAAAAAAGGAAAAATTCTTATTCCAGGATGATGGACTACCAATTATATTTTCCCTCCCACCAGTGCTCGCCAACGTTAACAACCTGGAATTGCAAGAAAGCTCGCAGATAGAGCATTAACTCTTTGCAACTGCAACGAGAACTAAATGAAAGAGATAGATCACATTAAAAATGACCTAACTGGCAACGGATATCCACTAAATCTGATAGATAAGATTCTGGAATAATGCAGAAATAGGGAAAGATCGACAACGAACAAGGAACGAAAATATCCACTATGTTAGAGGCATTTCAGAAAAAGTTAGAAGAATAGGAAAACGAAATAACGTTGTTTTTAATTCAAATAACTCTTCGATCAGCCTACTAGGGTCAAAGCAACAATTCAAAGGGACATGAACTGTGTGTATCAGATGAAAATGAAGTAACTCTTATGTTGGCGAAACAAAGAGACCACTTGAAGTTAGGATCAAAACAGCAGAAGAACACATCTCGTGGAGAAACAGAAAAATCTGGTGCCGCTGAAGCTGATGATATGGTCTGCACCGTCACGCCAAGAAAACGACCATTTCTGTATGACCGACATTACCGGTTACTTTAGGTTACTTCACGACTACTAAAATTAGCATTTCTTATGCCAAATTTTTTCAGTCGAGAAATCAGAAAAAATGGCAGTAGTGGATAAAACTGTGGCTCCTGAATGTGGACCATTCTCACGAGAAGGAAGAAATGTTAGTTAACGACCTTTCGGTGGAAGAAAGTAAAGATGATACCGAGGATGATGAATACCTGCCAGAAAGTGAGAGAAAAGCTCCTGAAATTTTCAACTAAGAATAGTTGAATGAAGTTATTGGAGATTTAAATTCACCCAAAGATGGAGCTGGATATCTAGACGCGGTAACGATGAAGAAAAACCAGCTGACAAAAATAACAAAAACTTCTTTTTGGAAATTCTTCACTTAAGATGAAGATAATTCATTGGTATACATATGTGCCCATTCTAATAGCTCACTCAACGAAGCTAAAAGAGACAGTAGTTGAAAAAATTAAGTATTTGTAACATCAATGAAGAGTTCCTGGTGATTTAAAAAATGCAATCATGATCCTAGGTCAACAATTAGATTACGTAAAAAATTTCTGCTTCTTATTTTTATGGGATAGTAGGGACAGGATAAAGCACTATATTCAGAAAGAATTGTCTGGGAGAACAGACTTCAATCCATGATTGAGGTACATGTATACGTATAACATTGATTGATCCTACAAAATATCTGTTACCACAATTACATATCAAGCCTGGTGTCATAAAACAGTTTGTCAAAGCTTTGGGTAAAGGTGGCTCTGGGCAAGGTTGTCAATATTTAGGAAAGAAGTTTCCCGCGATAAGTGATGCTAAATTAAGAGAGGGTATCTTCGGTGGTCTTCAGATTAGTATTCTTTTTCAAGACGAAAATTTCATCACAAAAAATAATTAAAATGAAAAAGCAGCATGGCAAAGCTACAAAAATGTTTCTCTGAACTTTTTAGGAAATAAGAAGAGCGAGGAATACGAGAGTTAATTGAAGAGTTGTTGAATTTCAAACAGTTAGGTTACTTGGTAAATCTCCAATTGCACTTCTGACACTCTCACCTCGGCTAGTTTCCTTAAAACCTCTGCGACTACAGTGAAAAATAAGAAGAACCATTCTATAAAAATGTAAGTAAAATGGACAGTCGGTACTAAGGATGATGTGATATTAATATGACGGCTGATTATTGTTGGATGCTAAAGAGAGAATCCATCGGAACAAGAAGGAAAAGAAAGAGAAATCCGCTGCACAGATTATTCGAAGAAAAAAAATAATTCGCTACAGAAGAAAAAAGTGTAAGGGTAACAAAGTTATTTTCTCATTTCATGTTTATATCTATGCGTACAATAATCAATTTAATTCAGTCCAGTAGATAGTTAAGTAAAATTAAAGGCGGATCATATTCGGCTCATTGTTATTCATGAGAAAACGACTTTATGTAGTTCAAATAAAGCTTTCCGAGTTCACTTCTTCTTTTTCTTCTTCTTCTTTCCTGGTCTTACAACTCTGGGTGAGTCTTAGCCGCATCCACTATCGCCCTCCATCTGCTACGGTCTTGTGCTTCCATTTCCCACTGCTGGACTCCAATCCTATACAACTCAGCTTCGACGGCATCTTTCCATCTTTTCCTGGGACGGCCTATTGATCTTCTACCATCTGGTCTCTCAAAGAATACTGTTTTCAATAATCTACATGGCCTGTCCATCTTATTCTATTGACTTTTATACAACGGACTATGTGTTCACTGCCATATAGTGTCGCCAATTCAGCATTGTTGCGTCTTCTCCAATTTCCTTTTGTTTCATCTCTTTGGGGACCAAATATCATTCTAAGAACCTTTCGTTCAAATATGAGTAATTTATTTATTTTTCGTTGATTGAGGGTCCAAGTTTCACTGCCATAAGTAACTACCGGGCGAATAATTGACCTGTACAGAGTTAGTTTGGATTGTCTTTTTAACAGTTTAGATCTCAATAATGTGGTGAGATAGTATAACTCAACCTGTAAATTTATCGCGATTTTTTTTTGCAATATTCTGCAATTTTTAGCTATTTTTTGCGGTTCTCGCTAAATTTTGAAAGTGTTTGGGCCTAATGAACTTCAGCTTTAGATTCAGCGCGTCAAAATTCGTAAGAAATATACTTCATCTAGGTTAGAAAAAATTTTCCCGATTTTTCTCACGCTCATTAATGTGATTTTTCACACTATTCTGCCATCTTTAGATATTTTTTTGACTTTTTTCTAAATTTTGAGAGTGTTTGAGCCTAACAAACTTGATTGAAACAGATTGTAATTCAGTGCATCGAAATACAAATGTGTAGATCTGGTTAAAAGTACAATCAATTTTTTTGTGTGCCGGTGTTATTAAAAGTTACCAACTACGTGACTATTGTGCCACGAAAAATCCACATAGTGAACAAAAAAGTAACTTATTCTGCGATTTGTAAGCCAGAAATTCTAGAATCTATATTATTCATTATTCGCAATAATGTTTAGGTACGCCACTGATATTGTATGCAATTTTTAAATGATATATTGTCCTGATCTTGCTAAACTTATTTTATTGTCCTATTAATTTTAAACTAATGTGACCTTGCCTTTAATAGGTAATACTTGTGTCTAGTAGTCTTATAGATTAAAAGAAATGAGTTCACATTGAATTTTTTTCTTTCTTTGACCCTACTAGTAATTTGCCTTGATTGTTAACAACTATAAATATCAGATTTTTTTTATATTACCTCTATCTTGTCTAAGCGTTGTAATAAAATACTTGAAGTTTAAGGCCACACAAATACTTTGATTTGCAAACATGTTTTAATGAGCTTTACTCTAATTACATATTATTACTGTAAGTCGGCGGTTCCTAACCTTTTGCTTCTGGAGAACTCTTTCTAAAAACCAGCATAAATTGGCGAACCCCCTGTAAAATTATTAGAAACAGTAAAATTGGTTTATTTAAATTTATTTTCCACATTGAATAACAGTTCATAACGAGAAATTAAAATAAAGGGTGTTTTTTTTTTATAGAGGTATAGAACTTTTAAATGGAATAAAACAAAGATGAATTTTTTAAATTGACATGAAATTTACTTTATTCGAAAGATAACCTTCTGGCATTATAATTTAAATATGACTTCTGGCATATGACCGCCACGGTTGGCTCGGACGTAGTCTAATTTGGAGATCCAATTTTCGATGACTTTTTCCAATATTTGTGGCCGTATATCGGCAATAACGCGACGAATGTTGTCCTCCAAGTGACCAATCGTTTCGGGCTTATCGGCGTAGACTAGCGACTTCACATATCCTCACAGAAAATAGTCTAGCGGCGTTAAGTCGCACGATCTTGGAGGCCAATTCACGGATCCGAAACGTGAAAGTATGCGGTTACCAAACGTTTCCTTCAATAAATCAATTGTGGTACGAGCTGTGTGACATGTTGCGCCGTCTTGTTGAAACCACAGCTCCTGCACATCATGGTTGTTCAATTGATGAACGATAAAGTCAGTAATCATGGTTCTATAGCGGTCACCATTGACTGTAACGTTCTGACCAGCATCGTTTTTAAAGAAGTACGGACCAATGATTCCACCAGCCCATAAAGCACACCAAACAGTCAGTTTTTCTGGATGTAACGGTGTCTCAACATACACTTGAGGATTATCATCACTCCAAATACGCCAGTTTTGTTTATTGACGTATCCATTCAAACAAAAGTGAGCTTCATCGCTAAACAAAATTCGCTTATGAAAATCGGGATCAACGGCAATCTTGTTTTGGGCCCATTCACCGAATCTACGCCTTGCTAGGTTATCGTGTGGCTTCAATTCTTGCACGAGTTGGATTTTGTAAGCACGCAAACCAAGATCTTTCCGCAAAATCCTCCATAAAGTGAATGGACACATATCCAATTCCTGTGCACGATGTCGGATAGACTGATTCGAGTCTTCCTCTACGCTACGCTCTACAGCAGCAATGACTTCTTCTGTACGCACTGTACGACGTCTCTATGGATGCGTATTATCATTTAGAGTAAATGTGGTGCGAAAACGTTCCATAGTTAATCGAATTAATTGCTCTGATGGATGATTATGTTGACCGTAAAATGGACGTAGTACGCGATACGTATTTCGAACAGAACCATGATTTTTAAAATAAATTTGCACAATTTGGAAGCGTTGTTCAGGAGTCAGTCTATTTATGTTGAAATGCCAACCAAACTAAACATAAATCACTTGACAGCTGACAAAATGGCCGCCAGTTAAAAAAGTGTTACCAACTTAAAGTTCTATACCTTTATAAAAAACACCCTTTATAATCGTAAGTAGTGAACATAACCCGATTCTCTCAATCCCCCCACTCCTCGACCTTGACCTTGACCTTGCTTCACCCCTCTTTGGCCCCGCCCACATGTCCTTGTCATTGACCTTGAAAGTGCACGTGTGCTTTGGCCTTGGCCTTGTGTTCAAGGTTGTGTGTGTGACCTTGACCTTGGTCGAGACGACCTTGACTTTGTTGAAGGTCATCTTGGGTGTGTGACCTTGAAGATATGTTACGTGGTTGGGGGTGACCTTGAATGGTTTTATATAAGGTATGGGGCAGTTTCATTCATCAGTTGGCTCTGACTTGTATAGGTAGTACATGTGTTAATATTTGACAAATCATGGCATATGTTTGTGAAAATTGCGGTTCTAAGTTTACTAATATTTATAATATGAGACGTCATCAAAGAGAATCGTGTGCGGCGAGATTTAATGAAGTGCCTGGAGGAAAACGGCTCTGAATTGAAGAGTATACATCGACGATTCCGGTAATTAATTGCGCTACATGTAATGTAGATGTTCCAATAAATCATATGTCAGCGCATAAACGAACACAACAACATAAAAATAATTCATGTTTGCCGGTATGTCATGGTGTGCAACTCGTTCAATGTGCCTTCAAAAGGAGAATTGCAACCTATCGGGTTAGCAGTGATATGGAGCATTCCGATTACGTAATGTTCTTTGCAGACATTAAATCCAAGGTGGTGGAACTTGTTAATAATTTATTGCGTGTGCATCATGCTTTAAAAGTTAACATGACAGCTGTTGGCGAGTACATGCTTCCATCACAAGAAATATTCAGTGAAAAATCCTTCAACACTGCTAATCAAATAATTAGTGTAGAAAGTGATTTGGATGCCGTTTACCATTCTTTCACCGAATTAATAAAAACGCAGGCGACAGAGTTCCAGGAGAAAGATTCAGGTATGGAAAAATCAAAACCCGATATATTAAACTGATTTTTATATATTATTTTTCTTGTTATAGGATGGGCTCTTGTGCGAATTTTATACTTGGAAGTTGGTATCAACAAGTATATGCCTATGGGTGGCTCATCATACATCAAGTTGCCGTATTCTATTGAAAAGAAAGGAGCTGTCGTCAATGTGATTAACCAGGACGAATTTTGCTTTGCGTGGGCTGTAACATCAGCATTGTTTCCTCCAACAGCAGTGCCTTCACATAAGACATCCTACCCCCATTTTTCTAGAGTGCTAAATGTAACAGGTATGGATTTTCCAGTAAAATTACGTGACATTAAAAAATTTGAGGAAATGAACAACATATCAATTAACGTATACGGTCTGGAATCTAAATATGAAAATAATGAAGTAATACATGAAGTTATTGGTCCACTGAGGTATGCGTCAAAAAAGTTGGATAGGCATGTAAATTTATTGTTAATTACAAAAGACTGTAGTAGTAAAGATGGCGGTGAACATTTTTGTGATACGACTTGTTCAAAGAGTCATTATTGTTGGATTCGGGATTTATCACGTTTAGTTTCAAGTCAAATTAGTTGTCAACAACATAAAATATATTTCTGTGATGGTTGCCTCATTTATTTTAGTACACCGTCAGCTTTAACTTTACATCAAAGCTACGTAACCACATTTTCACGCAAACACCCTCAGTGGATTTAAAAATCGATAAATTTGGAAAGAGTGGGCCGGAAAATATTTTAAAATTCGAGGGTATAGAAAAGCAAATGCGCGTTCCATTCGTGGTTTATGCAGATTTCGAATCCGTTTTAAAACCCGTTGAAACGGTACAACCAAACCCACAAAATTCTTACACTGTAAAAAGTTTTAAACATGAACCATATTCTTTTGCTTATTTAATTAAATGCTCTTTTGACGACTCACTTTCGAAATTTGAGCTATTTCGGGGGAATAATGCAGCTCAAGTCTTTGTGGATCGTATCGAGTGTGATTTAAGGGCTCTATACAACACATATTTAAAAGACATTAAGCCTATGAAACCGTTAACGCCTGAAGAAAAAAGGGAGTTTAATGATGCTAAAATATGTGGTATATGTGAAGGCCCTTTTGAAGAGGGTGAGATTAAAGTACGAGACCACTGTCACATAACTGGTGCAAAAAGATTTGGTGCTGCACATTCCGTTTGTAATTTAAATTATAAATTACCCTCTTTTATCCCTATCATATTTCATAACTTAAGCGGCTACGACAGCCATTTATTTATAAAAGAGTTATGTAAATATGGGGATAAAATTGGTGTTTTGGCTCAAAGTAAGGAAAAGTACATATCATTTACCAAAAGCATTTATGTGCACGATTATTTTGATAGTAAATGTGGAAAAGTCAAGAGGAAATATTTAAAGTTGCGATTTATTGATAGTTTTAAATTTCTGTCAACGTCTTTGGAAAATTTAGGCAGCGGTTTAAACGACGACGATTTTATTGAAACGCGGAAACATTTTTCAAATATCAACCAATTTAATTTGATGCGTCAAAAGGGTGTTTTTCCCTATAGCTTTATTGACTCTATAGAAAAAATGGAAAATACATGTCTTCCAAGTAAAGATGAATTTTATGATAATTTACGGGAAGAACATATTAGCGATGAAAGCTATAGAAGAGCAAAAGAAGTATGGCGCTTGTTTGGGTGTAAAACTTTGGGGGACTATTCGGACGTGTATTTAAAATCAGATGTGTTGCTATTGTGTGATGTTTTTGAGCAATTTCGGAATAATTGTTTAAAATTCGATAAACTTGATCCGGCACATTACTATACCCTTCCAATTTTATCATTTGATTGTATGCTACGTATGACTAAGGTAGAGTTAGAGCTCTTAACTGATATAGACATGATACATTTTTTTAAGAAAGGTATACGCGGCGGCATAAGCCAGTGTACAGAAAGGAAGCACATCGCTAATAATATTTTTTTACCAGACTATGACCCAGCAAAACCTTCTTCATTTATAACATACCTTGATGCTACAAATCTATATGGTCATAGTATGTCACAAGCATTACCATATGGTGGTTTTCGATGGTTAAGCGAGCGCGAAATTCTGGATTTAAATATTATGGCTGTTGGTGATGATAGTTTACATGGCTACGTTTTGGAAGTGGATGTGCATTATCCGACTGAGTTGCATAATGCACATTCTGGTCTTCCATTTCTAGTAGAAAATATCATACCGCCAACAGAAAACGCTAAATTACCGAAATTAATTCCTAATTTACAAGATAAAAAAAATACATTGTACACTATAGAACTTTAAAACAAGCCATCGCCAACGGCTTAGTGGTAATGCAAACCCATCGAGTATTACAGTTTAAGCAATCAAAATGGCTAAAATCGTATATTGATTTTAATACCAATTTACGTAACAAGGCCACCACAAAATTTGCGAAGGACACTTTTAAATTAAAAAATAACGCGATATTTGGTAAAACTATGGAAAATGTGGAAAATCGAAAGGATATAAAATTAGTAACACATTGGGAGAACAGTGTAGGCAAAAATGGAGCTAGAGCACTAATATCCCGCCCCAATTTCAATAGTAGCTTGATATTTACCGAGAACTTTGTTGCTATACATATGAATAAAGTTAAAATATTGTACAATAAACCAATTTATATCGGATTTTTCCATATGAGATATATCAAAGACTGTAATATACGATTTTTATTATAATTTTATTAAATCCAAGTTTGGTGATGATGCTTCGTTACTTTACACCGATACTGACTCGCTTATATTAAAAGTGTATACGGAAAACTTTTATCAAACTATATCAGAAAACCCCGAAAAATTCGATACATCAAATTACCCCGAAATTAATAATTTCAACATAATTAAAAGTAATTCTGTAGTTGGTAGAATGAAAGATGAGTTTCCTGGTGATCCGATAATAAGTTTTTATGGTACCGGCGCGAAGGCTTATTATGTAAAGTCCATTAATAATGAATTAAAAAAAGCCAAAGGTATCAAAAAATGTGTTATCGAGAAAGGCCTTCATCAGGAAGACTACCAAAGAATTGTTGAACGGGGTGGTTTGATATTAAGAAAGATGAAGACATTTAGAAGTGAATTACATAACATTTATACCAACATAATAAATAAAGTAGCATTGTCACATAGCGATGATAAACGTTATGTAATTCCCAGTTCAACCAAAACTCTACCTTGGGGGCATGCAGACATAGATTTTTACAAAACAGACCCGGAAGAAAACTTAGCAAATTTAGTCACCGTGTTGGAATCATTTCTAAGTCAGGACAGCACGTAATCTGGAAAATCCATATTTCATTATTTGTATTGTTTTTATTATTTCTATTAAACATACAACATTAATATGTAACGATAGTATTGTAATTTTTTTTTTTTTTTTTTTTTTATATAAAAAACATGTATTCATTACTTGATTGCTTTTTTATTGAACCTTTATTTTAAAATTATAAATATAATGAAGTGTCGACAAATAACAAACTGTAAAAGTTATTGTTGAAAAATTTGTCTAATAGTAAATTAAACGCACAGGTCTACGAGTAAATGTTTAATGTGAAACAGGTTTGCTGACAAGATCCTCCATAGTCTTTTCAATTTTCAACATTCTAGAGTTAAGTTCATCACGCAGTTCGTCTTGCCTAAGTTCATATATTGCAATAACAGTATCATCAATGTATCCTCTAAGTTCTTGACCGGTTTCAATTAATTTCTTGCGTACGTAACCTTCAAGTTGGTTTCTGAATATATCTTTAATAACAATTGTTGAGTCATGTAAAGCTTTCTGCGTATCTTGCACACACTGAGCAAGGTTATTATCAACATAATTTCGTGTGGTCGCATCGTCTCCTTCAAGAGGTTCTGCTAAATAGCACAATCTTTTGCTTCCCATGTCGTAATCTCCATTAGGTGTAAGTTTAAAACCTATTCCTGAAGGACCTCGCATAAAGTTAAAATCCTTAAATTTTCTTTTGCGACCGAACTTATCAATAGTGTTTACTTCTGACATTGTTATGTGAGACTGATTTGAAACCATTAGATTTCACCCTAATATATGGTTCTATTTCATTAATAAACGGACTCTGCAGAAAAATATGGATTGCAAAACGTATTTTAGGTGATGTTTAATAAATACACATACAGATTCATTTTACTATTGTTTTATTGAAAAAAAAATTAAAATATAACAAAAGATTGAGTTTACTTTTTATTATTAAAAAAATAAAAAAAATAACAAACAAAAAAAATTAAAAATTAAGAAATAAAATACATGTTAATTTCTTCTGTACAGGTAAGCTTCTTCTATGACCCAATTTCTTCTCTGGATGGCACGTTCATTAATGTCCTTGAACTGGTAGTAAACTAGTCCACAAAAGCCGCATTGTACAAATTTAACCCTGAAAAGGTCAATGTAGTTGAAGTCGTACGTAAGATCATTTCGCCAGCAGATACCTAGTCTTTTACAATGATGACAAGCTAAATAAAAATCTTTTGGTATATGACTGTATCTTTTGGCTGCTTCACTAGGTTGTTCATCAGTTGGCAACATGATGTTTGAATATGTTGTACTTTTCAATCGCGGTACTCTAATTATGTATTACTTTTTAAAATAACCTTGACAGGACCAAAAAAAAATCCTTGAAAATTACAACCTCGAAAACGACCCTGACATTGACGGGTACTTTGACCTTGGCCTTGGCCTCGCATCTAACAAGTTTAGTACTATATTTATATGCTTCTTTAAAATAACCTTGACAGGGACAAAAAAAAATCCATGAAAATTACAACCTTGAAAACGACCCTGGTATTGCCGGTTACGTCGGCCTTGGCCTTGGCCTTGCATCTGACAAGTTTAAATATTATACTTAATGCATCGAACAAAAGGAATAAAGGTGGTGTAGTGGGGGAAATGGGCATAAAAGCAGACTTGCTGGCTCGAGCTCTTCACAGTTCGTCAGAACAGCAAACAGTACAGTGCTAAGAAAAAGTTAATTGTGTGAGTTTGAATATCGAAAATGTCGAGTGTACGGTCTCTTTTAGATGCTCTTGACGTGAGCTGCGGTTCACAGCAAGGCATGCTGGATAACATGAGTGGTTTGGAAGTGTTAAGTCCGGGGGTGTTCGAGAACTGGAATGGCGTGGAGCATGAAGATGCCGAAGACCGAGCCTTCAACGATGGTCGCGACGAGGAGTTAGTTCAGTCGGCAGCGCAATTCCTGGAATGCTGGACGGAGGAGAAGGAGCCAAAAATAAATGTGATTAGTGATGTGGTTGTGCGAAAAGCATCGCGGCCTAGGGAATCTTCTCCGAAAGCTTCGAAACTGAAAAAGCTCTTGACTATGCGGAAGTCGGAAATCGCCGATAAAAAAACATTTTATTCGGCGATTAAAGGTGTGGGACAAGGAAAGAAGAAAAAGTTTAACTTTAAGCGTCCCTCCACCCCTGTTCCATTACCCGACTTCCTAAAAACAGCACCAAAAGAGCCATTGTCAGTAGAAGTGGAAGTCATAGAAGGCCCCGATGGACCAACACCACCAACGCCACCAACACCGGCCAGCGTAGAGAATGAAATAGTGTCGGAGGTGAAGTCTTCCCCAGCGCCAGCGCCACTGTCGCCGATATTGGGGTGCCGGAAACACATGAAGAAGCGGTTTAAGCGGTGTTTTGAAGGCGATGAAGTTTCCGCCGCTTCGTCGTCGTCGTCATCGTCATCGTCTTCACCAAATAAAACCGCTTCTTCTTCGTTAATATATTCGGAGCCATCACAACCGGAGTGGGTCGAAGACTTCACCAACTCTCAGAAGACCAAATTGACCGACATTTATGCCATGAAAAAACGCTTAGTGAAAGAAGTGAACGAGTGTGCCAGTGACATTATAGAACTTGAAAGACAATTAGAGATAAAAAAGGTGAAATCTGCGCGGTTAAAAAGACAATTAGAGGACTTTAATAAATTATGTAGTAGGTGTTAGGTAGTTGTAGAGATTAGCTTTTAATTTATAGTAGTAAGTTTGTAAATATATATATATATATATATATATATATATATATATATATATATATATATATATATATATTGTAGTTAATAAAAAAGTGATCAAATTTTTTATATTTTATAATGAGAATAAAAATGACTTGAAAATTTATTTTTGTGTGTTATTTCATATAGGCCCTGTCCCACATAATATTAGGTAATAAAAAAAAGAGTGAATAATCCACTAAAACTACGCAATAGCAATAGTTGTAAATATTTTCTGATAATATTTACAAGTATGCTAAAACATGGTTCGGTTTATGAAGTTAAGGTTCTGTCGCCAGAACTTCTAATACTTTGTATCTCAATATTGTATGTTTTTATGAAAAAAACATAAAATATTGGTTACAAAGTATTATAACCAACTAAAACTACGATCAAATTATTTTGTGGTCCTGAAAAGGACCGTTTGGTTGTAAAACATGCGACTCTTTTATTGTGTTGTGGAGTCGCACGGCCCGTCATCATCAGCGGGGGTGGCGGTGCTGTCCTCTGTATATTCGATGATGAACCGCCAAAGTTCATCCCATCTAGGATCGTTCGACTCCCACTCCAAACAATTCTCTGTGGTAGAATCTACCACAGGGCATTGGATGGGTTGTTGTTGTTGTTGAGTCGCAGACATGTTGAACTAAAATGATTGCAATAAGTATTGGTGGTCGTATATATAGAGACAAATTAATGGTGGGGGGTGAAAACAAATGTCGTATTACGTATTGAGACCAAAAGTTGTTTGTGGTCTCAAATACGAACGAACGATTTAGCTGGGTTCCACCAGCACTTAAAGTTTTAATACTTTGTATCTAATATTGTATATTCTATACATACAATATTAGTAACAAAGTACTAATATGTACTAAAACTACGATCAAAGTATTTTGTGGTCATGAAAAGGACCGTTGTTGTGTGCCCTTAAAAAGGGCCAGGGAGAGTGTGGGGCTTATGGTGCCCCATCCTCGCTGGTCGACCACCAGCTTGACGAATCGCAGGGGCCTTGTGGGTCGTCGGGTGTTGGTGATGCTGGAATTTCCAGCACCGAATCTTCCGTCGAGTCCGGCTCTGGCTGCGGCGACGGAGTTTCGAGTCTTTGTAAGACCCAATCACCCGCATCGTCTAATTCCACTAGACCCGGATCATGGTCATATACTAGCGGAATCGGCTCATCCAAGTCGTCCCAACGTAGGACGTCAATTTCAAAATCCACCTCGTCGTCGTCGTCGAAGACTTGCAGGTCTCCAACGTTGTCGGCTACGGTGTCATCACTAAAGATGGATGAGCCTCGGCTGGCGGGTCTTTCTTCCTCCATGTTCATCGTATGAGGGTTGATGAATATATGACTGTGTAACTGACCCAGTCTCATATATATAGAACTACCCCCACCCCACCAACGGATTCTAAATGTTATGTATTGGTGAGAGCTTATAGAATTATTGATTTTTTCAAAAACTTTAAATAAGGAATTAGATTTGTTTAGACAATAAGACTTTGAAAAAAAAAAAAAAAAAAAAAAAAAGAACCCTCCCCTACAACTTCCACATACTCCCGTTCGGCGGCCCTAGCCTCCTAACTCGAGAATTTCAATTTTTTCGTCTAAATTTTTTGGCATTTTTAAGATTTTCCAAATTTTTTTTTTCACCATTGTATTCTACTCAAAATTCTAGGTAATTGAAGTGCTTTTATTTTTTCTCTATCTTGAACGGTTCCCGAGCTACAGCGCTTTAAAGAATTCAAATTACTAACTTTCTATAACCCTTTTTGTCAAATTTCATTTTTTCGAATTTTCAAAAATACTACAATATGTGGAAAAAAGTTCTCTCTTTAATTTCCCAATACCGTTTTTCTCTAAATCTTCAACTTTAGCGCGTATTCAGCATTTTCAAAAAAAAAAAAATTATAATTTTTTTTACACCATTTTTGGGCTATCAAAGTGCTTTTATTTTTTTTCTATCTTGAACGGTTCCCGAGCTACAGCGCTTTAAAAAATCCAAATTACTAACTTACTATAACCCTTTTCTTAAAATTTCATCTTTCCGAATTTTGAAAAGTACTACCTTATGTAGAAAAAAAATCTCTTTCTAATTTCCCAATATCATTTTGCTCCAAAACTTCAACTTTGGCGCGCATTCACCATTTTTCAATTTTTTTTTGAAAAAATTTTTTTTTACGTTTTTACTATCGAGAAAAATGCTTGCTTATAGTACTCGATTTCCTCTATAATTTTTTCTTATAACTTTTTTCCCTATTCCTAACCGTTACTTTCCTACAAATTTTCTAAATCGTTGTTTTTATATTTTGCCTTAAAAATTTTTTCTTGTGTTATTTAAGCTCTTTTTTCCACTTAATAAACCACCATTTTCTAAATTCCCGTACTCTTTTCTTAAAGAGCGGGCTTTTCCGCCAGCTTTTTTTTTTTTTTTTTTGGTTGGGTTTCAAATAAATATAAAACTACTACTACTTCACTCATTACAAATTTATTGATTCAAGAACATTATTTTGTGTTACATATAATAGATACATTAAAATATAGATTTATTGGTCACCGAACCGTTTAATACATTATAACTAAAAAATGAGTCGTGAATAACTAATGCGTACACTTTAGTGTCTTTGGGGAATTTATTCTTTCTCGTTTGGAACTCCAATTTTACATCCACTGTCGATGAGTTAATCGCCTCTGGTTGATGACTGCAATTGATAATAAAAACGGGGTTTTTCATATATTCCGCGAACGTTATCATCGGATCGTTTATCTCGCGCCCGTAGTAGCTGCTTTGGAAGTTTTCGTAATTGTAATAGGCTGCTGCGTACAGTTTCTTGGCGAAATCTAAATTCCATCTTTCGTAGGGATAAACGGTTGAATTCAGATACAGTCTAATGTCGCATACGTCGGCGTGGGTAAACTGGGTTGCGTTTTTTTCTTTCTTGTCGCAATTATTGCTGTCTTGAAACCCGACGATTATATAGCGCGGTCTTTCCAGACTTGTACTCGTTCTCAAGGCCCACACGTCGGAAGATGTTTGCCTTAAAGCCGGTAATTCGTACAGATCCCATTTACGATATGCCATTTGAATACTGGCATTGTTTCCTCCTTTATTAATGCGAGACAGTATTTTCAATTTTTGCTTGTCGTCTGGAATGATGTGACGAATTTTCCATTCGATTTTGTCGATACTAATTTCTGCCTCTACTTCGCCGACGTAACAATTGGTAAAAGTGCGAGCTATAATCATAATAAGCTCTTGTTTTACGTTGAAAACACCTTTTGCGTAATCTTCGGCGAATCCCATAAGATATTTTAAGGGTAATTTCCCGGAGAATACGTTACTTGCCGTGTCTACGATATCTTGGTTTGCTTCGTCGAGACCCCATCCGCACGTCATGAGAGATCTTTGTTGCAAACTTCCGAATGAAACCATGGTTTTTAATGTCGTCGTAACTCCAGGTTTACGAACCACGGCGACCTGTTCACCTCCCATCTCGTAGCGAATTTCATCGAACAAAAATGCGAGGGCATTATTTGATAAAAAACATCTTTTCGTTGCGTCTATGGGTTTAAATTTTCCTTCGATATATATGTAACTTTCGGCGATATCCAGTATAATATCTTGAAAATTAATGGGGATACGGACTTCATCCGAATTGTTGAATGATGGAGATCCGTATGGTTTATACGTATGCTCTTCTAGACTAATAATGGAATTGTCCAAGATGGGTTCGGAGAAAACCTCTATTTTATCGCTGGTGGTGGAAATCATTTTCGCACTTTAAGACCGATTGATTTTAAAAATTTATAGTCTTCGGCAGATAACTGTTGAGATGTTTGTGATCTAACGTCTGGACGACGACTAACCTTGACGTTAACTCTTCTTTTACTTTTATTATGTTTCGGCGGTTCCCCCATCTTAGTCGACAGCACATACAATTGACGATTGAAGCAAAAACCCATTTCTATGAAAGTTTCTTCAGTTCCAATTTCACGATTATTTTCTCGCCTCGAAAATTGATTAGATCACCGCTATCGTCCAAGATGCGAAGAGTAATGTTGTCGATAAACTGACGTCCTGCCGGCATTAACGGCATATAAATATTATTTTGTGGTTCTTTACTGATTTTGTAACCGGGCTCCACGTCGATATCGAATTCGAACAAGGTATGACCTTCCACCGAATTCATATATGCTCCGGAAATTATATTACAATCTACGCGTATGATGCGTACTTTCATTATTTCCACCATCTCGGTTGATTCGTGCTTTTTGTCTCTTTTTAACACTGTATGATTAAATCCTAACATTTTACCGATACTCGCCTCTCCCCGGAAATCTATAGTATATTGGGATTTCAGTTCACATTTCAGCGTATTATTATTAGCGACCAAGTAAAAGATTCCATCGTTCTTTTCTTCAGTTGAAATCCTCAAAGCCTCCAACATAGCTTTACCTATCTCATCTATTTCATAGGCCCCAGGTGGAATCTGCAATTGTATCGGCTCGGTGGTGTAACCCTCCTTCATGTAGGCAAACTTATTGTTGCTTTCGTCCACATTAAAAATTGAATTGTATGTGTAAAATCCCAGCAATGCCAGACCATATTTGTTTTCTTATTTAATTCGACTGGTGGATAAAAATCGGCGCTTAAGACGCTCGAGTGTCCTGTTAGTGTGAACGTATAAGACATGACTAACCATTAAAACATCACACATCTCGGTTTTATTCTTAGCGGCAACATTTAAAAAGATTCATCTTCACACCTTTTCTCACTGCATTAGATAGTGATGTTTTTATGCTATTTTCTGCTTTTATGCGCACATCGCTGATTTTGCAATAACAACAAAATATTTTTCTAGCCGTAAGATCCTCATCAGTCATAACCTCGTTTAAATTGCTGCTGCTGCTGAAATAATGTTTGCAACCGCACTGATATTTTAATATATCGATATCGCTTTTGAGGTGCTCGGGCAACTTTTCCCAAACGAATGGAATTTCATTTGGGGCTAATGCAATCATTACTTCCTTGGGCATGTTTTCTAACTGTTTCACGGTCATTTTCCTTAATCCACCGGCTAGATGAAATGCTTTCAGTGATTGCAACATTTTAGTATAGTTATTGCGATCCATTTGCGGTGTTAATGGTGACGATGATGATGATGACATCTTTTACGCTGATGATTCGACAAGAAACTTTAAGCACAAATGTCCACACCAGACTGTTCCAAAATCCTGCTGACGATCGTATGTATAGTAAATAATTTTTGATGGTTCCGATCCCGTTTGTAGATATCGTACCAATTCGATCGGCGGGGGTAAATCACCGAAGCTGTCATAATATGTTACTTTAGAATTATTTTTTCTATAAGCTACCCAATGAGTCCCTGCACCACGCGTACTATCCAAATTCACTATTGCTGCTTCGTAACGTCGAGGACCTTGTCTAGGTAATAAATCCCTCATATAAACGCCTCGAAAGTGTCCTATTCTTTTCTTTTTGGCATATTTTTCTATATCGATGTTAGATAGTGGTCTTCGAGGTAGGGATTCAATTAGTTTTTTGATCTACGATTTAAAAATAATCCCATACCTTTACGATATGGCTTTAGAAACAAACCATTTCCTTTCGATTTTAAATACAGGCCGGCACCGGTTTTATCTTCGCTGCTTTTTTTTACAGCTTTTATGGCGCGCACAATTCCCGCTGCCCCACCGGCTAATGAACCCAAAGCTGATAACCCGGCAAAAATTGGTATTAATGGTAATATTCCACCAGTTTTAGGAATCGGTATTATTCTCGGTGTACGAACCTTCCTTTTGCCACCTGCCGCTTTTACCGATCTACGTGCTGCCGACAGAGCTATTTTAGATGCATTCATGACATTTTTTTCCAACACATTTTTACTTCCGGCTTTTAATAATTCCCTTCGAACTGCTTGTCGAATAGCTGTTCCGAAACTGGCTTTCCGAACATGTCGATTTTTATTAACACCTTTCGTTTTTGTATGACGCGTGCCTTTACTAGATGTTTTTTTTGTTGATAATGATGATGGCACACCCATACCAAAACGTTGTTTTCCTTTCATAATGTTTGTAACTAACCAAGCTGCTGTTTTTTCACCTAAACTGGAATCTTTCGATTTTACTCTATTCCAAGCACTTTGTTCGAGCTCGTAATCCGCTCGATGTCTCGCACTTATGTTGTCTTTATTATGTAAATAGGCTAAATCGTGTTTTTTGCATGCGGCATCCAAAGGATTAATGCCTGGATCACCTCTTGTTACACGTTTTATTACTTTTGTTCCGGGTCCGCAATATTGATAACCAGGAATGTGTACCTCGAATGGTAATTTATTTATTAACGAATTCACAATACCGTATCCAGTTTTGTTGGAAACGTGAGACCGTCCACTTCGTTTGACGCTCGGCATCTGAATGGCAGTTTTTGTGAAAAATTGCCTATAAAATATCAAATTTTCCTAAGATGCGCGTTATCGATCTTAAACAAAAACTTCCTATTGACAATCTCGATGAAAAAGTCGGACTTGGATTTGAAAAGAAGATAATGAAGAGACACGGTCCTCTACTTCCTTCCTCTATTCGCGGCCTGTTAATTGGCCCATCCAATTGTGGAAAAACTAATGTCATGATTTCGCTGCTTACACACCCCCTTGGGCTACGTTTCGAAAATGTCTATATTTACTCGAAATCTCTGTATCAACCGAAATATGAGTATTTAAGGAAAATTTTAGCGCCCATCAAAGGTTTAGGCTACTATGCCTTTAGTGATTCCAGTAATATTGTGGAACCGTCCGATGCAAAACCAAACTCTATATTTATCTTTGATGATGTTATATGTGAAAAACAAGATGTTATAAGATCGTACTTTAGCATGGGACGTCATAAAAATATCGACTCCTTTTACCTAGCGCAAACATATTCGCGAGTGCCTAAACAGCTTGTGCGAGACAACGCCAATTTTATTATTATGTTTAAACAAGATGAGTTGAATATGAAACACAAATTTTCCGACCACGTTTCACCGGATCTAACTTTTACTCAATTTCAAGAAATGTGCTCAAAATGTTGGGATAATAAGTATGGATTTTTAGTAATTGATAAAGACAGTGATGTGAAATCGGGAAGATACCGCAAAGGATTTGATAGCTATATATTACTGTAATAATAAGAGAAAACGCTCATTTGATTGTTGAAACGTCCTTTGTTAACATCATGAATAACGCGATCGACTTAAAACGTAAACTAGTGGAAGCTACCAATGCCGTCAGAAAAAAATTTAAACAAATTAAAGCGGCTAAAGAGTTTAATGTTGTGGAATTGGAAAAGTTTTACGAACCCATTTCTAAGCCATTGACAACTATATCTGATGTGGTTAAGCAACGTCAGCAGCAGCAGCAACAACAACATCAACAACAACAACAACAACAACAACAACAACAACATTATCCAGCTACAAAGCCACATAGTCTCAGTACATCAGTGCAGTCGACTCAAATATCAGGTTTTCCCCAACCTATACATTCCTTTCAAACCTCCACACCTATTCAGCAGCAGCAGCAGCAGCATCGCGTTTCAAAAGAAGATATTAGCCAATCGGTGTTTGATACACCCTCGACATCAACTAATACATCTCTCGCATCCGCTGACACCACAACTTCCGATACTTTAAACGCACACCTGAAAGGATTACGTTCGAAACCATCTCTATACGATACTGTATATGGTGTACGTTTTGGTTCAAAAACAGATCATAACAAAAATTTTATTGGTAATTTAGAGGTGCGTTTTCGAAATGGAAATATTGTCTTATACAAAAAAGGGAAAAATATTGCAGAATATGGTGGATCACCGGCACTTTATGATTTGTTATTTCTTAAAACACCCCCAAGTGTAGGCAAGGAACAACAACAATTAAGTGATAATGTACTTTCAACGTACAAGGAAATTTTGGAATCAACGAGTGCTGTCTACAACAATTTTAAAAAAAGTACTGGTTTACGGGAGACCAGATGGAACAAATATTTACGAATTATTAAACCTCTGATAATGGGCACAAAATTAGGTGGTACTATTACAAGAAAAAATCTCTCGGAAAAACTACAGTTACCCACAAAAAAGAAATTATCTTCGAAAAAATTTCAATATGTCTACTGGAACAAAGCTAAAGAGTTGGTGGATCGTTTACGTTTGTTGTGGAGTTCCAAAATGGCCGGTCACACTGGACACGAAAATGAAATTATGTCAATCATAGAGGAATTACGAGAAGAAGATATAATATATTAAGCTCAATATTTAATGATATTATTCAGTTCTTCCTTCGATCTGAAACCTTTAGTATTACTAATAATATGGAGCCCAGTTTAGAAAAAATCAAGATTGTTAATGAACTACATAGAACGGCTAGAAAAAATTTTGTAAGACGGCGCACGATAATAAAAGGATACAGAGATTTGTGGCAAATTGATTTGGCTGAAATGCAACAGTATGCTGATGAAAACGATTGTTATCGTTATATTTTGGTCTGTATAAATTGTTACTCGAAATTTGTCTATACCAAAGCCATAAAAAACAAGACTGGTATAGAAGTTACTAATGCGATGAAAAGCATCATTGAAGAGGCATCATATACACCAACAAATCTGCAAAGTGATCAAGGAAAGGAGTTCTATAATACAAACTTTCAAGCCCTGATGAAAAAATATAATATAAATCATTATTCCACTTACAGCACAAAGAAAGCTGCAATTGTTGAGCGAGTCATAAGGACTTTAAAAAATAATTTATATAAACAATTCTCGACAAGAGGATCTTACAAATGGATACATATATTATCGGCAGTAACAAAAACCTATAACCATTCGAAACATCGCACCATTGGAATGAAACCAGCAGACGTGCAAGAAAAAACACATATTAAAGCATATGATTATTTAAAAATTTTACCTAAAAAATTTAAGTTTTCCATGGGTGACATTGTGCGTATTAGCAAGTACAAAAGCTTATTCGAGAAAGGATATACGCCCTCTTGGTCAACCGAATTGTTTAAAGTTGTAAAAGTTAACGTTACAAATCCACCTACTTACTTGTTGGAATCGTTAGAAGGTCAGCCTATAAGAGGGTGTTTTTACGAATCAGAACTACAAAAAACAAGCAGTCCTGACGTTTATCTAGTAGAAAAGGTCCTTAGACAACGCAAGAAAAATCACATCGAACAATTATTTGTCAAATGGCTAGGATTTCCCAACCACTTCAACTCTTGGATAGATAAAGCTAATATTGTTTAAATAACATATTGTATGACTATATTTTTTATTTAAAATGTAAAATAAATAAACAATATATTGTAAAATAAAGTTTTTTATTTCAATCTTCATCATTAAAAACAATGACAATAAAACATCATACACATAAATAACATTTCAATATTCTTGGAGGGAAGGTCCAATTCACCGACGACTACGACGTTATCTTCAAGGCTATGCCACTCGGAGTGCGTTCTCCTATTCTTTAACCTGCTTTTTTTAGATTTTTTTTGAAGTCGAGTCGTACGACAGTGCGCTTAATGAGTCATTTAAAGGCTGATGATAGAGTATTTTCTGCATAACTTCAATTTTTGTTTTAAGCTCACTATTATTTTTGTATATCATGGGGAGGACATCCTTGTTAAATATGTCACATATTACAACTGCAAAATTGTAAAACTTTCTATTAACAAAGTGTTTTGTCACAGCATCGTCATCATCTTTAGGTTCGCCTAAGTTGGTTATGATTTTTCCACCCATATCATACTGCCCATCCGCTGTAAGTTTAAAACCAATCCCTTGTGGCCCAGATAATATATGATATTTTTCATTATATTTCTGACGACCAAATTTATCAATTGTGTTGTTTCCTCGACTCATTTTCAATCTTTACTAAACTATTTTATTTTTATTTGCCCTACTTATATTAAATATTTCAGCTGAGAAAAAGAAACACTGACTATGATCTACTGGGTTGGTATGTTTATAAAAGAAATAAAATAAAACTGTGATAGTAATAGATATTTATTTACAGTTATTTAATTGCACAAATACAAAAATTATAAAAAATTAATTTTCCATGTCTTCGTTTTCGTTGCTCAAAATTCTATCCCATCCGACACTATTTCGATCGTCAACGTCTTGGGCTGTTGCTGTTGCAGAAACCAATTCATATTTTGCAGCAAGCTCACCTGGTAAATGTGGAATATTGACGAGGTATTCTTTTAATTCTTCTTCAACCATTTCAGCACAAAATGTATCCATGTCTATGGAACCATATAAAAATTTGTCGCACAAGTGTGCCCCAGCCATAAAATTGATTGTATCCCTGATCTCGTTCTTATATTGATCTTTGGTTACATCAATATGCGACCAATCATTTACGCTATCTAACATATCGTGAGCCCTATTTCTTAATTCTCTCCCCAACCAAAATATGTATCTATCTACACATTCGTTGGCGGTCGTCGTCGTCGTCGTCGTCGCATCAGCAGACATCTTTAACAGAAATAATGAACACGCGTAAGTATTCTGACATGTGCAACTATATTTTAAATTTAATTACATCCTTTTTTTCAAACAATTTACATACAATTTACTCCAATGAGCCAAAACGTAATAATGTTCGAGTATTGTTTCCAAAAACTCTAGTGCCCTGCCCCAAATAAGTTAGAGTGTATTTATCTTTAGTTTTACTCATAATATCTACAATATCGTCAGATAGTGTTTCGGCCACACGTTTTGGTAAAAAAGTCTCAAATGTGCTATTATCACCGTCATCGTGTAAAGCCACTAAAAGAGTTTTACCAAATCGTGTAGTCATTGAAACCATCTTTACAATTTTATACACTTTGCCTACAATCATTTCGGTAACCTTTTTTCTCTCTAAAACCTCGAAATCTTTGCAAAACATTTCATTAATTTCATCTAGAGTTTCTTTTGCAATACTCATTATTGAAAAAAATGGTATATAAATCCAAAAATTACCGTGAATATAAAAGCACTTTCAGAACACTACACGAACACAATATTTGATGTTTATGCCACTGATATCTGCGACTGTTTGAAGTCACTTCTTTTCCCACGAACCTTTATAGCGAGGTTTCAAGGTCGAATTGTAACAATGGTGGGGGTAGCTTAACGATAGAAATAGTGGGAGGAGTATTCAAGGTCAAATGACGTCACACATTTAAATTGGTGTAAGGATAACTTCAAGGACAAAATATAATGAAACAAATAACTACATTTTATGTACTTTATTCATTGATTTTTTTCTGCCATTCTTCTATGCGTTTAACATTATCACCTAAACCTAATTTCCTTAATTTATTCAATAATAATTGTTTGTTTTTATATCTAAGAAAATTCTTACAAACTATACTAGCTAAAAGACACACTTCGGCATGGTCCATATACTTAAAAAATACACTAAAGTCCTGAGCCTCCGAATCTTGCATTTCATATGCGTAAAATTCCGAACAGGCTGCAGAAATTAGAAATTCCTCGTACATTTCTCGCACTAAACTTTCCATATTAACTACTACTACTACGTTAAACTTAAGTCCTACACTCTAATTTCATCTAACACAACCGGATCTGCAATGAACCTAATCAGTTTTTCCAAACAGTCACTAAACCCCAACTTTTTTATCTCACGAACAAAGTCTTGTAAATTTATTGTTTTGCTGCAATATTTACGACATGCATTCGCAGCCTTTTCATATTCATAAGCCAAATCACAATAGCGCGACGCCCATTCTGCTCGACTTTTCATTGCATCATTGAAATAATTATTAGCCGTTTCAGTGAACTCATCACCCAATTTTTTTACTGTCTCTTGCAAAGCACTATTCATATTATTCACTCATTTTTTACATTCACGACACTTTTTTATTGCTGGTGGTGGCCCATCTATATAATGACGATATATTTGTTCATAGTGAATGTAACAGGGTAAGCTTAACTGTAGTTCCTTGTTACACCGATATGACGCTGGCAGCTTATCCCAAATTTGCCGTAAACTCAGCGTATCAACGCAAGTTTTTAAATATTCGAGAGGAAAAAATGCTAGATCCTTCTCTTCAAAATCACACAAACTTTTTAAATTACTCTGATATAAACAAATTACTCTGCCGACTTGCTCTATAATTTTTTCTTTAGATAGTTCCGTATCTGACATTTCACACTGAATGAATGCAAGTAGACTCACACAATTTATAGAACAATTTGCAAGGTCAAAATCATTTCAAAATCATCCCACACTATTACAATGCACAAATAACTACTTCAAGGTCACACACCCAAGATGACCTTCAACAAAGTCAAGGTCGTCTCGACCAAGGTCAAGATCAAGGTCACACACACAACCTTGAACACAAGGCCAAGGCCAAAGCACACGTGCACTTTCAAGGTCAATGACAAGGACATGTGGGCGGGGCCAAAGAGGGGTGAAGCAAGGTCAAGGTCAAGGTCGAGGAGTGGGGGGATTGAGAGAATCGGGTTATGTTCACTACTATCGTAAAATATTATTAAAAGTAAATTGATAGCTTAATCTACAAAAAAGAATTAATCAAAATGAATAGAATAATACAGAACTTGGGATATTGTGCCTGTTTGGTGGAACAAAGAAATTTGATACGATGTCTGAAAGTTTGAGTGTTAGATCAGGTTCTGCATTTAACCGGTTTCTGTAGTTATCTTTCAGGTAAGTATATATTGAAATCCTTTCTCAAAAGGGCAATAAAACCTTAATGGTTTTTCCCCCAAAACAGGATGCTTATTCCTTACATTGAGCCAAAAATCAATTAAAAAGTGATCTTTAAAAACATTTTTTAGGGAATTTTCAAAGGACACCTCGAGGAGCTTTTCTTTTACCAGTAAAGTAAAGAAGTATCCGAAGTTATATTTCCTTGAACATTAATTGAAGTTGTTTAAGATGTTCAGTAATATCCCTTTTAATATTTTTGTTGTTTCCATTTTCTATTAAAATGGTGCTGAGAGAATGAAAACATTCGTACTCATTCACCTGCAGACGTTGAATCCAAAAGTTGAACGTCAGAGGCAGATTTAAATCATTTAATTTAGAAAAAATGTCAGCTAAGTATTCAAGTTTTTGCAGCCACAGAATATCAGATACACAGAAGGACAAATGAAAGGGATGGTCAAGAAAAAATGCTTGAACTTTAGACTTCAATTCCAACAAGCGGGTCAAAACCTTGCCACAAGAAAACCTTCTAACTCCTGTATGAAGTAGTAAAGAAACCTGGAGGCTTCCAAAGTTCTCACAGAGCGCTCGAAATAGACGAGAGTTTGTAGCACGCGATTTTATTAAATTTACAATTTTCACAGCCTCGCTTAAAGTACTGGATAACTCTCAAGGAAGGCGCATACATACCAGTGCTTGTCTATGAATAAAACAATGAGTCTATTCAATATTCTCGGTGATCTTCTTTATCCGCATCACAATACCAGAAATTGTTCCAGTCATTGATTTTGTATCATCGATGCAAATAGCCAAACAAAAAGTTCAAAATAGTCATTGGTAATATCGAAAATTGCTGCACTTGTCGTACATATACCTAACATAGATCAGCAATACTGCAACGTTTGCTACATCGGTCGTCTCGTCACGCTGAATAGCAAAATAATTCAATTTTATTCTTTTTAAAATTTCACACTATTCATTACCTTCTTCTTCTTATTGCGCACTCTCCTTTTTCTGAAGGTTGGTGATCCAAATGGCCACTGTAGTTTTGAAAACTGCAGCATGAAATATTTGTGTAGATGAGCGGTCGAACGATTTCCTCAGATCCTTTAGCCATGAGTTTTGGTGTCTTCCTACTGATCTTTTACCCTGCACTTTACCCTCTATTATGAGTCGTAGTTACTCGTATCTCTCTTTACCCAGATACTGTATCTTTCTCTCTTTGAAGGTGTTCAGCAGTTCTTTTTATTTACCCATGTGCTGGAGAACTTCGTCGTTAGTGATCCTTTGCACCCATGAAACTCGCAGCATCCGTCTCTATATGTACATCTCCATGGCATCTACTCTTTTTTCTCTTTGTGGATCCATTGTCCAACTTTTGCGCCCATTTAGTAAGACAGGGAAAACGTAACATCTGATCATCCGGGTTCTGAGCTCTAGATTAAGGTCTGAATTAGCTACAGACTCATTTATCTTTTTGAAATCATTCGAGGTTCTTAAGCTTATCGTACGAATCAGTTCGACTTTATTCTTCCTTATATGTGACTGCGGCGTTTTTATATCGGCAGACGTTATTCTCGTTCTTTAGTGCGCATTCGGGAAAAGTCTTCGTTATTCGACGTAGAAGTTGCAGGTTCGTTCTAGAATGTACTCGCATCGCTAGCTGTGTAGCGACTCGTTGCGTTACAGATTGCTGCCTGTTCAATTCCCTCTATAAAGCTCGCGAACCCCCGCTTGGGAAACCCTGCTGTAAGGTAATGAAAAGTTGCGTTAAATAATGTTTTTTTTTACAAGCTTCTGTCTGTTAGTAATGTAGTTTTTAGCACATATTTCGAACACTTCCACACATCCAATTAAACTGCATATGTATACAGCGCACCAAACTCCATGGCGTATTAGAAGAATTTAAAAAATCACTTGAGATATTTTTCTAAACTTATGATTGTGATCATAACATCTAGTAATGTTTATGAAGATGTAAAGTTACCAAATCTATTGCTAGCTGATATCAAAGTCCAAATTTTAAATAGGACATCCTTAATATTATTGTATTTTCATATTGTGTGGAAGATCTTTTGCAACAGTTTCTGAAAAGATAAGTGCATTATTGATTTCGTTCAATATTGAAATAAAATTATACTGGATGGGTAAAAAAGTAAGTCAAATCTTTTTAATAAAAATACAGGCATATGATTTTTTCAATGGAACACACTGTATGTTTTAACCATAGCGAATAGAAAATTGAATTACCGGACTATCTAGTACGCTTCTTTATTTAAATGCTTTTCGAATTATAACATATTTTAAATAAATAATAGGAATACCAAGTATACTAAGTATGTAAAATAACTTGTTAATCATTTATTACGAACATCTGGAAATAAAATAAGAAAAAATATTTAACAATAACGACTTCACAAAAATTTTTTTCAGTAACTCTCAAAAGTACTGATATCATAACATGGTTGCTACTGCAATATCACTGTCATCTAGATAGAGATATTTCTTTTACCTGATAATTCCACTTGTCCTTAAGCATCTCTGTAAGCTCTTTACTAATTTTATTGTTACGGAAATCGGTTACTGTCTTCTATAATATTTCCAAAAATTTCTCAGAATTTTGATTTTCATCATTAACTTGATGTTTTATTTCGCCAAATATCATCATACAGAATACGTTACAGACAAATTTGTACTAACTGACAAAATGCGAATTTTCTGTTGCCCAATAATGCCAATTAATTCTATTAAATATTTTGCAAATTTACTTTTATTCGTCGAAATTTTTTTTTCCAAAAAATTTGGATCATTATTCTCAAAATTCTTTGCGTTTTGGTGTATCATTGGGCTTCATTGCTTGACGGGTCACAAATTTATAATTATTTGTGCTTTTCATGGATAAATTGATGGTATTTTCAAATCTTTGGCTGAATTGATCGAATCATGTGAAAATACAAAAAATATGCGAAGACATATATTGTGTTTTCTTTTTCCTTTTCTAACTTTTACTGGGCCAATCTGGAGTTTTGTCACCTTAATGCTACTGTAATTGGTAAAATTATTTTCCATTCCTTTAAACTAGTTGTCGTTTATTGGAACAGAGTCTGAATAGAGGAATAGAGCTGTTTTATGTATGCTTAGGGCATAATTTTGCCATATTGACCTTGAACATAGCAAATTTTCTAGTTGTCCAAAATACTTATCAAGAATTATAATGCACGAAAAGCTTAAAGAAATAGGCGATATTTGCTGTCAACTAGGTAGTGAAGCAAGCAAACGTGAAATTTTTACACATAAAGAGCTTATATGAAACTTTTGAAGGATTCAATAACTAGTTTATAACTTTTAATTTGGGAGAAGTGTGGTTTACTATTAATGAAAAAACCTTTAAGACTCTTCCGAGTTGAACATATTCTGGAATCTTCTATTACATTGGCTATTCAAGTAATGGATCCGCAATATTAGATTTTAAAAAAAAATTAATGTAAATGGATTTATTTTGAGAATCATTCTTTTAGGGATACAAAACGATTCACATCTTTAGGGTCTCGAATGTTTTTTGAAAAATATTTTTTAATAATAATTAAGAACGAAAAATCGGTTTCCTTCACTTTATTCGAAAACTATTCCCAAAAATTGATTATTATGAAGTTACAGGCATTTAAAATCTTTGAAATACATTAAAATAGGTCTAGTGGTTTCCAACAAAATAGCTACTTCTTTTTCACTTACAAACAAATTTAATAATGCATTATTTAGAGTACTACTTATTCTAAATTAATAACACTCGAAATCTGGAGAAAAAAATACACATTTACAAAAAACATACCTATCTACGACTATATTGCTTTGAAGAAACTAAAATATAATTGTCGCAAAACTGCATCGATATGTGATAAAAAAGTTATTAAAAATTAAAATTTCATTAAGAAATAAAGAAATCTTCATTGCCGTAGAATTGGTTTGTTTAACAAATTGCCTATATTTTCCTTTAGACACTTACTATTTCTATGGCAGTCTGACATTGAAAAAGTCTGCAGGTTTAGTATCCTCCAACATATCTTGGAATTTATGTTTTATATAGACAGTTATGTTGCTTTATATAGACAGTTGTTTTATATAGATAGTTGTTTCTTATGAATGTTGCTCTTGGTTCGTTACAGTTCCACTGATGAGACCATTAGGTGGTGAGAACGCATATGGAGAGAGGGCCAGAGTTGTATTTGCAGGAAATAAACTGTCTGTATATTTTTCCTTTTACTGCTTGAAAGAAAATGTAGGCAACTTGTTAAACAAACCAATTCTATGGCAGTAAAGATTTCTTTATTTCATACTGAAATTACATATGTAGTTTGACTGTGGATATTTTTCAGTCTGACATCGAAAAAGCCTGGAGGTTTAGTATTCTGCCCACATATCTCGAAATTTATATTTTAAATAGGCAGTTATTTCCTATGAATGTTTTTGGTTCATTGTAGCTCCACTGATGAGATCATGAGGTGATCGAAACCTTATGAAGAGAGAAACAGAGTTGAGTTCACAGAAAATAAATTGTCTATATATTTTTCCTTTAACTGTCTGAAGGAGAATATAGGCAACTCGTTAAACAAAGAACTTACTGTTAAAATTAAGTTTAATATCATAACTAACTTGAGCAGAGGAGCAGTGTAATTTCTTTGAGATCTTGTAGTTGAAATAGTTTTTGTTTCATATATTTTATTCCAAAAAATATTTAGTGACCATGGGAATAAATGCTTGAATATTTTTTTCATCAAAGATCATGATTAAAAATATCCTTAAAGAAGAATTTTTCTTACCAGTATTACCATTACTTTGATTCAAAATTACTATGGCAGAAAAAATAATCAATTAGGCAAATATACAAGAAAATTAAATACATAGATAAAATAACCGTACACACAATATAATAAAAAATGTCTAGGTAATCCAATGATGAAACGCAGAAAAGTTTTCTCAGTACCTTTGAGACATTTTGCAATCTGATCCTACCAAAAATTTTATAATTTTATTGTTTAATATTAGGTATTATTTTATATAATTTATATTAATATATATCTAAAAAAATATTTAGACAAAGTATTAATTTTACAAATCATTATGTTATAGTTTTTTTTGTCTATGTTGTTAGCCTTGATAACACATAATTTATTTAAATATAATTTTAAAATATATAAATAATGATCGTCTTAAGTTCGTAAATAAATTTAAAAATAAAAAATTCAACAAAATGTAAATAATAATGTGTTGATTTAACGGCCGTTGGGTTATGACGCCACAAATCAGCGTTGGGTCTTTGTATTCTAGGAGTTGTTAGTCTAAGCCTACAGAATTTCTGCGGTGCTTTGTTAGTGGCCAATGGAATTCTTTCAAAGCTAACACTAAATCCATCATATGTATTGAAATGCAACAACATATATTTTGAAATGAATGTACATTTTACGAAACATCGTATAGTGTAAGGCAATTTATATGGTGTTATAATAAATACTAGGATTAGGAGTGATAACGACAAATTATATTTTTCGAATTATGAATAAGCATACGTTTTTAACTTTTTACAGTATTTGGATTACTCTCTTTTCTGGAAAATAATAACAATTTTTATTTATTTAATCTGTTCTTATATAAAATATATATTTTGTTTAGAATACAGAATTATAACTTAATTCCTGCAAAGAGGTTCTTTATTGAAAATTGTTTGTTCACAATTTGAATATATATATATATATATATATATATATATATATATATATATATATATATATATAATTTCTGGAGGGGAGGCGACATAAAATAAAATTTATAGATCGCATCGACGAACTTTCTAGAAAGTCTAATACTACATAGATGCTCACGATGAATTTGATGGATAGATGCTCACAACGATGAACAGGGAGTCATAAATATTGTATATTATTAACTAACTGTTAAGGTTAATTTGAGCCTATTTTATGGAAGAAAATGGAACGATAGCATGACTAATGTTAAGAAAATTCCAATGCAGATATTTAGATGTATCTAAAAACTAGCACAAGATCTTATTTTAAGTTATTGAGAATATTTTAAGAAAAACGAATAGCCAAAATTGCAAAAAAAATGTATCAACGCCAATTTATTTCACTAACTCCAGAACCTCTCAAAATCTACACTTTCAAGTGGCGTTATCCTGATTGACTGACTGACATATCAATGCAGAGACCTAATTATTGAAGATAGAGTCATAAAATTTTGGGAAAAGGTTGACAACACTATGTGGGCATCCACTAAAAAAGGATTTTTCACAATTCGCACTCCAGAAAGGTGAAAAGGGATAAATTGTCAGATAATGCTAAGACTAGTATAGAGGTTTTGTTTAAACTTCATTAGTATACAGCGGTAACTTGCAAAAATAGTATAAAATTTATTTCACATTGATATCGTAAATAAGAACAGAATAATAATGAAAAAAGTACAATAATTATTAAGACGTAATGCATTAGCTTTCCAGGAACTGTTCTACACTATCCCTTCTCCTCCCTCTTCTCTTTCCTTAGGTAGCTGGACACCAAAATGTCAGCTATTTAGGGTATACAGCGTAAACTGACTAAAGGCGCGTATATGCACCTCCGGGGGCTTTAGGATTAATTGCTTTTATTGATCAGATGTAGTTTATTATTTGTGCGATTTTTGGATAACACAGCAAAACGAAATTTGCACATTGAATAAGTAATTTCTTGTAGATTTTTGGATCGCTGAATTCGAATCAAAATTGCTCCATCATATCAGGTTTTTTAAATATCCTCATCTAAAAAGGCAAAAAACGCGATTTTGGCTTACATTTGAGGTTATGCATCATGACGATATTTTTTTTCTCAAAAAACTATACATAGTATCTTAAAGTACACGTGCTACTTTTTCAAATGCCATTGAGTCCGTACAAATATCTTTTCTATTTCTTTCGTGAGCGATAAGCTTTCAAGCGAAATTTCTGATAAACCATGGATGTTTTAGTGCTATCAAAGCACCGCTTAATCCAAATTTATCATTAGTTTTGCAAAATAAAGTTGTTTAAACAAATTATTGCAAAATTCATTATTTTTTTTAATAAATGCTTCCATACAATAATTACGCAATTAACTTGGCAATTAAGAAACCCTCAAACGGTCATTAGAAAATAATTAAGAATGTATATTCAGAATTCATAAAACCATATTCTACAAATACGATATCTATAAATAAATATCGTTAAAGAGTTTATATTTAAATTGCAAAATTTTTTATTTAATACTGTATTGATAATCGTAATAACGATAACGACTCCTCAAATAAAGGCCAAAATTCTTTTACAATTTTAGGTTAGGATATTTATTAGAAAACCTGATGTAATGGAACAATTCGAATTCAGACTACAAAATCTACAAGAAATGACTATTCTTATTCACTGTACAAATTTCACGACGTGCTGTATGATCTAATAAAATGTAATAACTTATAATGAATATTTGAATTATTTTTGCTTAATTGCTTGTTCATTTACATTTTTATGATAATAAAAGAAATATGTTAAACGGTATTGTAGCAGACAGCCACTCAAGGAAATATCTCACCGATATATTCCGCCGTAAATAAGGTTTAAATACCGGTATGTAAATATAAAAAAGCATTGACTAAAATGTAGTTGTCACACTTGCATTATCTTTATTTTTGTTTGTTTTTTACAACGTTTCGATTAGGTTGTATCGCTTCACTGTACACATCTCAATGATTTGATGTTACCAAGTAGTGGTTGCCAAAGATTAGGTAGTTCAACACTTTTACTAAAGATTCCTTTATT
Organism: Diaprepes abbreviatus; assembly: GCA_034092305.1. NCBI lineage: Eukaryota > Metazoa > Arthropoda > Insecta > Coleoptera > Curculionidae > Diaprepes > Diaprepes abbreviatus. Next base: position 15,653,733 of record JASJET010000031.1, on the reverse strand, counting down.
ATTTTTAATGTAAGCTGCTTCTATAAATTTTCTTTTTTTCATGTTGAGTTCTATATATATTGCCGCGGTTTCAGACCATTTTATATGGTGTTGGTTATACCAGGCGTGTTCTGTAATACCTGATCTCCACATTTCCACTTTTTATGTTCCTTAATTCTAACTTCTAGTTGTCGTTTGGTTTCTCCAATATACATTTCACCACACTCACATGGAACTTTGTAAACACATTCTTTCTTATCGGCAGTTTTTGGTTTCGTTTTTGTTAAATGAGCTCTAAGTGTATTTCCTGATTTAATGGCTGTTTTTATATTATAACTTCTAGCAATTCGTCTTATTTTCTCCGAAGTTCTTTTAATGTACGAAATTTTAATTCATCCCTGCATCTAGAACTAGTTAGGACTTACAAAGTGACTGGATGTAAGAAATTAGTAACTTTAAAAATATACCATTGTAGTGAATATTTTTCAGTTATCATTAAATCAAATTTGTTTATTTCTAATTTCAAATTTTTAAAGTTATTTGTTGACTATTTTTGATTAAAAATTTTGTTCCACAATCGAAATTTTGTGCCGATTATTGGGATAAAAATAGAGCCATTTCAGACATTATTTTATGAAAATTACAAATAGATATCTACATACATCCAAAAGCTAGTTAAAAAATGTTTATTGTGCCGGAAAAATGTTAACGTAAACCTTACTTTTTAAAAAAACTCCGAAGGAGCTCTATATATCAAAGGTATTCAATTTTATTTTTATGCTAATTACAAAAAAAATTCGAATATATGAATAAATGAATAACTTATTGAAAAGGAAATCATAAACAGTATTTATACGAACTTAAACTAGTATCATAATTATAACCTGAATCTACCTAATAATAATAAATTAACTTGTAAACAAAAACAACAACAATAAAAACCAGAAAAAATAGACAAAACTAATTTAAAAGCTGATCTACTTGTACTAAGTGTAAATTATAATAATTTTTGATTCAACTTATTAAAACTGTGTGTGTATTTTAGAAAACAAGATATTTAGGTAAAACAAAAAGTATAGCTACATTACATTTGCACCGCCTCTGTCTGCCCAGCACATCCATCAAATATTCACACCCTTACAATGGGGCGTGATCATTGTAAGCAAATTTGAAGGCTTATATTGGGTGTCTTTAAAAGGTTTGTACAAAACGCCAGCGTAAATTCCTGGTACCAAAATATAAGAATCTAGTCGATTTGCTTTTGTCTAAAAGTTTACAGTTCCCGAAATACAGGGTGTCAAAGTTATATTTCCTCTTCATCTAAAACTTCATAACTTTCTTGTGCCTCGGTATATTCAATTTCTAATTAAAAATTCTCATTCCTTGACAAGTCATGCCTAGTAGGTGTCGCTTTGAGAACTCGTTTCTGAGATAATCGAATTTAAATGTATTTAGTTTGTAGTGAGGATTAGTCCAAGACATTCGGAGCATGTTTAAGGACCAACAAGCTAACAACAATTACATAGGAACGAGCTAACAATAATAATAATAATGTAGAAATTAATTGGCAAGGAACAAAAATAACAACACACAAATTCGATAAAAAACTAAAATAGAAAAATTTTATTTGTTCAAATATTTAACCAAACTCTTTTATTTTTTTACGGAGAAAGTTGAACTGCACTTTTTTCACCATCTCTGTATCTAAGCATACAGTTTGCTGAATTTTGTATTCGTCTTTACAACCTTTTTTTGGTGTTCACAGCTCTACAGTATGCCATCTGTTGAAGAGTTTCTCATAAAAAGTTATCCATAGGGGTTAAATCCGGTGAACAGAGTGGTCAATTTGCAGGAGCATCGTTCCCATTGCCAATCCATTGATTTTGAAAATTCTCATTTAAATGATTTCCAACATTTCATGGGAAGTGAGGGGTTGCAGCGTCGTGCATGAACCACATATTTTGTCTAGTAGCTAATGGAAGATCATCGAATAAATTTGGAAATTTGCTAGATGATCTAGGCAATTTCATCCATTTAAATAAAGAGGTTAGATGACAGGACCAGTATCAAATTTGTCAATGATCCCTGCCTATACGTTAATCCTGAATTCATCTTGATAATGCAGTCAAAAGAGAAGAAAAAGTGGTAACTTCGCAAAAATTCGCATAGAGCTGAAAACTGGCATAGATCTTAAATAGTTCTAATACTTTTTTTCCTATGAATAACCATTCCTTAGATATCGCGCTTTCAAAAGTTGCAGAAGTCTTATTTTATATGCATCTATAATATGCACACATTTCCGTACCACCTATGAGGTAGTGTACTTGGCGTATTTTTTTTTCCACGTGGTTTTTTCAATAGGCATACTCCATGATCTATTGAAATTAAGTTTTATTAAACAGTATCCTATTGAAATAATGTTATTATTGGTAATTATTAAAGTAGAATTGTTGATTTCGGGAACATTTTAATTTGATTGATAATCTCCAAATGCTGCTTTAACATTAATAAGTTTATCTTTGCTTCCTTCTTTCTGTTTTTGATAGATTTCTGTAAATTGTTTTAAGAAGAAAGATGACATTCTACTCATGTATTCTCATTGGAGCAAGATATTTGGTACATACTGGTGAACAAAATAACCCGACTTTTCTATAGCCACAATTTTTATTATAATCCTTGCAAATATAAAAAATAGTGTTAAGAAGTTTTTCAGGAGCAGGTGGGAGTAAAATTTAAATTGGCCTTAAACTATTGAGTATTAACTTCCAACTCCGGTCTTCTAGGTTCAGTTGCCTGTCTAGCCACACTTGAACTTGCTAATAAACATGATATAGGTGTTGATAAGCAGGAGCGGATATTGGAAGAGGACAAGATAGTTGTACTCTTTGACGTTTTCGTGTATTTTTTAAAAAACTTAAATATCTATACGTATTTATACAATCAATTTTTTTGGAACTCTATATATAGCAAATAGAAAGCGAATCCCATTTATAATGATGACTTGTCGAAAAGAGTTAATCTTTTAAAATACTTATGCGCCATCAATTAAATCATTATGTTTTTCTAACAATTTAAATATTATTGTTTTACACCTTTCAAAAATTGCTGATGTAGTATCGCAGCCATTTATTGAATGTAAAAATAAAATATGGGGTTGACTTTCTGGATATGCAAATACGTTTTCAGCAGGTCATTTGCCTTTGACAGATTAACTCGAAACTTTCTTCTCGCTGGCCTCTGCAAATTCTCTGACGCAATTTCATTCCACTAATCCACCTTTCTTTTTTGAAATTGTATGTCTAACTCACAAATTTTGAAAATTTTTGCACGTCTTCTCTAAATTCAATATGTTTTCTTTGGACCACTCCATATTCAATGATCAACAACTAATAATTAACGCATATAAAGAAGTGATAAATAAATTTCATTTCATTCACAAAAATCTAAAAATTATCCTGTGTCGTCGGTCTCGCTGTAAAGTAAATATTTTCGGAAGAGCGTGCCATAAATCCGTACTAGATAAATAAAAATAATTTTTTGTTGCGTCAATGACAGAAAATGGATCACTGTGAGCTTCCAGCGCGCTGGTTGCGAACAATAGAAATTTGATTAAATTGGCTTCTTGTATCCCAGACGCTTTTATTATCTCCTTTGACAACGGCCCCCGAAGGCACAAGTTTTGTGACAAATTCGGGCGTTGCGCTTGACATCAATCAAAGTCAGCAATATTTAAAGCAGGCTCATTGGAAGTTCGCGGCAGGCTCATCACGCACGCATCTCGCCATATTTATACGCACCTTGATACAACAACAGAGGCGCGACTTACGCGCGTCACGGTGTCATCTCGGGTACGTATCATGGGCTGATCACGTCATATTTGTACGCGCCTTGAGAATTTGTTGATAAATTTTAAAATTAAATGACAAAGGTTTGTCCGATTGAATCGTTTCAGAAGTCCCTTTTATAACTAATGACGACATTGTTAGCTCGTCGATATGTAAATTTTGATTTTTGTTGGCTTGTTGGCTATTAAACCCGATTCAAAGTCTTAAGTCTGGATAAAGTGTGAAGGGAGAGTCTCAATATGGAATAAAACATTTAAATTCGATTAGCTCAGAAACAGCTGCTCGAAGTGACACTTAAAAGGTGTATAACTTATAAAGAACAAAAGCTTTCACGGCTTTGGTCAAGTTGGAAATCATGGTTCTTGGGCTTAGACCGTATCAAATTGTTTTGTCTATGATTGCACGAGGCATTTTCAGGAATTCTTACTCTACGAAATTAGAATACTAAATGATAATCGAGGATTAACATCCTGGTATTTATACTCAACTGGTGCTCAGCGAACCGTGTCTCTATTAATATTATTTGGATATTTACAATTTCGACAGCTACTGCATATTGTACAATTTATTTTGTTTTATACATCTTTCATGTTCCTTAAGTGGATATAGGCCGTCCTGTTTTACCTACATACATTTTACCACAAGAGCGGGGTATCTTATGTTTGTAAAGGAATTGCGTCCTTTGATGGCTTCAAACATTTTCCAACTTTCTTACATGTGTTGAAAATTGCCCGAGTGTTTGATTTTCGGGGCAATCTGGCAATCTTGTCGCTGATTCCGTGTATGTAAGGTAAGACAACACTGTCCATAGGTGATACATTTATGACATTTTGTTGAGGAGTTGGGTTTTTATATTTATTAATAGAACGTCTAATAGCTTCAGAGCAATATCCGTTGCCTCTCAGAGCACTAGTCGGTTTTTCTGTTCTGAAATAATATTAATAGAGTACAGGTACAGTCACATCATACGTGGAAATTGATTGTAACCCTGGATCATGGTTCACTGAGCACCAGTCGGGTATAAATACCGGGCTGCTGCTTCTCGATGGTCATTCAGTGTTCTAATATCGTAAAGAAAAGATCCCTGAAGATGCCTCGTGCAATCATAGGCGAAACGTAGCATAATCATTCCAATTTGACCCGATCTAAACCCAAGAACCATGATTTTTGAGGTATAAAACTTTTTTGGATAAAATATATCAAGGAATAAGAATTTTTAATTAAAAATGACGAAGCTTTAGAAATAGGCAAAGTACTTCTGATGACGCTCTCTACAATGTATATCGAAATTGATCTCGATTTTTGATCCTAAAGAACCCCAAAATTTCAAATTTAGTGCAAATCGGGATATTATTAAGATAAGTATTTATAATGCTTACCTTATATTTCGAGAATGGGACAAGTAAATACGAAGTGTCATATTACATATTTAATTACATTTTTGAAGATCTATTCAACAATATCCCATTTGATGAGATAAGCGAAAATACATTTACAAAATTTTAATAGGCATTTGTAACTATTTAATTATTTGTAATCATTTTACAAACATTTTGTTAATATTATTTTATATAAAAAACAAGTAAAACATTTTTATGGCATACATTTTTCTTTCATCGAAAAGAACGAATTTTTGACAATTTTTTAATTTTCTCTAAAATGCAATTTTCCTCTAATTTCATCACTAACCGTTTCGGAGATACCAAAAGTGATATCACAAAGCACATCATGCAATATATTGTATTAGGTCTGATCGTTTTACAAGTTTTTGCGAGTCAGAAATCTAAATTACCTTTACGGCGTGTAAACATTCTTTCCGAATGCCTCTTCTTACTGATACTGCAGTCTTGCTATTATATCATACTACAAATAATGATTCCCTTTATTTGCAATAGCAGATAAAAGGCACTTTTATAGTTTAGTTATCTTTTTCGTATTTGTTTATTTAAAGTAAATACAGAGAATGTACCCGGTATCTATATTAATGTTTGAGATGACCATAAACCGGATGTGTGCTATTCCCAAAATGGTTTGTTTTAAGATTAATAGATTACTGGAAATTTTAAGTTATTGATTCTGGTAAAATTCATTTTATATACATATGAGGTTAAATTAAATAATTATCAACATTGCTGTAAAATAAAAATTATTTCATTGTACTCCTTGACTTATCATTTCCTACAATAATTTGTTCAATTTATGCACTTTACATGCCTGAATTAGTTTGTCTACTAGATAGATCGAAGTTTTTGACACGTCGTTGTGATGTCCTAAGTGTAAAATTCTAGAAATATATTTTAGTGATTCGAAATTCTTTTTGGCATATTTTTAAAGCGCATAATCCTGTTAATTTATCGAGATTTTCACACTGTCTCACACAAAGAAGAAAATGCTTTGTTAGGGTATACGAGGTAGCTGTTTACATTTAGGGAAATGGCAACCCTGACGTTGCTACGTGCCATCTGACCACGAACATGAGATATAAAACTGGACTGCTCATGAGAGTAATTTTTTGACTCCCTCCCTTATTGGTCGCCATTAGGTGCAATGATTTGTATGGCGATATGTGAAATATGCGCCAAAAACAAATCGAGACTGATTTTTTTTTAAATATCTGTTTTGGAAAAGATTATGGAAATCCTTCCTCGGACGTAGAGTCTAAGAAGTTAATGAAAAAAGTATTAAGGTATTTATTTTTAAAAATTTTATATCATGAATTAATACGGTATATTGTTTAATGTAAGGTCTCGAAATATCCATATAATCTATCGCAAAGTAATAAAGTTTCATCATTTAAAAATAGCTTCGATGAGGTCTTTGTTAAAATTATTTTCTCCTCGATACTTTTAGGGAACTGATATGTTAGGTATTTATATAGGGTTAACAATATTCATAATGACGTTGACCCCTTCATAATAACGGAGCTTTAATTTAAAGAAAGTAAAATAATATTATGTACAAAACCATTTTTATAAAAAAAATTAAACTCCAAAGTGGATAGTGTTAAAGCAGTCTATATTTATTTGTAAACAAAATAATATTTATTAAAATATTTTAAATATAAAAAAGATTGAAATACAAGAGTGGGATTTTTACATTAATACAATCATTTTTAATCTAAATAGGTACATAAAGATTTACTAGCAACTTTTAATTTTTACACTAGGTCAAACTTTCCATTTACTTAACTGTTTGAAGATCTTGAATTGACCTTTCCTAGAGTTCAATTTTTGAAATGCTCAAAAAGTACAATTGCGGTTCTCCAAAAACATTTCTAAGAACATGATCAGATTAAGTACTAATGAGGAATTTAAGGTTCAGTTTAGAAATGGATATCAGCAATTTTCACAGACAGGCATATCTGTTATTTATCCTGCATTATGAGTGACCGCAAGAAAGTTTTTGGTAGCTTTTCCATTTTCACACCTCGTAGAAAGGGATTTCAGCACAGTTTCCAATCTTCTTACAAAAAAAGAATCAGATTGGAAATTATTGGCAACACCACAACACTACATTAAATTCCAGTCTATGAAACGATTACAATATATTGGATTCAAGATCTAAAATGCCCTATACGGTGTTTTTATCCCTTTTGAAATGAAACGATCTGGTAAATAATGATTAATTTCGAGATAAGTTACTATTTAAACGCCATAGATTTTTTAATAATTTTGGATACTATTGAAAGCAAGTATATTAGTCTATAATTTTGGGGTAGCTCTGCATTTTCATATTTAAAAATTAGCGTTTCTATAGTCCTTTTGGTAACTGGTGGGAATTGCCTTAGATTAATCAATTTAGTCAGGTGAATTTTAATTTGATTTTTGATTGATCTGATTAGTCTTGCATTGAGTCCAAACATATTCCAGCTATTCTTATTTTTTAGATTATCTATAATATCCCTAACTTGACCAAAGGTCACCTCAGAGAATATAAAAATTGTTGATATTTTCGTAAGATTTACTTTTTCTATAGGGTTAAATTTTGTACTAAGCTGGAAGCAATTTGGGAGAAAAATTTATCAAAATTCTTAGGCGTTATATCAGGTTTTGGTGAATTCTTAGCAATATCTATCTGTTTATTAGTAATATCTCACATCATGAGAGTGTGATTTTTAGATGTGCATGTTTTACCATCATGTGCCCGCCCCACTCTTAGCTTTCCCTATTGCTAGTTTGTATTGTTTTTTAGAATCTCTAATTAACTGAGCTAAATCTGAGTGTCATCTGTGATACATTTGCAAAACTACATATGGCTATTGATCAAAAAATTTCGAAACACGAAAATTCAGAAAATGTTAAAAAGAAAAATGCAAAAGATGGTAAAATTTAAATCCGTGTGCCTATTGTAAATATGGATTGTTTTTTCAATTTATTTATCAAGATTTAGGTGAAGCCAAACTATTTCCTAATAACATGTTTTCCTCATAATTTTTAGAACTGCTAAGCTAAAAAATATCGGAAAAAGGTGTGTATAATTGTATAAATATTAAAGGAAAATTATGGGGATTAGATAGTGAGGACGAGATAGCAAAATAATATTTAATCTAATTTGTTCACATGATAAAACAATGGAAGCGGAATTTAATGTTTTAAAAGTTTCAGTTTCGGTATTATCAAGGAAAGTTTAGTTTGTAGAATTTTTGGCATATGCAGGGTTTTTCCTGTGTTATCAGTTTTCGCTTGACATTCGGCTTTAAGAGTGATTTCGTAGTTTTGAACTTAATTGTTTTTTTTCAAGATTTGTGGTAGGATTCTTGGGAACAGGCTTATTGGTATTCCCAACTGACTTTTAAAAATGCATTAGCAAAATGCCTCTCCCATCCAAAAATTTTTAAATTACCTAGCTAGGCGCATGCAACTACTTGTAGAGATGGCAATATTTTACACGAAAAACTCGAAGAAGTTCATAACACTGCCTAGGACTTGAGAAAAAAAATGACATCATAGCAAGTTTCGACGTATTCAAGCATACCGATTGATGACGTACTGAATGAGATATCAAAAGGAGAAGATTTCCAATTTTTACAATTTTATCAAATTAAATGTGTTTTTCACAGCTGAAGCCTTAGTCTAATGATCCAACATACAACGCGGCGCGTTGGCAGTAGTATACAAAAAAACCCAACGTAACAATAGACACTGTTGACGTTTTTTATTGTATCTCCGGTACGATAACGCACACCGCCGCGATATGCGTTTGATTGTCAAACCAAGGCTTGACATAGAGTTATTCAATTTGATAGGACTTACTGTAGAGTGGAAAATAATAAAATAAGAAAAAATATATGAGTTACAACCCATACCTTTATTAATTAAAAAGACACAAGATCAAATTTTGTATAAAATCTTACATAAATTAAATACATAGAAAAAAACAATTCTTTTATTCAACTCATCAAATTTTTTGGCAGGTGAAGGATGATGCGCAAAACACAAAAATCACTGCAAGTTTAATTTTTTCTTTCGGCACATCGTTCCCCAGCTCCCATAAATTTTGGCGATAGTTATAAATACTTTTAGTGGGAGGGGTAAGCCTGATTCTTTGATACCAAATTTTGAATATCTGGCTTCAAATTAGTCAGGTTTAATCTTAAATCTCTTCAGCCAATGATTTCCAATTTTTTTTGTAAGAACATTGGCAACCGCACTGAAACCCCTTTTCATGAGGTATGAAGATGCTAAAGCTGTCGAAAACTTTCTTGCGATGGTCGATAATACAGGATCAGAAGCAGATATGATTCTCTGAAGCCAAAATTACTGATATCCATATCTAGATTGCACCTTACGTTTTTCGTTAGTACTTATTCCGATCATTTCTTCTTGCAATATAAAATTCGTTCCATCAGTGTCAGATTATCAGGTTGCTAAGTCACTGTGGTACTTCCATTGTCAAAACATTCTCAAATCTGATTCTAAAATTTTTGTACAGAGCATTTAAATAATAAACGTCATCACTTTGGGACCATGTCTGTGACAGGTTTTGCTTCATAAGGTTGCTTCTGACAAGAAAAGCTGTAATAATGGAAGTTAACTTCGGTAAACTGGTGAACAAATCTGTTAAATATGCAATTTATGGTTTTCATTTGATTAAGTTTACTTTCGAAATGAAATCTTTAGCATTCAAAAATCTTTAAACAGTCCAAAAACTTTAAAAAATCTTATCAAACATATGTCTTTCGACAGGCTGTGTACTCAAGTATGAGGGCGTAATTAATTAACGTTTTTGTTACTTTCCTCACAAAATTGCGAAAATAATCTAGATTTCAATGTTTAGTTAAAAACTTCATAAGAGGGTTCAACAGGAGTCCCGTGGAGTCTGATACACTTGCGGGTACGAATAATTCAGTACTGCTGTGCCCGCCGCATTAATTCAGCATTATTTCTTATCTGATCTCAATGAAACATGGTTTTCCGTAGAAGTTCCTTCCTACTATCGAACGGAGTGGAATACACCAAGGTTTTGATGTCTCCACAGGTAAAAATCCAACGGCGTTAGGCCAGGGGACCGATGAGGCTAGGCAATAGGTCCTTCTCTACCTAACGAACGGTTTGGATAGACGTTATTCAGGTGTTCCCGCACAGCAACGCTGAAATGAGGTGGTGGACCATCGTGCATGTAGTACATGTTTCTGCGGGTTTTAAGTGGTAAGTGCTCTAATAAATCGGGAAAAACGTCCTGGAGGAACTACAAAAAATTCTCCATTCAGTCGTGCCGACAATATGAAGGATCCAATCAAAAAATTGCTTGTTAATGATGCGAAATAATAGTTGAGGATTTTCATAAGCCCATACATGTGAGTTGTGTAAATTTATGATACCATTTTTGGTAAACCCCGCTTCATGTGTGAAGAGAATAGTGCTAATAAGCTTTACCTTCTTTCCTTACTGATCCAATAGCCAGTTTGCACACTGCATTCTACGGGGAAAATCTTCAGGACTCAGTTCATGCACTTTTTTCAAATGATATAGATGTTCTTCAAGAACTTCATGTATTATCGTTTTCGACGTATTAACTGCGCTGACAATTTTAGAGTGCTCGTTGAAGGAGAGTCAGCTACAGCATTTAAAGATATTCCTCTATTTGTGGCGTAAGTACTGTTCTTCCCCGATCAGCATCAGCACTTATTTTCCCCAAATTTTCTAAAATTATGAAAAAATGGATAGTAATTTGAAGGGTCTTACATGGTATACATCATATAAAAAAAATTGAAATATTCCTGGTGGTTCAATAATTATGTGTAAAAAACTTGGTTCCAATGCAGCTCTTTGAGGGCTCATATCTCCGATGAGGAGGTCTATACGAAAAAAGCTTATTTGAACTTATAGTATTCCTTTCACGTGTTTTTTCACATCTGGAAGATTTCCCACATTTTCTCGGATACCCTGTATATCAATTTCGTGGCTACAGTCGATAATATACTATACTATATGATGATGTACATGACTTATATTCAGTGAAACCACGAAGGAGTTGCTATCGATGAAGGTTCAATTTGTGATGGACATCTTCTATGGGTACTTTCTGTCCAATTGTCTGTCGCTAACAGATGAATTAAGCAATTTACATTAACATATAGGGATACAACAATAGCATCAGTAGAGAGTGCTGTTGTTGTAGGACTAAACCAAGATAGATCTTTGGCCTGGGGTTGCAGGAGAGTTGCCACTAAGATATTTCAGTATTGTTTTGCATTAAGAATTATTTCAGAGAGAGTTGGAACCGATGCAGCCCTGTCAGCTTACCATGTATTTGTACAGTCCAGACTAAAGTATGGTTTAATATTTTGATATTTAGATTTAGATTTTGATTCTGTCAAAAAGATGTTTATGGTGAATTTTTATAATAAAACAACAGTATAGCTGTAGAAATATCCTTATTCATAACAATATTTTGATGGTTATAGATACGTACATTTTGGATTCGGTGATGTTTATTATTGATAACAGAGATATTTTTGAAGGTGCGTTTATTAAACATTACATCACAAGAAATAAAATAATCCTGCTTTCTGTGAAATATAACTTTAGTTATTTGCAGAAAAATGCCGAGTTTTGTATTATAAAAATTTTTAATTCTGTACCTGAAAATGTGTATTTGCTACCACGAACTACATGAAAGTGTGTCATACAAATCTTTTTGTGTAAAAAAGCCTTCTTATATATTGGATGAGTTTTACTGAGTGTGACAAAAGCAGTATTGTTTCGAAACAGAATTTTTGTTGTTAGCTGAACCTTTAGATTTTAAATTCGTAAAAGATTTCTTTGTTTTTTAAATTTTTTTGTTTTATAATATTGTGTTTTATTTTAAGTTTTAATATAGGTAGAATTAATCAAGAAAAATATTTAAAACTGTATAATTACTGGTGAGGTTTTTTTCCATTTCACTTTTTTTGTATAGAACTGAGAGTGAACTCTAATTTTTATTTTGATGTTAATTATCGCAATGTTATTTTTTCTGACATTATTCCATGCCCTTATGGGTTTTTTTGAGATATTTATTGGAATAAATAAAGGCTTTTCTATCTATCTATCTATACCCTTTTGAAAATCTACCGAATTTATTAGAATCGAAGGTATTAACACTGTACTCGCTATATTTTTATACATAAAAAGTACAACAAATAGAATCGACAGACTACTCTGGAAAAATAACATATAAAATAACAATTCTAACGCTTACGAATTACATAAACCCATAGGAACATCTCTAAGAATCCCTAAAAACAAGTTTGATCAGGAAAATCAAGGAGTGTACCAGATCGCGTACAGCACACGCAGCAAAACTAATGTAAGCTAAATAAGCAAAAAATATCGGCTAAACACGCAGAACACAAACTATGCATAAGGAATAAATAGACTTTTCCAAAATCAGTTCGATATAGGACACCATATTAATTTTAACTATAATGAAAAGAACGGCACCTCTGAAAACGAGAGATGATGTATTTAACCTCTCTTCCGCCTGGAGAATTCTCCCCAACGGAACCACTGTACCGACACGACACTGGATCCCATCAGCGTCTCCCGAAAAGCAAACCAAGTGGAGCGGAGCCAAGACGAAAACTTACTTTCATTAATAAGCATTCTAATGAGTTTTAGACCAACAACGAACGTATGTTTCGGTTAAAAATATTCATTTCAATTGAAGCAAAAAACATTATTTAATTACTCTTTAATAATTATTACAGCACGAGTGTCAGTAATAGATAAAAGACCTTGCACATTCATATGTAAATTGTTTATTCATAAAGTGCTTAATATTTGTTAGATTTTTTACACTTTAATTAAGAAAGCTTGTTAATTTATTATCAAAATATACCTTAAAACCTGTTTGATTTAAATTAATCAGATTATATTAAATAATTCCTACTTTACAACAAACAAATTTGAAGCTGCAATAAATAATATGTCCGTAATTTACGAGTAAATAATATTGATAAAAATTAGATCAGTAGGACATATTATTGCTCTCATTAGACTTTATCTTTTCTTAACCGGGTACGAAAAAATTTTGAATTTTGAAAATGTAATTTAGCTTTCGATCGCAGAAGTAAACAGTTTGGCTATTAATTTGCAAAGAAAGTCATGTGTAACAAAATATAAATAGAAGAAGGTTTGAACGGTGACAAAAAAACATGTGGGCCAAAACTTTGCTACCAGGAGATAAATTTCTGGAATAAATAGCGAGTTTTAGATTAAGTAATTGGATAAAAGTTTTTGAAAAACTTTTTGTTTCAGATTTATGCCCATTTATATTTAATTTAAGACTTTTAATCCTAATGAAGTAGATTGATATTAGAATTTTCAACAAAGCATAAGGAGCTCTATTTTTTTCCAGAAAATCATTTTAAGATGATTTTTACTGCTACCGTTCCTACTGTGTTAGATTGGAACCATTTCATTTATATGTGACTAGAGAGAGGGAAGAACCTATCAGAAGTTCACAACGAATGATAGACTTAAGACCGCCGAAATAAACTATGCAATGGCATATAAAGCATCACAGAAGAAGAGGAAGACCTAGAAAAACTACCTGTGTTCTGAAAGATGAGCAATGGCAGGATATTCCTATTATGAGTATGGAGTATAGAAATCGGATAACGTTCCCGAACGTTTATATATATATATATATATATATATATATATATATATATATATATATATATATATATATATATATATATATATGAAGTAAAATGCAAACAGTGAATGCAGACTTCGGTCCATCATATCCTTTCCATGTTGGAGGTTGCACAGCTTGAATAAATTGCTACAAAACAGAATTTATCCTATTCCCCCATCATCGAGATGATGACCTACCTGTACCACCATATCGAGAAGAAAGTTAAAACTTACCCTCCCCGCTACTGTGATACAGCAGAGGTACATGTTTCGTCTCTCACTAGACTCATCAGGGTACCAACATGCACCTGTTTGTGCAAAAAACAGATCGGACGGAAGCATGCAGCACTGAACGCGGCTTCACTGACCTCCCGCTGGATGGCGTATATATGTTTATGCGACTTTCACGGATTGCTCCGTGTGAGATACAATAGCAGTGGTTATATCCACGTTTTAACTTTCTTCTCGATATGGTGATACAGGTAGGCCATCATCTCGATGATGGGGGAATAGCAATTTATTCAAACTGTGCAACCTCCAACACGGAAAGGTTCTGATGGAGAGAAGTTTATATATATATATATATATATATATATATATATATATATATATATTATTATTTCTAAGAGATACGTCGATGATTGTCTGTACTTGAGGATCAAATAGATAATGTTCAAAAAGCTTTTAATAATTTTCACCACAAATTACAATTTACGCGGGAAGCTGAATACAATATCGAAATTAATTTCCTCGATTTCACATTAATCAGAAATGTAAATAGTGAGAAACTTAAAACTAAATGGTACACAAAAAACACCAGGTCAGCTCGTTATCTTAATAATAATTCACACCACCCTACATCTCAAAAAAAAAACAGTGTAAAAATAGGATTAACAGATAGAACACTGAGCTTGACCTCACCAGAATATCGGCCAAAAAGTGAGGAATATACTGAAAGAAAATAATTTTTTAGATGAACAGATAAATAAAATAATTAAACAACGTATGTATAGATTTTACAATAAAAAATTGTCCCCCATAACTTTCCCGACAACTAATAATATTACAAAATATATCGCAATGCCTTACGTCCAAGAATTATCTGAAAAAATCAAATATATTTTGAAAACACATGATATTGTTGTATGTTACAAAACCTAAATCTGTCTATCCTCACTATTTACATCGTTAAAAAGTAAGGTCCCTTCTAAAAAAAGATCAAATGTAATTTACTCCATACCATGTATGAATTGCACAACAAAATATATAGGAATGACCACCCAATACCTAGATAATAGATTAAATGGACACAAATATACAAAGAACGCATCTACTGATCTATACAAACATGAAACTAGTCTTGAACATGAGTTTGATTTTGTAAATACTAATAGCCAGATTCACTAAGAAGGTTTCAGACTTAGACCCGATTTAATTGCCTTGGAAATTAGATTTTCTTGATGATCAATTTGGTTTTTCTTATGATTTTATCTTATTTGTATTTTAAAGGTTTAAAACTTGCTTGACGTATTGTTACCCTTATCAATTTAAATTCTCTACTGTTAATCTAGATTGGTCTTAAAGTTAAACCATGTTAATGAATTAGGGAGTAAAGTGAAGGAAATGATTCATATAAAAAGGGAACAACATATCGTAAATGACAAACAAGACATAAGCAATTTAAGCCAAATTTACCACAATTTAATCCGTTGAAAATATGTTTAAACAATTGTCAAAACTTATAACTTATCTCTGTATAACCACCTAGAATTTATCTACATCCGCTACACAATATTGCAGACTTCTTAGATATTTTTTATAAAAAAAATCCAGTCAATGCAATCGCACATGAAGTCTCGAGGTACGTACATTTAAGTTTATAAAGACTTTAAATTTTGATTTTAATTCTTTTGACAAAGTGTATTTTATCATTAGTGATGTTATTTAGTTTTAATATTTTAAAGTTATGCTCAACTTAAGTTTGTCTCCTTTTGTAGGTTTGTAAACTTATTTAATTTAACAGTAAATAAGAAAAAATGTTTTTGAAAAAGACTGCCATGACAGGCGAAATGTTAAATAGCCTTTGAAGCAACAAATGAAATAAAACGAATCTAAAATTATTGTTAAAAAATTCAATATGGCGGATCTAATATGGTGGACAAAAACATCAATTTTGTTCGATTTTCTCCAAAATTGGTATGGGGGAATGTTCAGGGTCGTACATAACGTATCTGAAATTATTTTAAAAAAATTCAATATGACGTATTCAATATTGGGGATAAAAAATAAATTTTGTCCGATTTTTTTCAAAATTGATATACGGGAGTTCTTGAAATCGCACATAATGAATCTGACACTATTTTTGAAAAAAATTAAATATGGCGGATCCAAAATGGCGGATTAAAGGTTCGACATGTCTCGATTTTATCTAAAATCAGTACAGGGGGATTTCTGTTAGCGTTAATTACGAATTTAAAATATTTTTTGTAGAACTCAATCTGGCGGATTCAACATGGCTTCCTAAAAATTTTCCATTTTTCGATTTTCTCCAAAATTGATATAGGAGATTTTTGAGGATCCAAGTTACGAATTTAATAGTATTTTTTTCAGGATTCATTATGGCGGACTAAAAATTTTACATTTTTCGATTTTGTTCAAATGTGAGACTGAATCGTTTTTAAGAATGTAAATAGCACAGGCAATATGACGGTCTAAAAATTTTGAATGTCTGGATTTCATCTAAAATTGTTACTAGGGGGCTTTGAAGGATTTAGATTTAGATTACATTAAGACAGTAAAATTATTTTTTTGAAATTCAACGTGGCGGATCCAATATAGTGAGTTGAAAATTTTACCTTATTCGCATTTTATCAGATTTGGTATTAGGGTGTTTTCGAGGTCGTATATTACGAATATGAAGTTAATTTTTTACAATATTAGGTCGACAAGGGAGTGAGGGAGTGAAAATGTGAAGTTTTTCGATTTTGCCTAAAATTGATATTGCGGGGTTCTTGGAGCGTATACAAACTCAATATGCACTATAAAATATATCGAGCTAAGAAATTTACGTCTCAAGTTCTTTAAATATCGATATTGGAAGATTTTGGGGCCTATATTAACAATCTAAAATTAATTTAAAATTTAAGATAGTGGATTTACTATGACAGACTAAATATTTGTTTGATACAATTTCACCGGTTTTTGTAGAACTCTAAGATTCAAAGAATTTTTAGTGGTTCATTTTAGGGTGATCACAACTTTGGATAAAATGGGTACTTTTTTGCCACTTTGGAGTCATTGCGAGGTACACTAACTTCTATTAGTACTTAGTTCAAATAATTTATGGATATCATAACTAACTCAAAACTAAAAATTGAAAAATAAAATTTTTATAAAAAAAATTGAATCGACTTCTAAAAGTGCGCTAAAAAGTGAAAAATAACTATAAATTTCTATATGAAATTGAAATTTTTGAAGTCGGAGCCAAGTTATTTCTAACTGAAACAAATAACTACTAATATATTCAAATTATGGTAAGAAAGTAATTACAAACAAAATATTGTTAATCTGTTTATGCGAATCCCATTTTGTCAGGTATTAGTTTGGCGTCGATTTCAAAAATTTCAATTTCATATAGAAATTTATAGTTATTTTTTACTTTTTAGTGCACTTTTAGAAGTCGGTTCAATTTTTTTTTTATAAAAATTTTATTATTTTGTTAGGTCTAACAGAATGTTCATTTTTCTAGATTGACTAAAGATATTGTATTCCAATCCCATAATGCAAGGAATTTTTGGCGACGAATATAAAAGCTCAACGTTAAAAACTCATTCATACCTACGTCTAGTCAACTCGCCATAAATTTCCCACAGTAAATTACAGTGTACTTAACCAGTGAACTATTTTGCTAATTCAAAAATTGCTTTAGAATTGTTTTGTAATGGACAGTGCCAATTTTGCAAAAATAACCTTGTCACTTTTTAATGTTTTCAAGTATCCTGCATTCAATGTGAGATTTACTTTAATTAAAACCGTGTTATGTTATACAGGGTTTGAAGTTCGAAGATTCTAAGGGAATGCTATTAACATACGAGGGATACTAAAAATATTTTATCTTTAACAAAGCAACAATAGATTGTTTTTGATAATGTTATGTTTCAATATTAATTTTCGTTAATTACAAAGCACTTGCGGTAAATGTTCTGCAACTTCCTTCAATCATAAAAAATGATTGCTGTTGGCATTAGGACTACACTGTAAAAAGAAAATGCATTAAATTTAAGGTAAATGTGCTGGAAGCAAATTTCATTAACGTTTATTAAATGCGTTTAATATAGTGGCGTAAATAACGACCCCGCAGACCCCGCGGTACGGAGGGCGCAGCCAGTCCAGGAGCGCCCTCAAGCCTCTTAATGAAAATGAAAAAATGCGAAGAATCAAGACGGCTGCAAAACAGTAGGGTGCATTCAAAAATCAAGCGGGGGGGGGGGGCGCACATACTCTTAATTACGTCACTGGTTTAATGTAATGCATTAAATTTAATAATTTACATTAATCTTAATTAAATTTAAGGTTTGATAATTACTTTTTAAGGTGACGATGTATATTGAATACATAGCCAGTTTTCATTGAATTTAAGATATCTTATCACATATTTAATGCACCAACATTAATACGAGGTCAAGAAATTCTGTTAGCAGGAAAAGGTGGACATTTCTCCCATAGGTAGTGTACCATCGTCTGTAGATCGGTCTTGAACTCATTGGTTTCCGCCAGTACCGGCAGACACATGCACCTAATTATAAGAAAATCGAGTCTTTTAAGTAACTTATATCATACTAAATAAAAAGCTTAATACAAGTTGCGCCATCTCCTAGAATCTCATCGAATATACCATGAAAAATAAAGTACATCCCTTTAATGTTAAGATACATCTGAATTAATTTTAATATGCAGGAAGTTGAAATATCTTTTCAGTTACTTAATTGAAATTTAAGATACCATTTCATCAAATTTAATGTAGAACAAACTGATATTTGAATGAATTGCTTTAAATTTAAAGTAAATGTATATTATTCACGATTTTAGGTACAAAATCATTAAATTACATGTAGAATGGACATTAAATTTAAAGTTATTTTAAACAGTGTTGACATTAACATCGTCATCTGAGGTACTTCTGTTGTTTTAAACAAGCTTTAAGAACCATTAACATGAATAAGCATGATGACTGTAACGAAGGATCACTGAAATTATGACTTGAAGTAATTATATAGGATAGACAGATACAAAATACACATTTATTTTTAGATTACAGTAAGATCATATTTATTTTAGTAAAAATTAAAACACAAAATATGGTAATCGGCCATATTAGATCGAATACCAATCAGAAGCGCGTGACGTCACGCTTTCGTAAACATCATATCAATCATAATTGTTTATCGCCTTTATCCTTCGAATTTGTCTTTATTTGCATCGTTAATCAGATATTTTGTGGATAAAACTATCAAGTGTGTCAGTTTCCTGCTATCAAAAGTATAACAACGTCATGGAACAAGGATTTGTCAAGGCCAATAGCTCAAATTTGCCAAGAGGTTAACTGGTGAACTTTTTTTTCAGTCTGGACAGCTTTACTTCTGAACTTATATAATATATATACTTGTACTGATTTATCAGCTGATTTTGGAAAGGTGGTAGGTGCTTCTAGATCTTCAATTGTGTGTAAAGCTAAAAAATAAAAATAAGTACTTGTGAACAAACTGTAACTCTTTACACACTATTATGTACTATAATTTTTGCAACAGACTATAATAATATTATAATAATACCACAAAGATTGTTTGACATCATAACTACCTATGACTATAATAATATTATAATAATACCACAAAGATTGTTTGACATCATAACTACCTATGATGTTATGATTAAACCGGCTAACAGAAAAGATATACCATTGAATTCACTAAAACAGGTTACCGGTATAAAAAAGCAATGGGTACGTATCTGAACTTTCTGATGAAGTGTCTGTGAGTTCTAAATGTTCTGTCGGTGGTTTTGTTTGTGCTACATCTTTGTCACTTAGACACCTTCTTTGTTTTTTGAGAACATAGGGACGCTCAGCGGTGTCAGAAGTTCGTCTGCTTCTGCCTGGTTAGCATTCAAATTTTGTGGGTACACACCCTGACTTTATGCGCACTTGTAAAACTGAACCCATTACATGGTACTGTATATAATTTTCCATATCATTTGGTAACAGGAAAAAGAAAAAACTTTAAAAATAATACAGTAATAAAGAAATGAAACCTAACCTAAAACGGGATCGACAGTGTTATTGACAAATATTTACCTTACATATATTTTGTTTGCGAGCTTCGCCACTTATTTATATAAAATAAATACTTACATTAAAATGATCTTCGCAGAAATAAATCACTGAATTAACAGATACAGAAGCTGGGTCTCGTCTTGCAAGATTTAGCCACGTATTTCTGATATTTTTCTTCATTGGCATGTTAATAAATAACTTCTTTGGAGTTTTTATCGATGTATTATTACATGGAGGAACTACACACCATCGATACACATTAGAATTCATGATTATCGCAAAAAATATTGGAAAATATGAATCAAAACAAGCAATAAGATACAACTTGTCAAGTTTTTACGAAAGGGTGACGTCACACACGGACGCCATTACTATTCTAGCGTTTTGGTGAGAAATTTAAATTGTATTTTAAAAAGGTCAATTTTTCCTTCAAAACATAAATTTTTTGCGGAAATAAGATTTATTTTGTATAAAGTGATTGCGTAAAAACATCGTGGAGTATTTTTCCAAAATCAGTCATCATGTCTATTGCAGATATTTATAATTGGCACAAAGATAAATGATATTCTAATTTCTTCTGTAAATGGTCTAGAATTTAGAACGACTTGTTTAAATCAGTTGAAGTTAATCTTACCTGGTATATATTTAGAATCGCTGTAACAAATATTCCGATAAATAATCCGGTTTCCATAACAATTTCAACAATTTTGATTCAACTATATTATCTTTAATTGAAACATATCTGACATCTACATCTTTTATTTTTCACGGAATATAGCTGGAAAATTTCGGAAGCTATCAAGGAATCACTGCTGTTATCGGAGGTAGAAAATACTATATGGAAAGCATACCCAGGATTTCGTTCTTTTAAAATCGTAAAATTATACAGACATATGTAGATGACACCTCCATAATTAATCAAATCGCACAGAACATCTAGATATCTTATCTATTAACATTTTAATATAAAATTTCTACCAAAATCATTTCATAGAAACTGTCAATTAAAAAAAGTGCCAAAAAAATTACACGGTACAAATACATGGAATTTAAGAATCGGTTCTTTCCCTCATAATTTACGGCTTCAGATTTAAAAGAAAATAAATTTCTCAGTGACGTCACAGCAGGCGGCCTTCAGTCATATAATAATTCCGATAACACGGTCTTAAAACAACTCCGATAATAAGTAGTTGAAACGACATTGACAAACCATTCCAAATTTCTAGGAATACAAGAGCTTGGAAAAAGGTCTTCTTTTTGTTACGTTTTTACTACTGCGTTAAATTACACATGCCTAAGATAATTTTACCATGGGTTAAAAGAGAAGGATGATATGAAAGTATTACTTGTAATGTTTCTTACCATTTTTTCATTAGTAATATAAGCATTTGCGTCGAAAAACCATATTTTATGCTTTATTATTATATTCTGAAAGACAACATTGCATCATGTTTACACAGCTGTTTAATATTCAGCGTCGGCCGACGTTTCTTTGATCGCGATTGGTTTTTTGTATTTATTGAAAAATTCATTGAGAAAGTTTTCTGGACTGTGATAGTAGACAAATTTGTGAATGTAATTTTTCAAAAGAGGATTTTATCTGGCAGATATCCCAATAGATGTCCAAAACGGGTGAGAGCGTTTCTATAAAATTAAATATACTAGAAATAGACGCACACATCACGGAAATTTTCTAGTAGTTCAAAATACTTGTCAAAAACCATAACGTATCGAAAAAGCAGAGTTGAAAAGCTTCAATAAATTGACGAAATTCAATTTCATAAAGGTACTGAAGAAATAAAACGAGAAATTTTAGCATATAAAGAGCTTATATCTTATTATTAATGAAAAAACTAAGACTCATTTTCGGATCTGACATCCTTAGGAATCTTCTATTACATGGGCTATTCACATCAACAATAATTAAGAAATAATTAAATATTTACAAGAACAAATAATAAGTGCAAGTGCATAAATTGTTAAAACAAAAAACGCCCTTCTGTCAAGTACTTTGGATCAATTACGAGGTTTACATTGCACTATTAATTGTTCGACGTATTTTCAATAACTTGCCAAACTCAAAACCGTATCAGACGAACAGGGATACAAATTTGTTTAGTAATTCAGCAGATCTTTGAGTCTCACATCAAAATGTTTTAAAAAATAGTATTTTGCGAAGATTTAAACATAGATTTTTTAAGGGGAACCCATAAGAAAAAATACGTATGTGACATAGCTAGTTCCCTTAGTCTTAAACTGACTGCAATGGAACGGAATAGAATATTTACCACTGCTACCGATTACACTAGTGTGAGTAAAGCACTTAATGTGCTTTCACAGAGGTGTATGGATATGAACACCGATATACACATTTGTTATGTTGACTTCGGGAAGGCTTTTGATAAAATTAGACATGAAAGACTAGTCGAGATTCTAAGAAGAAAAAACATAGAAAACAAAGATTTAAGAATAATAACTAACCTATATTGGAATCAACACGCACAAATAATAGTAGATAACGAAACAAGTCCGGAAATTGAAATAGGAAGAGAAGTGAGACAAGGATGCAATTTGTCACTCCTACTATTCAATGTGTACAGTGAATCGATATTCGAAGAAGCACTGCTAACGAAAGGTAAGGGAATAATAATAAACGGAAGAGCTGTAAACAACATAAGATTTGCAGACGACACTGCTATCATAGCTAGCTCCGCTGAAGCACTCCAAGAACTAGTGAACGAAACAAATAACGTTTGCGAGCAACACGGATTAAAAATGAACACCAAAAAGACTAAATATATGGTAATAACTAAAAAATAAAACATGCAAACAAGCATAAAGTTGCGAGGTGTGAATTTATAAAAAGTGCAAAAATACAAATACTTGGGCACATAGATAACAGCAAAAAATGAACAAACAACGGAAATAAGAACGAGAATAGAAATGGCAAGAAGTGCGTTTGTAAAACTAAAAACCATTCTGTGCAGCAGAGACATCACTCTAGAACTAAGAATGAGAATTTTAAGATGATATGTATTTTCAGTGCTGCAGTATGGGTTGGAAGGCTGGACACTAAAACAAGAACACATAAATAAACTGCAACCGTTTGAAATGTGGTGTTACAGAAGGAAGTTGAGAATATCTTGGACGGAGAGAAAAACAACCGTAGAAGTATTGCTAGCGATGGACAAAACCTATGAAATAATTAACAATATAAAAATAAAGAAACTGCAATATCTTGGACATATAATGAGAGGCCAGGAAGAAGAAATATCCGAAGAAGAAGAATTTTTGTGGTTGAGAAATTTGAGAGAGTGGTTCAATTGTAGCTCAGTAGATCTTTTTCGAGTAACGGCAAATAGAGTGAGAGTGGCAATGATGACATCCAACCTCCGATAGGAGATGGCACCTGAAGAAGAAAAAGAGTAAAATTAATTACTTTGTTCCTAATGTTTCTAAGTATTTTCCTACTTGATTATTAACCCTCATATTAGAGATCATTCTACCCACAAAATAACTTTTTAAATGCAGTCGAATTTGACGGACTCACAAGTACAGAACTAGCCCGTATCCTGTTCTACAATAATGTGAGAGCATTTTGGTAATTCAAGATTATTGTGCTAGTTCGAATATTTGTGTGATGTGAATTCTGCTTTTATTCTGATTTTATGATCTTTTGTCTATATACATGTTATCCTTATCCTCCAGTATCTTCAACAAAAAACAAAGAATCTCACTGGACTGGTACAAAAATGATTTAGCATGTATTGAGAATAAGCTTGGCTTAACAGTATTCCTCACTGCGAAGATGTAGCACATAAATTTATTGTATTGAGGAAAGTATATAAATAGAAGATAAGATTTACTAAGAAACATTATTTTGTAAAAAAATACAGAATTCAACAAATAAATCAAGAGATATATAATAATAGTTTAATAATAATAATAATAGTTTATTAACGGATCAAATAAATACAATCCATTTCAAAAATAAAAAATACAAACACTATTTAAAACAGTCAGAATTAAAAAACTTATAAATCTAAACATGCATTAAAGTGATTCAAAAGACAAGTATTGACAATTGACAACATTTACTAGTTTTTCAAGAATTGTAAAATTTTTCATTTAAAGACATTAATTGGCAAACGAAAAATATCATTCTCGGTAGGAACTGAATTCATTTCCCTACACATTCGAGAAATAGGACTGTTAATGCCATAATTCGTTTGGTGATATATCACATCAAATAAATTGTGCGCTCTAAAAGCTCTTTGAGGAATCGATAATCCAATATTATTGAGTAGTTCAGGAGAATCAATACAAGAGTTAACAATCTTATAAAGTAGAACGAGGTCAAGATATATGCGTCTCACACACAATGGTAACAACCCCAAAGCATCGGCAGTATCATCATATACAGACCGCTCCTGCTGCATTCCCTGTTTAAAGGCAATGATACTTAAAAACTTTGTACTCTTTCTACTTTTTCATTGTATGTAAAATAATGAGGTGACCAAACTTGGGACGCATATTCTAAGATTGATCGAACTACAGAGCAGTATATCACTTTAAAACCGTCTACACTATTAAAATCTGTAAGCATTCTCTTCACAAACCCGAGCAACTTCAAACTCCTGTTCACAATATTATCACATTCAACGCGATTAATCGTGTTATTATCAAGAAAGTAATCAAAAGTTATCCAATCCCTTTTACGATAAAAACTTATAATGGAGCATTTATTAACATTGAGGTGCATAAAATTTAACTTACACCATTCAGAGAACCGGACCAAATCCTGCTGAATGCCCTCGCAATCACTGCTACTCCCGACAACACGAAATTTCTTTAAATTATCTGCATAAAGAAGACATCTACTGAAAATTATGATGTCCTCAATATCGTTAATAAAGCAGTTAAAAAGGAGGGAGCGTAGGAACACCAGATGTAACACATAAATCAGATGATTCAGAGTTATTAATTTTTACTCGCTGTACTCTACCAGACAGGTAACTATTTATCCATTGTAGAAATGATCCATGGATACCCAAGCCTTCCAGTTTGTAAATAAGAAGTTGATGGTTAACCTTGTCGAAAGCCTTGGAGAAGTCAGTGTAAATAGCATCCACTTGACACCTCCCCTCCAAAGCCTCCACCAAGTACTGCTCATAGACAAGTAGATTAGTAGTAGTCGATCGACCTGCCATAAAGCCATGCTGTGAAGTTGTCAACACATGCCTAAAAAGAGGACATATCTTTTGGTAAACAATACCCTCAAAAATCTTACTAAATAGTGAGAATTTCGAAATTCCACGATAATTTTCGACGTTAGCTCTGTCTCCATTCTTATGGATTGGCGTAATGTAAGTAGTTTTCCATACTTTTGGGAAAACACCTGTTGATAAAGAAATATTAAAAATCTGAGCCAACACTGCAGACAAAACACCCTGACAATTCTATATGAAAGATTGTAAATCCCAACCTGACCAAATGTGATAAAAACTAACATGAGGTAGAACTTACTATTGAGAATATGATTGGCTCTGAGCAATCTCGTATAGCAAATATATTTGCAAATTACTTTACTACGGTTTTCACATGATTTAGCATGTATTGAGAATAAGCCTAGCTTAACAATATTCCTCACTGCGATGATATAGTGCATAAATATAATGCGTTGAGGAAAATATATAAATAAAAGATAAGATCTACTAAGAAACATTTTTTTTGTAAAAATTATAGAATTGAACAAATAAACCAAGAGATATATGAATGATTGTAAATCCAAACCTGAACAAATATGATAAAAGCTAACATGAGATAAAACTTACTTTTGAAAATATGGTTGGTTCTGAGCCATCTCGTGTAGCAAATATATTACTTTAGTATGGTTTCCACCAACAATTCAAAGATAAATATGGTGATACAACAGGGACTAGCACAACTTTGGCTCTGCAGGGTAACTCTATTTTCTTAAACTAGGTGACAGTAAACATTATGAATTTTTTTTTGAAACAATAATTCTTCTCGTAGTGATGATCTTAACCGTAGGTTAATTGAGGCAATAAGAGACCAAATTATTGAATTTTTAACCTCCTCAATGAATTTTCGTCTAGATCGAGTAATATTCCCCCAAGTTTTGAAAACTGCTCTTGTCATTTTTATTAATAAGAGATGCAGTCGTGATAATATAGAATTCAACAGACGAATATCCATACTTAGTCGTTTTTAAAAGATATTCGAAAAACAAAATACTCTAAATCATTAATAATACTCAAATTTACGGACACAGCTAAATACAGTGCCTGGTTGGTACAACTCAGAGCTTTCACAAAGAGGACAAAGAGTCGATCTCTATGTTTAGAACATCCTTACTATTTTTTTATCTTAGAATATTTCCCTCACATTAGGCAAATGAATTTTGTAAGCTAGAATATACATATTATTTTAAAAATATATTAAAAATAAATAAAGAAAAAATGCTTTCACGGGTTTGGTCAAGTTGCAAATCATACTTTTTGGGTTTAGACCGTGTCAAATTGGAATTAGTATCCGATGTTTCGTTTATGATTGCACGAAAGACCTTCAGGGCTCTTTACACTACGAGATTAGAACACTGAATCACTATCGAGGAGCGACAGCTCGGTATTTATTCCCGATTGGTGCTCAGCGAACGGTCATCTAGCGTTACAATCAATTTCCACGTGTGATGTAGACTCTAACCAGCATCTCTATTAATATTATTTGGATATTTATAAATTTTGATTGATTCTCTAATTTTACGTTTAAAGACACCAGGCACTGATGCTAGCACCTTAGTTTCTTTTACATTAAAACTGTGATCTGAGCAATGTTGGTGTTCAGCTACTGCAGATTGTACAAATTGTTTCTTTTTTATACATCTTTCGTATTCCTTAAACGTAGTGAATATAGACCATCCTGTTTCACCTACATATACTTTACCACAAGAGCAAGGTATCTTGTAAACGCCTTCTGTTGGAAATGGAATTTGGTGCTTTGAAGACTTCCAACATTGTTTAACTTTTTTACATGTGTTAAAAATTGTCCGAATGTTTGATTTTCGAAGCAATCTGGCAATCTTGTCGGCGGTTCCGTGTATGTAAGGTAAGACAACACTGTCCATAGGAGGTTCATTTATGACATTTTGTTGAGAAGTTAGGTTTTTATATTTATTCATGAAAAAATAAATCATCTCTTGGACGACAATACTTACAAAGTCATTGAGACGGAGCCAATAAATAAAAACGAAAGGAACCTCACATCTCTAATCAACACTTCCAGCCTCACTACAGAAGAAAAGAAAGCCGTTAAACTAAGCAGTTCCAAGATTCCACGCCTTTACGGACTGCCTAAAATACATAAAGAAAATGTACCTCTACGTCCAATCGTCAGCGCAATAGATTCACCAACCTACAAAACAGATAAATATCTGGCCAAACTTTTACATGCCTTCACAGGAAACACCGAATCCTTCGTCAAAAATTCTGGACATTTGTCCAAAGATTAAAAACTATCCAATTAGAGCCTGGAGACATATTGGTTAGTTTTGATGTAGAATCCCTCTACACAAATGTTCCTATATATGATTCAATTTCCATAATATCTGACATATTACGAAACAACAACATGGACTCCACCCTACTAGAATTAATTAAAGCATGTCTGCTGTTCACTTATTTTACTTTTCAAGGAACTTTCTACGAGTAGACTTCGGTTGCGGCCATGAGTGATACCTGTGGTAGATAGCTGTGGTTAGCTACCACAGGTGATACCTGTGGTAGTTAACATCTTCATGGAAGCTTTTAAAGAAAACGCCTTGTCTTCTGCTCCACTAAAACCTAAATTTTGGTGCAGATATGTAAATGATACGTTCGTAGTTTGGCCGCATGGCGCAAATAATCTCTATAATTTCCTGGATAATCTAACTCAACAACACCCTTTCTTGATGTACTAGTACAAAGGAAAGAGAATGGCAAATTAGGACATTCTGGGTACAGAAAACCAACACATACAAATCGATATCTCAATGTAATGTCACACCATCGTCCTTCTTAAAACAATCTGTCATAGACTCTTGGGCACTTTCAATATGTGACGGATGATCACTAAAATCAGAATCAGAAAACTGACTAATGCTCTGAGAGGCAACGGATATTGTGCTGAAGATATAACACGTTCTATGAATAATATAAAAACCCAACTCCCCAACAACATGTCATAAAAGAACCTCCTATGGGCAGTGTTGTCTTACCTTTCATATCCGGAACCACCGACGAGATTGCCAGATTGCTTCGAAAATCAAATATTCGGACTATTTTTAACACGTGTAAGAAAATTGGACAATGTTTGAAGTTTCCAAAGGACACAATTCCATTTGAAACAGAAGGCGTTTACAAGATACCTTGCTTTTGTGGTAAAGTGTATGTAGGTGAAACAGAATGGTCTATATCCACTAGGCTTAAGGAATATGAAAGATGTATAAAAAGGAAACAAATTGTGAAATCTGCGAACCTGAACACCAGCATTGCTTAGGTCACAATTTTAATGTAAAATAAACTAAGGTGCTAGCATCAGTGCATGGTTTCTTTAAACGTAAAATTAGAGAATCAATCGAAATATGTAAATATCCAAATAATATTAATAGAGATAATAGTAATAGAGATGCGGATTACATCACACGTGGAAATCGATTGTAACACTGGATCACGGTTCACTGAGCACAAGTCGGGTATAAATACCGGGCTGTTGCTCCTCGGTAGTCATTCGGTGCTCTAATCTCGTGGATTAAAAATATCTGAAGATGCCTCGTGCAATCGTAGTCGAAGTGTCGGATAATAATTCCAATTTGACACGGTCTAGACCCAAGAACCATGATTTTCAACATGAATAACTTTTGATTAAATAAATATTTTCAAAATCTGCGCCCAGCAATTGATAATTCAAGTCAAGAATTACAAGCTAGGATTAATTGCAATCGCTCTAAACAAATAGCGATTCATCAATTATAACGTATGCGCCTCCGTGTATGTAAGGAATTGGAAGTCTACATACAGATGGTCACCTAGTGCACATAATTTATTATATATATATATATATATATATATATTTATATATATATATATATATATATATATATATATATATATATATATATATATATGAAGTAAAATGCGAACAGTAAGGGCAAACTGCGTTCCAACCACATCCTTTCCGTGCTAGAGGTTGCACAGTTTGAACAAATTGCCAAGGAACACAATTTGTCCTATTCCACCACCATCGAGATGATGGCCTACCTGTATCACCATACCGAGAAGAAAGTGAAAACTTACCTTCCCTGCCACAGTGATACGGCAGAGGTACATGTTTCGTCTCTACTAGTCTCATCCGGGTACTGACATGCACCGGCTGTGCAAAGGACAGATCGAAAGGAAGCATGCAAGTACTGAATACGACCTCCCGCTGGATGGCGTAGATATGTTTATGCGGCTTTCACGGAAACGCAGTTTGCATTTACTGTTCGCATTTTACTTCATTCATTCACGGAACTGCATATAGTTGTACGTTTGCTAAATGTGATTTCAGCACTACAACGGCATAATGTGGATATATCCACTGCTATTGCATCTCACACGGAGGAATCCGTGAAAGCCGCATAAATATATATATATATATATATATATATATATATATATATATATATATATATATATATATTATTTATCAATTATAAGCATCTAATCTAATCATAAAATAAACAATACAAATGCATAAGGAACTTAATTTTAATACATTCAACATATTTTGTTTCATACGATATAAAGCACTGAGCATGACAGTTGATTCTTAAAGTCAACTTTCTGGTGAAAAAATGGCAGTGTTGACTTATTTAGAAGGATATTCCAGCCACATTGCTTTATAAAAACTAAAATGTAATTACAAAAATTCATTGATTTGCTATAAAGAACACATTGTTGAAGATAATTTTAATTTCACTTACGTAGAGGTGCATTGCAATATCTTCGAGATGCTGGGGTTGAAATAGTTATTGTTTTATATCTTTATTAATGCATATGTTTAAAATGTTTAAATAACATTCATCTAAAGTTCGTAAGTAAATTTAAAGGTTAACAAACACATTAACCCAATAAAAAGCAAAATAAAATAATGTGTCGCTTTAAGTACCGTCGAGTGATGTCGTCACAAGTCAGCGATGTATCTCTGTATTCTAGGAGTTGTAGGCTCAATGCCAATGTAAATCAACCACTAAATTAAATATAGTCTTATTATGTATTTAGTTAGCCCATTGCACCAGACTCCGATCTGAGTTTCCACAACAAACTTCTGATTTACTAGTAAGACTAGTTGCCTTTGTATTTTCATAATAATTAATGTCATGTTCTTAGAAAACTCCTATTACCCATTAATAACACATCAAACAAATTTGGTTCAAAATTTTACACCTCTTAGTAACCGACC
The DNA here is from genome assembly GCA_034092305.1 of Diaprepes abbreviatus. Taxonomy (NCBI): domain Eukaryota; kingdom Metazoa; phylum Arthropoda; class Insecta; order Coleoptera; family Curculionidae; genus Diaprepes; species Diaprepes abbreviatus. Next base: position 15,622,954 of record JASJET010000031.1, on the reverse strand, counting down.
ATTAAATCTAATTGAACCATAAATCGGCAAACTGATAAATTTAATGGTTCTTGGAATAACTCTCTCAAGAAATTTTCAAGTAACATGCCCAAAATTAATTGTTTTACAACGAAAATATCATAAAACATAATTTACTTCAACTGTCATATAAATATTTAGTTTTAAGAGGATGAACTTCAAGTTTTTTAGGTAAACAGCGATAAAAATTGTCTTTTAACTTGTGAATTAAGCGTATTATCTTCACAGTATTCAATACTTTGTATATGTTTATAGTTTTTAGTGTTCAAATCGGTTTATCGTAGTCATTTTGTTTAAAGATAATTTAACATAAGTCTATATATCCCGTGTAGTCCCATTTTAACTTGGTTATTCTTTAGTTGTCTATATATTATTCTCCTTTCAGGCAGAGAAAAAAGAAAATAATATATAAAAACAATTTATTTCCTGCAAATAGAACTCTAGTGCTCTCTCCATACATGTTTCGACTACCTCATGGTCTCGTCAATGGAGCTGTATCGAACCGAGAGCAACATTCGCAGGAAACAACTGCTATATAAAATATAAATTCCGAAGCATATCGGTAGGATATTAAAAATCTGCCAATTTCGATATCAAACTGAAAAATATCGCCAATCGAAACGACATCTATGCTCTCACCGGAGTCGGGCCTAATTTTAAAAATCAAAATTTCAGTAAGAAATAAATGAAATCAATTTTTCGTGTTTAAATAGTGATTAATATGATATTTTCCTTTCAGACAGAGAAAAAAGGAAAGAATATATGAAAATAGTTTATTTTCTGCAAATACAACTCTGGTCCTCTTTTCATAAGCGTTTCGACCACCTCATGATCTCGTCAGTGGAGTTGTATCGAATCGAGAGCAAAATTCGTGGAAAAAACTGCTAGTTATTCTTTGTCTCACACAAGTCACTTTTGCTCTCAACCTGATCTACTCGTTTTTTCTTTTTATCCCTGTATTATGTCTATTATCAATGTTTCCATTGCTTTCTATGTGACTTTCAGTTTTGTCACTTTTTGTTTTGTGAGGGCCCCGGTTTGAGCTCCGTATATCAACACATTGGTTAAACACCCTGGATCTTAAATGTTAGGGGATTTTCTTTCCAAAGGCTGCCCAAGCTTAATTCTATTTCTATGTATAGCAACTTTGGATCTTCCAAGAACATTGTATTGGTCTTTTTTATATTAATTTTTAGATCTAGCTTTTTGGATCCTTCATCTAGTTCATTCATTATGATCTGTAGATCTTCGTGGTTCGTAGCTGTTTTAAATAAACATATATATATATATATATATATATATATATATATATATATATATATATATATATATATATAAAATAAGAATTTCTCGGCTATTCGGACAAAGACCGTTGATAAATATTATTCTCATGCTAAAAAGTGCGGAGATCTCCAAAGAACATGGAAAAACGCCGGGTCCGAAAAATGACGACAGCTCTGTTTCGTCCTAATATGGGACTCGTCAGGCCATTCCATTCGGCACAAGCCATCACTTCGTTTCTGTGTCCCATAAACAGATTTCCTGGGTGAAAAATAGTTTTTACTTCAAAAGAGGAAAAATCGGTTATTTAAAGGAAATAGAAGGATAACTGTTTGACTTGAGAACCAAAGTTGGCGTGGGAGTTAGCAGTACTCAACAATAAACATCATAAACTCAATGTCGAGAAGCAACAAGCTGGTAAAGACTTGCTTCACGGATTTTTAAAAAGACATCCCGAACTGGACCTGCGAAAACTTGAAAATACATCAGCCCCTTGTGCAGCAGGTTTTAATAAAGTTTCCGTGGGTAAGTGTTTTGAGTTGCTAGGAAAAACACTTGATGAATAGTCATTCACCCCAGAGAAGATATACAATTGTGACGATACTGGCGTATCCGTCGTGCCAAGAATCCGATGCAAGGTGATTGCTGCAACGGGGAAAAAACAAGTGGGTGCTCTAACATCAGCAGAGCGAGGAACAATCATAATTGTTGAAATTCGTTTCAACTCTGCAAGGACACACATGCCACCGATGTTCATTTTCCTAAGAAAATGCATGAAGCGTAAGCTATTGAATGGAGCTCCACCAAATATTAGGCTGAATGTTCAGATTTCGGCTGGATTACAGTAGATATATTTCTAAATTGATCCAAGAAATTTGCTGAGATTACCAATGCCTCAAAAGAGAATCCCATAATGCTTTTTGGATGGACATGCTACTCACACTCAAAATTTGCAGTTTATCGACGAAGCACGTAAACATGGTGTAACTATTATTTGTTTTCCACCCCATACTACCAACCAGCTTTAGCCAGAGGACGTTGGCTTCATGTGGCCATTAGTGTGTTTTATGATCAAGCTGTTACTGTATGGTTGAGATTAAACTCCGGCCAAGTTGTGACTCAGTTCCTAATAGCTGAGTTTTTTGGGCAAGCATTCATTTGATTGGTTACAGTGTCAACTGCTTTGAATATTTTTAAGGCTTGTGATATCTCGCCTTACAATGCTGAAATTTTTCGTGAATCTGATTTTGTTGCTGCGGAGGCCACTGATATTACTTTACAATTTCGTCTAGCTATTTCAAAACAATTGTTACCTTACCCGCGCATGGCTCAAAAACGCAAGAGGCAGGTCCGTCGACGAGGCAAAACAGCTGTCATGACTGCTTCTTCGTACAAAACAGAATTAGAAGAGAGGCAACGAAACATGAAACAGCCAGTAGAAAAAAGGACGAAGCAGAAGTTAACCATAAAAAAACAAAAAGGAAAACCAGAGAAGTAGATGAAAAATCAGGCAGTCAGATTGAAGACACAGAATGTTGATACTGTTAATGTCTGTATTCTGATTCTAATGAAGGATGGATTAATTGTCAGGTATGTGGCAGGTAGGCATATTGCGGTTGTGTTGGAGTAGAAGATAATGACAATGAAGCAGTCCATGTATGCCCAGTTTATGAAGATAATGACTACTAAACATATTATAATCCATTTTGTTCAGGTGGGGTGCCCCACCTTACCAAATAGGTGGGGTAAGATGGAGATCTGGTGTGTTTTTTGTTTTTTAATTATTTTTGTGAGAAGTTTATTTTTGAGCTTTCTTTCATTGAAGTTTAAAAAATTTCCAAATTTGTGCAATCTAAAAATTGTTCTTTTTTGGCATTTTTCTATATACTATAAAAAAGAACTACATAGTGACTTTGTTGTGACGCATGAAATGGTATAGTTTTTTCTTCACGTATTCGTAGGAATATTGGCTGTAAACAATTGCATGGTTTGGAATAGCCTTGAAGACCTGTATTAATCTAAAATCTCTTCGGATGCAACTTTTTTACGAACGAGGACAATTTAGAAAATTTGTTGAAAAACATGAATAGTCTCTTACTGGTTTAAATAAAACAAGAAACAAATTGTACAAACTGTTGTAGTTGTATTATTTAATAGGCCACACTATCAATGTAAAAGAAAACCTAATGCATCTATTGAAATTTATAAACATCCTTAAAATATCAATAGAAATACAGATTTTGGTTTACGTTACGTTTGGAAAAGATGTATGTTTCCAAATTAAGATCCTAAAATCGCGGATTAGTTCCAGTAACTAATAACATGTAATACGAAGGACTTACATGCTTCTATTCACAGTTATGGTTAAACTAAAGCCAAAATTTATTTTTAACTAGAATTTTACTGCATGCACAATGAAAAACTATAAAGTCTGTGGCTATTTTATAGGATTACTCAGTTGTCACTTTAAGAATTTTAAGCTTAGGTGCTAAATTAGTTATTTTACAACAGACACGTCATAAACCAACATTTTATTTCGCCTGTCACATAAATATTTCGGTTTAAGAAGCAAAGCAAAAAAGAAAAGTAAAATATTGGTAAAATTTTATTAAATTCAAAATTATCAACCATAAAAGTGCGTGTAGAAGGCCAAGAATTTAAAGAAAATTGTCATAGGTTTAGTCATCGTTATTATAGTTGTTGATCAAAAATTTTCAAATTTCCTGACAGTAGAATTTTTATCAATGATAACGCTTCGAATGGGTCATAAATTAAAAGCAAAAACATCGGCAAGGCCGAGCATAATTAAATGTTACTGAGCGTTTAATAATAATTATGAGGAAATTGTTTTTTTGGAATATTGTATTGTATTTTATGTTTATAAACACGTGTACGTAGTTTAGGCAAAATACGACTAAAGTATCGCTACAAAAACTCAAAATTTAATTACCAATACTGGTGCCCAGGGGATTTTCTTATATTTTTGACTATTCATCGAGGGTGTTTTGCCGAGGAATGATCAAGAAATTAGTTATTACCAATTTAAATGTTTATAACGTAGTTAAATGATTAATAATTGTACTAGTGACCTAAAATCCATGCCATTTATTTCGAAATTAAATAGCTGATACGCCACTTCTTCTAAAAAGTTAAATAAAAGCCAAGATATTGTAAAATTAGTGATTACACGTCGCGGCTTCGCCTACGCCTAAAACCTCTACGAAACCCCATTCTTCGTGCTTGTTCGTGCATACGTTCCATTTAAATATCCGTATATTAATAACCTTAGTGCAGATTGATCAAATATAGTTAACCTCATGAAATTAAATCAAAGTAAATCCATTACAGTCTGAATATTTCAAAGAGCATTAATTTACAATAATAAGGCTTCATGAATAATGAAAATCGAATCATCCAGCATAACTGCGAATTGTCGTGTTGTGTCGTAGTCTGATTTTTAACCGACTTCCAAAAGAAGGAGGCTCTCAATTCCATGGCTATAATTTTTTTATGTATTTACATCGATTATTCCGGAACGGGAAATTGAGGCAGTAAATTCCAAAACAGCGCTGATAATATGACTGACTGACTGATTCCGTAGCACTACAACCCAGGGTGGGTCTTGGCTACCTCGACTATCTGCTTCCACCTGGAACGGTCTTGTGCCAGCTCCCTCCATTCTTGCTGGTCAACTTCAAAGATAGCTAGATCCTTGTGGATGTTATCTCTCCATCTAAGCCTAGGTCTTCCCAGTGGTCTTTTTCCTTATGGTGCTTCCTCCCATACCCGTTTTATTAGTCGATCGTTTTGACTCTTTTGTATATGACCTGCTCATCGTAGTTTTCTGAACTTTATTTCTTGAATGATGTCAGGGCTTTGATATATTTGCGCAAGCTCTATGTTGCTTCTCATTCTGTGACGGCCTGTTTCAAGGTCTCGGTATGGGCCATATATTACGCGTAGGATTTTTCTCTCAAACCTTCTTAGCAGCTCCGTATCGTGGGCTGTCGGGGTCCATGTTTCATGGCGTAGATTGCTACTGGTCGTATTATTGTTCGATAAATTTCAGTTTTTGCCTTTCTAGTGATAAATTTTGACTTCAGCAAGGTTTGTATCGCAAATGTACATTTATTTGCATGTGTGATGCGCTGTTTAACCTCTTCCTGCATATTATTGGTTGCCGTTATCACTGCGCCCAGGTACTTGAAAACTCGCACATACTCAAAATTATAGTCATCCATGGTGACGTTCTGTCTGATTCTGTCTCGGGCGGGGTTGCGGGAGACATGCATGTATTTGGTCTCTCTATCTTTATGAAGTTTTCCTTCACACTGACTGTGATTCAATAGGGGGTCCTAAAAATTTTATATCTCTTGATTTTCTCCAAAATTGGTATAGGGGCGTTCTTGAGGGTGTATTACGATTGTAAAATGAGTTTTGAATGATTCGCTATAGCGAGTCCAATATGGCAAATTAGAAATTTGACATTTTTCGATTTTGTCCAAAATTGGTGCTGGGTCGTTTTTGAGGGTGTAAATAGCGAATTTAAAATTATTTTAAGAAAATTTAATATGTTAGGTGTAATATGATGGTCTACAAATTTTATGCTTTTCCGGTTTTTTCCAAAATTTATATTGGGAGTTTTTGGAGCAAGTGACAGAAGATGTCATTTGTTTAAAAAATTTTCACTCAAAAGCTATGCGTCTGACGGAAATATTACAAAAGATACTTTTTGCTTAGAAACAATTTTTTAAATTATTAAGAATTCTTTTGTTTATAACAAATTACCTGATTATATTTTGGCAATCCACCCTCGGTATTCGTAATCAGGGGGTCAAAATACATAAAAGAAACTTTGATGGTGCTCGGCTACCAAAACCCACTGGTTTTCAGGATTATGTAGTTTTGTGCAAAATTACAGTATCGACGCGCATTGCACTGAGTGTACGGTATCTCTCATATATCGGCAACTAAATCAAATTTTGTTTAAATCGAAATGCTTATATTGGAGGTTTTTTATATAGTAACATTTGGCGTTAGTTCAAGTTATGTATTAGCATGCTAAAGCGATAAAAAGCAACAATTCTTTTCCAAAAAAGTGAAACTCCATTTGTTAATCGAAAGGTTTTTCTCTTTTTTGAGAGAAACGTGTTGCTTTTTGTCATCGTACCAGTGGGGTAAATAACTACCCCGTGGATCCAGCGGTGCAGCCAATTAAGGGACTTGAATCCCTTGATGAAAATGAATAAATGCGAAGGATCAAGACTGGTTCAAAATAATATGGAGTATTCAAAAATCTGCGGGGAGCGCATTTAAAAGCCTGCGGGGGGGGGGGGGGGGGGAGCCACACATACTTTTAATTACGCCACTAACTAACCTGAACTAACCTGAACTAATCTGAACTAACATCAAATAAAAACACTTGAAAAAAGCTTTAAAAAGGTCATAATGGAATTTGGTTTGCAATATTTTGGTTTCTAATTAACATTTCTAAATCTTGAAAAAGTGACTTTTTGTAATTAAATTTAAAACAAACGGACATAAGTTTGAGGATAATAGCATAATTATGAATAAGTTTATGGCATTAAAACATCATATTCGTAATCAATCGGGTCACAATACATAAGAGAAACTTTAGAGTGTTCAAACATTTTGATTGGCCACGAAAACCGGTGGTCACCCAGAAGAACCTGAAAAACATTTTAAGACGAATATACCTCTAGAATTATTATATTTAAGGCAGCGTGTCCCAAATGGTGGTTATGGAACCTCCAGGGGTGTCCAAGCTTTATGAAAGGTGTTTGCGAAAAAAATATTGTAATGGTGGAATTTTAAATTAAACACTGCACCAGGCAACGATCTGTAACGCAACGAGTTGCTACGCCACTGCTCATGCGAGTACATTCTCGAATAAGCTGGATAACTTCTACTTCGGCTAACCAAGACTTTTCCAGAATGCGCCCGAAATAACGAGAATAACGTCTGCCGCAGTCACATATAAGGAAGAGTAGCATCGAACTGGATTGTACGATGAGCTTAAGAACATCGAGTGATTTCAAAACTATAAATGAGTTAGTAATTAATGCTTAGTATGTACATAAATATTGGTGGTTTAAACCAGTTTAGTAATTTCTTCTTGTGTAAATAAATTACAACAAACACCCAAACTTTACAAATCGCACGTGTGCACGTCGAACGTGAAACTAAATAACTATTGCTTCGTAAATGTATAATGCATCGTTGGTTGTGTATATGTATTTATGTGCGTAGAATTGGGGGTCTGTACACTGCGATCTGGTAGATCTATTGTGCTCCCCTACTGCTGCTAAGTTGTAAGAGTTGCCATATCGGTTAGAGTAGATCCTTCAGTCCTATTTCCCTCAGGAGCCTTGGGATGTTGGGCGTTTTCAAGGTTGGTAGCTGCTCTTCTTCGATTTGGTGTGTTCCCAAGAACCGTATGGTTTTCTAGAGCGCTGCACTCTGAATGGATATGAATAGAGGTTTCGTCCTCCTCCTCACAGCATCTGCCTTATTCTCCTTCTACCAGTCTGAGTTTCTTGAGGTGTCGCTTCAGGTGGCAATGACCCTTCAGGACCTCTATCAGAACTTTGAGTTGGTTTTTACTTAGACTTATGCATTCTTTGAACCTCTTTTGGTCGTAGTTCCCAAAAACAATTTTCGCTTGTCTCAGTACTTGCCGCTTCGTCTAATAATTGGATCTCCTGCTTTCTTCTTCTATTTCTAGTTCTTCCAACATTATATTCCTGCTAATTCCACAGAAAGGCTCTGGCTCTAGAAATGGCATCTCAACCCCTTTTTTCGCGACCCTGTCGACTATTTCATTCCCCTCTGTTCCGGTGTGTCCCTATACCCACATGAGGGTGACTTTATTATTCTTACTCAAATCATTTAATTCCTCTAGGCATTCCCAGACCATCTTGGAGCTGATAACTGAAAGCTCAGCGCACTGATGGATACTTGACTATCAAACATGACTATAATCTCTTGGCCGTGATAGTTTTTTTCTTTGTTGAATTGAATACGTTTCCTAATGGCATGTATTTCGGCCTGGAAAATGCTTGGTGACTTTCCTAATTTTTCGTAGTATCTGGTGCCGGGTCGATACACTCCCATTCCAGTTCCGTTGTTTCGGAGCCATCTGTATACCATTTAATGGATTTCTTGTTGAGTTTTTCAACTGTGTTTCTGTTCCATTTCCTTTTGCGACTCAACTTTAGGCTGAAGTTTTTCACAAAGTTGAATTTCTTTTTCATTTCATCTTGGGGCATGTCCCAGATTTGTTGATTCTTGGATAAGAGATTGGGCCTTCGTTTTATGACCTTATCTCTCATCATCCCATAAATTGTCCTCTTTGCCATACTCTCTACAAGTATATGTAGAGGTGTGAGGTTTAGGATTACTTCCATGGTGGCCTTGGTTATACACCAGTCTTTGAACTTTCGAGAGGTTAGCTCTCGTATTAGCCAGAATGCTTCTTTTGCTCCAGATCACTACTCCATATGTGATGATTGGTCTCACTATTGCAGTATACATCCACTGCACGGTTTTTGGGTTTGTACCTCATCTTTTCCCGCAAAGTTTCTACAGACCATCAAGGCTCTTATAGCCTTGTTAATTACCTCTTTCTCGTGCTAGTTAAAGATGAGTTTATTATCTAGGGTCAGTCCCAGATATTTAACCTCTGACTTCTACTCAATATCAGCGTCGTTGGTTAAAACGGGTAGTTTTGTCAAGTCTTTTTACAAAGTTGGATGAGCAATGAATTCTACTTCAGTTTCTGATTTGGAACCAACACAGGGTGGCAATTGTATTGTGCTACCGTCTCACCAGACTGAAAGCAAAAAAAATATGCGAACACAGTGAGAAAAAAAACTGAAGAAACAAAAATATGACAGTGACTATTTACAAATGGGTCTTTATTTTACCGGAAAATGTTGGCAACCATCTCTTCTTCGTAGATACCTTCAAACAAGACATCCGGATCACAAAGGTAAATCTGTTGAACATTTTAGAAGAAAATTGGCAGGCAATAAAAAGTCTAATGTTTCTTCTTTTCTAATAGATTTAAACGAAGATATTAAAATGGTCTTCGAGGAATTTCGAAGTTAAAACTTGCTTAGAGAAAAAGCGGCAAAAAAATTGACAAAACTGTCGTGTATTCCGTATGCTTGGTCAGGACTTTGGAACCCTCCACGTTTCTTTACTACTTCATACAGAAGATAGATGACTTTCTCGGGGCAAGGTTTTGACCCTCTTATTTAAATTGAAGTCTGAAGTTCAAGCTTTTTTTTCTTGATCATCTATTTGATTTGTCCTCGTATGTATCTGATATTCTTTGACTGCAAAAACTTGCATACTTAGGGGATATTTTTTTTTTTATTAAATGATTTAAATCTGTCTTTACAAGACCCAGGTATTACCATTTTCAATGTGCATGATAAAATAGTAGCCACGCTAATGAATTTGTATTCAAGGGCTGCAGGTGAATGAGTACGAATGTTTTGGGTCTCTCAGCACCGTTTTATTAGAAAATGAAATGTAACTTAACGAAAATATTGAAAGGGATATGACTGAACATCTCAAACAACTTCAATTAACGTTCAAGGACTATTTTCCTAATAAGCCTAGTATATCTGGATCGAACAAATGGATACGTAATCCTTTTCAAGGAGATACAACTTCGAATACTTCTTTAACTTTATTGTAAGAAAAAAGCTCTTTGATTTATCGTCGGATAATTCTCTAAAAACTGTTTTTGAAGGTCACTCTTTAATTGATTTTTGGCTCAGTGTAAGAAATGAGTATCCTGTTTTGACGTAAAAAGCCATTAAAATTTTATTGCATTTTAGTACAACATATCTATGTGAAAATGGATTTTTAACATACATTTCATCTTCGTTTCGCCGACGATGTTGTTGTCATGTCTAGCAATCCAGAAGAGCTAAAACAAATGCTTCAAGATTTCAATGAAGAGGCGGGAAAAGTGGGACTTAAGATGAACTTGGGGAAAACTAAGTTAATGAGCCCCGACGCAAATGTACAAATAGAGAATCAAAATGAAATCATAGAGAATGTTCAAGAGTACATCTGTTTAGTCCACGTCATGCAACTGGGCAAAAAAAATCAAATGGCGGAAATAACAAGGAGAATAGGGCTGCCTTTGGAACGTTGCAGTACGTATTAAGAGATAGAAACACACCAATCAACCTTAAACGGAAAGTGTATAATACGTGTGTCTTGCCTGTTGCTACTTACAGCATGGAAACGATAACACTAACCAAACAAAACGCAAATAGGCTCTGAGTCACTCAACGCTCCATGGAGAGACAAATGTTATGAATCTCGTTACGGGAAAAAATACGAAATCAAGTAATAATATCAAGAGCCAAAGTAATTAACGTTATTGAACCCATATCACTACTAAAGTGGCAATGGGCGGGGCACATAGCTAGACAACAGCCCGATAGGTGGACGAGTAAATTACTGCAATGGCGACCGCGAGAAACGAACCGAAATCGTGGCAGGCCACAACGCAGATGAGTAGATGATATAAGACAGTTTGCTGGAAAAGACTGGCTCCAGAAGGCGAGAGACAGATCCCAGTGGAGGACCATCGGAGAGGCTTGTGTCCAGTTAATGGGCTGAGAAAGAAGAAGAAGAAGAAGAAGAAGATTTACCTGCATGATAAGTACAGATACAGGTTAAATGCAGAACTTGGTCAACGACTCAAACATTTAGACATCAAATCAAATCTTGAAGTTCTTTGTTCCACCAAATAGGCAGAAATATTCCATTGATGGTATTTTTCAAGTTATGTATGATTGTATTCATTGTACATTAATTATTTTTTGTAGGTTAAGCTACCACTTTAATTTTAATGTTTGTCTGTAATTGTTTTACGATTATGTTTTAGTTTTTCATTATGGAAATATGAAAAATAAATTTTAATAACTCAATTTTAGAGTTTCATTTGCTGTTTTTAATGACTGCACACGGGTTTTGCCAATTTATTCCAGTTTTTAGAAGAGACTCATAAGAGGAAAAATGTTGGGAACTGCTAATTTGCAAAAGTTTCTATCTCCTTTTGAATCACTTTTATCCTCAATGCATTTCTTTACATTGCTACCAACAGTGTTACCGTCTGATTTGGTCCCTTAAAAATATAATAGTGTTTAGTTACAATAGATAATGTATCCTCTTAAATTCTATTTATCTCAAAACAGTCGGTTTACTAGAAATAAATTACTCGAAAACCAGTTTTTGTTTCATGATTAAATTAAAATTTATTTTATTTATTGTAGGTTGTCACTGGCATAAGTCTATAAACTACCTTAATAAATATCACTAAAATGTACGTTTTAAAGACAAGGACATACGAATTTGAAAGACATATTTGATAAAAACAGTGTTAATTAAGTATTTATCCAAAAAATTTAAATGCCTTAGAACAAACCATTCTATAATTACTATATACAAGATGATCCAATTAGAATGAGTCTTAGAGAGTAGAGTTTTTCAATGTTAATATCGGAGAGTTAATCGAAATATCATTTACAATCGATACAAAAATTATTTAACAAAAAACAGTTTCGGTACGTTTGAAGAGGTTATTTTAAAATTAATTTTAAGTGGATTGATATTTTCGCCATATAATTACTGTTAGAGGGGCCTGAGGGGGAGTTACGTAGCCACTTTTAGAACCCCCTCAATATTTTATGTTTTTTTGACCTAGACAATCGATTTTCCGAATTTACGAGTTCCAAAACCTGTCAGTTTTTTTGTCATAAACAATTTAATTGTTTAAAGGTCTATGGGTATTTATGGGTGCTCTGTTCAGCCAAATTGATTGTACTCTTTATTAGAAACATCCTGAATTTTTAATTTTAAAAAAATATTAAATAGAAAAAAAGTTATTCACAAATTAGTGTAATAACATTGCAAAATAGAATTGCATCCTAACTAAATTGATAATAACTTGGCATCTAGAAGTCCGAAAAAATGCTAAAATTGGAGGAAATTGTTGCGACTTTTGCATGAACTTTGCTAAATATTTCTCTGATTAATAACAATAATTTAAAGTACTAATTTTCACCTGAATTTCATAAAGATAATTATTTATATGCTTTTTTAGTGATAGCTTTACGAAATGACAAAGATGAATGAATTAATGAAAACAAAAGTTGATGATACTTGATCATCAATGCCTAGGCCTCATTGGGCCCTTTACATCTCACCATAGCTGCAGGCCATTCGAGGTTGATCGCCTTTGCGAATCCAAGCAGCCTCGTAAATTGAACTTGCCTAATTGCTCCCGGTATCAAAATTATATCTCCGAAATATCTCTGTCTGCTGAGTGCTGGGCACTCTTTGAGGACATGGTCAACAGTTTCATCCTCCAGACACCATTTGCACGTCGGGTCGACTTCGACACCGATTTTATGAAGATGACCCCTCAGGTGTAAATGTCCTGTTAACAATCCCACCACAATTCGCAGCTCCGTACTTACTAAGGAGAGAAGCTCCTTAGTACGCCGTGCACAATATCGAGTTATATGTTCCTTAGCACACCTTATTCCAGGAGCTCCTCTCCACGATTCAATAAATTTGTTTTCCAGCTACAATTTTAATTCTGCCAACGGCAATTGGAATTGGTTGGGGTCCATATGGTTCATTTGCGGAACCCAACTTTGTCAGACGGTCCGCTTCCTCATTCCCGCGTTTACCCGAGTGCCTCGGGACCTACACGAGTCTGATTGTGCAGCTGTTGCTTGTCAGACTATTCAGTACTTTCTTGCACAATGACACCAGTCGCGAAGTTACGACACTGGGCTTCAGTGCCATTCTCGCAGCTTTACTATCTGGGCATATGTTTATTACCCTATTTCTGTTTATATCTCTCTCACAGAGATGGGCACACTGCAGAATAGCATATATTTCCGCTGTGAAGATTGTTGCATGTTATCCGAGAGGGTAGTAATCTCTAACTCCTGCACTCCTGCCAAGCACTCCGGCTCTAGCTCTTTCATCTTATCGAGTCCATCTGTATACCATCAGGATCCATTTCTAGGAAGATTTTGCTCTCCTTCCTAGTCCTCTTTACTTAGCAGAAATATCTCCAGAGAGTGATTGTGTTTTAAAAACAGTGCCATGTAATCTGTCTACGTGAGAAGTGATGGACATCTCTTCACCGCGCTTTCCTCGACACCTGAATAGACTCCCATTCCAATTCCGAGATGTCCTAGGCAACTCAGACGATAAACAATCTTCAGAGCCTCATTCTCTACGTACAAGTGAAGAGGAAGCAGGTTTACCAGGACTTCAAGAGCCCGAGTGGGGCAGTCCTCATCGCATTCAATATTTCCACACAAGCTATTTTTTGAACACCATGCAATAGCCACGTACGTTATCATGGGGCGGATCACCATAATGTATGTTCAAAATAATACTCTGGGTATCAACCCCCATGTACACCCAAAGTCTCGTTTACAAGTCCAGAAAGCACATATGACCTTCTTGATTCGAGCTTCAATTTGATCATTCCAGCTCAGTTGTAAGTCCAGAATTACTCCCAGATATTTAACTGTCCCCTTATATTGAAGAATGCTTTCTGCCAATGTAATTATGGGAAGTCTCAGCATCTTCCTCTTTTTTGTAAAGAATACCACCTCGGCTTTGTCCGGGTTTATTCCGAGCTCTTCCCTGTGGCACCTCCGCGATCCGAAGGGCCTCATTGATTCCTCCAGGTCTCGGATATCGCGACCAGGATACACAAACCAGCGTCATTCAGTTCACTCAGCAGGGTATCCACTCCACTGCTCCACAGCAAAGGCGATAGAAGTCCTCCCTGTCGACAGCCACTACTTGACAGTACTTTAACAGTTACATTGTTAAGCATTGCCCTGATCCATGCAACTACTGTCGGTTTAGAGCCTCGTCGTTGTAAAGCATTATATATCGAATCGTTAGACGTGTTGTCAAACACTCTCTCAATATCGATAAAGGTAGCTAAGGCGACTGAAAAACGTCGCCAGTCAAACGACAGTTATACAGTAATCGATACACATAAATAAAAAAATACACAACAGTCGAATTTAGAACCTCATTTTTTTAGAAGTAGACAAAAGAAACAATTGAATATAATATACTTATAACTCTAATATTCGTAGACTTTCGAAAAGCTATCGATACCGTTCATTTTGATGCATGCAATTATAAAAATAATGTCAAAAATCATATCCCAAATCTCAACTAGCAGGAAAATGGATGTTAAAAGAGAAGAGTTAGACAAGGCGATCCTGTGTCACCGAAATTATTTACAGCTGCTCTGGAATATGGGTTAGGAAGAAACAGTGTGTATGTAAGATAAAATCAGAAGAAACAATAAACAATTTATTGACAATAAGTATGGAAAACGATTATACACAAAGAAAATTAAAATGACATATCAAAAGGTTAGTACCCTTGACTTAAAAACTACAACACAATACGTGCCGTCAAAATTAAAAATTCTTGATGGGTACAAAAAAACACAAGGAATTATTTTTGTACTAACCCTGTGGGGTATTAAAATTGCAAATAAGTCGACCTTCCATAATCTTCTTAAAATTAATAAGGCATTTAGAAATTAAAGTTTACATTAGTAATAAGATAATATGGGGAAATAACAGTACTAATAAACAAGAGAAGAAAGTTACAATAGTAATATGATAAGAGAGGAAAGTTGGTCAAACATTAGCCGAATACAAAAAAACAATGTACACCTGTAGGTAAAATATATAATAAGATAAATCAAATAAAGCCTGTTACCTCAAGACAATATGGCTAAAGTTACTTTAAGATAATTTGTCTCCTGCAAAGACCCGATAACATAAGGTAAGAAAAGCCAAGCTATTTACTCTTGGGACAGACTAGCAGGTGGAGTCAAAATTCTACAGATAAGGTTCAAATAAGCCAAAGGTAAAAGATAAAAATTTAGATCCACTCGTAGTCCTCCTGATGAAGTAGGATGAAACTCGAATGTCCTTTTTCATATGACTTTGGTCCCAGTGTGCTTATAGAGTCTTTGTTAGTCATGTTCCTTCAGATAAGCATGCTATCAGCTCAGCGATCTTAGGTTGCACAATGTCCAGTACCAATTCAGAGGAAAACATAGAAAACTGTGTAAAACTGAGGAAAATAATCAGCTTCCGTTTCTAGACGTCCTCATAACCAAAACAATGAATGGAGATGTACGACACACAGTATATCGAAAACCAACACACACGGACAGATACCTGAATGCTCATAAATACAGGGCGTAGCCAATACCCTAATATCAAGATCCCTCCGCCTAACTGATGACCAAGGAAAAGAAAAGGAACTGTCACACATAAAAAGGGCTTCCAATAAAAGAGCTACCAGACACCAACAATAAATAGGGCAATAAAATTGCAACAAAAACCAACGCAAGAAACAAGGCCACCTGCCGAGGATAGACAAATCACTATACTTCCTTACATAAAACGCCCAACAGACAGAATCGGTAGATTACTCCGGAAATACAACATATCTACAGCCTACAAACCACATAAAACAATAGGCTCATTTTTAAGAAATCCAAAAGACAAAATCAGTCTAGAAAATCAAGGCGTATATAAAATCTCATGTAGCACCTGCAACAAAATATACATAGGCCAGACTAACAGAAGAATATCAACTAGACTAGAAGAACATAAGCTCAGTATAAGAAACAAACAGACAATATCGGCGCTTTTTCGACACCAGCACGAGACAGGACACAAAATTGATTTTGACACCGGCCATCAAATCACTAAAATAGAACACTACAAGGCAAGATTGATTCGTGAATCCATCGAAATTGAAAAGAATGGCACTCTGAACAAAAGAGACGATGTACTTAATCTGCTTTCTACTTGGAAAACTCTCTTCAAGCGAGACCAATGTACCGACACGCGTGTCACGCTTAAACTGACATCAACGGTGGCGCTCTAGAGGGAGGCGGAGCCAACGCCAACGCCAACCAACCGTTACTATCTGTGACCACGTATAAAACACGCTGCACGTTGACTTTTCTTTCAGTTGATCTACAATCACCAAGCACAGAAGATGCCAAATGAAATTTTGGCGAAACATCTGCAAAATTCTACAGGAAACCAAACGAACTAACGGATGTATTCCCGGATTAATACTGAATCATATCTATATATATATATATATATATATATATATATATATATATATATATATATATATCAAATAATATATAGCCAACGGTCACTTTTTATTTCAAATTTAGCTGACTTGCCAGACTTTTAGCTTTACTGCAGAGTTGAGGAATGCTCCATGAATTAAGAAAAGTTTGCTGTAAAATGAACATTATCGTAAAAAGCTAAATAAATGTATGCTCTGCGGATACATTTAAACATACCTAAACAAAAACAAAAGGAAATTTGCACCTCAGAGAAGATAATCTGCTAAATTTTGAAATCAGACTTAAGAGAACAAATAATTTAGACGAAGACCTAGAGTTCATGATTCCACTCTCCCACCACAGAAAAAAACCCTTCAAACAAAGGATGTTTGACCGAATCAAAAAGGATACGTACTCAGACATAAAATGATCATTTCCACTTTGGTAGTAAGATCGGATTAGTACAGGATCTCCAGACATAACAGCGATCTAACAAATATTATCCTTCTTCATGACTATGTATTTTTTGCTGAAACTTGTCGACCCTGCTGTCGCTACAACACAGACCTTTTGAAGGTCAAATTCCGGCTGGCACGAAACCCAGTAAACCAACTGATTATTTTTATTTTATTGCGGTACTAGTTTTATGAGAAGTACCGGACCACATCTGTAATGAAATATACTTTTAGTACCTAAATAATGAACCGTCTTGTTCGCCTAAGATAGAGGGTTACGAATATTACAAGTCGGTATATGGATATTTACTTTAATGAAGATTATTTTAGCAAGATTAGTTTTCAAGGAAAACTCTGTCAGATTACAATAATAAATACCTTTTTTTACGTCAGAAATAAAATTCCAAATATTTCCTTGAGTATTAGGTTAACGAGAATGATGTGACAAGACTTAAATTTCATGATCGCCTATTATTTATTTATGAGTTTTTCTACCAATAATTCCCCAATAAATTATTTATTTATTAATTTAACAGCTTGCTTAAAGTTCGGCTTAAATTATATAATTATGTAGATATTTGAAACAAGGCGCCAGAAAAAAACAGTACTATTTCTGGTAAACATGTTTTGTGGATTTTTTTATTTGTGACGTATAACCTCGTTTAATATGTTAGAGCTTAATTATATTGTTAAACAAATTGTACACCTTTTATTGTAACTGATGGCATGGTGATTCGAGTCAATGGGAATTCTTAGAAATTGACGTATATATGTGGCTTTTTTCTTTTTGATTACGTCAAATAGGAGCGAACACGCCCTTTAAAATTAAAAAAAATATGAAGATTAGATTTGTGGATTTCGATATGATATAAACTGTTATTATAAACACAGTTCAACTCCAGTACAACTTAAACTAGTTATTTTTCAGTGTAGATTCCGGACTGAAGTTGTAGTATGGCGTTTTTTCGGTGTGCTAACTTTTTTGATAACTATTTGAACACGGGGACGGCAAATGTGACTATTTTCTGTTTCCCAGGAAAAAATATTTTTTATTACTCAAATGAATGAGTATTTTCAGAACGAATATAAAAGCTTGAGTTTCGTGCATGTATGTGCACGTTAATACATAGCCCTTGAGTTATTTTTACAAACTTTATATACTTTTTCAAACTTTCCGAAGGCTAGCGCAGCTGCAGATTAAAAAGGAGAGCGAGGCGATGTCCTAGAGTACTTACTACTGCTTTGAAGTCCTTTACAACTGTTTTATTCAACAGATTTAGAACCTAGTGACTATTTTCTGTTTCACAGGAAAAAATATTTTTTATTACTCAGATGAATGAGGATTCTGAGGCTTTTAATAAAGATTATTTTTCAGAACGAATAAAAAAGGTTGAGTTTTAAACACGTATGTGCACTTTAATATCTAGCCTCTGAGTTATCGCTATAAACTCTATATACTTTTTCAAACTTTCCGAAGGTTAGCACAGCTGCAGATTAAGAAGGAAGGCGGGATGAGGTCCTAGAATACTTACTACTCCTTTGAACTCCTTTCTTAACATTAAAATAATGATGGCCTTTTTAAATTGAGTTTTATTAAAATTATATGCGAGCGGCACTAGTTTACAGAAAGAAATCATCAATAATATATATGATCAGTCAATGGTGTGTGGCTAATAAGCTGGATCCTAACATTTTTAAATGTAATGTTGTTTCTTACTCTCGGACAAAAAATCCTGTTCGTTTTAATAACTATATAAATAGTTCTATCGTTGCTATACTGTGACGGACCTGGGTGTCGTCTTCGATGCGAGCTTCTCCTTTATTCCCCACCTTGATCATCTCGAACATTGCAACCCTTTTTCTAGCACAGCCACTTTCAAACTGCTGTAACGTAAGATCGAAGCTAGATTATGGATCGTATGGTCTCCCATATACAATTGTCATGGCCTTGCCATAGAGGCCGCTCAAAGGAAATTTTTGAAATATTTAATGTTAAGAGAGGACAATATTTATCCTCAGTGGTGTTTCAATCATGACCACATTCTCGCAAGATTTAAGGAACTGCCATTGGCTTTACGTCGTAACTCTCAATCCTTATTTCTCTATAAGCTTCTGAACGCGCGGATTGATTGTCCATTTCTCTTAGAGCAACTATCATTTTACGTTCCCCGTGTTGATGCCAGGTATCGACCAGCTTTCTCCACCGACCTTGCTAGGTTTAACATTTTATTTTAATGTTCCATCTACAAAATGTGCAACCATTTTAATCGTATTTCTACACTATGCTACATTTTGACGGTCTACCAATTATTCTGAAACATGTGCGCTAGGTGTATGGGTATCCTTTATAGCTTGCTACTTTGCTATGTACATGAATAGTTTATGAGAATATTGTATGTCTACAGTTTGTAAATCCGATATTCTAATGGATGGTGAATTGATTTTAAATGGGTTTTTTAGTTTTAGATTAACTCTAGCTTTAGTTAGTTTATTTACTTTATTACTTTATTTACCTGTTAGCATGGGTATCTATGTTTGAATTTCCTGTAAGGGAGCCGTTGGCCTGTTGGAAATAAATAGCTATTTATTTATTTATTTATTTATTTATTTATTTATTATTATTATTTATATTGCTAAAAAAAAAATTGGGACAATTAGCCCTATTTTTCGACTGTTACAGTGGTGTTACCCCTTAATCTTCCTTTTACTTCTGTAGTTATTGCTTAGGCTGAAACTACGTTGTGCAAAACAAACTTTGGCCCTAACCTATATTATAAATATTGTGTATCTCGTATATACTTCAGCTGATTATGATGTATTGTGATATATTTAGGTTAATTATAGGTTAGATGACACGTAAATAGAGATCTATCATAATTTTATCTGAATAAATGGTTTTCAACTGAGTAAAATGCAACGACATTTTTAAAAGAAGAATGGAAAAAATATTTGTAGAATATTGCGACTAAAATTGGTCCATTCTATGCTGAACAGACTAACGGTGTTAACAGTAACAAAGGATTACCAGTTATCTATTTATCTAACAGTATTATTAAATTTAATTTGTTCTTATTTAAGTGTACGACTTTTATTTTGAAGTAGCAAAACAAAGTTTTCTTAATAAAGAACGGAAGCATTCACGGCTTTGGTCAAGCTTAAAATGGTTCTTGGGTTTAGACCGTGTCAAATTGAAATTATTATCCGACGTTTCGCCTACGATTATACGATACATCTCCGGGGATCTTTACTCCACGGGATTAGAAGATACCATTTTAGGATACTGTAAATAACAAAATTTATACCTAACTGCTTTAATTAAAGGTCTCAAAGATAACGAAAACATCCCAATAGTCCCGTGCTGGAGATTGCACAGTTTGATTAAATTGCTACAGAGCACAATTTACAGTGTGCTGTTTAAATTGCAATATACAGTGCCTTCATTTCAAAACGAACCATCCTTAATAACTTTGTTAAATAGAAAAATTTAAAAAAAAGAAAAAACACGTCAATTTAGATATACAGGGGGAAGTTTAATTTTGCATTTGTTAAAAGTCTGTCAATCACCTTCTCACCTCCAGCTAACCTCACTTTGATATGTCAAATGGGAACCCCCACCTTGTGACACATCATTGTAAGCAGCATAAAATTGTCTATCCAACCGTATAAAAAAAATTAAATCGGTTGACGTACAAGCGAACAGTGTGCAAAAATGTCTTGTAATAATGCATAATATATCGGTCTCGAACTTTAGTATGTCAAATGATTACCCTATAGTGTGATACATCATTTTAAAGGGCATACTATCTCCTATTTAGCCAATAAAAAAAAACAAAATCTGTTGATGTACAAGCGAATAGTAAGAAAAGATGTGTGGTAATAATATACACCTTATCACATTAAACTTTATTATGTCAAATGGCTACTTCATAGAGTAAAATATTATTTTAAATTTAAAATAAATATTTTTTTAAAATAATAAACAGTTAAAATATTTGCGAGAAAAAAACTAAGCCTGTTTTAAAATTCATCGCAAAATTCATTGCAGTCTAATCAATCTAGTGTATTTATTTCAATGATATTTTTTCCGGTACCTGATAGGTACAAGAAATCACTGCAATAAATAAAATTTTTAAGATCTTTAAACACCAGTTGTTTATTATTGTTAAAATTGTCATTGTGACGCCTAGTTGAAACGTGAATATAAATGGTGTATACGCTAGCCGAAAGAATAGAAATAATTTTTCTCTATGGAGCTGAAGATCGGTGCGCTCGTAGAACCGTCAGAGCATTTAACGAGAGGCATCAAGACAAAAACGTGGGCCATAAATATGTACTCGAATTGGTACGAAAGTTTGAAGAAACGGGATCCGTTTGTAATAAAAAATATATTGAGAAAAGGGTTGTAGATGAAGCATGCCAAATCGAGGTACTAGGACAGTTTGCAATAGATCCAACTTTATCCATCTCAAAGGTCGCAGATTTAACCAACATTTCTGCTGGCTCTGTGCATAAAGTTTTAAAACAAAATAAGTTTTTTCCCTACAAAATTCAAATTCTTCAAGAACTCGGAGAAGACGATTTTGATAGGAGAATTCAATTTTGCGAATTAATGTGCCAACGAATTGACGAGGACCCCCATTTACCTAAGAATATCTGCTTTAGTGATGAATCAACTTTTTTTCTAAATGGACTGGTTAACAGACATAACTGCAGATACTGGGATAATGAAAATCCGCACCTTTTCCGAGAAGGGCATACTCAATATCCCGAAAAAATTAACGTGTGGGCAGGAATTTATGGCAATGAAATCATCGGGCCATTTTTTTTGGAAGATAATTTAACTGGGCAAATTTATTTAAACCTTTTAGAAAACACAATATACCCTGCCATTGTGCAATCTTTAGAAAATCAAGTGGATGAAAATGCTGTTATGGTACTAAATGAAAATAATTTGCATTTCCAGCAAGATGGAGCTCCCCCGCACTACGCTTTGGCAATTCGAGAGTGGCTTGATGAACATTTTCCAGGGACGTGGATTGGCAGACGTGGTGCAATTGAATGGCCAGCACGGTCTCCAGACCTAACCCCTCTAGACTTTTTTCTTTGGGGGTATTTAAAAAGCAAGGTTTATAAAACCCCACCTGAAAATATTGACGATTTAAAAGATCGAATTGTTCGGGAATGTAGAGGAATTAGCAGAGAAACCCTTGCCAATGTTCGTGGGGAATTTCAAAATAGGCTTTTTTATTGTCTCGCTAATAACGGCGCACATTTTGAACATTTAATAAAATAATTTTCTTCAACTGAATAAAACTGAATAAACTGCTTATATTTAACACACATTTTTGCATCCTAATTGCCTATAACGTCTATTAACTTAATTTTTTTTGACATCGTTGGATAGCAGATCATACGTCCTTTAAAATGTTGTATCACACTATAGGGTAATCATTTGACATACTAAAGTTCGAGGCCGATATATTATGCATTATTACAAGACATTTTTGCACACTATTCGCTTGTACGTCAACCGATTTAATTTTTTTTATACGGTTGGATAGACAATTTTATGCTGCTTACAATGATGTGTCACAAGGTGGGGGTTCCCATTTGACATATCAAAGTGAGGTTAGCTGGAGGTGAGGAGGTGATTGACAGACTTTTAACAAATGCAAAATTAAACTTCCCCCTGTATATCTAAATTGACGTATTTTTTCTTTTTTTTAAATTTTTCTATTTAACAAAGTTATTAAGGATGGTTCGTTTTGAAATGAAGGCACTGTATATATATATATATATATATATATATATAATATATATATATATATATATATATATATATATATATATATACATATATATATATATATATATATATATATATATTGCAAGAATCAGCGAAAGCTATAATGGATTATGTGCATTAGGTGAACGACTAGACTACTTCCTTTCATACATGAGGGGAGTATGTTATAATTGATGATGATGAGCGATAAAAAAACAATAAAAACATTATATTTTTGAATCGTGATTAATCTCAGTTTGTAGTTCTTGACTCGAACTGTAAATTGCTGGGCGGAGAATTTGAAAATATTTATTTAATCAAAAGTTATTTATGTTGAAATTGCAATTTTCAAATGTTTAACGATTTTCTCGTGAATCAACTCTCGTTATTTTAAATCGGGAGGTTAAAATATATATAAAAAAACTTTGGTGGAATTTCTTCATCGGCTACGAGAACCCATTGGGCGCCCTGATTACATTTATAACCATTTTTTGATTCAAAATTTTAATATTAAATATATAATTTGTAATTTTGGAAGAGGATTAGAAGAAAATAAAAAACCTATGATTTTTTCTTAATTGATTTATTTTAGGTCACCCTATAAACTGAACTATATACACCTACACTTCGATTTGCTCTGATGGTAATGTTTCATTCCCCCTCGATCAACTAGTTTTTAAAAATCTTTCATGTAAATTAACAATATACTTTCTAGCACAAGGTTTCAAATAATAAGAAATATACTAGTTTGTCTTGGACCTGTTCCAAAAAGTAAAGAGAATATTTTTTAACGGCAATCTAATTGGACGAAATTAATTCACGTGTTTTCTAAGGTGTTGACTTCGAAGACTTAATAGTTTTTGATTTTTAATTAACCTTACTTATTTGCAACTTCCAAAAAAACAACACTTTTTTTCTTAATTTTTGCCTGAGAAATAAAAATTTAAGAATCATTCCAAAAAAAGGACTTTTTTGAATAAATTTAAAACTTGTTTATGTTTGTTTATTACTAATGCCTTAATAATTGCAGATTTATTTTTTTTGTATTACATATTAATTTTATTAATACATAATTTTAAAATCTCTGTCATAAATTTAAACAGGGCAAAATAGGTAAAATGAATATCCCAAATGATGCAGAAGCCCTTGATGTATATCAGCAGCAAATTAAATAATTTAGGTTCAAAATAATTTAAATATCAGTCATTTGCATGAGCTGAATAAATTATGTAAAAAAAAGAAATTAACTGTAATCGAGAACCCAACGAATATCCTCATGAAATGTTCTAAAAACTAAAGACACACGTCTATATACAAAAGTTTTCGAAAGTACAAAGAAAATAAAGGTACCATATGAGTTCCATTCTTCTAGAACAATCGTCTTTCAGTTTGTGAGGTAAAATAATTATTTTTTGTATGCAGTATTCTTTGCGGTAATGTGAAAAATCGGCATTTAATATCACTGTGTTCAAAACTGATTTTAAAATCGCTTCATATAAAAATTGTGAACCTTTTGAATCGTAACTAAGACTCTTGTACTTTTTTAAAAGTGTGCTGTTTAAATTTGCTGAGCATTGCATCAGTATCTTAAATTTTCAAAATCAGCGGGAATTACTCATTTTTATTTATTAATTATAATCATCTAATCAAAAAGTAAACAATCTCTTTTTAAAATATGGCATAATGCATAAAATACAATATCGTACTGTAGTAAGTATATTGTACACTTATTATGATTTACAAGCCAAACGGCTTCGCACTCCCTCCAGAGAATATTGACTTATACCAGGTACACAAAGACACCAAAAGTATGAAGCTCTGTGAGAACCCTCTCCATGTTTTCGGGTCCTAGGTGACGTAGTCTGCTGTATCTCCCACGAACTTTCTGACGGTTCGCGCGGTTGCCAGGAGAGTTGCTTTCTGCATCGGTTTATACAGATGCTCATTAAGGCCCAGTCCCTTGATGTTCTGCAGGAAATTCTTTGGTATCACTCCAGTTGTTGAGAGTATTATGGGAATCATCTGGATGTTGTTCATTGTCCATTATCTTCGGATTTGCACCTCCAGATCTCTGTATTTGGCGATCTTCTCGTTGTACTTTGGCCCTAGGTTGTTGTTGTTAGGTACAGCAACGTCGATTAGTGTAGTTCACCTAGGAATTTTATCTATTAGTACAATGTCTGGTCTATTATGAGCAACTGTCTGATCCGTCAGAACCGTTCGGTCCAAATATAACTTGAACTGGTTGTTCTCAAGAATAGGCTCCGGATTTGTAATAAGGCACTTTTCGTACCTGTAATAGGTTTAACTTTTCTGCTAACTCTTGGTGGAGTATTTTAGTGGCTAAGTCGTGTCTTTTCTTATACTCGGTTGCGGCAAACGCTTGGCATCCTTCAGTTATGTGCTGCATTGTCTCTGATGTTCGACAGCCATATCTGCATTGGCCATTTTTTATTGAGGGATCTTTAATGATGAACTTCCGATAGTTCTTCGTCGGAATAACCTGATCTTGGATAGCTAACAAGAAGCCCTCCGTTTCCGGTAACATCTATCCTGAAATCAACCAGTAGTTCGATGCTGAGTTGTCGACATTGTCCCGATTGATCTCATTTGGTTGCCGTCCATAAAGTGGCTTCTGTAGCCAGGTTTGTAACTTCTCTTGGTCTGTTTGGTGGTGAGAAGTAATATCTTGTTCCCTCAACTGTAGCGGCATTGAATCGTCTGCCTCGCATATTGCTCGATGTAGTATGGAAGAGTCCGATAACCTGTGGAAATATGAACGTACGTTTATTATTTGCTGGTCGAGCTGCTTACCAATATCCACCAATCCTCTTCCTCCTTAGTATCTTGGAAGCATTATACGTTCAATAGCACTCTGAGGGTGATATTTTTGACCTTTTTTTAGGAGTGTCCTTATTTTTCTTTGCAGGTTTTGGATGTCCGTCCTGCTCCATTTTACAATTCCAAAAGAGTAGCTCAGCGCAGAGCACGCATACGTGTTGAGCGCCTTAAACAAATTTCTACTATTTAAATAAGTTCGTAATACCTGCCTTACCCTCCTGACAAATTCGGTTGTCAATTCGGCCTTCATAGTGTCATAGTCAATTCTTTTAGCCTGTTTCATACCTAGATATTTGTATGTTTGGTCTGCTTCCATTGCAGCTATAGTTTCACCGTTCTGCATTTCAAAAGCCCCTGGTTGTATCTTCCCTTTAGGGATGTTCAAAAAACGGCACTTTTCAAGTCCAAATTGCATTTCGATATCCCCGGAGAACTCCTCTACAATTTTAAGCATTTGTTCCAGCTGGTTTCTGGTAGCAGCCATCAGTTTAAGATCGTCCATGTATAGAAGATGATTCACTCTTACTACCTCTTCGTTGTTATTTCTAATACTAAAGCCGTATCTAGTTGAGTTCAAACGGCATGATAGTGGGTTCATTGCAAGGCAGAACCACAATGGGCTAAGTGAATCGCCCTGAAATATTTCCCTTCGTATCGGAATGGTGTTAGTTTTGATGGTGTCGCTGGATGACACTTGCAATTGGATCCTAGTTCTCTAGGTTGACATGATGCGTTCTAAAAAGGAAAAAACATTATTGTCGACTCTATACATTCTCAATATAGTTTTGAGCCACTCATGTGGCACTGATTCGAAGGCCTTCTTATAATCCACGTAGGCAGCAAAGAGGTTTCTTCGGTTGGTACACGCTTGATTACATATGACAGAGTCAACAATCAATTGCATCCCATTGCTCCCCTGGTGCATCCTCTCTGCTGAGATGTGATGATGTTATTTTTTTTCACAATGTGCATAGATGCGTTGGGTCAAGCAGGAGGTGATTACCTTATATAGTGTGGGAAGGCAGGTGATCGGTCTATAATTAGCTGAGTCATGTGTGTTATGTTGGTCCTTTGGTAAGAGATACGTAATGCCTTCTGTCAGAAACAATGGGATCTTCGCTGGATTTAGAAAAACTTCATTAATAAGTTTAGCCGGTTGATGTATACACCAAAACTTCTCGAGTCCTGGAGATTTCCAGTTATGGAATTCCTTGATTATTCCTAAAATTTCTTCGATGGTAAATGGCTCAAACTGCATCTGTCTGTAGTCTTGGCAGATTTGGTGTTCTTGATTGATCCAGCCGGCTGTGATGTTGCAATTAGCTGGTGTGGAAAGTTGGTTTCCCCAGAACTCTTCTACCTGCTCTCTGTTGGGATATCTGTTATCTGCCATGTTAGGTCAAGAGTTTAGCTTACGGTATAAAGCTTTTTCGGATCGCTCGAACAGCGCATTGTCTCGTTTTGTACACTTATTATTAATAGCATATTAGTTAGATAGTATTTTTAATCTGAGATTCAGCGATTAGAATAGTTATTGTCTTCGTTAGCTAATAGCGAATCAGGTTGCAACTTATTAATGACGATACAGCATGTGTTTTCGTTCTCACGCACTGAGTGTTATTTTAGAAATAGGTAAGTTTTTTAGGGAAGAAATTTTTTTTCGGTGTCGAATACGCGACGCTGCCGATTTGAATCGGCACATTGTGCTTTGCCACTTGAATGTAATAGTCAAAGAAGGTAAAACTACTTTATAACAAACTTTATGCACATAATTCTAGACTTCAAAATTTATTTAGTTTCAAACAACTTTAAGTAAACATTAATTCGATATAAGATGTGATTATTGAATGTCAATGATGTAATTTTTAGATTTGTACAAGTACCACAAGACCAATGATATACAAATTAAAAAATCTGTATAGTTTAAAAGTTCCGGATATCTTGTACTTAATGACTATCTTTCGCAAAATATCGAGCTAAGTGAGGCATCTAGTGAAGTTCTAAAACTTTTGAAAATTTTAGTTACTCTTCCGATGGCATCGGTTGAAGCAGAACGGTGCTTTTCGACCCTCAAACGATTAAAAATGTATTTAAGGCATAATATGGGCCAGAAAAGATTTTCTGCATTGGCAATGATTTCGAAAGAAAAGGATCTTTTCGAAAGCATACCCGATTTCAATCAGCGGATTGTTAATAAGTGTGCTAATGCCAAAGATCGGCGTATGGATTTAATATATAGATAATTCGCACAGTAAGTTATATGTGTATTTTATAATGACTGCTATATTTTTAAAATTTACTACCTTCTTTTTATTTAATTGTTTAAAATACACTGCTTTGTTTATTAACTCAATTTTTAAAGAATTTTATTTTTTCATCCACCGGTGCCTATGACAGGTTTTATATATCTATGTTTTTAATGTAACATTGGAATTGCAATCCCTACTTTTTTAATGCACCAGCCGACACTGCTTTATCTTTATACACGGCAGAGCATAAGTTATAACTCATGAAACGCTATTTGTTAATAGCGTTAAGAACAAGAAAAACATTACAGCTTGTAGTTGTCGACTTAAGCTATCAATTACTGAGCGCAGAATCTAAAAATATTTATTTAATCAAAAGTTACTCATGTTGACAATTGATAAAAAGTATATATATTCATATTTGTGCATTGGTGTTTTTCCGGTTTTCAATCCATTCGTCAATAGGAAAATCTTCACGACGTTTCGCCAACATCTCAGCTGGCATTTTCAAGTGATGCTTCATCGACGGCTGCTCGGCTTGGAATGAGCGTGCAGGTCCTGTGTCTGCCTTTTTATAGTTTGGCGCTTGCGCAAGTTATACCTTGGTTCTGCATGGTTGGTTTCCTCGCTTCCCTGGGTCTGGGCCTCCTCTCGGCTGGCTATCCTATTTCCTGGATGTGTTGTTTTTGGTTGGGTTTTAATTACAGTTTTCTATGTATTTGGGATGTTTTATGCATCATCTCTCTTGTTAAGGTTTTGAGTATTTTCTATTTCGAGAGCTTCTCTGATGATGTGCATTCTATAATGCTTTATGGGTGCGGTCTGTTTGGTTTCCTGGAAATTTATAGTATGTCCTGTCTCTTGATGATGTTGGAATAAAGCTGATGTGGTTTGCTTATTCTTTATGCTATTTTTATGTTCTTGGACTCTGGTGGAAATTCTTCTGTTTGTTTGGCTGATATATTCCTTTTCACAGTCTCTACATGGGATGCTGTACACTGTTTTCCAATGGTATTTTGTCTTTTGGATTGCTCAATAATTTGTGTATTGTTGTTTGTGGCTTGTAAATTGTGCAGATGTCATGCTTCCTCAGAATTCGTCCAAATACGTCTGTTACACCGCTTATGTATGACAGTGTGGTTTTTAGTTTAGTTTTGTCATCTCCTTTTTTCTCTGCTATTGCATTTGTGTGCCGTTTTATGGCTTTTTTGATATTGTGTTCTTTGTAGTTGTTTTGTTTGAGATCTGTTGTGATGTTGTTGAGTTCTTCTTGGCGATTCGTGGGTTTGGTTAGTCGCAAGGATCTGGAGATCAGTGTGTTGGCGACTGTGATGGGTGGTAGTGAGGTTCGGCATTCAGGTATCTGTTTGTGTGTGTGTAGGTTTTCTGCAGATCATATAATCGATACTTAGGTCGTCTTTTCTGGTTATTAGTAAGTCAAGGAAAGGTAGCTGCTTGTTTACTTCGACCTCCAGTGTGAACTGTATGCGGTGATGAATGTTGTTTAGTTCCTCTAAAAATATATCTAGGTTGGACCTTCCGTGTGGCCATATGATGAAAATGTCATCCACGTAACGTTTCCAGAGGGATGGTTTTGTTTCGGTTTTTCTTAGGGCTTCTGTTTCGAAATATTTCATAAAAAGGTTTGCGATGACCGGTGATAGTGAAGATCCCATAGGAGCACCATCTGTCTGTCGGTAGAAGTTATTTTCGTAGGAAATATATATATATATATATATATATATATATATATATATAAATATATATATATATATATATATATATATATTTCCTACGAAAATAACTTTATATACATATTTATTATTTCTTCTTAAACCATTCAATAATACAATTTTTTAATGGGTATACGTTTTTACTTCAATTGTTGTTTAACGTTTCGTCTGTCGTGGCAGGCTTCTTCAAAAACATGTTTTTTATTATTTTTTTTTTTAAATTTAGTATTGTTTACAACCTACAAAAAGAGACAGCCTTCAATTGAACATTATTTTTAAATATTAAAAGTAATTAACATCACTAACGATAAAATACAGTTTGTCTACATAATTAAAATAATAATATAAATCTTTATAAAACTTAAATGCACGCACCTCGAGACTTCACGTTCTTCACTTACTGCCATTGCCTGGATTCTTTTTATATAAAAAATCTGAGAAGTCTGTAATATTCCACACCCGCTACACATTATTTATATATATATATATATATATATATATATATATATATATATATATATATATATATATTATAGAAAGGGTAGTCGTTGGTGACTAGTTAGGATAAATTAGTTAATATTAGGGTGTGCAGCAAGTGAAAGAGTACTCTTTAAAGTTAATCCAAGCTTTCGAAAATCTTTATTATCATTTTCATCTTCAGGGAGACTACAATAATTACAAAAAAAAGGGAAATTATTGAGATAAATTTTTCCTAATATATTGATAACTTACATCTTTATTTGAGGATGTTCACTAAGATGTTAAATGGTTTTATGACAAAGTACATTGGTAAAAGAGACTAAAAAACTAGGGTCACAGACCAATTCACAACAAACTGTTACATAAAATTGATTTTAAAATTTAAATTAAAATAAAAAAATATAAAAAAAAAACAGAAGGAATCATTTTGTTCGTTCTTTCCCCAGTCACATGTAACTGTACAATTTCAAAATTATGAGGTTAGGAAATTTGTCAGCTGTCAGTAGGGCTGCCAACCTTATTCAATTAATGTTAAGTTTAGTTCGGATGAACTTAAATTTAAAACTTTAATTAAAAAACTGCTGTTTAGCACGTCATCATCACTGACAGAGACGATTAATGGTGATACAACAATTCATACTATTAACATGAATGATAACATAAATGTGTCTAACAATGATCACCAATCTACAGCAGAAGAAATTTTAACAAACACAGTTAAATTCACGTCGTTGCCATATATTAGGGAGACAACACCCAAACTTTCAAGAATTTTCACAAAAATTGATTATATTAAGATTGCTAATAAATCTATACTTACAATAAGCTCTGTGCATTCAAAACTAAAAGACAAAACACCAATTGGTTTTCAATCCAATGTTGTTTACAGCATTCCTTGTGCGGATTGTGACAGAGTGTATATCGGTCAAACTTCACAATCACTTAAAAATAGAATTACATTACACCGAAGTGATTGTATATAACATCCTGGAAGATGTGCACTTGCTAAACACGCTAACAATCACTTACACAATATGGATTATGGATCAGTGAGGATACTTTCAACTCAGTCAATCATTGCCAAGAGGCTTTTCTTAGAGATGGCCTTTATCTCACAAGAACCGAATAGCTTAAATAAAAAAAACTGATATTAAACATTTGAGTCAAATTTATTCTTATCTTTTATCTTTGGATAACTCTTTATCTAGCTCTACAAATATTACTAACAATAATGATCATAGTTTTCCTTAGATATGAATGATTTAATAATTCAGTATAGCTGAACAAACATTGCATAATTACCTTTAATTGCAATCTCAACCTAACAAAATTCATTAATACAATTCTAATAGTGGACAGCCCTGCTGCCTCCTAATATAAAATAATTTTTCATATTTTTTGAAAAAATTTTTATTTTTCTATCCTAATAACTTCAGCATGACTGGCCATTTACTGTATAGTTAACCTTAAATGCGGTTCATCCAAACTAAACTAAATATTAATTGGATAAGGTTGGCAGCCCTACTGACAGCTGACAAATTTCCTAACCTCATAATTTTCAAACTCATTGTACAGTTACATGTGACTCGGGAAGGAACGAACAAAATGGTTTCTCCTTTTTTTTTATTTTTATTTAAGTTTTAAAATCAATTTTATGTAACAGTTTGTTGTGAATTGGTCTGTGACCCTAGTTTTTCAGTCTCTTTTACCAATGTACTTTGTCATAAAACCATTTAACATCTTAGTGAACATCCTCAAATAAAGATATAAGTTATCAATATTATTAGGGAAAATTTATCTCAATAATTTCCCTTTTTTTGTAATTATTGTAGTCTCCCTGAAGATGAAAATAATAATAAAGATTTTCGAAAGCTTGGATTAACTTTCAAGAGTACTCTTTCACTTGCTGCAGCCCTCAATATTAACTAGTTTATATATATATATATATATATATATATATATATATATATATATATATATATATATATATATATATATGCTATTCTGCAGTGTTCATCTCTGTAAGCGGGACACAAACAGTAATAATAAAATAAACATATTTTCAGATAGTAGGGCTGCGATATTGGCACTTAAGTCTTGCGTCGTAATTTCGCGAATGGTATCTTAGGGCAAGGGTGTACTGAACAGTTTGACAGTCAGACTCTTGTGGATACACGGGAATGAAGAAGCGGACTCTCTGGAAAAGATGGGGTTGACGGTTGAACCATATGAACGCTCAACCAATTCTACATGTTGGTCAATGGGAATTAATATTGTTACTGAAAAGTAAATTTAATAAATTTAATAAATCGTGGCTCCTGGAATGAGGTGGACCAAGGAATATACAACTAAACTTACTGAACAGTTTACTAGGTTGTTTCTATTCTCAGAAAGGAAAGAACTGCCAATCGTGGTAGGACTGTTGACAGGACAGTCACGTGTGAAACCTTCTTCATAAGACTGGTGTCGTAGATGACCCGATATGCAGATGGTGCCTGGAGGAGGATGAAACTGTTAACCATGTCCTCAGAGAATGCCCAATACTCAACGGACTAAGACAGGGATATTTCGGAGATATAATTTTGTCTCCGGAAACGTTTAGTCAACGAGGCTTCTTAGATTCGCAAATGCGATCGGTCTCGAATGATCTGCAACCATGATTGGATGTGAAGAGCCCATCGAGGCCTATGTATCAACTTTAATTCACTCATTCATTCAACAGGTTCCTGGCCTATGGGAAAGAAAAATTTTGGGAACCTCTGATTCAAAACGCTGAGGAAACCAATTCCTGTAACAAAGCACAGAGTGAGAGAGAAGGAGGGAGATATTCTGCTAATAATGCGAAACAATTTGTTAACAATTTCAGTAAATACTGTTCTATATAAGTCTAACCATTTAATAAATATTTATATATTAGCTCAATGCTAATAAAATGAAATTTTCGTTAAATAAGCTACATATACTCTATATTATGTTTATTATAGACTGCAGCATCTTTGTTTCTTGTGGGGGGTCAGTGTCAAGATTAATGTGAAAATGAAAACAGCTTGATATTTGTTTTTAAGCGTGTATCAGTATATTGGCAAATAGCCAAATAAAAAACAACTCACATACACCTTTCACAATGAAATACTTGGCACCTAGTTTTTTATTAGATATTTTTAGTATGCAGCAATGATGCAATAGATGTTAATTCTTAAAAAAATAACATACGTCTCGTCTGTAATCTATAATCGCAGTTCGTTATAAAAATATTATTTTCATACTGAATTCTAGAAGCTACGTACGTATATTTTGTATGTATGTAACGTCTCATAATTCCAAAAATTTTGTATTAATTTTGGGGAAAAAGTAGAGCCACATTAACATTTTTTAATTCTTAAACAGATGTTTATATATGGCCTCAAATAAATACAGAACGTCATTTTCAGTTTTTTACATTTTGCAATAAAGGGTAGTTAAAATTGGGTACATAATAGAGAGTGTTTTTTTTTAAAGATTTGGTTTTTAAATTGGTAACATTATTTCTAATGACTGTAAATTTGACAGTTAACAGTTGATTTGTAGTCAATAGGTGCCATTTTCCCATGAATAGACTTACGCCAGAACAACGCTAGCAAATTTTGCATATTAATTTTGAGAATCGTGGTTCAATTCGCCAAACTTACCGTGCGCTACGTCCATCTTACGGTCGATATAATCATCCATTCAAACAAGTTATTCGACAAACCATGGATCGTTTTCGCACTACGTATACTTTGGTTGATAATACGCATCCACAGATGCCGTACAGTGGGCACAGAAAAAAAGTTATTGGTGCTGTAGAACGTAATCTTGAGAAGGACCCCAATAAATCGATTCGCCATCATGCACAACCACTGGAGATGTGCCCATCCAGTTTGTGAAAGATTTTTAGAAAGAATCTTGGATTACGAGCTTACAAGATCCAGCTTGTCCAAGAGCTGTAATCGCGTGACCATCATGCGCGCCGTACATTCGGTGAATGGACCGAAAACAATATTCAGGCTGATCCTCTTTTTCAACGTAAAATTTTGTTCAGCGATGAGGCTCATTTGGTTGAATGGCTGTGTTAATAAACAGACTTTGGAGCGGAAAAAACCCAGAAGCCTTTACTGAGATGCCCTTACGTCCATCAAAAGTCACTGTTAGGTGTACTTTATGGGCAGGTAGAATCATTGGCCAATATTTCTTTAAAGATGTAGCCAGCCAGAATGTTACCGTCAATTGAGAGCTCTATAGAACCATGATTCTTGACTTCTTTGTTCCTCAGTTGAATGGTATTGGTGTGATAGAGTTTTGGTTTCAATAAAATGGCGCGACACCATCAATTTATTACGCGTAAAGTCACTGGTCTACGCCGACAAACCATAAACGTTAGACTACTTGGAAGTCAACATTCGCCGCGTAATTGCTGATTTACGGCCCCAGTTGGAACCAGCCATGGAGCTCATATGTCCGAGATCATATTTGAACATTAATGGCATACAATTATCTTTTAAATAAAGTAAAAACCATAGCTATTAACATTATTTACATGCGTTTTATTTCATTTTTAAATTGTATACCTCTAAAAAAACACCCTTTATAAAAATAATAATAATAATAAAAATGTCTTTGAAGAAGCCTGCCATGATAGGCGAAACATTAAACAGTCTTTGATGTCACAATTGAAGTAAAAAGCTTTAAAAAATTGTATTATTGAATAATTTGATAAGAAATATAAATATATATATATATATATATATATATATATATATATATAATGGAATAGAATAGGATTTATTTCAAAACAATTCGTCAGTACAAAGTTTGAAATATTACGAATTAATACTTGATAAAATGTGATCCATATAAAAAGATTTAGAAATGCATTATTTGTAATTACTTTCTTACTGTAGCTTGTTTGTATCTCGTAGTAGTTATTTGTTTCAAATAGTAATAATTTGGCGCCGACTTCAAGAGTATCAATTTTGATTCGAGTCAATTGAATTTTTTATAAAAATTTTATTTTCCGATTTTTAGTTTTCAATTCGTTATGATATCTATAAGTTATTTGAACTAAGTACTAAGCGAGATGTGTAGTATACATCGTAATATTTTCAAGGTCGCACAAAAGTACCCAGTTTATCCAAAATTGTAAACCACAATAAATTGAACAACAAAAAATTCTTTGATTCTGAGAATTCTCCAAATACCAGTGTTGAATGAAATTGTACCAAACAAAAATTTAGCCTGTGGTAGTAAATCTGCTATCTTGAATTTTAATAATGTAATTTTAGATCCGTTAATCTAGGCCCCCATTAATCCCCAGTACCGATATTTAACGAACTGTAGACATGTAGACTTTTTAGTTCGACATATTTTATCCTGCATATTGAATTTGAAGAAATAAATTTAATATCCTTAATAATTCAAGATCCTTAAAATATACTCTAACAACCCCCTCTCCTCCCCTATATAAGTTTTGGATGAAATCGGAAAAATGGAAAATTTTTACTTCTCTCATATTGTATTGGTAGGGGCCGATCCAGCCTCCCTCTTTGGGGGGGGGGCGCGATGATATCACAGAATACAGTGTGGGGGGGGAGACAACAGCAACATTCCCATTTATAGTGAAAAGGCAGGGTCGGGTCTATTTTTCTGAATTTGAAGCTCTTGGAGAGGGAGGACGATCACAAGAAAAATCAAGTTGCCGAGAGGGCGGAGTCCCAACAGCAAAAACATTCCTAAGGCAGAATCTGTTCTATTTTCCTGAACTCAAAGCTCTTGAGAAGGGAAGGGGCGATCGCAAGCATACACATTCCTATACTCTATTCAAGAACTAGAGAGAGTAATAAAACTGTTACCGAAACCTCCAACCTACCTGCTCCAATGCCGCAGGTAACTGAGGACTGCCGTAAATCTAATTATTTTTAATTATATTTAAATATTATAAGCTTTTACAAATTTACTACAACAATAAAATTTCTGATAGTTCAATTTAATTTCTGTCAGTGAGCAAAGTACACCTTACAGTGTGTCCTTAGTGATTTATCTTGTTTGTGCTTGTTTTTATATATTATTTGAGATTAGTGAGATACCTAAAAGATATGGCTTCCACATCTATATTTATTCCAAAATCGTTAAACCAGGGTATTTTTTCCTCAACGAAAAACTTATTACGATGATGCCTTAAGATATCAATATCTAGATATTGATGTTAAAAGCTCTGTTCAGATGTGTTCCAACATGACAGGAGTTGAAAAATCTACTATGTATCGAATACTGAAGGAGAAAAGAACGACTGGAATTGTTAGTACTCCCAAGCCACATTCGATCACAGGCAGACGAAAAATCTCGTTGGAAGAAGAGATGAAAACTGCAATAAAAGGAGTTGTACATACATTTTATTATGAGAAGCAGATCCCAACCGTCGACAAAATTCTAACTAAAATCACTGAAGATCGGGATTTACCTGAAATTAAAAGAACTGAGATCTGGAAATTGCTCAGACAACTTAATTTTTGCTGGGAAAAACTAGTTAGGAAATTTGTTCTTATAGATTGTCCGAAAAATATCCATTGGAGAAGGAAATATCTCACTCAAGTAAAAGGTGCTAGAAATTACATAACTTACAAAATTAGTAATTTAACTGAACTCTTGAAAGATTTTTTGAATAAAGTTACTGCACAAAATTGGGAAAAATCCATATAATAAAAGAATAAAAGAAAATGTGGAAACTCGAACTCATGATTGGTGATAAAGAGGAACCAATTATAATTAATTTGAGCGAAGATAGCTTCACCGACTTAGATTATGAATTAGATACGTAATGTATACCAGCGTAAACACAATTTATTATTTAAATTTTCTGTAACATATAAAAATTAATTATATTTGAATCCATTCTTAGTGTTTAATTGTAATTCTGCAAATGGTTTAAGAAATAAATAAACTTAAATGTCAAATATCTTAGAACTGTTTTCAATTAATAATAAAATGACCGATAGCCCCAAAAAAGTTTTAATATTATATGGACGAATTTATGTTTTTGCATATGTTTAATTTTTTTATTTTTGACAATGGGTATTTTGTAAGTATTTAAATTATAACTTAGAATTTTTGAGAGAAAAAGGCTACGTTTTAGTCTGATTGTGCCTTAAACAGTATCTATGCCAAAATTAAAAATAATAAAAATACAGTTGTGATTTGTGTTAAATATGTCAAAATTATATACTTTTTCTAATGTATGTGAATTATTAAGAAATCATAAGAAATAACATAATATAATAAAAACTTTTTATTTCAAGTTTATTACCGAAATAATATTCTCTGCCATAAATACTTAGTCATAAAATAAACCTCCTTCCTACGCCTATGACAAGGATTAGAATCCTTTTTAACATTTCTCACATCTAAATATCTATTGTTATCAAACCAAATAATCCACTATTATAGACCGATATTTTTGATTATAAAATTTCTAACCCATTCCTATGAAAAATATATGTGTCTAACAGATTTTGCCAAAGACACCGGACTAAAGAACACAGGTAGTTTGCGAAGAAAAAAAATAATAAAAAATGACCTCTTACTCTCTTTAGTTCTTGAATAAACTATAGTATAAGGGGCAAAATCGGGTCTATTTTCTTGAACTCAAAGCTTTTTTTTGGGGGGGGGGATCGCCTCCACCGCCCCCCCCCCCTGGATCCGCGCCTGTGTATTGGTCATATAAAAATGGAAAGAAATTAATTTCAGATTTGTAATCTACAACCTCGATGGCCCGCTAATATAAATTTGGATTCGCTATAATGAGTTTCTCCAAAAATAATTTTAAATTTGTAATTTGCACCCCTAAAAAGGCCCCAGCATAAATTTCGGGCAAAATTTACAGATGCAAAATTTTTAATCTCCCGTACTGGATCAGCCCGATTGAATTTAAAAAAAAAAATTATGTGCGACCCAGATAGCTTTCCCATACGAATTTTGGAAAAAAATGTACAAAATTAACTTTTTTGTCCGCCATATTCTAAGGGACTTTATTCCATCAATTTTGAATAATATGAGACCACCCCAGCAACTTCCTGAATATAACTTAGAAATTTCCTTCAAATCGGTGCCGCCGTTCCGGAGTAATCGACGTACATACTTAAAAAAAAATACATAGCGACCGAATTTAGATCCTTCTGATTTTAGAGGTCCGTTAAAAATAATAATAAAAGATTCACCCAAAAAATGCTTACAGGATTATAAAGTACGTGTCCGATTTCGAAGTCAAGTCATGCAAAATAAAATAAATGAAGGTTTTTTGTATCCGGAAAAAGAGTGTTATAAAAATCCTTATATTTCTTTTTTCAAGTTTCATTACAAAACATTTTCGAAAGATTTTTAATCACTTTTCGAACTGTGAAAAAAATGCATCCAAATTTAGAATCTGTTTAAAACTTTCTCTTATATAGGTTCTCATTGTATGGCAAGAACAAATCAGGCGTTTTGCAAAAGCCTCAGGACAAAAGGGCCAAACGTCATTCAAAGCTCCTCTCCCACCCCATTTAGTGCCAATGCCGATATATATCATTACGTAACGTCGTTTCACGTCTACTTTCATTCTACCCAGCTTATCTTCCGCTCGATACCGTTCAGTCAAGTAAATACGTACGCGCCTCCGATTCAGCCAGACCGCGCACCGTGTGACTTGCTGAATTATTCCGGCGGCGAAAAAAAACTCAAAAAAAATCCGGCAGTCTTCAAGGAATTTTGAAAACAGTGTTGGTTTTAAGTTCCGAGGATTTTTTTATCATTCAAGAATTTCCAATTCAGCCAACGAAATTTAACTCTTGATTAAGTTGATAAAAAAATGAGTTGATTATACTTGGAACACAAACAAATAAGTTGAAATACAATACATTCGCGAGTTCGCTGTGTAATGGTACTCCGTAAAAGTGACAAAAGTGCAAAAGTTGCAGGTTCCAGTGTTCCGCGTGCTGTACTGAGGGAAGGATATTAGTGCACTTTTGACGTTATTAAATTTTGGTAAGTTTTTTTGACGAATTTAATAAAAAATGTATTTTAACTTACGCTTAATTTAAAGTTTACTGGGATAACAATAAAAAATCACTTGTGAGTTATGGTTATATATAGAAAGCCCCTTTTAAATTTTATTTTTTTGAATAATTTTTTTACAAATTCATGTATAATATGTATATAAAGTAGAAAAATATTTGGCTAGATACATCTATAAAAAAATCTCCTTGAAAGTGCCCTCATGGTTATTTTAAAGTATATATTTTATTAATTTTTCTAATATACAAAGCTTACTTTTTTAGGAAAAAAAACTCAATTTTCTTTAAATTTATCATTAACTAAAATGTGAAATTGAAAAATCACACTATTCCAGAGGTTTTTATTTCCTTTTATTTTTTTTTCGTAAATTGTAAGATTTTTTTTTGGAGTTTGTGACTTGCGTTTTAGGTATATAATTTTTACAAATTAAAGAATAATATAAAATAATGTTTTTTGGATACAAAAATTCAATTTTCTAGAAATATATTTTTAATAAACAAATAGGAAATCAATAATGAAAACTTCCGCAAAATTATACTTTTGAAAAGGTTTTCTTTTTTTTAATTTGAGAATGTTTTTTTCCTCGGTTCGTACGGACTAGTGTTTTAATGCAAATATATATATATATATATATATATATATATATATATATATATATATATATATATATATATATATATATATATATATATTCCAAGTGGGACAGCCGTCAACGAAGCATCACTTGAATTGCTAGCTGAGATGTTGCGAGAAAACGTTGTGTATATTTTTCTACTGACGAACGAATTGAAAACCGGAAAAACATTAGTACACACCCATATATATATATATATATATATATATATATATATATATATATATATATATATATATATATATATATATATATGGGTATATAGCATGTCGGATAATGTTTAGTTTTTAAGATACAGGGTGTTAAATTTTATTATTATTTTTAGTTTTTAAAATTCTTTTTAGCGATAATTAAGTCAAATTTGGAACACATAATACTTTTTGCAGTTCTCTGCATCTGAACATATTTCAAATCGAGTCAGTGGTGCCTGAAAAAAAAGTTCGAGAGGGTAAAGTTTTACAGACTCTAAAAAAAGTACCAATCTGTATATTATTTCACATAATAGTAACTTTTTTATAAAAACTGTAAAATGTGTTATGTGTTCCAAATTTGACCTAATTTAAACGAATTGTATAAAATTAAAAAACTAAAAATAATAATAAAATTTAACACCCTGTGTCGTAAAAACTAAAACATATGTTTATATGAACTTTTATGCTTAAACTTGGCTCAAGAAAAACATTTTAAAATTTTTCACAATTATTTGAACACATCCTGTATATATATATATATATATATATATATATATATATATATATATATATATATATATATATATATATATATATATATATATATATATATATATATATATATATATATAATGTGACAATTCCAAACCTTTCGGAAATTTTAGCAGATCATAATAACATGTTATTATAAGAGGTGATCACAAGAAACGCAATAATAAATTTCATATTAGGGATTTCCAAAAAGGATTTAGTTTTCATAATGAATTTTTATGAATTGTTTCAATACGTTTAAAACATTAATTGTAACAGTGTTTGCAAAATATGTTTGTAACTTTACGTAATGAAATTTTGAATATTTCGTTTATTAAAAAAGGAGCTTATTCCAGTTTATATGGTATATTTATTTTGTTCATTTTTGTAATATATTAAATTATTTCTCCAGAACATCTTTTTAAATATTAAAATAAATTATTTATAGAAATAACCATAATGAACGTTTTGGATTTTTTTTTAAAATTAATAATTCCATTCATTAGTATTGTTACTACAGGATTTTTTGGCATAAAATAAATAGAATAAAAAATATGTTATTGATAAAATTTAGATTAAAAATCGAATGATTTAATTTTTTTTTATCAAAAATATTTAAAAGAGATTTTCTGTTTTAAATATTTGAAATTTTTATTAATTAAAATAAAGTTTATGATAGGATAAAATTTTATGATTTCGTTGATATTATTTCTGTTCAAAATAAAATTAAGCAAATATCTAAAATGAGTCTGCCGAAAATAAATTATTGTTTCATTTTGTTTAAATTGATTTTTAATTATTACTAGGCATTGTAATTTTGCTGCGCATTGTTAATCTGTTGTTAGTGTAGGACAATTTACGTTATTGTTTAATTTTTGGAAATATTAGAAACGGTATTAATTTTTTGTTTAATTAAACATTATTTGCTTAAAAAATATCGACCCTAACCTACTAAAAATTCAAGCGAATGGTAACAGAAAATGATCACAATAAAATGACAGATCTAATCTAATTTAACCCATCCAATTAA
This sequence comes from Diaprepes abbreviatus, assembly GCA_034092305.1. Taxonomy (NCBI): domain Eukaryota; kingdom Metazoa; phylum Arthropoda; class Insecta; order Coleoptera; family Curculionidae; genus Diaprepes; species Diaprepes abbreviatus. Next base: position 15,581,455 of record JASJET010000031.1, on the reverse strand, counting down.
ACAAGAAAATTAGAAAATGTCTTAGCTACATTACTCCCTCGGGCGAAGCCAAGTCAGGGGATGCTGTTAATAAATAAAATTCATGTTATTTCCAAAAAAAAATGTAGTGTCCTGATAATAACTCCTGAATTATTTTACCTATTTTGAAAGGAGTAATTGTAATTTTACATATGATTGCAACAGGTATTGTTAATGTTGGGAATTGAAATTTTCAATATCCAGTGTATTAAAAAAAGAAGTTTAGAGGAGTTTGTATGAAACATTTTCTGTTTTAATAAAGTTAATAATATATTAAACTATTTCGATAATATGAATTAAATTCTTTACATAATTTATTTGTAGAATCATCGTAATGAACGTTTTGGAATTTTTTTGAATTAATAATTCCATTGATTAATATTGTTACTACCAAATTTTTTAGAATAAAATAAATTAATTTATTGAATTTATATTTAAATGCAAATTTTTATGCTAAAAAGTATTCCAAGATTTAGATAAAAGGTTGATGATTTTCACAATGTTTTTTGTGGTAGATATTTGAGAGATGAATATTATTATCAAAATTTTAAAAACTAATTCTCTAAATAGAAATTTTTATTAAATAAAATAAATTTTACAATATGATAAAGTTTTATTATTTTATATTATTTGTCAAAGGATAATAAGTATTTAAAATAATATTAAAGGAATATCTAAAATGAGTTTGGCGAAAACAAATTTGGATTAAATTGATTTTTAATTATTCTCAAACATTGTACTTTTGTTGTGCAGAGTTATTAAATGTTTTTGTAGGATAATTTGCTTCAAATATCTACTGTTTTAATTTTTGTTATACATGAGATGTTTCAAAGTTTAATTAAACAGTAATTGAAAAATATTTCTCAGATATGGCCGAAAGCGGAAATTATGAAAATTGTTAACAAAAAATTGATCTACAGAAAGAAATATTAAAATTTGTTATGGAGATAAGTTACTACTGAAACTATTTGAATTTTCAAATATACTAAGAATTATATTTAAAAATATATAAAATAATTCATTATGCAATATATGAAGTTTCGGAAATATCTAGAAATAAGAAAAGAATTTTGGAAATAAAAAAATGTATGAAGAATTTAGAATATTTTAATTAATTTTACGATTATGCAACTAACCCACATTTGCCAGTTTATAGATGTTTAAAAAGAAAAAAAAAACAATTAATTTCTTACGAATGACCATTAAAACTTATGTTAAACATAAAAAAATATTTTACAACTGAAGTTAATGACTAAACATATTTATTATGAGTCCAAAATAATGAAACAACTGAACCGTATTCAACTAATTTAGATTTTTTTAAAAATCTAACTGACCTAACCTAATTTTATTTAATTTGAGCTAGGAATTAGGCAAATTTTGAAAATAAAGAAGAAGTTTTTAAATTTGAGTATTATGTTTTTAAAGGATTTTATGAACTGTTTTTTTAAATTATTTATTTGATTATGAATTGAGGACTTATTTTTAGTTGTCAGTAGCACACTTAGGGCTTTTTATTTTAACAAATGAGATTTCTTCCTAATTTTGACTTCGTTTTTGGACATATCTGTTCTGGAATTTTAAAAAATAAGGGATAATGTGGATCCTTTTTGTTTCAATCCGTTCGAAACTTTGAGCTTGATTGGACAAAAATAAATTTTTTACTAAGAATCCCCTTCCTAAAAGTTTTTATCTTAAGGATCGATTAGACCATCTGACATTCAGTATGAATTAGGGACTAAATTCAGTGAGATGTAATTTCATTTAGGGTAGTTAGGAACCTAATTAGAATCGTCGAGTAATGCCGATCTTTCTTCTTAATACTTTACAACTGAAGTTAATGACTAAACATATTTATTATGAGTCCAAAATAATGAAACAACTGAACCGTATTCAACTAATTTAGATTTTTTTTTAAAATCTAACTGACCTAACCTAATTTTATTTAATTTGAGCTAGGAATCAGGCAAATTTTGAAAATAAAGAACAAGTTTTTAAATTTGAGTATCATGTTTTTAAAAGATTTTATGAACATTTTTTTAAATTATTTATTTGATTATGAATTGAGGACTTATTTTTAGTTGTCAGTAGCACACTTAGGGCTTTTTATTTTAACAAAAGAATTTTTTTCCTAATTTTGACTTCGTTTTTGGACATATCTGTTCTGGAATTTTTAAAAATAAGGGATAATGTGGATCCTTTCTGTTTCAATCCGTTCGAAACTTTGAGCTTGATTGGACAAAAATAAATTTTTTACTAAGAATCCCCTTCCTAAAAGTTTTTATCTTAAGGATCGATTAGACCATCTGATATTCAGTATGAATTAGGGACTAAATTCAGTGAGATGTAATTTCATTTAGGGTAGTTAGGAACCTAATTAGAACCGTCGAGTAATGCCGATCTTTCTTCCTAATACTTTACAACTGAAGTTAATGACTAAACATATTTATTATGAGTCCAAAATAATGAAACAACTGAACCGTATTCAACTAATTTAGATTTTTTTAAAATCTAACTGACCTAGCCTAATTTTATTTAATTTGAGCTAGGAATCAGGCAAATTTTTAAAATTAAAAACAAGTTTTTAAATTTGAGTATCATGTCTTTAAAAGATTTTATGAACTGTTTTTTTAAAGTTTTTATTTGATTATGAATTGAGGACTTATTTTTAGTTGTCAGTAGCACACTTAGGGCTTTTTATTTTAACAAAAGAGATTTTTTCCTAATTTTGACTTCGTTTTTGGACATATCTGTTCTGGAATTTTAAAGAATAAGGGATAATGTGGATCCTCTTTGTTTCAATCCGTTCGAAACTTTGAGCTTGATTCGACAAAAATAAATTTTTTACTAAGAATACCCTTCCTAAAAGTTTTTATCTTAAGGATCGATTAGACCATCTGATATTCAGTATGAATTAGGGAGTAAATTCAGTGAGATGTAATTTCATTTAGGGTAGTTAGGAACCTAATTAGAACCGTCGAGTAATGCCGATCTTTCTTCCTAATACTTTACAACTGAAGTTAATGACTAAACATATTTATTATGAGTCCAAAATAATGAAACAACTGAACCGTATTCAACTAATTTAGATTTTTTAAAATCTAACTGACCTAACCTAATTTTATTTAATTTGAGCTAGGAATCAGGCAAATTTTTAAAATAAAAAACAAGTTTTTAAATTTCAGTATCATGTCTTTAAAAGATTTTATGAATTGTTTTTTTAAATTATTTATTTGATTATGAATTGAGGACTTATTTTTAGTTGTCAGTAGCACACTTAGGGCTTTTTATTTTAACAAAAGAGATTTTTTCCTAATTTTGACTTCGTTTTTGGACATATCTGTTCTGGAATTTTAAAAAATAAGGGATAATGTGGATCCTTTTTGTTTCAATCCGTTCGAAACTTTGAGCTTGATTGGACAAAAATAAATTTTTTACTAAGAATCCCCTTCCTAAAAGTTTTTATCTTAAGGATCGATTAGACCATCTGACATTCAGTATGAATTAGGGACTAAATTCAGTGAGATGTAATTTCATTTAGGGTAGTTAGGAATCTAATTAGAACCGTCGAGTAATGCCGATCTTTCTTCCTAATACTTTACAACTGAAGTTAATGACTAAACATATTTATTATGAGTCCAAAATAATGAAACAACTGAACCGTATTCAACTAATTTAGATTTTTTTAAAATCTAACTGACCTAACCTAATTTTATTTAATTTGAGCTAGGAATCAGGCAAATTTTTAAAATAAAAAACAAGTTTTTAAATTTCAGTATCATGTCTTTAAAAGATTTTATGAATTGTTTTTTTAAATTATTTATTTGATTATGAATTGAGGACTTATTTTTAGTTGTCAGTAGCACACTTAGGGCTTTTAATTTTAACAAAAGAGATTTTTTCCTAATTTCGACTTCGTTTTTGGACATATCTGTTCTGGAATTTTAAAAAATAAGGGATAATGTGGATCCTTTTTGTTTCAATCCGTTCCAAATTTTGAGCTTAATTCGACAAAAATAAATTTTTTACTAAGAATCCCCTTCCTAAAAGTTTTTATCTTAAGGATCGATTAGACCATCTGAGATTCAATCTGAGTTAGGAACTAAATTCAGTGAGATGTAATTTCATTTAGGGTAGTTAGGACCTAATTAAAACCATCGGGCAATGCCGATCTTTCTTCCTAATACTAATTAGGAATTGATTTCGTGTGTATTTAGGATATTTAGTTGACTTGCGTCAAGCGAAAGGGGGGGGGGGGTAAAGAAAAGGAAGCTCTCTAAATTTCTCCCATTCATATATAGAAAGGCTAAATAAATATCGTGTCGTCTTAAGACAAAAATTTTAAAATATTTATTTTAAAGCACGTTGTTCAGATTTCTACGCAATTTAGTTTTATATTTTATTTAAATTTTAATGTTCATAATTTTCCTATAATTAAAAAATACTCAATAAACGATTGAAATCATTTAATTAAACATTTATTTGTAGTTTAATAAATATGTTAGTTTTAAGAATTAATTTCTTAATTTACGACAGGATCAACAGTCAAAGGTCTTAATGTATCAAGGTCAGTTTTAATATCATCAACCAAAAAATATAATTAATCAATTATTTAAATTATTGGCTAATAATTAAAGTGGGAGAATTTTGTTTGCAGTTGGCAATGTTAATGGCAGTGGCGTCAAGATGACGTGGCGTCACAGTGGTAGGGCAAGTCGGGGTAACGTTTGTGACCCCCGTCTCTAATGATTCGTAAATGTAAAATATTTAATTACTACTATTTTAATGGTTTTATAAATAAAAAACCATCGATGAGTTTGGAAAATTTTAGTGTACGTTCTATAAGTATTGTTGTGGCCATTTTGGTACGGGGGTATTACACTATATTATGAGTTGAGAAATTGCGGGGTGTTGTGGAGCATTAAGAGGAATTGCAGAGATATTTTGAAATTTTCTTGTCTCAGCACTCATTAGCAAGTAGCTTAAAGACTTTTAGCAACCCAAGCTGTCATTGATTGTATATATATATATATATATATATATATATATATATATATATATATATATATATATATATATATATATATATATATATATATGCAGTGCGTCCCACGACGAACTGCCGCAATAGATTTCTCGGAAAATAGACGTGGGAAAATTTTTAAAATTTCGCAGTTTATTAAAGTTGATGAGGGCAATTCTGTTAAATGTCTTCTTGTATATATGTGATTTCATTTTTAGATTCTACGCAAAATTATAAACATATTTCATCTATAATGTCTAATTGTTTTTGACATATTTTAAATTTTATGTCAAAAATGGCGTTTGCAGGCCTAAACATAACTATCAATTTCTCCTATATGAAAGCCTTTATTATTTAATTGGGATCGATTTCCTTCTAGAAAGGGATCTATTTTAGTGGAGTATCGATATCATCAGCAAAGGCCAGCACCAGTTTTGAACCTTGGTTCACAAAACCTTCTGTCAGCCCCGACGCAACCCTGCTCATTGCATGTTCCAAGGCAAAATTGAAAAGCAACTGTGACAGAGGGTCACCTTGTCTGAGTCCTGATGTCATACCATTTCTAGCATTGTTAGCTATAGTCTGCTTCTTTTCACGGAGTCATATGCTTGCTGGAAATCCACAAAGATTTGGTGGACATCTCGGTTAAATTCACAGTTTTTTTCCAATATTTGTCTGATCGTAAATATCTGGTCTGTTGTTGACCTTCCAGCACGAAAACCGCATTGATAGTCGCCGATAATATCTTCCGCATAAGGCGTCAGTCTGTTTAGTAGAGTAATTGCCAGGATTTTGTGTGTTGTGTTGATAAGAGATATACCTCTGTAATTTCGAAATTGTTCCTTGTTTCCTTTCTTATGTATAGGTATTATGACACTTCCACTCCATTCCTCAGGCATTTTCTGTTGTTCCCATTTTCAAAATGATTTCATGTATTTTTTGATGTAGACCGTTTCCTCCCTTTTTTAGCAGCTCTTCATTTATACCATCGCTGCCTGGCGCTTTGTGATCTGTGAGTGATGCTATAGCATTTTTAACTTCTTGAAGTGTTGACGATGGCACTCTTATATCTGCGGAATGGAATGTAATGTCCTTTTGCTTCACCAGTCCAAATTATGTTCTACAAGTCATCATCTTTTACGTGTTGAACCAAAAATATTAAATTAGGGTGTAAGTTTTGTTTCAACAGAATTGTATATTTTGAGTTCTTCGAGATTTCTGTTTATATAGCCATATGTTTTAACCATGTCATAGGATGTGTAGTAGATGGTTGGCCCGTAAAGAAATTTTTTTTTGTTAGTCTAGCTTTCGAGAAATTTTATTCCTTTGATCAGGACTTCTACAAAAGAGAAAATAACCTTCCTTAATTCTATTCTTATAAAATAAAAATAAAGAAAAAAGACCTACCAAAGTGAGTATATATAAAATGCCAGGTTTTGTTCAACAGATACAGTCATTAGCACTTAACATTAAAATCACATAATATGAAAAGAAATGTTTTAAAAGGCAAAGTTTATCTAATTAATTAAGAAACTGATTTTTAGCACGTAGACGTCGTTGAAACGCCATTTTAAATTCAAGAACGAGTTTGACGGTTGACGCTAAACCCCGTTTTAATAGGTAAAGTTTACACGGCCCAAGAACAAGTAATCGTTCTGGGAGTGGAGGTAACAGTTCTTGACAAGTGTTATGTTATTAAGCGGAAAAACGATGAAAAATTAAAATTATGACTCAAATCAGTCATAAAAACCAGTAGGACAAGGATGATAGTATCATTCAGAAAAGAGGAGACATAGAAAACCTCAGTGTAATATACAATTACTTGTTACAACTAGAAATCAATGAAAATCGGTTCCCCACTGTTTAATTTTCTCAGTAGGATACTTTTTAGCGAGTGTTCTGAATGTCACTATCACACTGGATGCAGGATTCGCTTTTCTTGATATCTCAATTACATTTAGCTTTGATTGTTATGCTGATTTGAGTCATAGTTTTAATTTTTCATGGTTTTTCCGCTTAATAACATAATACTTTTTTGGGAACTGTTACCTGCGCTACCAGAACGATTACCTGTTCTTGGGCAGTGTAAACGTTACCTATTAAAACGGGCTTTTAGCGTCAACTGTCAAATTCATTCTTGAATTTAAAATGGCGTTTCAACGACGTCCACGTCTTAAAAAATCAGTTTCTTAATTAATTAAATAAATTTTGCCGTTTAAAACATTTGTTTTCATATTATATGATCTTGGTGTTAAGTGCTAATGACTGTATCTGTTGAACAATACCTGGCATTTCATATATACTCATTTTGGTAGGTGTTTTTCTTTATTTTTATTTTATAAGAATAGAATTGAGGAAGGTTATTTTCTCTTTTGTAGAAGTCTTGATGAAGGAAATAATAAGGCTTTTCCTTAACTAGTCCAGTCACTAGACTACCTCCTTTTTAAATATATATATATATATATATATATATATATATATATATATATATATATATAATCTACTGCCAAATAATCTTGTATTCTTTGCGTAAAAGGTTTTTTTTTTCTAAAAAATATTGATAAACATAATTTTTTCTCTGAAAAATAGGCATATTATAAACAATAACAGCGATAACTTTTTCCATAAATGGAAAAATATTATTTTCAATTTAAAATATCTGAAGTAATGTTGAATGATAGAAAGCATTTCTTGGAGTTTTGATTTTTTTTTGACATATTTTGATTAGTGTATATTTTCTTGGAGTTCCACGTCAAATTGATATTATTTTTATACTTGGCTGGTAATTCTCATAAAAGCATTTTTCTTTTAAAGCTCCTCTTCTGTCAAAACTACTTTTAAAAATATTAAGTTTCGACGAAAATAGTTTAACAGGTTCTTGGATGTTATTTTTAGTTTCAAGCAAAACTACACCATATTGAAATACTATTTATGTAAGTTTTAGTTAAACCGGGTAAGTTTTATCACGTGTAGAGAATAATAAATTAAATGAAAACTACGTGGAGAAGTTATTTTAGTGTAATCTTACTATTTTTGGTATTCTTTTATCCTGCGTGAAAATTATTTTTTCAGATTTGAAAATTATTTCAAATGAAAAAGTTCGGGAAATGTTATAAAATGTAACATTAACTTAAGTTGAATTTAAAAATATCTCGATCTTTAAAGTCGCTTAAAAAATTATGTTCATTGTGAAAGTTTTATTCCATGTTAGAGAATGATTTATTTGTCTTTACGGATTTACTCGATCCCAAAACACCGGTGAGGAAAAATTGCGAACAAGCTCGTTTTATGTAAAAATGACGGCCAAGTATCCATTGTGTCAATTATGGTATTATGAGGTGGGCAAGTAAGTAGTATCCTGAAGACAACTCTCTTAGTTGATAGAAAGTGGACCAACATAATAAAAATTATGGTAGCGATGGTTCGATCTCAAGAGAATGAAAGTGATTGTTATAATATAGTTCAGGAGTGTTTTATTTTACTGCATTCCAATTTCATTGCAGTTTCTTTTCCACTTTAATTTCGTGATGTAAATTATACGTTCCGTTGATCAGGGTGTAATTAAGTTTTTTCGTTTGTTCATCATATTTAAAAAGCGCGATGTAATTTCTTTTTTTACAATGCAGTTTTAAAAATTAGAAAATTGAAAAAAATCCTATTAAAAATGATCTCGTAAATTAAACTGGCAAATCATGAGTAGTGATATTGACATTTTTAATATCTTTGGGGATTGTATTTAGTTCAGAAAATAAGTTTCTTTTCTTGCCGCTTTGAAGAATCTTGCGAATGTCGCAAATTACATCTTCAGGTTCTTTAAGTAGAATATTCTTCTATCGACGCCTCTCTTACCCTGCACTTTTCTCTGCAGAATGCATTTCAGCAATCCGTACTTGACATCATTTCTCATGACGTACCTCAAATACTCCAATTTTCTTCTCTTTACTAGGTATTATAATTTCTGTTTCCCTATTAAGTTTTTGGAGTATTTTGACGTTTGATTTTTTATCCATCCATGATATTTTAAGAACTCTTCTAAAAATCCGAAACTGGAACGCTCCCGGTCTCTTCGCTGTTGCCTCCGATAAGGTCCAGGACTTTACTTCGTACAATAAAATGGAGAATATGTTGCATCGGAAGAGTTTGATTTTCATTTTCAGCTTCAAATTATGTATTTTAAAAACTTTGGAGAATTGAGGGAACGCTGTCCTTGCTTTTTAATTTTGGCTTTTATATCCTGGAAATGGTCACACTGCTCATTTAGTACTGTGCCAAAGTATATGTATGTTGACACTCATTCTACTGCTTTCTCATTCTCCAGATCGCTCCTTGCTGATTACCATGATCTTTGTTTTATTGGTATTAACTTATAGGCCATATTTTCTACTAATTTCGGCTATTCTGTTCATTAAAAGTTGTAGCCCTTGCACGTTGTCGGAAAAAATGACGCTGTCATCGGCATACCTGAAATTGTTTACTCGTTCGTCATTTAGTAAAATTCCAGCCTCCATGTGTTCTAGAGTTTCAGTTTCTCGAAAAATTACCTCCAAGTACAGATTAGATATGAGAGGTGAATCTTCAGCTCCTCTGTTTTATAGTGATTGACTTTAACAGAGATTAATTGATTCCAGTACAGGTTTTCGATTATGTGCAAGTCTTCGTCGTCAATTTCACATTTTGCAGGACTTCCACATTTTATTATGCTGAACTTTATCAGATGCTCTGTAACAGTCTATAAAGCAGGTATATACATTATAATTCATGTCCTGGCAGTGCTGGAAAAGAACCTGGAAAAGAGCATCTCTCGTTCCAAGACCTTTCACAAAGCCAAATTGTGTTGGTGATACTTGTTCTTCGCAGATTCTGTACAGTCTCCGATATAAAATTTTTAAAAATATTTTCAGCAAGTTTCTCGTGACGCTTATTGTTCTGTAGTCACTGCAATTCCTGGCCCTCTGCATTTTAGGTAGAATCAGAAGCTCTGATCTCAGCCATTCTGTAGGTATTTTTCCACTTTTGTATATCTCATTGAATATGTTAGTTAATTCGTCCTTAAAATCCTCATCGAAAAGCTCTATTATCTCTAACTGAACACCATCCATCGTCCATAGATAAGATGGCTGCCTCAACTTCATTTATAAGGATAGCTGGGTCTCTTGTGGTGTTAGCTATCTGTTGTCTTGCTCTTCGAAAAAAGTTCCTCCACGTAATATTTCCATGTTAATTTCATCTGTTCTATGTCCACAATCATTTCTTCTTGATCATTTTTTAAATGTATCGAGTTTTGCCTTTGCTATCTCAATCTCTGTGCATTAGACTTCTTTTTCTTTTGCCTGTGTGATTTTCCTAATTATTTGATTATTGATGGATCTATATTCGTTCATGTCTTCCTCCACTTTTTTCTTTTTGCTGTCTTCCATTAGTTTCAGGATTTCATTGGTTGTCCAGGGTTTCTCCTTCTTTATACTTTTTGGGACATTGATTATTTTATCTTCAATTCCTGAACTGGTTTTCACCTTCGGTAGAGCTGTACTGAACATGTTCCTGACTTGCGCTATTACTTCTGGATAATCGATCTTTCTTCTATTATGCGTTGTTGTGTTTTACAGTTTTTTCTGTTGTACTCCAGTTCTGTCAGATACATTTTTTCGTGTTTTTCATCAAATTATCCTACACTTTAACTGTAAAAGAAAGTGTTGGTCATATCAATTTAATACCTCACCAAATTGCGCATTCAAAGACAAGAATTTTTGCAAAAAAAGTTGTCGAACCTGTCAAAATGAAGGCACTCACAAAGTTTAAGAACGGTGGTAATCATTGACTAAAATGTATATATATATATATATATATATATATATATATATATATATACATATATACATATATATATATATATATATATATATATATATATATATATATATATATATATATATATATAAGTTTATACTAGATAACGATTAGAGATACAACTTAATCGAAACGTCGTAAAAATAAATAAAAATTAAGACAATGCAAGTCCGGCAACCACATTTTAGTCAATCTTCAATATTGTCTAGAATCTTTAAACAGACGACGGTGGTAATCATGTTACGTTCTGTGGATTATAATATATATTTATGTATATATATATATATATATATATATATATATATATGTATATATATATATATATATATATATATATATATATATATATATATATATATATATATATATATAAAATCTTTGGAAAATATTTGTTTTATCAGTTAAGGGTTATGGATCGTTGGAAATATTAAATGTTTCGAACTCATTTACTGGATAAAAATGGATAGAGTATTTTTCAGTTTTAAAATGATAAAATAGAGAAACCCAGATATGACTAAAAAACCTTACATTACTTAATTTTTAAATTTTAAGAACAGTATTTTATAAAAGAAAATCGGAAATTTAGGATTTTTCTTGTCAGAAGTTTTTCACCCTGCAAAATATTGCATACATCCTGTATAAATTAAATCACCTTTCGGCTATTGCCTTATTTCCGACATTGATGTTTTATGTTGATTGCAGGTTTTTAAATAACTTAACTATTGAAATTAACTACTTGCATAATATTAATATCTTTACGAATAGCCTGAGGCACTTTTAACGAATCAGCATTCAATTTCTTTTTTGCATTAATGTAAAGTACCTATGGCGGAATAATTAATTTTTTTATTTAGACTAAAATTTATGATTTTACTTACTAATTATTATGATTTCATTACTAATATAATTTTTAAGAGAAAGTTTGTAGCAGTGCAGTGTTTATATATCTATATCTATGCTTATTTTTTTACTTACCTAGTTTTACCTAATACATCTCCTTTTACCCTAACTACTTTAACGTTTTATATTTTAATGGATTTTCTTTAGTTCTTCTTTTTGTATTTCAGCTATATTATTATTCCAAGTTTTAATTGTTCTACTATTTTTATCTTTACCTTCCATTCCAGTTTCCCCTATTTTTTTTACCTATCATATTTTTGTTTGATATTTTCACGGGTGTGATGTGTAATTAAAAGCCTTCAGGTATCCCGTGTGTGTGCCGAGTCCTTCTCAGGACTGTGGGGCAGCTAACGTTTCATACACCATTTTCAAAGCTCACTGTACGGCGTCTGTGGGCGAATTGATGCTTGCGACTCGGGTGCTGTCGGTCCCGTGTGTACGTGGGACGTGTTCGTTGACTGGATGGTTCTGGCCAATCAGATTCCGAGCCCTGCTGCGTGTCATCGACCCTGTTGCCAGTGTTTGGCATCGTGTTGCCGAGTTGTGATCCTTTTCTTTACTACCTACTACTGGCTGATCGCTGGCTATCATCTCTGCTATATAAGTTGTTGGGCCTCTTTGCAATTTTGATAGTTTTCCTTATAACTTTTGAGAAGTTTATCTTATGTCCTGTGTTTCACAAGTGTTGGGCCAGAAGAAATTGTTTTTTTTTTTGCTTGATAACATTTATATATTCGTCTTTTCTGGCGCTTACTTTACGGTTGGTTTGACTTTCTCCGCATGGAATTTCGTACACTCCCTGGTTTCCTAGGGGGATTTTTTTTTTAAAGTATTGGCAGGAAATCGTTTATTAAATGCTCTGGACGTTGATTACAAATTTCCTATAGGTTTTTTAAAATTTGACTGTGGTAGATCCGAATTGAACGTTTAAGATCATTAAAATATATTGTATGTCATAGAATCACTATTTTGATGAGAAAAAAAGAGTTTTTGTCTGCATCTTACTTCTAGAGACCCAAGATTTTAGATCCAAGATGGCTGTAAATACATATATTTTGTAGTACTAGTAAAAATATTCTGAATATGGATTATTTGTTTATATGTCATCGGCATTAGCATTACCCAATGTGCAACACAAAGAGGTTTCGTGATCCGCCTTGCATGTGACTTGGCCCTGAAAAGGACCAAGAAATGTGTAGTTAATGTAAGTAAATATATTTGAATTATTAATTGCAATTTATTACTTCAGCAGCACTGAACTTCATAAATAGACAATATTCTACACCATTTTGGGTATGAAAACTTGAAAACTCCAACTCAAAACTTGATATTGGTATTCAGCGATTCCAAAACCCTTAACTGGATACCCAACTAGTACTTTCATGGCATAAAATGATTTTAACATTTTTCAGCTGCTATCTTGCATTTGCCATCTTTAAATATTAAAAAATAAATAGGAAGGTTTGTAACCAGCGATGCCAATAAGCACTAACTGCATATCCAACTTATATTTATATGACACAAAATGATTTTTACACTTTTTAGCGACCATCTTGTATTCGCCATCTCGAAATCTTAAAAACTAATGGGACATTCGTAACCAGCGACCCCAATAACCCTTAATTGCAAAGCCAACTCATACTTTTATGACACAAACTGGTTTTTACACTTTTCAGAGGCCATCTTCTATTCGCCATGTTGAGATTTTAACAAGCTAATACTAGATTTATTATCGGCGACCTCAAAAACATTTGAGAAGTGAATTGCAAGGGTTAAGAGCGTTTTTTTTTTGTAAGAATTGGATTAAAAATATTAGATTAATTTTAGCAGTTACTTTCTTGCGGTGGTCATTGTTGCTCCAGCTGACGTTTCGGTGAAATCTCATTCACCATTTTCAAAGCTCATTGTATGGCGTCTACAGCTGCCTTATAATCCTGAGAGGGACTCAACACATACACGGGATGCCCGAAAACCTTCGATTACACATCACACCCGTGAAAATATCCGACATAACATATATATATATATATATATATATATATATATATATATATATATATATATATATATAAGCACTAACTTAGTTTGTTAATCATGGCGTCTGAAAATCTGAAATGTAGCTGTTACTATGAAACGGCCGTTATGCCAAAAAATGTAATATATGTGACAAATAACAAAGTATAATCTTGTTCGTATTACATTTGAAAATCACTTCCTTGTTCAATAATATCAAATAGCAGCTTTTGAAAGATCAGCTTCATATGCATATTTAAATATTGATAATCACATTCCAGTGGATATTAGAAATATTGTTTTCTCAAACGTTATCTAATATCTAAATGTCCTTACTCATTGAATGGGTTTTTAATAATGTGTGAACCTGAGAACTTCGATTTTGTATGTTGTTTTTATGTAGTGTTGTAATGTAATCCTAGTAGTTAGTAGTGATTATTTTATTTTATTTATTTAATATGAACGTATTAATCGCCTCTTACACTTTAAAGAATTGTTGACCACGCAGTTTGTTTTTCATGTACCAGAACAAAAAGAAATCATTGGGTGCTGTATACTAAATGAGTCCCCAATTCCATGTTTTGAATGCTCAAAAAGTCACATGTTTGAGCCGATGTTTGAAACCTCATATTGTCATGGTAGGCAATAATCCGACATCTCCGCTTTGTTTTCCTCAATTTACCGTAAACTTCCTGCAAGCAAGTGGTTGTGTATCATTCAGAATTGACCGTTTTACGATTCTTTAAAAGCACGGGTGCGACATGACCAGTTTTTCCAAAAAAAACAGAAGATCATTTGCTTCAAAATGCTTGGTATGCGAGCTCATTATGGAAGACTGCTTTCCGGCTCATACGCATAGATCCAAGTTTCTTTGCGTGGCGTGATCTTATAAATGTTCTTTGAAGTACCATGATCGTATTTTTTGAGCAATTTCTTGCACCCTCAGAGTTTTCCGTTTCCGAAATACAAACGGCTACCATCATAATAACCTTACAGTTTAGATATTGTGTTGCTTAAGGGGTTCTAGAACCAAAAATTATAAAACAGTACAGAGGCCATTGAAAACCACGTTTCAATAATTTAACTCGATAGGAGCTCTTAAAGTAAACAATAAAATTGTAGTCGGGCAAATTTAACGCATTTCAATAAGTTCACTTTTTTTTAAAAAAACATTCAAGGTTGATATGATGTCATATTTTGAAAAGTTATTCTAGATATAATCCTTTGTTCGTCACCACCTCTTATAATAGTATAAAAATTAAAGATTATCTAAAAAGTATAGAATCAGTAAAATAGTTTAGTTTCAAGGGTCAAGTTAATTTATTAAATTTACTAATAAATCTAATTTTTGAATTTGAACCGCATCAAGATAATTAGTCACCGTGCCAGCTACATGTAATCCAGCGTAATCGTGCATTATTACGAATCTTTTATATCAAGTATAGCCAGTATATGGCGAAATATAATTTTACAAGATGTTTTCTATATAAAAGTCACAAATGACTTTTCCCGTTACTGCAATTTTGACAAGACATGGCCAAGTGGTTTTGGCTTCTCTCGCCATCCTGCTTTTTGACCTAACATAAATTTCCTTACACTTAGTAACTTATTTTTGAAATGCATGGGTATCAACGTGCGATTTCGTGTAGAACGAACTATCAAAAAACAGTCATCAGTAGCTGTTGTAAACCTTTTGCTCCCTTAACCAGGTCTTAGTAAAGTTCCAGTCTCTTGAATAATATTCGATGCTGAAACGTCATGCGATATCTTAATCGACAAACTAAGTATCGATCATACGGTCTATAGAAAAACCACACACAAACAGATACCTGAATGCCGATTCTCACCATCATCCATCACAGTTATAATCAGTCGTCAACACACTGATCTCCAGATCCTTGCTATTAACCAAACCCACGAGAAGAACTCAACAACATCACAGCAGCTCTAAAACAAAACAACTACAAAGCACATAATATCAAAAAGCCATAAAATTGAACGCAAAGGCAATAGCAGAGAAAACAGAAGATGACAAATCCAAACCAAAAACCACACTGCCATACATAAAAGGTGTAACAGACGTAATTGGAAGAATTCTGAGAAAGCATGACATATGCACAACTGATAAGCTACACATAACAATACACAAATTACTGGACAATCCCTAAGACAAAATTTGGACATTTGGAAAACCCGGGAGTGTACAGCATCCCATGTAGAGATTATGAAAGAGAATACATCGGCTAAACAAACAGAAGAAACTCTAGCAGAATTCAAGAACATAAAAATAGCATAAAGAATAAGCAAACTACATCAGCTTTATTCCAACATCATCAGGAGACAGGACACACTATAAATTTCCAGGAAATCAAACAGATCTCCAATAAATCACTATATAACGCGCATTATGAGAGAAGCTCTCGAACTACAAAAAACTGAAAACCTTAACAAGAGACATAATGCATAAAACATCTCATATCTCATATAGATGGAAAACTCTAATTTAAACTCAACCAAAAATAACGCACCAGAGAAATAGGATAATGAGACGAGAGGAGGCTCGGACCCAGGGAAGCAAATAAAACCAACCAGGCGGAACCAAAGTATAACCTGCACAAGCGCCATACTATAAAGAGGTTGATAGAGAACCAACACGCTCATTCCAAGTCGAGCACCCATCACGGAAGCATCACTTCAAAATGCCAGCTGATATGTTGCAAATTGTTCACGGACTGTTATAGATGGTGTTACGTGTGTACCATCTACTGTCCAGCTTGTGTTACTCCAATCAAGATTGTTTATGTTGTGGGTTATAATGCCATAATTTGTAATAAATGTGACCCAGATCAAAAATCATTAGAATCTTTACGAACAAGAAGTACAGAATACAGACCTTATCTCGTGAAATGTTTTACAAAAATGATCTGTTGAGAAAACATATCGAATTACTCGAAGATAAAATAAGCTATACAAAGAGACAATGAAGGAAGCTATAAAATCGCTAGTTACTTCACAAGTGGAAATCCTGAGTAAGATAAACACGATGGAGGTTGCATCCATCATAGGAAGATTTCCATCGAACACTTATTTAGAGGTTAACTATCCTGAATAGTCACAGTCTCCCGCCAATTCTTTTTCTGAAAATATTGCCGGTAACCATACTAGTAAGGATCATGAAATTCCACCTAGTATCTGAAAATAAATACATATCCTAAGTACTCGACAATGGTCGTCAATCTTTTAATTGTCACAACCAATTGACACTGATAATTGATAAACTGATGTTGGGAAAATAATCCATTATTAAAAAATAGGATAAATATAGAGAAGGACTAAAAATTAATTGTTGAAAAATTAAATACTGATGGAAGAAGAAACTCGTTTAAAATAGATGTAGCTTTTAGATTTTATGAAGTTTTTGGCCAGAAGAAATAGTTTGTCGTAGATTTAACTTTAAAGTTAATGGTAATTGAACTTCTAAACCTGGTGCATTTAACTAACAAGCTTTCTCGTGATCGTGTTGATCTGGACATCTGTAAGAAGTCCTTAAACAGTTTCAAAAACTTTAAAGTGATTGGCCCTGTTGCCAGTGTTTGGGGTCGTGCTGCCAAGTTATGACAGGTTTCTTTACTATCTACTACTTGTCGATGTTTCATATATATATATATATATATATATATATATATATATATATATATATATATTAACTATGGTTGAGAGTAAATATATACATTCTTAAAGAGATAACAAACTTAATTTAAAAACTTATGTTTTAACAAATGCTCAGATTTATGTCCACCTCTTTCAATGCACATGGGAACTCTTTTCTGAAATGGCTGTTGAACTTGAATTAACATATTTGGTGTTATAGACCGAAACATTCTTATTCGTTCTTTTATATTTTCGGGTGTCCTTAATGATGTATTACAAACAATACTTTTAATATATCCCCATAAGAAAAAATCAGAATTTGTTATATCCGAATTCATTGCTGGCTAGTATTGTGTTCCTCCACGCCCTATCTACCTATTTTGTGGAACCTTTTTTTTTTGAGCCACTGTGTATATTTCAGAAAAATTTTAAAACTTAGTCCCAATAGACTTATACATCTCTTATTTAAAATATTTTATCGTTTCTGGTTATATGCTAAAAACAGAATATATAAAGAAAAAGGGTTTTCAGTTTGTTTGGAATAAACCAAAAATTACTCTATCAATGGAAACCAAATTTTTATCCGCATTTCTCAGTATAAATGAAAAGGTTTAAATAAATTCGTGAATATTTATGTGGGTAACGACATAAATTTAATATATGCATACCTACTCAATATTCCATATGAATCATATTATCGACAACAATGATTTATTTTCCTACAAAGTCTTTTAATCTTATCTATGTAACATATTTTTGGTATTTTGTTATACATACATTCATATCTTGTATAAGTTAACCTTTGAATTTTAGTACAACTATAATCAACACTTGTAACTAAAAATAAAAACGCATAATCGAAATATTATTGCAACATTCTTACTATTCATAATTAAATTAAACTGTAAACAACATAAAACTGTATATTTATCAAGCAGAACATGTCGCAAATGTCAAAAGGTATCCGGGAAAAAGGTCAGTGAAAAAGCTAATATTTAACATCGAGTAAGAATTATTTTCTTTTTACCCCTGAAATAATGTATGTTCGGGCATTCAGGGCGATGATCTTTCTTGTGTAAGAGGAAATTGTCCCCTGTACTAAACTGGTTCTAAAATTAAATTTAATCCCCGATTTAATTGCTCATAATTTCAATTCGTACTATAAAAGTAGTCGGTGTTAAATATAGAATTAAAATACGTTTCAAATGTCATTTCCTAGCGCCATCTCATATGTGGCACTTGAAGTTAATGCCAAAAAGCAACCTGGATTTTATCTGATATCAAATATTTGATTCAAAGTTAAATTAGGAAGTTTTTAATATATAATGGTAAAATTTATATATATATATATATATATATATATATATATATATATATATATGGTAACGTTTGTTCGGTTTCTTATTGAAACTTGTAAACGTTTCGCCAAAATCTCATTTGGCATCTGCTGTGCTTGCTAGTTGAAGATTAACTTCTTTCGGAAAATGGCTATAGCGCTGTTTCATCTTCATTTGGGACTCATCAGGTCATTGTATCCGGTACAATCCATCATCTCGCGGTCTTGCCCTATCTATTATTTGTAAAATGTAAAAACAGCAAACAAGTCACAAGAGCAGTACCCACTAATAATGCCGACGGTAAAATAAAAATAGAAATATACCAAATACGATACACATAATACCCAAAGGATTGGTTCGCATTCGGCATTAGCAACCAAACTAACCGCAAATTTTCGCAGTTCAAGCGGGTGTTACGCAAACGATCTCCCTCTGAGAGCGCTGCGTGTCTTTTAAGCCAACAAATATAAAAAAGAGATAAGTTATCGTCCATGTGTTTTTAAATTAAAACAGAAAATTCTCAGCTGCTCTTGTGTTGATCTATCTGCTGTTCTTACATTTTAAAAACATAACTGGGAGATGATGGATTGTACCAGATACAATGTCGCTGTCGTCATTTTTCGGATCCCGAAGCGTCTCCATTGTCTTGGAGTTCTCCGCACTTTTTAGTACGAGAGTAATGTTTACTAACAATCTGTATATATATATATATATATATATATATATATATATATATATATACATATATCAATATATAAATATGAAATGAAATTAGGGCAGTGTGTTGCAGTATATTAATAAATTTTAAGGCTAAAAACCACAGTTACCATAATTCCAATAAAAATAACACTAACCACAACATTATCAAAAAAATGTTAACAAAACAAAAATTTCTAAGAAACAATCCAGATCTAATTGTTTTACAACCTGATAAACAAAACAGTTGTTATGAAATATTCGGATTACGATGTAAAAATCATGCAGTAACTCAATGACACCAACACTTATAAAGAAGTTAAAGCTGATCCTACCAACTCATGCCACAAGAAAAATAACGACCTAGTAAAAAAATGGGAAAACAAACAGTTTATTTCGCAAAATGTAGCAAAAGACCTAATTATAAACAGCGCTTCACCACTACGCATAAATGGGCTACCTAAATTGCATAAACCTGCAACTTCATTTGGACCAATTGTATCTTGCATACAACTGTCTTTTAATGCGCTCTCAAAATATCTCAAAAATATTTTATTAAATGTAATAGGCCGAAATAATTTTCATATTAAAGACTCATGGAGTTTTAAAGAAAAAATAAAAAAAAACGTTCAAATCCCAGAAAACCATGTGTTAAATAGAATTAGAAAAAAATAGCCAGAAATAAAAAAAAATATCGATATATCTTTAGATGACTTTCTTGAAGCTAAATAAATCAGCCTAAACTGTACAAATTTTAAATACAAACATTTATTCTTTAAGCAGATTGAGGGTTGCGCAATGGGGGTCTCCATATCGAGTGTTATTGCTCAATTAGTGTAAGAAAATCTAGATTATGAAGTTATCAACAGCCTAAAATTCAAATTACCATTTTTCTACAGATATGTGGATGATTACATAACAGCCATTCCAAAAAATGAAGAGTCATACTTCTTAAACGAATTTAACAGCTATCATGAAAAATTACAATTTACCATAGAATTTGAAAATGATAACCATATAAACTTCCGATATATAACATTGTATCACAAGAATGAGGCAATACTGAGAGGTACACAAAATCTACATGGTCTGATTCCTACAATTCTCAAACCATATGGGCAAAAAAATCGGTAATAATTGGAATAGCCTATAGAACCATCATCCTTAGTAGCCCCGAAGTTCGAAACAACTGTATCAAAAAAGCAAAAGAGGTCTTTATGCCAAACTCTTACCCAAATAAACTGATTAATATTTTTTTTAAAAAATTGTAGAAAAATACAAATAGGGAAATACTAAAGCAGAAAATTTAGAAGGTAATAAAATCAAAAAACAATATATTTCCTTGCCATATATACCAAATCTTTCCGAAAACTTTCAAACTTTTTTCAAGAAACATAATATAACCACTAGTATGTATGAAAGAACGAATAAGAACATCATTTCTCTCCATAACACTAAATATATTAATTAAAATTAAGTAATCATTTCACGAAAAAGTTCGCTTATGCACGGAGATGGACAATTTGAGCATTTGTTAAAGTTTTTTAAATAAGTATATATTTGCTATTAACCTTGTCATGACTATTTTTTAAACTGATTGGTGGTTACATATCTATATAAATATTCACAAAATCGACTTTTCAAAAGTAAATTACAAAAGATGTATGTCTAAAACTGAAAATGCTAATTTATCAAAAAACTATAAAAAATATGTAAAAATCATTTTAACACAATTGTAAATACTGGTCAAATTCGAATATAAATTCAATATTAAATACAGGGTGCTCCATTTAAAGTAAGAAAATTATTTGTCTTTAATGATAATAAAAAGTTTTAATCGATCCTGTATAATTTTTTGAGATTATTTTTATTTTACAATAAATTGTCATGATTTTACTAAAAACCCAGTATAATTTAATATATCTAGCTTGAATAGGCAAGGCAGACACAGCTCTTAAATTATGAACTACAATTTCAAGAATAAATATGTCATGAACGACTTGTCTTAGATATATGAAACATAACAGTAACTTACCCTTAGTTGGCTCATGCTATCCAAATATACAATAATACGAGTATACAAGGCTTTCCCTTTAAATTTAGACAACTTTGGCGTAAAACTTTTATATATACATATATGACTAGTTTGGTTATTCCGGGTTTCAATCCGTTCGAACGGATTGAAACCCGGAATAACCAAACTATTCATTCTACCATCCGTGAAAACCTACGATATAACATATACATATATATATATATATATATATATATATATATATATATATATATATATATATATATATGTATATATATATATATATATATATATATATATATATATATGTATATATATATATATATATATATATATATATATATATATATATATATATATATATATATATATATATATATATATATACAGGGTGATTCAAAAATCGATCACGAAACTTAAGGGGGTGATTCTACTTGACAAAATAAGGGTAGAGCTTCATATAATTTTTTTTCAAAATGTCATTCGTTTTCGAGTTACAAGCCGTCCAAGTTCAAGTTTTTATTTTTTGTTTTTTGAATTACTCGCTTACAGGAAAACCGATTTGACTAATATTTGAAAGATAGGCTAAGTCTTCTGCGCTTCATCATTTTAGTAACAATTCACATTGATTGTTTGCCGCTAGAGGGCACTTTACCTACATTGAAAATTGTTTTTTGTCATAATTTTTTAGTGTTGACAGCTACAGTAGTTTTTGGCATAATTTCTGAAAGACTGATGCCAGGCCTTTAAAAAAGGTGCTCTTTATTTACATCGCTAAACCCAACGGTTTAGACGTAAATCACCCTTAAAAATTAAGTGGTAAATTTACTTTTCTCATTTCATTACCACCAGCTACCAGGTAAATAGCTATCAAAGTATACTAGAGCTGTCAGTTTAACATCAAATAAATTCGCTTTTTAAACTATTTAATTTATAATCTTAAAATAACTAATAATGGCTAATCAGTAAATATTCATATTATGGATTATTGCGATATACATTTAATTGATAAAAATTAATGAAACAGTACTAAACAAACTAAAAAAGATTCTCAAAATGTCCCCCATTTTCTTCAATACATTTCCTAACACTCTTCAAAAAATGTCGCCTAACTCGATGAAAAATTTCTGGTGTTTCTTTAATAATTTGGCACTTTTCGATTATCCTGAAGCGAAGATCCTCGACGTTGATTACTGGAATATCGTACACCAATTGTTTCAAATGACCCCAAAAGAAAAAATCCATAGGATTAAGGTCTGGTGACCTCGCTGCCCATGCCAATGGTCCACTTTGTCCTATCCATCGCTCAGGATACGTTGCATTCAAATACTGTCGGACACGTATACTAAAGTGGGGCGGAGCTCCGTCTTGGAGGATCCACATGTTGGCCCTTACTTCCAATGGCACATCTTCCAGATACAATGGGAGACGATTTTGGATAAAATCTAAGTATACGTCACCAGTTAATGGGCCATCAAAGAAATGAGGACCAATAAGGTAATCTCCTATTATCCCTGCCCACACATTTAGTGAAAATCTACGCTGATGTTTCGTTTCTACCACATTGTTTGGGTTCTCGTTAGCATATGTGTGGATGTTGTGTAGATTTGTTATGCCATCACGAGTAAAACCAGCTTCGTCAGTGAATAATATGACGCCAATTAATCGATTATCGTGTTCATACTTAGCTAGGATCTGATTGCACATTTCCAACCGTCTCGGCCGATCATCGTCATAAAGAGCCTGCACCTTTTTTGAATGAAACGGGTAGAGTTGTTCTTCTCTTAGTATCCTCCATGAACTAGCCTGACAGAGCCGCACTTCATTCCCAATTTTTCTAGTACTAATACCTGGATTATCTTCAATAACTTCAAGCACTCTTTCTTCTTGTTGCACGTTTCTAGCAGTTCTAGGTCTTCCCCTATTTCCATTATAACTTTTAAAGGAACCACATTCCGCAAGCCTCCTGTGCACACTGGAAAATGTTTGAGCATGAGGGATATTTCTTTCCGGATAACTCTCCATATAATATCTTCTTGCCAACTCTGCATTACCATTTGTTTTTCCATAACAAAAATGGATATCACAATATTCGATATTTGAATATTGGTGATTAGCCATTATTAGTTATTTTAAGATTATAAATTAAATAGTTTAAAAAGCGAATTTATTTGATGTTAAACTGACAGCTCTAGTATACTTTGATAGCTATTTACCTGGTAGCTGGTGGTAATGAAATGAGAAAAGTAAATTTACCACTTAATTTTTAAGGGTGATTTACGTCTAAACCGTTGGGTTTAGCGATGTAAATAAAGAGCACCTTTTTTAAAGGCCTGGCATCAGTCTTTCAGAAATTATGCCAAAAACTACTGTAGCTGTCAACACTAAAAAATTATGACAAAAAAACAATTTTCAATGTAGGTAAAGTGCCCTCTAGCGGCAAACAATCAATGTGAATTGTTACTAAAATGATGAAGCGCAGAAGACTTAGCCTATCTTTCAAATATTAGTCAAATCGGTTTTCCTGTAAGCGAGTAATTCAAAAAACAAAAAATAAAAACTTGAACTTGGACGGCTTGTAACTCGAAAACGAATGACATTTTGAAAAAAAATTATATGAAGCTCTACCCTTATTTTGTCAAGTAGAATCACCCCCTTAAGTTTCGTGATCGATTTTTGAATCACCCTGTATATATATATATATATATATATATATATATATATATATATATATATATATATATATATATGTATATATATATATATATATATATATATATATATATATATATATATATATATATATATTATATATATATATACATATACATTATAACTACAATATTGGAAAACAAGAAGCTGTAATCACAATTAGGAAAACTGTAATTAAAAATATTTAAAAATATATACCATATTTATATAAAATAAAATAACGGTGCAGCAAATAAAGAAATTAGAAATAATTTTCTGAATGATATATACATAAAAGAACTCGGTACAATACACAATTATTTACAGTTTTGCTTTGCGTTGAATTAGAACCCGAAACAAAAATACCAGAACCTTTTTTACCTTTTGTGCAAATTTAATTACGGAAAAGGAAGATTGTGTTCAGCAAACGAGACCATCTGTTTCTTACCTAAATTCGAATGAACTTTGTTCATTCAACACAGTTGATACTGATTTAATTCTTGATGTATAAATTATAGAATTATTATGTCCACTGATATAATCACAAAATAGCCAAATTTCACCAAAGGAAACGGGCCTTTTTAACTCTATACTGCTTTAAAAAATATATAATTTATAGTTCTACTTTATTTCGTTCCAAAATCAGATATAGATATTGAAGATTTAGCTTTGCACTTTTACCTAATTAGTCATCCTTAATGGAGACGCGCCATTTTTATTTGATTTATGTACTAATCATTAATCAATCAGCGTTTAAAACATAAATACTTTTAAAAATGTATGTAGAACATCACACTAACTTAATTAGATTACCTGTTGGAAGTGGAACGATTTCTATTCGGGCCAAAAAATTGTCTTGAGGTCTATCGAGGTCTAAGATAAAGCGAATTACAATAAAAAACCACCTATAGATGTCTGACTTTGCAAAAATGATGAAATGTCGAATTGCAGTAATCATGATTTACATTAAATTCTTAGTTATCTAAAATCTTTATAACTGCACGAATTAAAAAGTAAATTTCTCTTAAAAGTCAACAGAACATTCAGACAGAAAAAAAGTCATTCTAAAATGCCGATACAAATCAAAATTGATGTATTGACCAAATCTGTGAAATCAGTGCTTTTGTAAGGAATTTTCAATATTCTATATCTATCTATCCATCTATCTATCTATCTATATATATATATATATATATATATATATATATATATATACGTATATATATATATATATATATATATATACGTATATATATATATATATATACGTATATATATATATATATATATATATATATATATATATATATATATATATATATATATATATATATATATATATATATGAAGATACACTGTGAAAAAATGAATCATCGCTTGTGTGTATATTATGGAAATCGTAAACTTAACTAAATCACGGTATCATGTAAAAAAACATTTTCCAGCAGTTTAAGAGGGGGGAGGGCAAAAGTATCATACTGTGTGAAGTTATCTACTTTTCCCGACATTAAGGAATATTTGAGGCTAACACCGCATAAAATTATGAATTTTTTATTAATATTTTTTCAATTCTATATTCCCTCGACTCCCTAGAAATTAGAAATATATTTTGATTTCGAGTCATAAATTACGTAGAAGAAAGAAAATGTTTTAAATTGTAGAATAGTATGTGTGATATGTATATATTTATTTATTTATTTATTTTTTATTATTTTCTTGGGATTATGTTCACATTTAAAATATGATTTTCATCGCTTTGACGTTTCGTTCTTTACTTAGAACATCTTCAAAAACAATCGTCTAAAATTTAAAGCGAATTATGAATATAATATAAATACAACACATACTTAAAATTCAACATTTATGTTTATGTCAGTTCTGTCATTTACTGTATGTGTTTACTTTTTGATGGCTATCATTTCTTTTATTATTAATTTATGATAATTTTTGTCCTTGTCGACTATTTTGGTATCTTCCAAGTCAAAAGAGTGCTGTTCATTCTTTTCATATTTTGTCAAGGCTGTAATAGCATTTTTGGTATATTTACGCTACTAAAGCCTTGACAAAACATGAAAAGAATGAAAAACACTCTTTTATCTTTGAGGATGATAGCCATTATACAGAAAATACATACAGTAAATGACAGAACTGACATAAACAATCTTAGTTAAATCTACGACAATATAATTTAGGCGTAGTATATTCCCTTAACAATATCAAAAATGTATATATCTCCTTAAAAGCAAAAACAAATTCCTTTAATTTTTTTGTTCGTGTCCCCGAATATAAAATGCAAGTCCTTGGTGGTTTGTCGATATTAGTAGTAGTTTTGACGAAATCTCAAGGTGCGTAAAATTTACTAATTTTACCTTTTATATAATTATTGTTTCATTTTTTGATTGTTGTATGTATGTTATATTATTGTTTTAAATGTTGAGTTTTAAGTGTGTGTTGTATTTATATTATATTCATAATTCGCTTTAAATAGTAGACCATTGTTTTTGAAGATGTTCTAAATAAAGAACGAAATGTCAAAGCGATGAAAAACTTATTTTAAATGTGAACTTAATCCCAAGAAAATAATAAAAAATAAAAATAAATATCAACGGTTCAAGAAAATCAACACATACATGAATATATATATATATATATATATATATATATATATATATATATATATATATATATATATATATATATATATATAGTTTTTGACTATGAAATACTTTTAAACTTACATTTTTATACCCTGTATAATTGCTAAATTTGTTTAATATATAAATAAATTTGTGTCAAAATAATTCGGCAGGTTATTTGTGTATCCGTTCTTTTTCCTCATTTTCGAGCAATTAAAATATTTTTGGGATTCTTCGGAGCATAGTTTGTATAACTATAAAAACCCGTAGTTCAAATAAATCATGTTTATCTACAGTTTCTTTTACAGTACCATTGACCTTAAAAACACAGAATTGGCAAGGTCTTGGTCTATTTCACTATAAAAATAAAGCAGAGGTGTGTAGTATAGAAGGCCACAGGGGGCGATTGAAGTTAACTTGGAAAAATTTAAATTATATTTAAGAGTAGCTTTTTTACTTCACATTTTTTTAAACTTAATTTAAATATCACTACTCCTAGTTATTTATTTTTTAACATTATGTAAAAGTATGCTTAAAAAGATGATCGTTTTTATTTTCGAAAAATAAGGTGCAATAATGTCCACAGACTAAAAACCACTTCAGGTATTTAAGTTTTACCAATGTAATAGCTGGTGTATCTATGATTGCATGTAAATCGCTCTAGATGTGACAGTTTCGTTTGTTTATGAAACTATTTGACCATAAATGAGCTTTATCATTGAAGATGATTTTTTATGAAGTATTGACGTTGTTTCAAGTTGTTCTAAAGCCCAATCTGCAAAATTTCTACGCAGTATTATATAGTTTAAGCCCTTGGCTCTATTCAATTTTATACGTTTTCAAACGCAAATCGTTATCAAAAATCTTTCGTGTAAGGCAAGGGTCTCCAAAGTACGGTCTGTGAGCCAATCCGGTCCACCATAATTTATTTTGATCACACTGTCAAATTTACAATGTAAGTAAATCATACAAAATAATAATCATATATTTTTATTTAACGAACAATTAAGAAACATACATAACAAAACTGAACATTATAATTGTAATTAATGGAATTAGGTATATCTTAAAAACCAACAATAAGTGACATACATAGGTAATTCACATAATGAAATTAAACATTATAATTATGATTAATTAGATGCACGTAGCTGTAACTTTCCGCTGACAATAGCTTGTAGTTGTAGATCAAGTTTACTAGTGGAAATTATCAGCAGCCACTTCAAGTGCTTAATAGTTAATTTGAAACTAAAAATATTTTTTGTATATTTCATTTTGGAGTAGTGCCGAAACGGAAAAAAGTCACCAGGAAATTTTTGCAAGTGATCAAACAGTGTAAGTAGTAAAAGACCCTTATAAAATTCTAGTAATGATTACTTTAAATATTTTTCTTTAAAAATATCGCTACAGTACAAATTAATCATTTTCATATGAAGTTCTGGATCAAAACTTTCTTCAGGGTGTCCAAAAAATACTTGTACAACGTTTGATGACAGATTCTTGACTTCAAAATAGGTCGATTTAAGCCAACTTAGTTGTATCCGATTCTATTTCGTTTAGGCTGTAGAAGTCCCAAATTTCTTGAAAATGTGGTTACTGAATATAGTGATTTTTGATGTGTGGTCTAACAATATAATATGACGTTTTCTAGTGGTATAACGACAGGTAACAAAGTAGTGTAAATGTTACAAAAGTGACGTCCCTTGTAAACAACGCTTCTGATTTTTTATATTATCAACGTTATGACAACCTAGATATTTCTGTCGGATAACCGCATGTATTTGGAAGCTTTTTTACCTCTTGAAAAATTTTCATTAGATGAGCGGTTTTGCCAGGAAAAAATATCTTCAATTACATATATACACCAATTTACTGTAACAATAAAACAGTTTTTAAAATAAATGTTAGAAGTACATGTATGTATTTAAAAGGATTGAAAAAACTAACTAAAAAGAAAACATTAACTAAACAAATATGCAAAATAGCTGCCATTTTTCTAAATACACTTATCAACATTTTTTAAAAAATGAAATTCTCAGGATTATTATTGCCAGCGTTTAAAATGGGCATTAATAATTCTACGCGGGTGTTCGTTCGCCTGAGTCTTGTGTATCTTTGTTTTAAGAGCGCCCCACAAAAAAGAGTCACACATATGTGTAATTCTGGAGAACGTGGTCGCCTCTTCCAATCCATCTGTTAGGATATTGGTCGTGTAAATATTGCCAAATAGTAACGGAAAAATGAGGTGGGGCACCATCATGCACATACCATAACTCTCACCGAAGTAAAATAGGCAAATTTTCAAAAAGAAGTGGTAATGTGTTTTGGAAAAAATTTAGATAAATATTTCCATTTATTCTGTCTTGAATCACAACAGGACCAATAAGGTAGCAATCAATAATACCTGCCCAAACTTTTATTTTAAAGTTGTGCTGATACTGTGCAACTTTAATGACATATTGATTTTTATCTTCATAAACATGTTCTCTATGCAGGTTGGTGACTCCAGATCTTGTAAAGCATGCTTCATCAGTAAACAAAATTTTTCTACCAAAATTTGCATCACAAATTCTTTTGTTTCGAATAAATTCACAAAATGTAAGGTGCATGGGGAGATCAATCGGTAAAAGTTTCTGAACCTTTTGGACGTGATATAGATGTAACAACTGTTCTTTTAAAATATCATTTAGAATAGTTTTATGGATATCCAACTCATGTCCTAAGCGGCGGGTACTAACAATTGGTTCTTCTTCAACTGCTCCTCTTTTTCGACTGTTTGAGTTGTTCGAATACGACACCTATCTTCAAATTTTTTCTCAAAGCTGCTCGTTTCTCGGAGATGACGCTCAATATTGGCAAATGTTTAATAGTTTGATATTCAGCGATTAGGAAATCTCTCCATGTAAAGCCTAATCCTTCTACGCCCAATTTCTTCACAAAACCCATACACAAGGAGCATGTCAACCTTCTTGGAGCGCGTATTGTTGTCCATGTTTAGTAGTAAAATATTCTTACAAATTTAGAATGTTGATTTTACTTTAGTTGACTTGTGTATGCATGTAATTGAAAATATTTTTTTCCTGACGAAACCGCTTATCCAAAAAAATTTTTCCAAGAAGTAAAGAAGCTTCCAAATACATGCGATTATCTGATATAAATATATATAGGTTGTCATAACGTTAATGACATAAAAAATTGGAAGCGATGTTTACAGATGACCTCACCTTTATAACACTTGCACTAATTAATAGCCGGTCGTTATACCACGTTATAATATAGTGTTGGACCATCCACCAAAAATCATTAAATTCAGTTACCACGTTTTCAATAAATTCGGGAAAAATCAATATTTTCTTAAAACTTTCACGTCTTCTATCGCCCAAACGAAGTAGTATCGGATAGAGCCAAGTTGGCTTAAATCGACCTATTTTGACTTCAAGAGCCTGTCATTAATACGTATTTTCCGGACATCCTGTATATCGGTTTCAACAGGATTTTGAAAGATCTTAGCATCGTTTGCAATTGCATCAAAATCTGAAAAACGAGACTCAAAATTTATATTTAAAGCACCCAGAGCTTCAGTTGCGAAATCTACCGGAAATGGAGTCTCATTTTGCTGATTGAATGTTTGACATGAATTAATGCTTTTTGTTCAATTGAGATTATAACAAAACAATTTTTTGTCAGAAGCTGTCTTCCTCCTTGTAATTTTAAATTTAGATCGTTCATATATTTAGTCAAATCTGTCTAAAATGATAACCTCTGTAACCACTTAGGACGATTCCTTTCAATCAAGAAAATTTCGATTATTGCTCGGATGTAAAAAAAATGCTTTAGAAGTTTTCGCAGCTAAGCCAGCGTACTCCAGTATAATAAGGTAAGTCATTTTCTTCAATCTCTTCAATAAATTCGCTAAATTCGCTAGGATTGAGCGCATGTGATCTGCTATAAAATAGATAACAGCTGACCTGGCTGGCTTTAAAATTTCTGACACATCAAGGCATTTTCCGCACAAAGACTGCTGATGAATGATACAATATACCATTAATGGTTTTGAGTCACCGTCATTTTCTGTTGCCTTTGATGCAAGAGCAACGGCACCTTCATTTTTCCCAAATTTGTATTTAACACCGTCAGTAGTGCTCCACTTCAAGTTTTTCCATTGAAGATTATTGTTCTAAATAGCATTTTCAACTCCTTTAAAAATATCTTCTCCATTCGTCGTGCCGTGGATGCTATAAACGTCATAGCTCTTCATATACTTTATAATTGTTTTATATATCCCTTAAATAAAAAGTAACAATTGATAGGTGTCTGAAACATTTTTTGATTCAAATTTGGTCAAAAAGAATCACTCTAAGGGTCGATTTTTTCAGACAATTGAGCTAATATATTTTATGCAATAACATCTACTCTTCAAGCTACTGTGTTTGCTGATAAACTGATGTTTTTAAAAAATTTGCTTTTTCTGGACACCTTCTGCTGATGCAATTATGCAATCCTCAATTAATTCGCCGTCAGTAAAGGGTTTCTCATTTACTTTCTTAAGCAACGATTGCTGAAATTTCATCTCGCATTCCAAAAATTTATATTTTTCTTACCGTAGACTTCCTGTAAATTTGGAGTAATTCTGAGAATGTTTAATCTTATAGTGACGTGTTATATTCGTCGAGGACATTTGAAATTATATATATATATATATATATATATATATATATATATATATATATATATATATATATATATATATATGTATATATATATATATATATATATATATATATATATATATATATTACCTTAATACTTTATCCAATCACGAAATATTGATATCCCCACTGCTCTTTGACTAATCTATACTCACTATCTACCTTTCATTTCTTTTTCATGTTTATACGCAAAGTAATTTTTTTAACAAAAGCATGCCATAAAGCAACTAAATAACAAAAATCCTTTGAGTTCGCACCAAAAACCAACACAAAACGGATCACTGCGAGCCTAGGTCACGCTGCTCGATAACAATCGAAATACGATGACGCTTTCATTATCTCCTTTGATGCCGGCACCCGAAGTCTGCAAAATTCAAAGGAGCTTGTTACGGGCGCAGCTAGCTAGGCCAAGGAAGGTATCCGAAGTGTCCATCTCCGATTTTAATAAAACTTCAATATGTTGTTGAGGGTTCAAAAATAAGAGATAAGTATTTTTTTATCTGTGGAGATTCATTATAACAGGGTGAAAACCGCCCCTAAAGTTTACTCGTAAAAACAGTATTTTTAAAATATCTCAGGTTGTAAGTGAGATATCTTTACAAAACAAAATGAGAGTTATTTGTTATTCGAAATGATGTTAAACTATGGTGTTTTCAACCCCAAGGATATAATCCCTTATTTCTTATTAGGGTTAACCATATATTTACGCAGGTAATTTAATTCTAAAAATTACGAAATTTAATGGAATTATTTGAAAATATTTTTCTCACGAATACCATAAGTAACTTAAGTTGACGGGTTTCGGGGTTTCTAAAAAGAACCTAGCAAAGAGAGTGAGCCACCCCCGAATACATTTTTTTTTTAAATTCCAAGTTCTAATTGAGATATCTTTACAAAACAAAATGGAAGTAACTTTTTATTTGAAATAATGTTGCATTATGGTATTTTTACCCCCAAAACATGTCATCCCTTATTTTTTATAACGGTAAACCATATATTAGCGCACGTAATTTAGTTCTACAAATTACGAAATTTAATTAAATTGTTTCAAAGTATTTTTTTCACGAATACCATAATTAACTCAAGTTGACATGTTCTGGGGTTTCAAAAAATGAAGTAGTAAAGGAGGGTGAGTCACTCTCAAATACATTTTTTTCAGATCTCAAATTCTAATTGAGATATCTTTACAAATCAAAGTGGAAATTATTTGTTAGTTGAAGGGAGGTTATACCATATTGTTTTAACCTTATAGATATCATTCCTTACTTTTTATGAGAGTTAATCTCATTTACGTAATTTAATTCTGGACATTACCAAATTAAATCAAATTTGTTGATAATATCTTTTTTATGAATACAATAAATAACTTAAGTTGATGTGTTTTGGGGTTTCTAAAAATAAACTAGTAAAAGAGGATAAGCCACTGCCAAATACGTTTTTTTTAATATCTACATTTCTAATTAAGATATCTCTACAAAACAAAATTAAAACTACTTGTTATTCGAAATAATGCTAAATTGTGGTATTTTCACTCCCACTTCTTTATTTTTTGTAAAAGTAAACCCTAATATCATGCATATATTATTATTGTCAAAATTGTCAAGAAATCATTATTTGTCATGAATTATAATAAAGACATGAATACTTAGCCAATGAAATAAGTTTATATTTTCTGTTCATATCAACTGAAATTTGGCAATTTGAAGAAAATTATACATGTGGGTGAAAATATTATAGTTCAACTTCATTTCAAGTAAGTAGTTTCTAATTTGTTTCGTAAAGTTATCTCAATTAGAACTTGAGATGTAAAAAAAAGTATTTGGGGGTAGCTCACCCTCTTTTACAAGTTTATTTTTAGAAACTCCGAATCACGACTACTTAAGTGACATGGTAATCGTGAAAAAAATATTACTTTTACGGGTAAACTTTAGAGGAGGTTTTCACCCTGTTTTAATGAATCTCCACAGAAAAAAAAATACGTATCTCTTTTTTTTTGTACCCTCTACAACATATTGAAGTTTCATTAAAATCGGAACCGGACACTTTGGATACCTTCCTTGTTAATGGAAGAGTAGTCGATTGATGGGCTTTGTATGCACAGCATCAATATTTTCAGCACTATGTTTCTGGCGCGTTGGATTTTTAACTTCACAAATACCATCAGTTAACTTGAATTTATTGATCAAATTGTAAATTGCACGCTCTGAAAGTTGATTATAGAAAAAAAAATACAACATAACGGAATGCATGGCAGCCAAACGCGTGGTCGTTTTTAAACAAATATTGATTTGTGTTAATAACATATTTTTAAATTCCGTAAGTTTTTAAACTAAAGAGGACACCTTTATCTGGGTTACATGGCTTTTCAATAATAACAACACGTATACTGACCAAAAAATTATTAAAAACAGATAAAATAATTAATGACATGAGCGGTTTAATAGACGGTCGCCCCCTCCGACCACAACGTGGCACTGATTCGCTGCAGAAGTGAAGGCGGAATTTTTGCAATCACTTTATTTTATATTGGTACTTAAATTTGGCCAAGATTCTTTCGGTCTGTTTGCACCGTTACATCAAGATACCAGCTTCCCATTATTGTTTTTTTATTGTCCTTATTTGGAGTGCACATCGGCGATTCTGTGTATGCTTTCTTCACTGAAATCCTCGTCGAATACAGGGTTGAACTAGGCAATATTTAACACGTTTGATGTTTATTAAGGAGAAAAAGGATTTATTTTCTTTTGCTATGTGGAATTTTTCTACATATATATATATATATATATATATATATATATATATATATATATATATATATATATACCTTCTGCGTCTGAGCGCAAGATCACACTGTTATCAACTCGTGTTTTCGAAGCTAACATGAACTGAAGAAAATTTCGGACACATAGCAGTCACGAAGGAAATCAAGGAAATCCCCAGATTGACAAGCAGTTCAATGTTCATGGCTCTGTTTCTTGAAAATACCAAGAAAAATCTCAGCTTTCGATGTAAACTATCCAGAAGAATATTAAAAATACCGTTTTTGAAATATAACACGTTTTGTATTTTCCAATGTTTAAAAATCTAATATATATATATGCGTAAAGTTGGGGGTTTGTACACTGCAACCTGGTAAATCTATTGTGCCCAGTCGTAAAAGTTACCTTATCGGCTAGAGCAGGTGCTCCAATCCTATTTCCCTCAGGAATCTTAAGATTTTGGACGGCTGCAAGGTGGTGTGCTCCCAAGAACCGAATCCTAGGGTTTTCTAGAGCGCTGCATTCTGCAAGGATATGAGTAGAGGTTTCGTCTTCCTCCTCCTCAAAGCATCTGCACTCTTGTCTTTCCACTAGTCCGAGTTTCTTTAGGTGTCCCTTCAGGTGGCATGACCCCGTCAGGACCCCTGTCAGAACTCTGATCTGGTTTTTGTTCAAGCTTGCGCAGTCTTTGAATCTCTTCTAGTCGTAGTTCCCCAGAAGTATGTTCGCTTGTCTTAATCCTTGCAACTCCCTCTAATAATTGGATCTCTTGCTTTCTTCTTCTATATTTAGTTTTTCCAGCATTACGCTGCTACTGATTCCACAGAAATGCTTTGGCCCCAGAAAATGTATCTCAGCCCCTTTCCTCGCGAGCTTTCTAATATTTCAATCCCCTCTATCCCGTAATAGTGATGTTATATTTTCTATGTTTTACATTTTTTAAAAGATTAACGTTTTGGTAATTTATTTCACCTTCGTCAGAATATATTGTGTAGCTAAAAACAATAGAGCAATAGAGCAATTTTGTTGTCATATTATTTTGTTATTTAACGAAATCTACATTTCCAATATAATATAATATTGAATTGATTTACACACAGTGAGTGCAGTATTTGTTCGTGAATTATCGTTGTACACAATATATAAATAATTTAATAGTTATATCAACAAAATTCTCTATTGTTTTTAGTTACACACTGTATATTCTGACGAAGATAAAATAAATTACCGTTAATTTTGTAAAAAATGTAAAATATAGAAAATATAACACCACTATTACATTTTGATCCCATTTTTAACGGACCATATTCCCAAGCAAAACAAAACAAATATATATATATATATATATATATATATATATATATATATATATATATATATATATATATATATACATAGTAAATAGCAGTAAGTATTACTGAAGATGTAGCTGTGTTTCTATTTTTCTCTTTTTTCCTCATGGGTCTGTCATAACCCGGATGCACCGCGGTCAGGTAAGGTCTATTGTGGTCACATGCTCCTATTTATATAGTGGAAGGCGGGCAATTTCGTATAGATCTGAGTATATTTTTTTATGTATTTTGGCTTGCTGAAGAAGAATCTGTTGCTGCTTCTGCTTTAGCACTTAACAGTTACCAATAAATAGCCATTAATCTCCAAGTATCGTTGAAAGTATGGCTAAATTAATATTTTTATTGATATCATCCAAAGCGGAGGTTTTGTGTGGATCGAGTCTATTATTCTTATATATTTTAGACTGCTGGACAAGAATCTGATCTTATCCAGCCTTATCACTGGGCAGCTTGGAGTAAATACCCGTTAATCGCTATATATTGCTGAAAATATTCCTAAATTAATACTCCCTGTTGATATTATCGAAAGCTGGGGTTCAGTATAGATGGGAATATACTCGATATTTATGTATTTTAACTTGCTAAAAAGAATCTTTTATTGATTGAGCCTTATCGCTAACCGGTTTCGAGTAAATAGTCATTAATCCCAGATATGGTTAAAAAAATGGCTTCTGTCGATATCATAGAAAGCGGACGTTTTGTATGGTCTCAGTATATATTTCTTATATATTTTAGCTTGCTGAATGGGATTCTGTTTATAATTCAGCCTTATCACCTACTCATTTCCAAATCTGTCCAAATTAATACTCGTTGTGAGCTGGGGTACAGTAAAGGTATAAATACATTTTTCTCAAGTAGTTTGACTTGCTGAATATGAATCTATTGTTGATTCAGCCTTATCGCCAACCAGTTTTGAGTGAATAGCCGTCAATCGCTAGGTATGGTTGAAAATATAGCTACATTAATACTTTTGTTAATATCATCGAAAGCGGAGGTTCTATATGGGTCTCAGTATATTTTTCTTATGTATCTTAGCTTTCTGAATAAGAATCTGTTATTAATTCAGCCTTACCATCTACTTGTTTTGAGTAAATAACCGTTATCGCTATTTATTACTGAAAACGTCTCTAAATTAATACTCTCTGTTGATATCATCGAGAGCTGAGGTTCAGTATCGGTGTGAGTATATTTTTCTCATGTACTTTGACTTACTGGGAAAGAATATGTTGCTGAATCAGCCTTATCGCCAATCGGGTTCGAATAAATCCGCATTAATCGCCAGATATGGTTGGCTAAATTAATGGTTGTGTTGATATCATTGAAAGCAGAAGTTCTATATGGCTGAAAATATGGCTCTCTGTAGTTTGGCTTGCTTAACAAGAATCTGTTGTTGATTTAGCCTTATCACCTACCAGAATAATGTAATGCATTTTGCTCACCGTCCACGAAGGAAAATTATTCTTCTCCCTCAAGGGTGTTGTGAAACTATAGACGTGTTCGTATATTGTCAAGGATAATTCGTTAGTTAACAAGGTTTTTGTGATTAATGGGGTTTGTGCTTAAAATTGAAGAGATTTTTGTTTTAAATTAATATTCCATGATGCCATTAAACAAATTTAAAATTAAATCTATTTGTTGCTTTTCAAAAAGTAATACTATTTATTATATTGGTTTATAACGTTATATACATCAAGAATACTAAAACGAAACATGCAGAAAAGATCTATTTGGATTCACATTAACTAAACAGGTATACAAACTGGGACAGAACATCTAATTAAGGGGCATCTGCCGCCTGTATGTCCTCAAGGCATAAAAAATTAGATTTTGTTTAAGGATGGATCTCTTTCATAGAGATAAAAATTTAATTAAAATCGCTTCCCATTAATTTCTGCAGATTTTGGCCTCGTTTATTTATAGATCAAATCGCAAAATACCGTATAAATTAATGGCAATATTTTAGATACAAAAAAACAACTTTGTCAACAAGCAGATTTCTCGAATTTGGGGAGCAGAAACTCCACATGTTTTATAAAAACTTTCGATGCATTCTCAAAAAATGACAGTTTGGTGTGCATATGGACAGGAAGTATATTCGGGCCATACTTTGTTGAAAACAATGAAGGTGCCTTTGGGACTGTACTGAACAAACTTTTTTGGTAAGAATTGGACGTAACTGAGTTCTAGTTTTACGGTTTTAATACCATGGAACCATCTGTCAGACATGTTGCGGCAAAAAAAATTCCCACATTGTGTTATCTCACGTTCTGGAGATAAAAACTAGCCGCCAAGAAGTTGTGAGTTAATCTAGTTGGATTTCTTTCTCTGCGTTTTTTGAAGAGCCTATGTGGATCATCCTGAGACGATTTTAAACT
This sequence comes from Diaprepes abbreviatus, assembly GCA_034092305.1. NCBI lineage: Eukaryota > Metazoa > Arthropoda > Insecta > Coleoptera > Curculionidae > Diaprepes > Diaprepes abbreviatus. The sequence goes on along the minus strand of JASJET010000031.1, from coordinate 15,543,413 downwards.
TAAAAGAAGAAATTGTGAAATCCATCGGCTTTTATTCCAATACGTGATCCGAAATTTCATTGGAGCCGAAATTAGTGGGGTATTCCGGACTTAATTTTTCCGAATCAATCTAGAGATTTCAATTTTTATTGTATATGAACGAATCTCTGCTTAAACTGTAGATAATTGCATTGCCAATGGATCTCTCAGCTGGTTTCTTATTTAGTCCTCAGTCAAAGTAGCGATATCGGACTTTCAAATTTCTCACTTTTTATTATTAGAGATACGAGGTGTGGCTATAAAATAACGAGACTGATGACGCTTCTGCAGAAGAAGTACGCATGCCTCAAAGGTGAATAACCAACAGCTATGTAGTGTGAAGCATTCTCTTTCCAATTCGATGTCTCTTGTATCTGTAAACCAATCAGTCTGGCCGTGGCCTTCGATTGTATAAGAGCTGTTTGTTTTGGTTTGCCGAAAAAATGATAAGTGTAATAATAGAACAACGAATTGTCGTGAAATTTCACATAAAACTTATAAAAACCATATGGCAATGAATGTTTGTCACGTGCGCGAGTTTTTGAGTGGTTTAAACGTTTCCAAGATGGCCAAAATTAGCCTCGCGGACCTCGTATTTGAAACCAAATGTATGCTAGTTGAAAGTTTATGATAAGATAATGCTTTAAGAAAAGTTTCAAGATGAGCATCTGTTTCAATTTTGAGAAATTAACTATCAAAGTTGAAGAAATTGAGTTGCATAATGAGTTTCAGTTGAATAAAAGTTTTGACATTAAAAATTTAATATCTCGACAATGAAAGAAGATAAACAAGTTTATTAGGTTACGTAGAATACCAAAAAAAGCTTACCCTTCAAAATAAGCTATTGAGCGGTCACCTATGAATTTTTCCTTCAAAATTTATGACTAAAAATTATGAAATAATATCCTAAAAACGTCATGAGCATTTACATTAACTCTTTGAGGGATACATTTTTTCAGTGTCTACATTTCTCCAGAACATTTGTTTTTAGGGTCGCTGAGTACTAATATGAATTCAGAAAATTTAAATTTTCGTTTCCCAAATAGCAGATTCAAAATTTACAAAAAATTATATTGGTATTTAAAAAATTCTACTTAGGGGTCTACGAATATTACGTCAGAAAATAGAAATTTGTACTTTTAAGATGGTGGATTCAAAATGGCGGAAACTTACTAACCTGTATTTAAAATGGTCGTAACTTTGCTAGAAAAAATCATAGATGACCGCTCAATAGCTTATTTTGAAGGGTATGAATAGTATTAAATGATGTAACTAAAAAAAGACAAAAAGAATTGTGCGTCCTGCACATAACCTCAAAAATAGCCTATAAACCATTTTTTGAGTACATATCCTCAAATATATTAAACTTTTGATGTAATGAGTCAATTCTGACCTCGGATTCGGATTGACCCCTAGCTACCCAACAATAATCATGACCCCATTTTTTTGTAGACCTGTATTATTCAGGACCAAATTAAAAAATCGGCTTTGAGGTATCACTTGACAATGCAATTATCTATACTTTAAGCAAATATTCGTTTAGATGTAACAAAAATTGATATCTCTAGACTGTTTAAGAAAACTAAGTCCTGAATTTGAACCATTTGACTGACTTTTAATTTTATGTTTAATGTAAATAAGTACATTGTTTTTAATAAAAAGCTTTTCTTAAATTCATTAAAATAATGTGTTTTTTAATTGATTTAAAATTTTTGCCCAGGTTGAGACACCCTATATTAGCAAGATACCTATATTTAGAAAGCTAAAATAGCATTTTGTATTCGTTTGATCGCTTAAAGTCCTTTTTCTAAAAAGCAATAAAAATTGTTTAGGTTAATGATAAAGGATGTCATTGGTTTCTTAATTATCTTTTTAATTACCGGAATTTTAACTAATTTACCCGTAAAAGGTTTTTGTAATTACCTGGAATTACTTATGTAGGAAGACTTTCCATAACTTTTGAGAATCATGGTGTTCCGAGCGTAGCTGTTAAAATTTCGAATATTACGTATACGCAAAGTAACTTCGTCTTTTAACTAATTTGACATTTGACCTGAGGACTGCAAGATTGCATTATTACCGTTTAATAGTCTTATTCAACAAAAACATCGGCAGCTCCTCATATACATATGTATATGCGTTTTCACTGAAATCTTTAAGATCTCAAGGGCCGCATTGAGAAAATATTTATTGCTTGAAAATAGGATATAAATAAGCTAAGAGATTTTTTTTCACTATTTTACATACGATTTTTTTAAAGTATGTTAACATTGATTGGTCCTTTCCAATGAAATTTGGTAATTTCAGTTGCACCAATACAAAATTAAGCGTGTTTTTTTAAACTATGATGTGTATTCTCTCTGCTGTTTGACGACAGATGGCTAACATATCGTTAATTTACCGCTTTTTCAAAGAGGGTGCAATAGGCTTAGATTTTTATTTATTTACACTGCCCTACAAGACTAAAATCCCTATTATTGGGCAGGAGAAGGAACAGTGTTACTTAAATCCTAAATATTACATATAATGCGGGCATTTCAATCACAAATAATTATAACAAATCGATTTGATTACGGAGTAAATACAGTAAAATATATCAAATTTGTGTTTCAGGCGATAAGGGGAACACATAGAATGTAATGGGGAAACTGTAGTACATTAATTCTTGGTTTCCGCAAATTAAAAAACACTGGCGATCTAGTTATCCCTGGAACATGAAAATGAAATTTAATAAGCAAATCAGATGTCATAATCTTTTTATTGATTTTTTCAGTGTGTATATGGTAATACTATTTATCTGAGGCATATTCTAATTTATTTCATACAAGACAAAAATATAATGAGCCTGTAGCGAGTCAAATTCTTGACTAGATCTCACTAGAAAACCTAGTGTTATACAGGTCAAGAAAAATACATTTCTGAATGCATAAATTAAAACTTACATACAAAGGTTCAGCAAACGACTAGGCACAATTTTTTAAAACAAATGAAGAAATGGAATCCGAGCCTTTCAATTTTTTACAGGATTTCTTAATGCCTTCAGACGTTATTTTGGATAATGAGATAGAATAAGAATTGCAGTTATGACTAGAAGCAGGAAGATAAGGAGTAGAGACAATAGAGGACTTTTTGAACAACTTCGGATTAGTTAATTTTTGATTTGGTACGACATAGTAGCTGGTAGAGTACTGTTAGACTTCTTAAGATTAATGTAGAACGAAAACGGTTGGGAGTCATTCTTAGATTTCTCTTTAATATGAGCAAAATAACCATAGGATGTACGGAGAAGCATTTTCACGACTATCCTAGCATTCTTGAAAGATAAATAGTTACAAGTCTCCTTAAATCTTTTGTATTTCAGCCTTAGCAGCTTCCTATTTTTTATTAAGCCAATTACCTCCTTAGTGGAACAAGGTGGGTACTTCCTGGCCGGAACAACAAACTCAAAGAAAGTACCGTCTCACTAAGAACTATATCTATCTGCTGATCAAATGCCACCACAGTCAATTCAACAGCAAGACCTTAATGAAGAAAAGACCAACTTCTGTCGAGCAAAAGTTGATACATCCTAGAAATTTTATTTAAATTTGTTTTTTTAGAACATTCGATAAAGGCATGTCATCAATAACGGAGGATGATGCACATCAGTAGGTAACATTGTTGATTCAGATTCAACAACTTTGCAAAAATCTAGAGGACCAAACACCAAGTCAATCAGTCAATTGTGATTTTTTATATTATGAAACTGATATAAATTATAGAAGTTAAATAATAATTATTAACAGCTTATTTTCGGGAATATTGAAATTATCCAAAAACGATATACTCAAAAAGCTATTCATATCTGGCAGGGCGTTAAAATTTCCGAATAGATCGTCGTAAGCCGTAAAACTTGTTGGTATATAAACAATAACTATAAAGAAAGAGCAAAAATTGACTTTGATAGATAATCTTAAAATATCAATATCGGGGAGATTGTCTGAGATTACATTAGTATCGATTATGGCTGCCAAGAAATTTTTATTTAGTGCAAGGGGTACACCTCCTCCTCTCTTACCCTTTGGCAGAGTCGCTCTACGATCACAGCGCAAAAGTGAATAATCGGAAGAAAATAATTTAGTATCAAGAACCTGTGGCGATACTTATGTTTCAGAAAATGCAATCAGATTGTAATTGTTACACCAAAATGCATTAAATTGTTTATGGGTTTTAGTATTAACCCCGCGGACATTTTGATAACAGATCGTGACATTATTCCAACGTGCATTTGCAAATAAATCAATTTACATTTATTTGAATCGCAATGAAAAAAATAAAATGTGTCTTTCTTTATTAGTCGTATTTTATTGATCACATACAACCTCTACGACTCTTTTATTTCTTAATTCACTATTATTTTAGTGTAAAGCTGGCCATAACCGTCCGTTATGGTTTCTGAATCTGAATGTAGAATGCAGAATGTAGAAACAGATTTTGAAATATTCAGTTCTTTTAGAGTATTTTAAAGTCGTGAGAAATGATGGACTAGGTTAGTCATTCATGAATAGCCAACATGTTTGTAGATCTGAGATTAGAGGGGTGTATATATAGTTCACAGTCTACTTCGCCATAGCCAGCGGCGTCACCGTGTCAAAACTTATATAGAATTTTTAAAGTTACCGTCGTACATTTTAATAGCCACTTTACGGGTTCATATTTACGAACAAAGCAATTAAATAAAAACAATGACATATTTAATTACATTTTTGAAGCCCTATCCAAGTACAAGAAATTTTTGGGTTATTTACATAGAAATAACAATGTTTATTACCAAAGCAAATAATAAGGATTGATGATAAAAAAAAATAAAAATTAAATTTGATTAATTTGTTTCGTTAAAGTTCGTTTTTTTTTTCAAGCTTTTGTGTGTTTTTTTTTTAAATTTTTCTTTTGGTAAAATTTGAATTAAAGTTATAAAAAATTTGCTTTAGTCGTGCACTAAAATATAAAATGTTGAATATGTATATTTAAAGTACTTAAAAATATTTTGATAATTTGAAACTTCACCCTGGTAGCATTTTTAAAAAATCTGAACCCCGTGAAAAAGTTATGGAAATATCTTATATGTAAAAAATACGTACCTAGTAGAAACACCTACTATATAACACTTTACTAAACACGTATTGTTTTGGAGTACTCGTTCTGCGGGCTGAAAAAGGAAATTATATATATATAAATACAAAAAATCATGATGCACATTTTTACTAGTTGCATAGCGAACCTTTGACTTAAATATATCACAAATAAGTTAAGGAATGTTCTTCCAAAATCTGTGGGTATGAATGAACATTGAGATCTCTGAGGCAAAACACAAAATCTATCATTTTATAAAAAATAAATCCTAGATGCTTATCTACGTTATAAAGAATTTCATGAACCAATATTTTCTAAATATACTAATATTAAAATTTATAAATATTTAATGATTTCCACAACATCTGCCATTATTAGTCATATTTTATAAATTACAATCTTATGAAATTTTATTAAAATGCCATGCCTTTTATAATAATAAATTTTACAATCTGCCAAGATAGATACATAACACATCCTTCTCCAAATAAGGCTGTACTGGTGAAGGCACTAGAACCTCCTTTAGCATTTCGAAGAGCGTATTAAGTATCTAAATATATACTTAAATTACAAAGAGGTAATAACCTTCCACTTGCAAAAATATGTCATTAAAATACTTACAGAAAAATACCGGACTAAAAAGAAAAACCAAGTGTTTCCAGCAGCCTATGCAGAATGTCAAGAATTGAGATAGCTCATCGATATACATGATAAAAATATTATTGCAGACCAAATTGCAAAATCTGGCTATTTACGAGACAGTTTAACTAATAATCTAATACTTTTTGTAGCACAATCCATAAGAACATTCAGTCAAAACACTGGTAGCATTCTTCTAACATGTCAAGAGCCTTAATTAGCTGTATCAGTAGGTTAAAGTTTAACCATTATAGACTTTTTTTCACATCTTAATAAAATAGGAATCCAAAGCCATCCCAGCTGCACAACATGTAATCAATATGGTGGTACCAATCACTTTTAGTTTAAATATGACCAAAATATCCATCTATTAAACAATTTTCATAACTGTCTCTGGTTGCAGGGGTTTCAATGTCTCTTTGGCTTTATATATATATATATATATATATATATATATATATATATATATATATATATATATATATATATACATATATAGAATCTGGCACTTGTATATTTCTATTTAATTAAGATAATTTTTTTTACAAATCACTCTTGTGGTTTCGAAATGGCCACTGTTGTTTTAGGTTTTCTCCATTCACTATCACGTTTGTATCATCTGCATAATTTACAACTTGACAGAACTCATCGCGCACTTCTATTATGTTAATAATAAATAGTCAAGGACCTATATTATTCCCTTGTGGTATGCCTAACGTGATTTATTTTTCAAGAGATGTGATCCCATTGATAACTTGTGAATCAATAAGATATGATCTACTTTAATACCGTGTTTGTAATTTAGTTTTTTAAAAAGTATAGGATAGTTCAAGGTATCGTAGGCTCTTGATAAGTCAAGAAATAGATCCGTTGATCTCTATCTTTAAAATTTGTTCTGTAAATCGAAATATTACTGTTTTGTAGACCTACCTTTCAAATATCCATGTTGACGACTAGTAAGATTGTACATTATATTACAAAGATTTTTGAGAATGATGACAAAATACTTAGGAGTCTATAGTTTCCAATCTGCATTGAATCTCCTTTTTAAAGCCAGTACTATTTAGGGAATTATTTATGAAACATACTATTGGCTTTATCACCTAATGCAAAAATTTAGTAATGAAGTTGAGATTTCGGCATGACCGCTACCATTGTTGTTTTTAAGAGTTTTAACACTATCAAAGATTTCTCGGTCATCTACAAGTTTTCATAACTTTGTTAAAAAAAACCCTCGGCAAATATCTACTGACTGTGACACATTGACGTTTTTTCTGTAAACAAACAAAACTTTTTTTCTACTTCCATGGAGAATTTCAATGGATTTCAAGAATATAATCGACCGTTTCCCAACTTTTAGGACATTCTGTATAGTATAATAAATACAACGAAGTTGTATTTTTTGCGGGGGAAAACCCTATTCTTAAACACAAATTAGAAAGTAATCTTCATCATCTCGGTAAAAACATAGCAATTATCCTTGTCAGAATTGCAATTACATAGCAAGTCTATTATAATTCTACCTAATCCAAAAATTTTGAATTGCCTTACAAAATAACAATGGCGAAATTACTATTTACCTGTCATAAGTTTTATTATTAAATCATTTCAGTAGTAGGTCTATAATTGTACCGAAAAAGAATCAACCTTAATATGGCTAATGATAGGGAGTCCGTCGTCTAGTAGCCTCAAGCAAGGCCATATTTAAAATAGATATTATGCCACATAAAAAATGCCGCACAATTAGTAATGGGGTCAGTAATTTAAGAAGCAAAATGTACAGTAAGAAGTTTTTTTTATGAAAGTTTTGTGTATTATCGAGGATTGATAAATAATAGTAAGATTTTATTCATAGGAGCAACTAGACCTTGAATTTCGGATTGTAAAATTTTTAGATGAATCTTTACAATTTTGAATCGACTTTTTTATTGTTTGTTCACTGATAATTTTTGATAGCAAAGAGATAGTTTGGTGCAATATTTTAAAGTAAATTTTTAGATATCGAGGTTAGTGTAGTGGGAGGTAGTTTACCTTCTAGATAAATCATTGTCTATGGAATAATGACAGGAATAATAATTGATCTATGGGCCAGTCTGAAAAGATGAGTCCGAAGCGTGAAAAATTCTTCACTGCAAAAGTATCAAAAATAGACGAATTTCTTGCTTTTTTCCATTATATTTCCCTAAATATAAATCCTAAAGCAAAATCTTATGGGACATAATTTGATCGTCGACTTCGTTTTTTTTATTGTTTGTTCACTGATAATTTTTGGTAGGAAAGAGATAATTTGGTGCAATATTTTAAAGTCGTTTTTTAGATATCGATTTAAGTGTAGAGGGAGGTAGTTTTACTGTCTAGATAAATCACTCTGGAATGCTCACAGGAATAATAATTAACCTATGGGTCAGTCTAAAAAGGTGGGCACGAGGCGTAAAAAGTTCTTCCCTTTCGTGCCCTCTTTCCATTATATCTCCTTAATATAAATCCTGAAGCAAAATGTTATGGGACATAATTTGTTCGTCGGAAAGTTTTTCTTTTGATGTGTTCTTGGATTTTTGAAAATAGTTAAAAATAACCTGCTTTCTCCGTAAAATATATCATTATAGAAACTAAAAAAGTGTACATATATTTCGCCGTTTTGCGAAAAAACATTTTCAACGAAGTTATCGAGATTTTAAAGTTGATATTAGTGCTTTTGTCGTATAGAAAAATTAAGCCATTGTTTTATTAAAAATTTTATATTTATATATATATATATATATATATATATATATATATATATATATATATATAATAAAATAGAATAAAATATTTGGCGAAGCGGACGTGAAAATTTGTCAATCTACATGATTCTCGTATTAAAAAGTGCGGAGCACTCCAAAGTATGGAATAACTCCGGGTCCGACAGATGGCGACAGCGCTGTTTCGTCCTAATATGGGACTCGTCAGGCCACCGCAGTCGGTACAAACCATCATCTCGCCTTTGCATCGTATAAGCCATACTTATAATCAAAATACGGCAAATAAGACGACAAAGGCGACATCTCGATGGTCCACTTGATAATACAAGAACCATACAGATTAACAAAGTTTGTAAGAGAACCGTCATATGGTGGCGCGACGGTGAATTAAAACAGAAATATGTAAAATCGAGTACACGAAACGCGCTGCCCAAAAGATAGGGGTCGCATTTTTCGGTACTGGCAAGCAAGCATACCGCTATTTAAGCAGCCAACGCCACGTGCCGCACCAAACGATCCCACCATGAGAGCATCGTTCAGCGTGTTTCAAAGCCAAACAAGTAAATAAATATGTAGATAAGTTTTTGTCCGTCTAATTTAAAATAAAATAGAATAAAATATTTGGCGAAGCGCACGTGAAAATTTGTCAATCTACATGATTCTCGTATTAAAAAGTGCGGAGCACTCCAAAGTATGGAATAACTCCGGGTCCGACAGATGGCGACAGCGCTGTTTCGTCCTAATATGGGACTCGTCAGGCCACCGCAGTCGGTACAAACCATCATCTCGCCTTTGCATCGTATAAGCCATACTTATAATCAAAATACGGCAAATAAGACGACAAAGGCGACATCTCGATGGTCCACTTGATAATACAAGAACCATACAGATTAACAAAGTTTGTAAGAGAACCGTCATATGGTGGCGCGACGGTGAATTAAAACAGAAATATGTAAAATCGAGTACACGAAACGCGCTGGACCATCGAGATGTCGCCTTTGCCGTCTTATTTGCCGTATTTTGATTATAAGTATGGCTTATACGATGCAAAGGCGAGATGATGGTTTGTACCGACTGCGGTGGCCTGACGAGTCCCATATTAGGACGAAACAGCGCTGTCGCCATCTGTCGGACCCGGAGTTATTCCATACTTTGGAGTGCTCCGCACTTTTTAATACGAGAATCATGTAGATTGACAAATTTTCACGTCCGCTTCGCCAAATATTTTATTCTATTTTATTTTAAATTAGACGGACAAAAACTTATCTACATATTTATTTATAAATATATATATATATATATATATATATATATATATATATATATATATATATATATATATATATATATATATAATTTAATTTTCCCTTTTGATTGAGGTCACATGAATTATAAACTTCAAGAAAAAAATTTTCAAAATTAACAAAATCAAGACTTTTTTACTGTTACCTGTTATATGCTTCATTATATAATTATCATTTTTGTAATTTTTTTCCAAAAAAGGTTTCCTTATATTATCAAAAAAGAGTAGCAAACATTTGCAAGTAGCAACTTGTTCACGAAGTCAATATATTGTCAAATAATAGAAAAAACTGAATTACGTCGATTAGTCAATACGTGACTTGGAAGAATTATGTAGAAGAATTGTTCGACGATGAAAGACAAGAACCTAATATAGATAACATACAAAGCGACGAAGGACCAGACATAACTAAAGAAGAAATACTATACGCTATAAAAACAATGAAGAATGGTAAATCACCGGGTCCAGATGGGATTACATCGGAACTTCTCAAGCTTGTGGAAGGTGAATCAGTGAATATTCTTGTCGACTTTTTAACTGCATTTACAAAACAGGAGAAATACCAAAAGAATGGCTTCTGTCAACTTTTGTCACCATACCAAAAAAGGCAAACGCAAAACAGTGCACTGACCATCGCACAATAAGCCTAATGGAACACACATTAAAAGTATTCCTCAAAGGGATTCACACAAGAATTCACAGAAAACTAGATGTGGATATTGGTGATACTCAATTCGGATTTCGGAACGGGCTTGGAACAAGAGAAGCACTATTTGCACTTAACGTCATGTGCCAAAGATGTCTAGATATGAACCAAGATATGTATATGTGCTTCATTGACTACAATAAAGCTTTCGATAAAGTACGTCACGATCACCTAATGAGACTGCTGGTAGAAAAAAACTTGGATAAAAGAGACATCAGGATTATTTCCAAGATTTACTATAACCAGAAAGCGAATATTCGAATAGAGCAAGAGACAACGGAGGAACTAGAGATTAAAAAGGGCGTAAGACAGGGATGTATACTTTCACCAATCCTATTCAACCTATACTCAGAAGACATCGTAAACAAAGAACTTTCGGAGCAAAATATAGGTGTTAAAATAAATGGCATCCCAATAAACAACTTGAGATATGCCGATGACACGGTTGTAATTGCAGAAACTTCGGAGGATCTTCAGATACTAATTAACAGAATAGTAGAATGCAGTGAAGAATATGGTGGTATCACCACAAAACTTCCTTGACATAACCGTGCATGATCAAAGAATTGAACGTGTGAGAAAATATAATTACCTGGGAACTGTTATCAACGAAAATAACGATAGCTCTGAAGAAATCAGAATCAGAGTGGAAAAAGCTAGAGTTACGTTTATTAAAATGAAGAAGGTGTTCTGCGGACGAGATTTAAGTCTTAAACCTAAAATTCGTCTTGTGAGATGTTACGTGCTGTCAGTTCTTTACTACGGAATGGAAGCGTGGACATTGAAAAAGATTGATACCAAGAGGATGGAAGCATTTGAGATGTGGATGTACCGTAGAATATTAAGAATATCGTGGGCCGAGAGAGTAACAAATGTGGAGGTTTTGCGAAGAATGCGGAAAGAGAAAGAATTAGTACTTACTATTAAAGAACGCAAACTGCAATACTTGTGTTGTTGTTATGAGGGAAGATAAATACCAGTTGCTGCAATTAATTATCCAGGGAAAAATAATAGGCAAAAGATCCATAGGAAGAAGAAGGCATTCATGGTTAAAGAACTTAAGAGAATGGTATAATTGAAACAACTGCCAACTGTTTAGATCTGCAGTGTCAAAGATATGCATAGCTTTGATGATAGCCAAACTTCGGAACGAGGACGGCACCTAAAGAAGAAGAAGTCAATACGATTTTGAATAAAATAAGTACTTTCTTTTTTTTTTCACTGTAGAAGCTCCAAGCATAACTTACAATTTCGATAATTTCCGTGAAAATAATTTTTTCGCAAAACGGTAAAATACTTGTCCACTTTTCTGGGTCCTGGAACGACATGTTTCAAGGAGAAAGGATTTTATTTTTTTCACTATTTTTTCTGCATGGTTTTGATTGGAATTGGTCTTTGCTGAAATGAGAAAATACTCGAAGGAAGTGGGAAAAAATGACATTTTTTCACGTGGGCGGCAAACAATTTTCCATCTAGCCAATGCTTTCCGCTTTTGGGCTCATTTAATTTCGTATTTTAACATATAAATCCTCCAAGAAAGGAGAATCAATTAAGTAAACTTTGCACAATAATCCAGCTAGACGCAAATTTTTTTATGGATGTAAAATGGCTTAATAAGCGTCAAAACCGCATTAGATTTTTTTCAGACTGAACAGTTTAAAAAGTCTAGGGAATTTCTTGAAAATCACCCAATTTCTTGTTTATAAACAAATTGAATAAATTTGCGATTATTGAACGTAATGTTAGGGAGGGTTTTGGGAAGCCAAGCCAAGATTACGAATCTAAAATTTCTTAAAATTCGAGACAACGGATTTACTATGACCGCTATTTCGTACGATTTCATTCAAAACTGGTATCTAGAGAATTCTCAGAATCAAAAAATTTTTTGTTGTTCAATTTAATGTGGTTTACAACTTTGGATAAAACGAGTATTTTTTGCGACCTTGGAAACATTACTAGGTACACCTCTCATCTTGCTTAGTACCTGGTTCAAATGATTTGTGGATCATCACGAGTTTAAAACTAAAAATCAAAATTAAATTTTTATAAAAAAATATCAACGACTTCTAAAAAAACGCTAAAACGCGAAAAATAACAATATAAATTTTTATTTGAAATTTTTGAAGTCTGCTCCAAATTATTACTAAACGAAACAAATACCTAGTACCATGAGATACACAGTACAGTAAGAAAACAAAACAGTAATCTCAATCTTCTTGTGTGTATCAATCTCATGTTGTCAAGTATTAATTTGGCACCGACTTCCAAAATTTGGGGTTTATTAAAAATTTATATAGTTATTTTTTGCACTTTAGCGCTTTTTTAGAAGTCGGTTCATTTTTTTTTATAAATATTTTATGAAAATATCCAATATCGTAGTTTTCTGAGACACTGCAAAATATTTTTTCTTATATTTAGAGCTACAATTTATGCCACTTCAGCTTCATCATGGTATGTAACGGGTGACTGGGTTTTAGCACAAATAACTTAATGTATTTTAATTTTTAAATTATACATACAATTTTTTATAAACTGAATATACCTGCCTACTAGATAAATAACATCAGCACATTTAAATTTATGGGGCCATATTTGAATTTATTTCCAAGCAATAGTGATAACAAAAAATATTTGATAATTTCGTCCATGAAACTAATTTTGCAATTTTTTTATGATCATCTTAAAATTTTGTTGTAACTTTTTATTGCCTTTTAAGTCTTTCTTTGAGTCAGGGGTCAGGGGTGTAGATAAGAGACATCGAAAATAACAAATGTTCTAGATAATAACTTGAAGCAAAACTATTTGAAATAGATATTATGTCATACGAAAAAATGCCATAAAACTAGTAATAAGGCGAGTAATTTTAAAATTAAATTATAAGCAGGTACTACAGATTTTTGGTGAAAGTTTTCATGCTTTAAACGGTTCCATAGATTGTTATATAATAATGTAATTGCTATTTTGAATTACGTACTTAATGCAGTCTACAAGCTTATATATTCATGTACAGGGTTGACATAAACTTTTTTTGCCGTTTGTCTTAATTTTTGAACGATTATATTTAGTTTCACTGCTGCTTATGACCTATAGCCTGTAGACTGTCGAATGTCTATCAAATCTTGTAATCCAATTTTAACCAACGTCCGATTTCCCGATCAAGCTGAAATTTGGTACACATATACAAACTCGATCACAGTATTACCTTGGAACTGCCCTTAAATGTATATTTCGAGGCCATTTCAACGGCAACTTTACGTCGAATTGTTTGATCAAGCTGAAATTTGTTACTCACATATAAACCCGTTGACAATGCAATATTATGACCTTGAAACTGATCTTCTTGCAAATTCGTTCTAGATAAAAGGCTTTTTAATTAAACGCCATGCTTTTCCACAATGAGTATGACTATATCGTTAGCATACCCCTGGGTATAGAATCTTCGGTCGTTGAGATTTACCAGGAGCTCGTCCACCAACAAATCCCACAGAAATGGCAATAGTACTTCTCCCTGTGGGCAACCTTTGGCTATCGACACTTCCACGGTTTCCTCCAAGAGTTTAGATTGTGTTAGTCTGCCTTGAAGCATGTTTTGTATCCACCTGCAAAGAGGAGTGTCTTCAATGCCATGTCTTCTGGCAGACGTTGGTGGTGTGATCAAATGCTACTTCAATATCAAAGAACGCTCTCAGTACTATTTTCTTTCTATCTGTGGCAGATTCTATTCTCCTTACTAGGTCATATAGAGCTGACTCACATGATTTTCCTGATTGGTAGGCATGTTGGTTGTGGTGTAGTTGCCTCTTTTTAAGAGAGGTTTCTCTGTTAGCTTTAGTAGAAAAGACTTCGTCTGAGAGAAGTATCCTAGGTCTTGGTATGAAGACAGTTCTGGATCTTTTCCAGGCCAAGGGCAGATAACCTGTGGCTATACTTGCCGCTAGAATTTTGCAGAACACCGTAGTAATGAGTTTTTTGCCCTGCTTTAGAAATATTGGGATGACCTCTTTGGGTCCAGGTGCCTTGTAACTTTTAAATGATTCTATAGCCCATAATATCTTGTTGTAGGTTATTACTTGGTTTGCTGTTTCCCAATCGCTCTTGTGCAACAAAAAAAAAAACGCAAGAAGGCTTAGAAACCAAACGGTTTAATGGCATGAGACATAACTTTTTTTTACGTAGGAACGACTTAACGTTTCTATGACTTTGAAACTGACCTTGGACTTATATTTCAAGACCATAGGCTAGGTCATCTTTGTTTTTTTTTTCGGATAAAAACCCTTTTTTTATTGAGCGATATCATTTAGTTTTACTGCCACCCAAATCTTGTAATCGAAAACTAAAAAGTGAAAAATAAAATAATATTTTTAAGAAAAATGATTTAATTTTCATGAAAGTTGTACATTAAACGATATAAAATAACTTTTTATATAAAAATATAATAAATAATTATAGGAAAAATAGTGCTATACAATAGATTCATATTTTACATTACTAGTTTGATAATTTATTTTGGTTATAAAACTGTGAGCGCTTGCTTTGTATGATTCATGAAAGTGAGAGTTTGCCAAATTGAAAATTATGTACGCTAATTACTTTTTGGTAATTCGTCATTAAATTTGTGCACTTAAGATTTTAAAATCAAAAAGAATGATCAAACTAGTAATCTAATATAATATTATATATCACTATTTATCGTATATTTTTTCCCCTATTTTTGTATGGAAAATTATTTTATAGTTTATTGTATGACTTCCATGAAAATAAAATCGTTTTTCTTGAAATTTTTTTTCCATTTATTTTATTTGATTCAAACAAGACTTTAGTTTTTGACATATATATATATATATATATATATATATATATATATATATATATATATATATATATATATATATATATATAAATATAAATGAGGGTTTCTTATGTAATGTATCATGAGCAAGGTATTTTAATTTTCTACTAAATACCGATTAATTTTCTAATTAGTTGACGAGTTATGGATGATTCAGCCTGTCTAAAAATTTAATTTTAATCACATCTAACTTCGTGACTAATTATTTGATTTTCAAAAGCGGATTAGCGTTTAATAAATAATTATAATTTACTTTTACAAAAAGCTAAACCGACTTCAGTAAATTCACAATTAATAAATTGCAATTTAAAACAGTTTATAATTTATTTTTTACTTTTTAGTGAAATTTTACCTTAAAAATTTTAACGGTAACCGAATCAAAACCCATTGAAAAAATATTATACAGAATTCCCTTTTTTATCGGCTGTTTCGCGTATTTAGGGGGTAAAATCACGGTCAAACTTAATACCCAAAAATGAATATCTCTGATTCAACTTGTTATTTTCCAATAAAATTTACTGGATATTATTTCTTATAAAAGAGCAAAGATATCAGATATATTTTCAGCTGTAGAGGTTGCAACTTCAATTTTTTATTTTGAAAAATATATAATTTTTAGACTCAAATGATTTTTGAGTATGTTTTAGAGCGTGAAAAAATAACAGGCACGTATATTGTTTTATCTGCTCTTAAGCATATTTTTTGAGGATGGCAATCATCCCTAACTTGTACCCTAGAAACGGATTTTTGAATATATCTTGAAATAAATCGGGGATTGTAACCCCAATTTTCCATTTTGAAAGACTAATTTTTTAGACTTGTTTTAACCCTAACTTATCGATTTCGATGGAGTTTGATGTTATAAAATATGAAACAACAGAGATACGTATATCTTGTTTCCCGCGTATTTAAGGAGTGAAAATCATTCTGAAAATTTATACCTCAAAAAGTTATTTACGTTTCGGATTTGCCAAAAGTATTACTAAAAATTGTTTTGCTGCACCTTTATTTCCGCGGTTTCGTTTCTAATGACGAGGAACCCGTAGCCGATGAATAGACATGACTCGACCAAAGTTTTTATATGTATTTTGATACCCTGGTTTCGAATATCTACGGTGGATTCCAGAAAAATGGTCAGATAATTTGTTATAAAGGAAAAGATTTTTAATGATCGAAAAAATAGGTTTTTTTTTTATAAAAAGTGATTTTTCCGCCCGACGCATAATTTTTAAGTTAAAAATCGTTAAATATTTGAAAACCTTCATTTTTTGCCACTTTCCAATATAAATAATTTTTAACTAAATAAATATTTTCAAATTCTGCGCCCAGCAATTGATAGTTCAAGTCAAGAACTATAAGCTATGATAAATCACATTGCGAAAATTTAAGGTTTTTATTGCTTTCTAATGCTATAAACAAATAACGTTTCATCATTGAGAACATACGTGCCGCCGTGTATGAAAGGAAATGAAGATCTACTCGCAGGCGCGCATCTAGTGAACATAATCCATTATCACTTTCGTTGATCGTTGCACATTTTAATATATATATATATATATATATATATATATATATATATATATATATATTATTAGTTATAAGCTTTTAATCATAAAATAAACAATATATTAATATAAGGAACTTCACTTATTATAACTATGTTTGAGAGCGGGCGGGTTATTGTCTATTAAAATGTGGCATAATGAATACAGTACAATATCGTTTTGTGATAAGTATATTGTACACATTTTATTAATAACACATCAGTTAAATAGTATTTTTAAGCTGTGCTTCAGCGATTAAAACAATTATGATCGCATAAATATCTTCGCGAGATGATAACTGATGAGGTTGCAATTTGTTAATGACGTTACTGCCTGTAAGTTGTATATTTGAAAGAGACAAGTTGTTGAAGGTAGCAATATGCGTAAATTCGAAAAAGATATTTTTTTAACACTAATATATCCAAATAAAAATTAGAACAAATAATGCGCTGTTGACGTTTGCATTTCCGCAATGTTCAATTAATTAACAGTGATAATTCTATGACGTAAAAGGCTTTATAACGCACCTAATAGTTGCTGGCGAGTCGGGTTAAAGAACGTCCTGTTAATACCTCAAAGAAGGGTTAGTTTCCTTCTAAAAGGGGATCTACTTTAGGGGATTAGGATGATATTTTGATAATAAATAAATACAGGGTGGCCAAAAACTAACATTAAATATTAATTTGAAAAAATCGTTAAAAATCAATTTTTTTAAATGTGAACCCCTCTATTTTTATAATGCTATCTTATTTAGCATTAAAAATAAGGGTGACTTTGAATAAAATTGTCTATTCCAAAAATTTGTAGTTTTCGAAATATTGGCAATTTATCATGACACTAAAACAAAACACATAAATAAACTGCAAGCCTTTGAAATGTGATGTTACAGAAGGATGTTGAGAATATCTTGGACGGAGAGAAAAACAAACGTAGAAGTATTGCTAGCTATGGACAAAAACTATGAAATAATTAACAACATAAAAATAAAGAAACTGCAATATCTTGGACATATAATGAGAGGCCAGCGATATGAGTTACTTAGATTGATCATGCAGGGTAAAATAGAAGGAAGAAGAAATATCGGAAGAAGAAGAATTTCATGGTTGAGAAATTTGAGAGAGTGGTTCAATTGTAGCTCAGTAGAACTTTTTCGAGTAACGGCAAATAGAGTGAGAGTGGCAATGATGATATCCAACCTCCGATAGGAGATGGCTGCTGAAGAAGAAGATTCTACAAACGCTATACGGCTTTTAAGTTTTCTTATTTGTTGGCCATAACGATAAACGTGACGAAAGAAAACAATAGAGCATTACGGAAATGTCAGTATTTCCTGCCATTTGACAATTATTAATAAAAATCATGCCAGGGCGATTAAATTATACGCACGAATATTATTTAAATTTGTTTATTATCTATGGAGAATGTAGCAACGTTTATCAAAAACATGTCAGATATTTGCTGATATACATCCAGATAAACAGAAACCGGCAAGGAACAGTGTTAAATGAATATTAGAAAATTTCAAAAAAATTGACATTGTTGAGGCAAAAATGCATAAAAGAAAACCTATTCTCAATGATGAAAATGTCGAAATTGCAATATCCTATGACATCGTTAAGACAAGTGACTTTACAAACAGATATCCCGAAGAGCTCAATACATAGAATGCTGGTGAAACACACTTTCTACACTTATTTAAAATCTTTGGTTTAACACGTAAAAGGTACTAATTTGCCGAAAAGAGTGCAATTTTGAGAATTTGTATTAATGATGATATAAAACGATCCTCGGTTTTTGGACAACATAATTTGGACTGATGAAGCAAAATTTACGAAAAAAGTCCTTTTTAGCAGACACTATTTTCATTTTTGGAATGACTCAAATCCCCATGCCCGGTAAGATTGCGGAATTTTCAAGAAACCTGGCAATTCAACGTATTTTGTGCTGTAAGAAATGATGGAATAGTAAAACTATATTGTTATGAAGAAATATTAAATGGTAATTCAATAATAATACAAAGTAAATTAAGTCCCCATATTAAATTATGTATAAGAGCTGAACAATAAATATTTAAGCAATTTACCACTGGCGAAACACAGGCAAATATTTTGCCAACACTATAGCGCCCCACCACACAGAACCGTTCCAGTTACCAATTTCTTACAAGCAACATTTTATGACAAATGAATTGCCAATAATGGACCTTTTCTGCGGCCTCCTGGTTCTCTTGATTTGACTTAGATTATATTTTATATGGGGAACGATAGAAAACATCATTTGTTGTAATCCAGTGACAACGACGGAGGACTGTATGTCAAGGGTAAGGATGCGTTCGAAAGCTTATCTCCAGATTCAATTAGAGCGGCCACCCATGATAAACTAACTCGGACGTGCGCAAAAACATTTATTAAAATAAATCGTTTAGCATTTTTACAATACAGAAATCTTAAACTGCCAATATTTCAAATACTGCATATTTTTTTCTATAGACAAACTTATACAAAGTCACCCTTATTTTTAATACTAAGTAAGGTAACATTATTACTGGGGCAATGAAATCAACCCCCACTTCGGCAATGGAGTATATTCTGGATCTGCCTCCGCTACACATAGTGATTCAGGCAGAGGCAAGAATGGGACTCCACTGACTAAATCACTCAACAGTAAAATCGCAAAAGACGTTGTCAGAACACAAAAACATATGTAAAAAAATCCGGAGCCCTGAGTTGGAAATGGACACAGACCATATGAACTCGAGCTACCGTTGTAATATACCGTTTGAAGTCACAATAGAGGATCGAATGGCAAGTAAAAGAGAAAGACCGGAAACATTCTCGGGTGCAAGTATCTAGTACACTGACGGTTCAAAAACTAGTGAGGGTACTGGAGCTGTGATATGTGGGCTACAACTGGGGAAGGAATTAACCCTTCCCCTTGGGAAATATCCAACAGTATTCCAGGCAGAAATATACGCAATTTTACAGTGCGCAGACGAGATAAACAGGAGAGCTTACAAAGGGAAGCAAATCCTCATTTACTCTGACATCCAGGCAGCCCTAAAAGCCCTCAAGGGCCAAAAGGTATCATCGAGCTGGTTTGTGAATGTCAGAGTGAGCTGGAAATTTTGGCAAAAGACCACAGAGTTATGTTAAAGTGGGTACCAGGACATGAAGGCATACATGGAAATGAAAAAGCTGACGAGCTGGCTAGGGCAGGGTCGACATCTCAATACATTGGTCCAGAACCGGCCTTTGGGGTGCCGCGGTGCACGGCCCGGGAAGCAGTCATAAAATGGATCAAAAGAGAACATAAAAACCACTGGATGACCAGACAGGGTTTAAACCACAGCAAGCTATTTATTGGGAATCCTGACCCGAAACTGGCAAGGAAATTACTACAAATGAGTAGAAACCAATTAAGGACTATTACGGGTATAATGACGGGACACATGGCCGTCAAAGTACATCTGAATAGAATGAATCTATATAACGGAAACCTCGGCTGCAGACTATGTGGACAAGCCGAGGAAACGGTGAAGCATATCATATGTGACTGTGAGTCACTGGTGAGATTTAGACAACAAACTTTCTGGTCAGTAAGATTGGAACCGGGAGTAATACTCACTCACTCCTTAGCAGGACTGTACAGATTGAGCCAGGGGGCTAGGTTGACAGAGTGGCTGCAATGTCTAGGGTGAGCACAATAGGCCTACTCTGGTCGCAATGCCTCCGGCTTTAGGACGGACCCGGGAATATAATAAAAAAAGGTAACATTATAAAAATAGGAGGTTTACGTTTAAAAAAATAGACTTTGAACGATTTTTCCAAGTTAATACCTAATGTTAGTTTTTGATCACCCTGTATTTATTTATTATTAAAATACCAACATAGTCCACTAATGTAGATCTCCTTCTAGCAGGAAACTAACTCCAGTTAAATAATAAAGGCTTTCATAGAGGAGAAATTGATGTTTATGACTGCCAATGCCGTTTTTGACATATAATTTATAATATGTCAAAAACAGTTAGACATAGGATATTATACATGAAATACATCTATAATTTTACATAGAATCTAAAAGTAAAATTACATCAGGGTGTTTCATTTAAAATAAGAAATAAGACTTCAACTTCCGGTATAACCGGAATTGCCACCATCTTGAAAATATTTTAAACGAATTGTTCCCATCGTCTGTTTTCCGAGAAATCAATCGCAGCATTTCGTTGTGCGATACCCTGTATATAAAGGCAATCCTTAATAAATTTCTATAATATTTTTTACCTCTTCTGAAGGTCACCAAAGTGCATTAAAAAATATTCCATTCCTTTCTCGTACTCTACAAGTTTATGCAAGATCAGAAACCGCAATGATATTTAATATAATACCGAATAAAATTATATGCAACTGTGCCAATTGTTGAGACAAGGTCAGCACAAATTGAAGGTCATATTCTAAGTACTCAGCATTTTTTCGGTTGAGTACCCATTATTCAAGATAATAATTTGTTAGTGTTAATTTACATATCTATATTTTCTTTTCTTAAAATTATATTTTGATAGTCCAGGAGGGATAAGCGCTCGATTATGAAATTAATTCGCATAGAATTTTTTTAACATTACTTTTGGAATATTGTGTTTAGTGTAAAAATATCGTACGTTGTTAATCTGAAACCGGTAGATTTTTATTTAAATGGAAAAGAATTAACAACTAACAACGTCAACAACTGCAGGCCAGGTTTTATACATAACACAGGTTTCATTCATTATCTTCAATCATCTAATTTTCTAACAGCATTAAATTGATAGAAAGGACTTCAGGGTATATGATATTTTTGTGGCGTTTTAATTTTCTGGTAGCAGAATGTATTAGCTATCCACACTACCAGTTCTGGATATTACATTTTGTGAGTTTTGGCATGATTTTCGTAAAAGAGCCCAACAAGTGCCGCAAATTTTTTTTATTCATATTCATTTTTTCATGTCCATCTCGGCATAATTTTAACATTCACTTATACCTTAAACACCATATACTTACCTAAGAAAGGAATTATAATTGTTTGATATTCAACAAATTGAAATTAATATCGTCGAATTAATAATCATACAAGTAACGGCAGTGAACACTCTCGATACTTTTAGTAGACGGAACTCTAAGGGTGCGTTCCACTAAGCACTCACAACAATCACGCTCATGATCGCAGTTTTTTCCGTTCCACTAGCTTGTGAGCATTCTAATCATCAAGTGGAATGGGGTTGTGGACGTCGTAAGCGTTAAGTTAAATATTACAAATGGCGGATTTGAAATAAATCAGAAGCTTGAAAAGGTTATGTTATAATTTTTAAGCTTTAATTTTAATAATTGGTTATAATTATTAGTTAACTAGCTTTATATTAAAGAAAAATACTGTTTAGTTTCTTATATTTTATTTTAGTGGAGTCTTTAAGTAATTTACGTTGAAAAATAATCAAAATATCTTTTGTGGCGACAGTTGGATATTTGTTGGTGGATCATAATAATGATTCAGAAAGTACTTCATCTAGTTCAGATGCAGTTTTACAAAATCGGGAAAAGCGAAAACTTTGACCACGTATTATTGATTATGAGGATGTTATTAATCGTTATTCAGATAAAGAATTCAAAAGTCTTTTTAGGGTAAATCTTATATAATTACTACATTCTTTAAATGTATTTGAATATAATTACTGCATTTTTATAAATTTATTTTTCAGTAACACCTTTTGTAGATTGGACTACACCGTGAAATTCAGTGTATTTTGAATCTAAACTAAATTATATTTATTTTTTCTCATATGTTACACTGTAATTTTGAAACTCTTACATTTAATTGTCTTTAAATTTAAAAAACCGCGCCAAAATTCTCAACGTCTACTTTGACCCACCTTTTCAGATGGGTCGTTGTGAGCTCGGCATGAGCGAGAAGAATGACGTCATTAATGACGTTTTCGCCGCGACCGCAACGACCGTAGTCGTCATGTGGAACGACTGAAGGAATATTTTGAGCGTTGTGAGCGTCTAGTGGAATGCACCCTAAGAAAGCTGTTGTGCGCACCACAGCATATCCGCCACCTAGCAGAGAGCCAACATACTACGTAAGCATGGTTATGTATACTACGCATTGAAGTATTATTTTTTAACGTTGGGCTGTTGTATTGTATTTAATGTTTTTTTTTTGAGATAAAATAAACGTTCTCATTTATACCGAGAAACGTGGGAGAAATTTGGTTGTGATTTTTTGAGTATTTTTTTTTGTTTATCTCGGACAAAGACCTTTTTTTTTCTTTATGTAATAGTATCTACTTCTTTAAAAACTCTTCTGAGGGTAGGAATACGCATTTCTGATCGATCTGTCCTTAATTATCTAGACCTTTTACAAAAGCATAGAATGAAAGGGGAGATAAAATTTTTCTACTATAAATTTATGGCAGATGGATAAAGCAAGGTTACCTTTCAAAGCAGACATTTTGTTGCGTACTATTTTCTGGTTTTTCTGATTAGTTTTAGCTGCGTCCAGCTGAAGCTTTATTAACCTTTTCTCTATTGTAGGATTGCTTGTATGTTTTATTCAAACTGCAACTATTATTTGCAAATTGCTGTATTCCTCTGATTGGTACTAGTAATGATGCCATATCCATAACAATAAAAAATTGAAAATAGTGGTTGTTATGACTAGGAATTAGAAATAAATATAAATAATATTTAAAATCGTCATAGGTTCTATTATTTCAATCTTATCCTTCTAGAATTACAAACATTATGAACAATTCATGCTTTTTGTCTACGTATATTAAACTAGGTAGTTACGTGTTCGATCGCTTTCTTATCTCTCTACATTTAGAAATGTGGCGTCTATCTTAGTCCTAGTGTAAATTACGTTAAGATAAGGCTAATAAAAGATTAAAATACTTTTATCTCTGGCTTTGCAAAATAGAAATTGCGCAACAATTCTGCTATAACAATAGGTCGGTTGACGACAGTAGTGTTGCATCCTTTTTAATATACAACATTTACAATTGTAGAATAAATGATTCCATGGCCGGGATTTTGTAACAAACAATGATTGTCAAATTTACTACTGTGTAAGGGAGATCGGTAACCGAATAACCTTGGAACTTAAAAGAAATAGGCACATCATTCCAATTTTTTCTTTTTCTAGAAATGTCTTTTTTACGATTTTGGTTGTTCAACCTTTAAATCGCTCTCGTTCGTTTCTTCTTCTTTTTTTTATTATTCAGTAATTACCTCATAAATCCATAAAAATAAGTTACAATATTGAAAAAGAGGAAAAAATCAATTTCCTTTAAAGTGGAAACCATGGATAGTTCATGTTCAGTCCTCTTGGACTTCTTCAACGCTCATTTTCGGTATATATATATATATATATATATATATATATATATATATATATATATATATATATATATTATATATATATATATATATATATATATATATATATATATATATATAAGAATATATAGGATATCTCATCTAAAAAAACGCAACGAAATATATGCCAAAATTTGCGTACAAAAGTTGTATGGTTCAATGGGGGACACTCGAATTTGAACTTGGACTTGTTTTTGAGGATATTTGAAGGTCAAGTTGGTTTATTTAACGGGAACTCCCATTTTTTATTCCCGAAATAGAAAGCGGAAAATTTTCTATTCAACGCTATAAATGACATATGGGGTACAAACTACATCCAAAGGTTAAATGTCCTTAAGGAGTAAGCCCAAGGTCAAATTTATGGCTACCATTGGATGCACCGTTTCACTTCCTAAAAGTTTTGCGAGAATATTTTCCTCCGGCACCCTTAATTGTCGAGCTATTGGATAATTTACACCAATTCATTTTATAAGGACATTTTAACCTTAATTGGTGTAAACTGCCCAATAACTCGGCAATATATATATATATATATATATATATATATATATATATATATATAATTAAGGGCGAACGAAAAAATGATACCGGTTCCGGGCTGTTTTGAAGCTTTAGAATAACAGTTATTCTATTTAACTATGCATTTCATATGTCAGTGACGTTAGCAGTTGTCAAGTGATAATGTTACTTATAAATTTTTTAAATGGAACATCCTGTATCTTATTAGTTATTTTAAATCTTTAGGAAATTTAGAAAATTTTTTGTATAGCATCACCTATGGGTAAATAAATTCAACTATTTCACTTTCCTTTCGCCCTTAAGTAAGCTGCTCCGAAACATTTGCTCAACAGTGTATATATTCATTTAATTGTTGGTTAGTATCTGTCATTCATTATCGGACGCAAGTTTCTTCCAAACTTTTTGGTTTTGAGTTTCCTGTTAAAAATTTCTCTAGCCAAAAATTTTTTTCAGTTTTTTGCTATACACGTATTTTGGAAATATTTTTATAGTACCACCACTAAGAATCCATATCCTGAAAGTTCCATCAAAATATCTCGCTCTAATCAAAAATTGTGCCTGAACAAACAATAAAAAAATAAATAAATAAGTTTACACATACTTTTTTTGAAGTCGGTTAATATTATGAAATATTGCTTGTTTGCATGAAGATATCCAAATATGCATCCTATATCAATTTCTTTATTTTCCTTTTCGATATTTCTGTTGCATAATCCCATCTCATATACTCCCATCTCATATACGTCCCTCATACCGAGTTTTTTACCAAATTCAAGTGCTACAGAATTTATCAAATTTTATGAAAATAATTTGTCTCAAATTTAATGTGTTTAAATGTTAATTTCTCGGATCTTAATTTTCCGAATTTTTTCCGGAATTCGGTAAATCAAAGTCTGTAAGACTGAATTGAAAATCTTGGTGTACAAAAGCATTTTGATTAGAAAAACCTATATACGTTATCTAAGAAAGAATGAACAATTCGTTTTTAAATAAAGCCCTGTGCTTGCCAATTCTTACTAAAAGTAGCACTTCTGACGCATTCGGATAAAAACTAAAAATTTCGCAATTTGTATTGTTTCGGCTTTATATAAATATAAAAAACTAGCAGTTATCTGTAGCGGCTTCGTCCGCATTCAAGACACTCGGGCATTTTCAGAAAGAAAGTCAATAAAATTACTATCCCTTACTTAAATTGCCTCAGCGCAAAAAGGTCAGATATAATTAATATTTCATGTAATTTATCAATAATGCAATAAAATCAATGTAATACGTTGCATTGCACCTAAAATCATGAAAATCTTATCATTCTAGTTTGATTGCGAATTCATTAAAAACATGCTAATATATTCTGATTTTTACGTTTATTTTTATCAGTTAATGAATTACTCTAGTTTTTTATCATTATTAATTAATCACATAATAATTAACCTCATGTTGAGCTCAAAAAAGCCCTCGGTGGTGCATAAACGTGTCTTTAGGCAGTTTATGCTACATACTCGAAATAGCTGATATTTTTGTGCCCAAATACCTACGGAAAGAGGAATAAGAGGGAAGGAGGTAGTAGGAGAGGTCAATATATTACGCTGCAGTAAATAATTTACCTTTTTCTCTATTATTTTACTTCTATTTATGGTATTAATGCGAAGTTAAGTTTATACTATTTCTGCAAATTGCTGTTATATACTAATGAAGTTTAAACAAAATCTATGCATAGTCAGCGTTAGATAGCAAAATAGTAAAAACATATTTTAATCCTTTTCATCCCTTCAAAAAAGAATTTCGAGAAATTACTTTTTGGATAATCGTATACAGAATATGTGAAGCTATATATCCTGTTCGTATTGTGATATTTCGCATAGAAAATTATTTTTTAATGAACAATCACAAATCGAGGTCTTATATTTTGAAACGAAAATCTAATAAACATTTTTATTTGATCAAGCGAGATCGATAAATTTTTCAAATAACAATTGATCCCTTTTCACTCTTTTGGAAATCGAATTTTGAAAAATTCTTCCTTAATGGATGCCTATATGGTGTTGCCAAACTTTTTCCATAATTTCATGATAGATTTATCAAATGACAATTTATCCCCTTTCGCCTTTTTGAAGTACGAATTTTGAAAAATCCTTTGTTAATGGTGTTGCCCATCTTTTCTCAAAATTTTGTGGTTTTATCATTAACAGTTTGGGCTGCGCGTTGATATGTCAGTCAGGACAACGCCGCTCAAAAATATAGAAGTATTCTTTTAATTTGAAATTTATTTGGTCTTTGTTTTTAATAAAATGTATCTTTATAGCTTAATGATTAATTAGATATGGCAATCAATTAAGATTTGACTGATAAATACTAGTTACACTCCTTATACATTAGGTTTTTATAATAATTGCAGTCTTTTTTAATGCATGTAAACCAACTAAAAGTAGGTAATTAAATGTAATAAAAATCAATCCAATAATAATTAATTCTGAAACAAGTCTCTACAAATTCATTATTCCGATTTATTTAAAACATTTAGTTACAAATATTATTTCTATTTCTGTTTCACCGTTTCATTTGAACAAATTCGCAATAAAACCTAGTTTGAAATAAAAATTCACTTTTTTGTTTCAAATATTTCATTTATAAAGTTGGTGCCTAAAATATTTAAATATTGATACATAGTGAAACATGGGTATGTTAATGCCTTAGGAAGTGACCTGCACTTTGGTTCGCCTCATTATCTTAAAAGTTTCTAAAGTTATTGCTACTATTCCGTCATCGCTTGTAACTGTAAGTGATTACATACTTCCCAATTTCTGTTCAGATAACGATGCCCAAAATTTATAAATAATTAGCACTTATCCGTAGCGGTTTCGCGGAGATAGTGAGGAACGATTTTGGGAGGCTAATACATTACGTCGCAATAATTAATTTACTTTTTTCGCTTTTTATTCTGCTTCTATTTATTATGTCAATGTGAATTAAATTTTATACTATTTTTGCAAAATACCACTACTCACTAATGAAGTATGAACAAAATCTATGCAATAGTCTTAAAACTTATTTTAACGCTTCAGTCTTACAAGAAACAACTTCGCAAAATGCAGAAATTGCTTTTATGATAATCGTATGCATGACTTTTTAATGAGCAATCTCAAAATCGAGGTCATACACCTTTTTCCCCCCTTTAAAATTCGAATATCAAAAATCAAGAAATTTGTTTTTGTACATTGTTATGAACTATATTTTGAAATGCAAATCTTTATTTGATGAAGAGATATCGATAAATTTATCAAATAATTTACCACTTTTCACCCTTTTGGAATGCCAATTTTGAAAAATCTTTCCTTAATAGGTGCCTATATGGTGTTGCCAAACTTTTTCCAAAATTTCATGTTTCTGTCTTTAATAGTTTGGGCTGTGCGTTGATATATCAATTGGGACAACGCCGCTTATAAATATAGATGAATTCTTTTAATCTAAAATTTACTTGGTATTTAATTTGTAATCACATGTATTTTTTTATAGCTTAATGATTAATTAGTTATGATAATTAGTTAAGATTTGACTAATAAATACTTATAATACATTAGGTTTTTATAATAAATGTAGCCTTTTTTAATGCATGTAAAACACTGAAAGTTGGTAATTAAATATAATAAAAATCAATCCAGTAATAATTTATTCTAAAAAATGTCTTTAAGAATTCATTATTCTGTTTTGTTTATAACATTAGTTACAAATATTACACAAATTTCCGTTTTACAGTTTCATTTGAACAAATTCGCAATAAAAGCTAATTTGAAATAAAAATTCACATTTTTGCTTCACATTTTTCGTTTATAAGCTTGATTCCTAAAATTTTTAAATAACAATACATTGTCAAATACGGTTATGTTAAAGTATCTGTCGTAGGAAGTAACCTGGACTTTGGTTCGTCTGATTATCTCAAAGGGTTCTGAAGTTATTGCGCATTCGAAAAAAGGCATACTGCTATTACTCGTCGTCGGTTGTCACTGTAACTGATTACATATTTTCGAATTTCTGTTTAGATAGCAATGCCTAAAATTTAAAAATAACTAGCACTTATCCGTAGCGGTTTCGCCCCTGGAGATAGTGAGGAACGGTTTTGGGAGGCTAATACATTACGTCGCAATAATTAATTTACTTTTTTAGCAATTATTTTGCTTCTACTTATTATATCAATGTGAAATAAATTTGACACTATTTTAGGAAATTGCTACTATTCTCTAAAGAAGTTTGAACAAAATCGATGCAGTACTCTTAGCGTTATTTGGAAATATAATAGAAACACATTTTTAACCCTTTCCAAGGTTACAAAAAAAATTTCCAAAATAAAAAAATTACTTTTTTGATAATAGTTATCAGAATAATGTTCGTATCATTTAAAATTGAGTAGATATCTCTATTAGGTCAAGAGATATCGATAAATTTGTCAAATGACACTTTACCATTTTTCATCCTTTTGGAGTGCGAATGCGGAAAAATCCTTTCTTAGTGGTTATCTACATGGTGTTGCCAACCTTTTCTCAAAATTTTATGATTCGTAATTTAATATTTTGATATGTGAATCAGGACAACATCGCTTATAAAGGGTGTTTTTTACAGAGGTATAGAACTTTTAAATGGAATAAAACAAAGATGAATTTTTTAAATTGACATGAAATTTACTTTATTTGAAAGATAACCTTCTGACATTATAATTTAAATATGACTTCTGGCATATGACCGCCACGGCTGGCTCGGATGTAGTCTAATCTGGAGGTTCAATTTTCGATGACTTTTTCCAACATTTGTGGCCGTATATCGGCAATAACGCGGCGAATGTTGTCCTCCAAGTGATCAATCGTTTCGGGCTTATCGGCGTAGACTAGCGACTTTACATATGCCCACAGAAAATAGTCTAGCGGCGTTAAGTCGCACGATCTTGGAGGCCAATTCACGGGTTCGAAACGTGAAACTATGCGGTTACCAAACGTTTCCTTCAATAAATCAATTGTGGCACGAGCTGTGTGACATGTTGCGCCGTTTTGTTGAAACCACAGCTCCTGCACATCATGGTTGTTCAATTGATGAACGAAGAAGTCAGTAATCATGGCTCTATAGCGGTCACCATTGACTGTAACGTTCTGACCAGCATCGTTTTTAAAGAAGTACGGACCAATGATTCCACCAGTCCATAAAGCACACCAAACAGTCAGTTTTTCTGGATGTAACGGTGTCTCAACATACACTTGAGGATTATCATCACTCCAAATACGGCAGTTTTGTTTATTGACGTATCCATTCAAACAAAAATGAGCTTCATCGCTAAACAAAATTCGCTTATGAAAATCGGGATCAACGGCAATCTTGTTTTGGGCCCATTCACCGAATCTACGCCTTGCTAGGTGATCGTGTGGCTTCAATTCTTGCACGAGTTGGATTTTGTAAGCACGCAAACTAAGATATTTCCGCAAAATCTTCCATAAAGTGAATAGACACATATCCATTTCCTGTGCACGATGGCGAATAGACTGATTCGGGTCTTCCTCTACGCTACGCTCTACAGCAGCAATGATTTCTTCTGTACGCACTGTACGACGTCTCTGTGGATGCGTATTATCATTTAGAGTAAACGTGGTGCGAAAACGTTTCATAGTTAATCGAATTAATTGCTCTGATGGACGATTATGTTGACCGTAAAATGGACGTAGTGCGCGATACGTATTTCGAACAGAACCATGATTTTCAAAATAAATTTGCACAATTTGGAAGCGTTGTTCAGGCGTCAGTCTATTCATGTTGAAATGCCAAACCAAACTAAACATAAATCACTTGGCAGCTGACAAAATGGCCGCCAGTTAAAAAAGTGTTGCCAACTTTAATTTCTATACCTCTATAAAAAACATCCTTTACCTATAAATATAAGATAATATGTAATTTTTGAAGCAAGTATCTATTCTTGATTTAAGTGTGTAATTATTGCTCTTAGATATATACTAGGGGTACTAGAATTTTTTCTCCTTAACAGTGAAACGGAAGACTTACATTAACAGTACGTTTTTTCTCTCATGGCTATATGCATAAGTATTTCCAATAAAACACTCATCTTATCCTCTAGTTTTTGAAAAATCCCCGTATAGAGTTCGAACATCCAGTATGTTATCCATATTATGTCAATTAGGATACGCCAATGTGCTATTTTAAGCAGCATCCTTGTGCATTCATTAAGATGCGTATGGTTCTCTGCGGAAGTTAGACATTAGAACATAACAATCGCGAAAACAGTTGCTCGTTACCTCGAGCAATTTTTATCAATAGAAAAATAGCACTCGCTCGTGCAGATAAATTTGCCAACTTAAGCATCCTACACAATAACGCACCACTGTGGGAACGGTAACGCAAGCGAACCTAATGTAAAATTAAGTTAAATAATGAGACATCACGATTCGCAAACTTAAGGAACATCATCCAAAATGTGGGAAAGGTTAGTTTCGTTAAAAAATATTTATTTGAAAAGAGTAAAATAGTTTACGACACGATGTGTAAAATGTTAAGGTAGTTATAACTTTAGCAAAAAGGCAAAAATACTGCTGTACGTGTGTTTGTGCAAAAATACTGTAAAATGCCGTATCAACTCAAAATTTAGTAGATTTTAGAAATCTAATAATAATCCGGGAATCTAGTGGATTTTTGTAGCCATTGAAGAGACATGGCTCTATAAAATTTTTTTAATGTATTTTGATCCCCTGATTAACGAGGATGGATTCCCGAAAAATGGTCAGGTTTTGAATAAAATAATTTATTAATTAAAGAAATTGTTTTTTTTTGTAAAATAATATTTTCACAGTTCTCGGTCGATTCTAAGCAAGTGTCTCTTGTGATTTTCCACAGAACCAATAGTTTTTGCGTTAAATAATGTTAAACATTTGAAAAACGGCATTTTTTGCCACTTTTCAACATGAATAACTTTTGATTAAATAAATATTTTCAAATTCTGCGCCCACCAATTGATTGTTCAAGTCAAGAACTATAAACTGGGATTAATCGTAATCCTAAAATTTTATCTTTTTATTGCTTTGTAACGTTATAAATGAATAATGTTTCATCAATTATAACTTATGAATCGCCGTGCATGAAGGGAAGTGGGAGTATACTTATAGGCTCTCATCTAGCGCAAATAATCCATTATAGCTTTCGCTGATCATTGCATTAATATTTCAGACACATTTTAATATATATATATATATATATATATATATATATATATATATATTTCTTTTTTTATTCTTGAGGTTAAGTTTATACTTGGAATTTAAAAAAAACGTGTTTTGACGTTTCGTCTTTTGTGTAAGGCATTTTCAAAAAGTTTTTTTATATTATTTTCTTTAATTTAATAATAATAACATTTTCCTTGGTTAAACAACCTAAAATTTAAAATACATAAATTATGCTTAAAATCTTACACATTAAGAGAAAATTATAAAGGAAAATTCAAAAAAAATTTTTGAAAACTTATTTTACAATTAAAAACACATAATTTTTTAAATATTCAAATTTTTACAAAAATATGTAGGTATGCACTTTGAGCTTGCTATTTCTATTTCGGTACTGAAAGATACAGTATACCGATTATGGTATTGGACAAACAAACCTTTTTTTATTAAGTTATTTTTTAAATCATTACTTACGGAGTCGTTGTTTTTTTTTTAAACTAATAACATATAAATATTCTAAGAGGATATTCCCATCTATTGATTTTAAGAAGGTATATTAATTTTTAATAATATTTGTGTAAATGTGGCTTAGGTTACTTATATCGGTTCTGTCATTTTTAATAAAAAAAGATTTATTTTTCCAGTACCACAATCGGTACAGTATATCGTTCAGTGTCAAAACAGAAATAACAAAGTCAAGGTGCGTACCTACATATTTTTTTATGAAAATTTGAATATTTTTAAAATTATATAACGTTTTTAATTATAAATAAGTTTTCAAAATTTTTTTGAATTGTCTTTTAACTTTTTCTGTTAATGTGTAAGATTTTAAGCATAATTTATGTATTTTAAATTTTTGGTTGCTTGACCAAGGAAAATGTTGTTATTATTAATAAATTAAAGAAAATAATATAAAAAAATAAATTTTGGAAAATTCCTTAAATAAGAGGCGAAACGTCCAAACACGTTGTTTTAATTTTTTACCATCCTCGTATGAACCTAACCCCAAGAATACAAAAAAAAACATATTGATACATATACTGAATGGTTCAAAATAAACAAATATATATATATATATATATATATATATATATATATATATATATATATATATATATATATATATATATGAACAATATTATTTTAATGTGTAAGATTTTAGGCATAATTTTTTTATTTTAAATTTTTGGTTGTTTGACCAAGGAAAATGTTATTATTATTAAATTCAAGAAAATAATATAAAAAAAAACTTTTTAAAAATGTCTTAAATAAGAGGCGAAACGTCCAAACATATATATATATATATATATATATATATATATATATATATATATATATATATATTTATATGTATATGTCAATGTAAACATTGACAAGTTGTACAAATACCGATCCAAAAATGTTTTTGAAGTGTAAATATGATTTATTATGTATGTTTGATGAAAGGAAAAGTGAAGAAGAGTTTGAAACATAGAATAAAGTAGAAAAAATCAGAAAAGACTTACGTTATCAAATTCGATAGGAATATTTCTGATTTTTGGGACAATAAAATAGATTGACATTGTTAAACAGTGTATCTTTTTTTCGTTTTTCCTTTGAGCCTAACCTAAAACATAAAAATGGCCTTGAACTAATTTTAAGATAAGATTTAGATATTTGATTTGAAATTAAAAAAAATACAACAGAATGTGACTCGACTTTTTTCCAAAACCTCTCCCCAATTGACTGTATGAACCGATTGTCTTCTTTTTGCCAATTTGTTTTAAAGACTTAATTATTTTATAATTACAGTTTATATTAATTTTTCATAATTATCTAATATATTGTCTTTTTGTTTCAGATATCAAAATGTGGAAAGTCGCTGTAGCACTGCTGACACTCTCAGGAACTATCTTGGGTGCCTCCATATTTCACTGCCCAGAAGGAACCACATGCCATGAACAAGGTGCCATAGAATCGTCATCTTTTAAATTTTTGGACAAGTTAGGACCAAAACAGTATCAGACTGTAACTAAGCTTACTGTATCGAATGCATCACTAGATAAAGTACCTGCGGAATTGAAGTACCTCAAAAAATTAGAGTACTTGGATTTATCTAACAATAATATTCAAGTGTCTTCTCTTCCATCACTGTCTCATCTTAAGGTCCTGATATTAAGACAAAATAACATTAAAGGAATAAGTTTGACGTTACTTCCAAAAAATATTGAAGACTTGGATTTGTCGAATAACCTTCTCTCACATATACCAAAAGACTGGAATTCTTTAAGATCTTTAAAAACTTTACATTTATATAAAAACCTTATTGACTGTGATTGCTACAGTAACAACGTTTTAACTTACGGTAAACTAATTAAAGATGGAATTGACATTCCCGAAATAGTTACCTGCCATGTGCCCAAACAGTTTGCAGATAAAGACATCACTTCAATTAATTGCTCATCAGAAGATGAGATGATTAATGACCAACCTGAAGAAGGTTCTGGAGTAGGAGACGATATTTTTGATGAAACTACTAGATTTAAGCCAACTGTTCCATATCTTCATGAAGAAGATGATTTTGAAGAGAATGAAGTGATTGATGATACAGATGACTTACCAGAGGAAAAAGAAAATTTGATGGTTGCTAGTGATATGACTACCACAATGGCTCCCGAGGAAGGAAGTGGTGATTTGGAAGGAAGTGGTTTTGTACCTATTGAAATTGAACGTAGTCCAGCATGCGTGTTTAACTGTGCTACTCCGGAACCTATTGGGTCCCATGATGGAAATGATACAGAACCTCAGCCGGGCCCTACAGATCAAATAAAAATAATTGCTGAAGATGTGCTCCAACCCATATTTGCTAAACCAACACCATCTACTAGCACCACTACTACTCAGACACCTAGTACTACCACCAGTACTTCTACGACCACCACCGTCGCAACACCTACTGAAGCTAGTGAAGAAACAATTGTAAAAGAAGTTAATGTGGGTGTATTTAAGACGTCTGATAAAGCAAGTGACACTGAAGTATTTTCAAATGATACTCGAACGGGAGAAATGGGAAAGGCAACTGCCCTTAATCAAAATAATTATGCAGTGTATATTGTGGTAGCATGCGGACTACTTTTAGCTGTAGTATTCTTGGTATGTTTAATAAAGAAGCGCAAAACTAAAAGGATCAAGAAAAATCGACGCGAAAAATCAAATACCGGCTTGGGAGAAGAAATGAAACCACTCGAAAAACCCTCCATCCAGCCAGTAAACGAGAAAAATGGAAAGACACCCAACAACCTTCCTGAACATATTCCTTTAATCAACGATCAGAATGGAAAATCACGAGATGAACCAGTCCTTAAATCTTATACACCTCTAGAACATCCGGAATCACTTCTTACCAATGGGAATGCCCCAGAGACTGATTTTGAAGAGCCTGAGTTACGCGAGAAACCCGAACTTTTAACTCCAACCAGGGAAAGAGTTACTATAAGAGCTTCAGAAATTCCCGATTCTCTCCCTAAAACGCCCGTTTTAGTGCATCGTCAGAAAAATAGTGAAGGTGAAATTGTCACTACGGTAGTGCCCCCGTGAAATTGAAATGATACTATTACCTCAGTATTGATCATTGAGACCTTGTTTGTGATAAATTTTTAACTAACTTATTTTTTTTTGCGTTGTTCCTATGGCTGTAAGTAAGAACGGCATTCTTTAAGTTTATAAATTTGGGATAGACCAATAAGTTCCTAGATTTGAAAAGCTAAAGATTCGAAGATTTGTGTAAAAAAATGGCGATACAGAGGGAGGTTAACGAACAAAGTACCAATTTTATATGCAAATAACTTGAATTTTTTTTAAGAATTATCGCTCTTTGTTTTTTTTTTTAATATTTTATTATTAAGAGACGATAAAATATACTCTTATTGTTTGACCAGCGAAAGCTGATGTATTTCAAAAATATGGAGGCACAATACATATAAAAACTCATCAGTTGTCAAATATATTTGACGTTAACCCAGCAAAAATATTATGATTCAGTCCAGAAATATTGGTAATTTCTTTGCGGAGTTTTTTGCTTAATTCACTTAGTTGCTTTAGCTTTTGTCTAGAAAATAATGTGAAACTTTTATTTTGAATTGAATCACTAGCTATGTAAAACGAGGTTTATAAAAATATTGATGAGAATATTATCACCAGGTGGTGAGAGATTCCAGAAATTAAGATAGTTGGTTTTAAATATTATAAAATCAAAAGAAGTGATTGATTAAATAATGTAAAAACTAAAATTACATTAAAAAGTTGGCTTGGATCTAAATATTAGCGTATTTTTTAAACAATAGTTGATAGCTTTTTGTTTACCTCCCTCCCTGATATTCCATATCAAATTTCAGTGGTTAAACAATAAAATATAGATTTTTGATCATGGTTATGATAATGCTGACACTGTTATTTTTATGATTATTAACTGATTTGTTGCAGAAAATGTTTTTTTTTTATGAATTGTCTTGCTCTGGATCTTCGGTATATTAATAGAACTCAAAATTTCTCGTTTGATTAAAATTAATAATTAAATTTTCTAAGTAATAAATTAATTAAATTGAATGATAATTGGAGTTGGTCATTTTTTTTTTATTTTAATGATTGTGAATCATAAAACTGTTATGGTAATTATCTGGTAATGAATAACTTGATATAAGAAATAATATATGTCTAATATTAAATAGCTTATTTAAAAGAAAATACCTTTTTAAGTATTTTTTTAAACAAAAATAACTATTTAATGTTTTTGCACTAATATTTTTTGTAGTATTTAAATGATTTGTGACAGGATTTATGTAAAGTAAAAATGTTTTGATGATAATGTTTATGTTTAAAAATAATTAGATTTAGCTGTCTTTGACCCTTCAAACTACAAGGTGTTAATAAAATACTCAAAATATCTTAATATTATTAGAAAGCTTGTTACTCCACAATATTAAAAAATGTTCAGTGCCAACAAGATTAAATATTTGTTTTTAAAAAAATGCTTAAGCTGTATTCGATTAGGTTTCCCATTATTTTTACGAGGATAGTCTGTTCTGCTCATGTGCATCTTTTGGACTATAGAAATTCTTTTTGTCATATTTATGTACCATTTTTTTTCTGGCTTTTCACATTTCACTAGTGTGGAATATCTGGCAATAATTTTTATTTTTGGCTGCCGAATATTTCGCTGTAAAATAACATTTTACTGAATCGCTCTTTGAAATTTAGTTTCTTTTTACCATAGATATTTTTTGGGTAATTTTAATCTAGGACATATTAAAAATTATGACTATGATGCGTCAGAATATAACATTTTAAATTAATTTCCATGCAAATATAGAAGAATTTGGTATGTTATATAAAACTAAATTAAAAATTAAAAAATTAAATTGTTGATTCAATTTATCTCTTTAATAATTAAAATAAAGGTGTATTGACGGAAAATATATGCAAGTTTAATCAAAATAATATGAGACTGAGGTAAAAGTAAAATAGTTCCCTACAAGGATACTAATTTGTCACCTAGGAACAATAAAAAATTCCCAGTTTACATTATATTTTAGTTTGCATTTAAAGCTTGTGTGTAACAATGGGCGTACTTCCTGGTAGTCTAGACCGGGGTTGATCTGTTTTTGGTTGGCTGTTAAGATCGAGCGAGCTAATTTTTGCTAAACCCTCTAGAATAATGCCTATGATAATGAGATATGCTCCCTCTCATTTATTTATTTAACAAAAAGTATAAACAAATTTTGAAAAACGCATCTTTTTTCTTATTTTTTGTTATAACTTTGAACGTATGTACTCTAGAGAAAAGTTGTAGAGAAAAAAAAACTTTCGTAATCAAATTCCCTACAAGAAAGGGTTAGTTAGCAATCTCAAAATTTATTATCTTTGTTGCGAAATAATAATAATAAAAAAGGTAAAAAAGTAGGTTTTTATACAATTTTTTCGACAACTTTCATTTCTCTGAGGACCTCCATATTTGAGCAAGAAAAGCTTCTTGTTATGATGAAACAACGTGCTAAATTTCGTTAAAATCGATTAGATAGTTTTTTCATAATAATTTTGCAATCCATTTTTTTTTTTCAAAAAATGTAAAATTTTTCAAATTTAATGCAGTCTTAAATCGGAAAGGCACATACTTGAAAATTTTTTCGCATATACAAAAGACCTCAAGCCCTTTAAAGTTATTGTTAAATGTTTTGCTTATAAACAAATTAAATATTTCCGCTAATTTCCATCAAAAAATGTTTCCGAAAACACGGTTTGAAAATATGGGGAAAGATGCTTCTTTTGAAAAAAATGTTTACATTTTGTCAATTGGTTACCAAAATACCAGCTGTTAAAGTTGACATGCGTTTACGGCGAATTTATAAACAATTTAGGGCTGATTCTTAAACCACTAACTTCGTCTTTCCGAGTACTTTTCTGATAAAAATGTTCATATGTTTATGTTATCAGCAACATAAATGAAAATGGAAAAGAAAATTTCCCACGCCCGTGAGAAATTACAAATGAAACTGAATCTGCAGGTTCAAAATACGTAATTGCAAAAAAATGTTATTATATCTGCTTCTAATGGATTAATTTTGAACATTTTTGGTTTAAACCGATGTCGCGTGAACAGAGT
Source organism: Diaprepes abbreviatus (assembly GCA_034092305.1). Lineage (NCBI taxonomy): Eukaryota > Metazoa > Arthropoda > Insecta > Coleoptera > Curculionidae > Diaprepes > Diaprepes abbreviatus. The sequence goes on along the minus strand of JASJET010000031.1, from coordinate 15,504,737 downwards.
AGCCTTGGTATGGATTTAAATGACCTGCCATATTTATGTTTTAAAAGGAAAAGTGCAAACAAATTTCATCTTATCCATACTCCCACCGACTGAATGCAGCATTGTTTTAGGGTTTATTATCAAGAGCAGCAATGGTTTAGTAACGAATTAAACCCAACAAACTGGAGTTGGGAAATTGAAAAATCAGGTTTAGAACGTATTTAAACTATTGCCAGACAATTTATTAAAAAAAGTTGACAATGTTTGAAAGAGTGTTCTAAATCATGTGGCTGCATTAATCATGGTTTGAAATGTACAGTTTACTGCTCTAACAGCAACAGACAAACGTGCGAAAACGCGCAAAGTCAAATTGAAGTTTTTGAAGAAGAAAACGCAATTGACTTCGAAGAAATAGACATAAAAAAATGAAAATGTTGATATTAACATCCAACTTCAAGATGAAGATTTCAATTCATTCAAAAATCCCAGCATTCCATTACCCAAGAGAGTACGAGTAGCCTCCCCTAAAAAATTCTAAACTTTTGTTTAAATATTTATGTTAAATTACCTGTTTCCATATTCATTTGTAACGATACTATCGTATCGCTATAACTAAAGAAATATGAGCTTTTTTTATATAGCTTTTTTGAGATTCTTAACAAATCCTTATAGAAAGTTTAATTGCGAAATTTTTTCTCTCTTCACTTTTTTTCTAAAGTGAATACTTTCAAAGTTATAAGGAAGAAAAAGAGAAAAAAAAACGCATTTTTTCATTTTTTAAAATTTTTGTTAAGTAAATAAATGTAGCGGTATTTTTTGAGAGGGAGCATATCTCGTTATTCTGGGTAGTTTAGAATAAAAATTAGTTCGCCTCATCACAACAGCCAAATCATGATGAATTTTTATAGATCAGCCCCGGTCTGTTCCTAAATCTAAAGCTTCGCACCTTTTGAAATGTAACAACAACAAAATTTAATTCCAAGATTTGCATGAGGTATTTCCATATTAATAAAAAATAATTAGCACCTTTTAAGCATATTAAGATTTCATAACTGCTATATGCAGGTTTTATATAGCAAAAAAGTTAGACGGATATGTATTATTGACTATGTGAGTATATAACAGGATTTGATGTACATGGGACGTCATAAAAGTTCCTGTAGCTAATTTTTTAACATCATCGCATGCTTACCCATTCTGGTTCTTCTTTTTAATAGGGAATCATCTTAAACACAACTGCGAAATATTTTAAACTTGACTTAGGTGAACTAACTTTCAATATTTGGAATATTTAATTTTTTCGTGAGTGCTTTGCGACTGATCGAAAAACCCCAAAGTTAGTCATTGCATCTTAAACGAAGATAGATGTTTCGTTCGGGAATTTAAAACAATATTTCTATCTCATATTTTTTAAACTTAATAGAACGCGTAATAATATACTATATTATTTTCATAATGCCAAATACGTAATATGTTACGTCAAGTGGTTATAATTAAAAATTAAGACTTATGTATATATACTTACTTTTCTTTTTATTGTTAATATACAGGGTGTTTATTTGAAGCATATCTCTACAGAAAAATCATTGACTCAGTCAAACAAATACCTGATATTGAAGGAATCTGTGTTTTGCCATATCTACGTATTTTTTTATCAGTAAAAGTATTAAATGACTGAATAACTTAAAACTCATATTTAATAAAATTTGCGTGGAAGGTGAGTTTTTAAAGAAACGCCCTGTGTAACTATGTATATTATATCCCGCTGCCAAAGTAATGTATAATCATGACGTACACTGCAGAAATATTTGAATGGAATTTATTTATGAATGACTGATTTTTTATTTAATGAGGCTATTTAGAGACGTTTTATTTATGGAGAAGTAAAAAAAAATGTATTTAAGTATTTTTCGTTACATTATTTTATTTTATTATATTAAAACTTTGTTGAAATCGGTGGAGCAAATATATTTTCATTCTAGTTTTTTTGATTATTAAACTCAATTAAGATTTTCATCAGTGATAACTAAAAATACCTAAATATCATTATTTTTTAAACTTCTTGTTAGGGGTGTTCTGCAATGTTTGTCACATATCTACAAGTCGTGGGTCGGATATAAACGTTTTGGTTAAGATAGAGCTCAAATTCGTCCTAAAATAAGATCTTTTTTGTTAGTTTAATGTACAGGGTAGGTTTTTTTTTCAAATAAAATCCGTTATATCTGATCAAATATTTATCATAAGTTGTTTTTTAAGAAAATTTTTAAATAAATAAAAGTTAGCAAACATTTTTTGTGTTTTTTTTTTAGTTCTACCACAGATTATTTCATCTTATAGATGCGATAAAATGGATTCCAGCCAAATTTCGTGACTTAACTTGTACAGGGTGAGTCAACGATTGGATGAAGTAGGTTTGTGCCTTTTCGGTGAAATTAACAAAGAAACTATATTTATTGTTTGATACAGTTTATTTTTACGCAGATTTTAAAAATATTTAGGACTCTACAGGGTGAGCCAAAAAACTAGGACAGCATAAAGTTTTATTTTTTTAAATAGAACACCCTATATACGAATCGTATTTTCGATTTAGCTTATAATTTTAAATCTTTTTTATTAAAAGTTTACTATAACAAAACTTTATAGTTTCTGAGATAATTAAGTTTAAAGAAAAAGTCACATTTTCAAGCATCAATTCAATCCTAAATAACGTTTTCAATTTTGTGACAAATATATTCAAATGTAGAATTTAGCAAGGCCAAGGACAAGTTAACATAATTTTTACCTAATATTTGCAATAAAAGCTACAGGGTGTTGAACACATCGGCTCAAATTTGAACAAGTTTAAATGAATAAATATCTTTTTTTTCTAATGGTACACCCTGTATATTTTCATGTTATTTAATAGAGTAATAAAAACCCTAAAAGTTTTGTTCAATATATCCTATACCTATTTATAATAGTTTTTGAGATATTTCAGTTTTTCTTATTTTCCATACTTTTTTACAGAAATAGTCTTCATTATCATAGTAGCCGTGTAAAATAATAAAAAGAAACTACAGAAACAAACAGAATGTGGTTAAATATGATGAAATACATTATTCGTTATATTACAACGGCAATAGTTTAATTAAACATAATGTGAAAAAATTAACACAACAATAACGACAAGGCAAATACATATTTACTTTTATACTAAATTGAAACAAAAAAATTACCTATTAAATACTGAGATTAATTATTTCTTTCTAATAGGTGTTCGAATAAACGACCCTCTTGTGCAATGCACAAATTTAGTCTTTTTTGCAGATTTTCTCGGACCCTGGACAAAATTAGTGGCGTTATTGTTCTACAGGTATCCCTAATCCTGTTTCGCATATCTTCCACTGTTGTTGGTTGTTGGATTAACATACACCTTATTTTTAATATAACCCCATAGGAAGAAATCTAATTGGGTGATGCCGCAAGACCTTGGTGGCCACTCAATGAAACCCCCACGTCCAATCCATTTTTGCGGATATCGTTGGTCAAAAAACGCACGAACTTCACGATGGTAATGCGGAGGCGCACCATCATGCTGGAACCACATACTGTCGAGCTCATCCCTATCGAGACCTTGAAGCAGTTGGGGTAGTTCTTCTTGTAGAAAGTTCAGGTAACTATGGTCATTTAGTGGTTCATTAAAAAAGTGGGGTCCAATAATTCGATTATGATGAATACCACACCAAACATTTAATGACCAGTGGTTTTGATGTTGCACCTCTCTAATCCAAAATAGGTTTTCTGTGGCATAATAATGCATGTTGCGTCTATTTACGGCACCGTTACTTCTAAAAGTAGCTTCATCACTAAACATTACCTTGCATAATAAATTTGGATTTAATTGAATCTCCGCATTTATTGTACGACAAAAGTTTACACGACTTTCAAAATCCTGTCCATGCAGTTCTTGGTGTAATTCCATGTGATATGGATGATACCTATACTTGGTAGTACGATTAGCGGTGGATTGTGATGTTTCACATAATGCTGTTAACTGACGGCTACCAATATAAGGATTTTCCTGAACATTTAACAATACTTGTAGTTCTTTTTCTTCATTAGTTACTGGTTTGTTGACCACTTTACGTTTTGGATAATCAACAGTACCAGAAGAATCAAATCTTTGCATTAAGTTTTGAAAAGTATGGGTATTAGGCTGGCGTCGATCAGGATACTTCATTTTGTAAATTCTTTGAGCAAGAAGGCCTCTTGTATAAATCATATCTATTAACTCATTCTTTGGAAAATTCATTTTACAATATAAGATGAATGCAAAAAAAACCCAACTACACTACATAAAAACCAAAAGACGCGATTGCGGTTATAAATTTGACACACAGAAAAATGTTATTTTACATTGTTTTTGCCATGGCTACTATGATAATGAAGACTATTTCTGTAAAAAAGTATGGAAAATAAGAAAAACTGAAATATCTCAAAAACTATTATAAATAGGTATAGGATATATTGAACAAAACTTTTAGGGTTTTTATTAGTCTATTAAATAACATGAAAATATACAGGGTGTACCGTTTAAAAAAAAAGATATTTATTCATTTAAACTTATTCAAATTTGAGCCGATGTGTTCAACACCCTGTAGCTTTTATTGCAAATATTAGGTAAAAATTATATTAACTTGTCCTTGGCCTTGCTAAATTCCAAATTTGAATATATTTGTCACAAAATTGAAAACGTTATTTAGGATTGAATTGATGCTTGAAAATGTGACTTTTTTTCTTTAAACTTAATTATCTCAGAAACTATAAAGTTTTGTTATAGTAAACCCTTAATAAAAAAGATTTAAAATTATAAGCTAAATCGAAAATACGATTCGTATATAGGGTGTTCTATTTAAAAAAATACAACTTTATGCTGTCCTAGTTTTTTGGCTCACCCTGTAGAGTCCTAAATATTTTTAAAATCTGCGTAAAAATAAACTGTATCAAACAATAAATATAGTTTCTTTGTTAATTTCATCGAAAAGGCACAAACCTACTTCATCCAATCGTTGACTCACCCTTTATAGCCATCCGCCAATACAGTGGGAGAAATTGTAAAATTTGAAAGAATAATGCCACAGATTATTTCATCTTAATCAGATGCGATAAAAAGCGTTCCAGTCAAAACCAAATTTCTATATAGTCCAGGAACCCCATGAGTTTTCGTAGCCGATAAAGAGACATGGCTTCATATGTATTTTGAGCCCTTGATTACAAATATCGATTGTGTATTCCCGAAAAAAGATCAGGTCATGCATTATAAAGAGAAAGATTGTTAATAATTAAATTTTTTTGCAAAATAAAAAATATTTTAGTGTTCCTCGGCTGAAGCAAAAAGAATCTCTCGTGATTTTTCTGTTCAACGAATAGTTTTTGAATTAAAATCATTAAACATCTGAAAAATGGCATCTTTGCCAATTTATAATATGCATAAGTTTTAATTAAATAAATATTTTCAAATTTTGCGCCCAACAATTGATAGTTCAAGTCAAGAACTACAAGCTAAGATTAATCGCAATCCGAAAATCTAATGTTTGTCGTTTGGATGTAACAGTTAAAGAAGGTAAAATTACTTTATAAGAAACTTTATGCATATAATCCCATATTCCAAACAACCTTAGATATTAATTCAATATAAAATGTGATTTTCAAAATGCGATGTAATTTTTAGATTTGTTCACATGTATCACATGGCCAATGAGTGCTATAAAATACACACATCAAAAAACCTTAGATAGTTTAAAAGTTAGAAACGAAAATTTAAAAAGAGGAAATAGTGATCTAAGTAAAGATAATGGTGAGGAATGTAAAAAAGTTAAGGTTAGTCAAGAATCAATATCAACTCGATTATCAACGAGGTGCTCTAGTTATGTGATAGATACTAATAAATGTATTATTTGCGAGAAAACACCGTACAAAGGAAAATCTCAAGTACATCAGATGGAATCATGGACATGTGCTAAAAATTATATAGAGCTTTCAGATGATTTAAATCAGTTTCGCCCTTTATTTAAGGCATTTTCAAAATTTTTGTTTTATTTTCCTTCCTAAAAATATTTTTATATAATTAAAACATTTACACAAGAAACATATCTACAATTTTAAAAAACACTTTAAAACAGTATTTAAATTTTTAAAAAATATTTAATTTTATCCTTACACACCTTGACATTTTGTTACTTTATTAATGAAATTCAATCTTTACATCGTTAACTGAGAATACATGGAATGCGAGTGTGTTTTATTTTTTATATTTTACAATGCACAAAAAAACAAAATAAAGTATACGTTTACTTATATGTTTAAGAGGATATTCAATTTTTGATTCTTATTTGACAGGATCGAATTCTTAATATTTTTGTTTAAATTAGGCTTGTGTAAATATGGCTAAAATTTCTCATATCTGTTCTGTCGTTAACAGTGTTTTTATCTTTTTTAATTTCAATCATTTCCTTTATCTGTAATTTTTGGTAATTCATATCTTTGTTTTTTATTATGGTACTGTTATAATCAAAAGTATGTTTTTCGTCCTGTTTGTGTTTGTTTAACGCTGTTGGGGCGTTTTTCGTATATTAATGGCATTCATCTGTTCTTCAGCAATTGGCTCGTCATGCCTATATATTTTTTGGGACAATTTGTGCAAGGGATCGAATATATTACATTTGATTTATTCATGAGAGGATTTTTACTTTTTAAATTTGTGAACTGTGGCATACGATAATATCATGCTTTTTTAAAATGTATTTTATTTTTTCTGACAGCTCACTAGTGTAAGGTAATGCTACATATTTTTGCTGTTTATGTTCTATGTTTTTTGTTATTACGTTATTATAAAATTTATATGTTCATTTATTAATTATTTTGGTGATAGTTTTTTTATTGAAATTATTATTTATTAGTGTCTTTTTTACTTTTTGCAGTATTTTTGGTCGGAATTCTGGAGACGTTAGGGAGATAGCACGATCAGATAGACCGATTATAATACTATTCCTATATAACAGAATTCTGACCAAAAATACTGCAAAAAGTAAAAAAAGATACTAATAAATAATAATTTCAATGAAAAGACTATCACCAAAATAATTAATAAACGAACATATAAATTTTATAATAACGTAATAACAAAAAACATAGAACATAAACAGCAAAAATATGTAGCATTTACTTACACTAGTGAGCTATCAGAAAAAATAAAATACATTTTAAAAAAGCATGATATTATCGTATGCCACAGGTCACATAATAAATTAAATACACTGTTCGCAAATTTAAAAAGTAAAATTCCTCTCATGAATCAATCAAATGTAATATATTCGATCCCTTGCATAAATTGTCCCAAAAAATATATAGGCATGACGAGCCAATTGCTAAAGAACAGATTAAATGGCCATAAATATACAAAAACCGCCTCAACAGCGTTAAACAAACACACACAGGGCAAAAAACATACTTTTGATTATAACAGTATCAAAATAAAAACAAAGATATGAATTACCAAAAATTACAGATAAAGGAAATGATTGAAATTAAAAAAGATAAAAACACTGTTAATGACAAAAACAGATATGGGAAATTTGATTCACATTTACACAAGCCTAATTTAAACAAAAATATTAAGTATTTGATCCTGTCAAATAAGAATCAAAAATTGAATATCCTCTTAAACATAAAAGTAAACGTATAGGTACCTTATTTTGTTTTTTTTTGTGCATTGTAAAATATAAAAAATATATAAAAAATAAAACACACTCGCATTCCATGTATCCTCAATGGACGATGTCAAGATTGAATTTGATTATTAATAAAGTAACAAAATGTCAAGGTGTGTACCGGTAAAATTTAATATTTTTTAAAAATTTAAATACTGTTTTAAAGTGTTTTTTAAAATTGTAGATATGTTTCTTGTGTAAGTGCTTTAATTATATAAAAAATTTTTGGGAAGGAAAATAAAACAAAAATTTTGAAAATGCCTTAAATAAAGGGCGAAACGTCAATTGTTTTGCATTTTTTGTTAAATATATATATATATATATATATATATATATATATATATATATATATATATATATATATATATATATATATATATTCGAATTTATTGACGTATTTCACATGGAAATCATTATTTTTTGTCACTGATATGAAAAGAGTGGAAAATTTACGTTCTGATACAGTTTAATGCAAGGGTTAAAATAACATCTGAAGGCCATTTAAAAGTCAGAAGCCTTTTTCAGGACTTTTGGACTAGAATTTCGTCAAGATAGCTGAATATCTGGAAAATAATCTCTATGAATGTTGCGAAGATTACGAAAAACTGTCATTCATGACCTTTGACTTGACCTTAGATAATTTTTCAAGGTCACGTCAAGGTTAAGTTCTATTTTTGCATGATTAATGCCAGTTCCAACGCAAGATTTGCGGTGCATAGAGCTCTTAGGTACATGGATATTTTTTTATTTGTGCTTGATGCAGATTTGGCGATCTTAAGATCTTAGTCCTAAGTTAGATAAATTTCTGCATGTATATATATATATATATATATATATATATATATATATATATATATATATATATATTTATTGGGATGTTGATTTTATTTTTACTTTTTGTCGATGGAGAACTATATCTTGTATTTCTTTCTAATTTTAATTTTTTCCTCATTACTATCAGTGTAATCGCGGTATTCTTTCTAATTTTTAAATTTTTTTCGCAGTGTAATAATAACCGGTTTGAGACAAGCAATGTTACGAAAATTAGACTCTTCAATTTCAATGGCATCGCCACAGCTGTCGCATCCATAAGATGAAATAATCTATGGTTTTAGCTTTACTTTTTGTCAAATGAAGTATTAAATAAACGTTTCGGTTGGTCCAATTTCAAAAATTATAGATAGCAGACATAATAAAAAATATTTGTGAGAATTCCAAATAGAAAACAAATAAATATCCGAAACTGAATTTTGGGGTTACCGCCCACATAATGAAATTTAGTTTAGTTGTTTTTAAGATAATGACATGGTAATATTGACCTTTTTATAGCATAAATTGATTTTATAGTATAATATACCAGGATGGGATATAACACCTTGAATGCCATGTATCTTCAGTATGACCTGATTTTTTTGAGAGAGGTGGTGTGTGTTGTTTTTGTTCTGCGATTCTATAAAGTTTTGTTGTTTACTAAGTATGGAAAAAATCGGAGTTATTTATTTTAATCGGTCTCTCACTTTCCACTATCTCATATAAAACAAAATCGCGATTCAGCACCATGGTGGACCGGCTCGTGCAAGGGAGTAATTAAAAAAAATCGCCATTCATATATTCAAAAGAAATCCTAGTTCAACAAATCTTATATTTTTTAAACAAGCCAGATCACTCGCCAAAAGAACATTTAAAAAAGCCAAACAAGATTCATGGAATAACTTTACATCGTCTACAAAACCTAACATGGATAGTAGAGATATCTGGAACAGAATAAACAGACTCAAAAGCAAACTCACTCGCATTATTCTTGGAACCCTGGCAAATAATATATGGATTGATGAAAGAATAGAAATAGCCAATTGTTTTGTTCAACACTTTTACGATGCATCAAGTACAGAAAGCTTAAGCAGAGAATTTCAATCTAAAAAGAAAGATAATGAAGGAAATACAGTTAATTTTAAAAACAAAACTGAATAATCTTACATCCTATCCTTGAATTTAGAAGAGTTAAAATACTCCGTCTCTCAATGTAGAAATAGCGCTCCATGATAGGACGGCATCCTTATCCCTCTGATCAAGACTGTCCCACCTGAAGGGCTAGAACTTCTACTAAAATTATATAATATCTTTCTAATCGACAACTGCTTCCTTGATTCTTGGCGTCACTTCATATTGATATCCATACATAAACAGAATAAGTCTCGTTCCCTTTCGGAGAGTTATCGTCCCATTACCCTGACTAACCACCTCGAAAAGATAATAGAAAGAATGTTAAACTTCCGTCTGATATGCTACGTGGAACAGAACAACCTTCGCGATCCCACTCAGAAGGGCTTTAGAAGGAATCTATCAACCACTGGCCATCTTGTAAGCTTCAATATTGATCTCCACGAAAGTTATATCTCAAAAAGTCACCTAGTTGCTGCCTTTCTCGATCTCTCTCATGCTTTTGATACCCTATGAATGGGGCTTATGAGACCATATACAAATTTTCATACAAAACTTTCTGTCGAATCGTACATTTCAGCTCAGAATCGGTAAGACCCAATCTGACACTAAGACTCTAGTAAATGGAATCACCAAGGATCCTCAGTCTCACTTTATTTATTATAGCATTGAACAGTATAAGATTAAATATGACCCCACAGATTCAATATTGTCTCTATGCTGAAGACATAGTCATATATTATAAATCCAACATGTCTAGGTTAGCGAAAGAAAATTACAAATATGTCTAAATTTACTCACGACCTGGGCTAAGGAATTCGCTTTTACTCTTTCCCTGATAATCATATCAAATATCTCCATTCTTATCCATTTTAGTCACAAATTTCTATGCACGATTTTTGACAACAAACTCAATTAGAAAGAACACATACTCTTTATTTAAAAAAATGTCTAAAAGACTTCACCATCATAAAATATCTCTCTAATACATGATGGGGCTCAAACTATATAACTTTCCTAAACATATACAAATCTATAATTAGAAGGAAAATGGATTATGGCAGCTTTGTGTATGGCTTTTTCCGTAAATATTACTTAAAAATTCTGGATAAAATACAAAATTGTAGCTTGAGTATGGTCCTTGCAGCTTTTCGCTCCAACTCCATCTCAAGTCTCCAATGTTTGTCGCACATCGAACCATTACATCTACTGTTGGTATACTCTTTAGATCATCTTCCCTAGCACGATAAATTTTTCAATCCAAAATTTCCCCCTACTCAATATACAAACCGTAATCACACCATCCCTCCTAATATAATCTTTACATTCTTCTCATCTGCTATAAAACAACCTCATTCACACCCTTTTCCACCACAGTTAAAAGTCAACTTTGATGTGACCAGATCAAAAAATATGACGGTCAAGCCAAACTTCTCCAAAACCATTTTAAAACTCTAAAAGCTCTGTTTTTCTCAACAATACAACAATATATACTATATCTATATTCTAATCTCCGAGCTCCATTCCATCAAATCTGCTATTGAAATCATTCTTAATTTACCTCTCAACAAATGGTTGATCACCTCAGATTCTATAAGTCCTCTTATTTCCATGATTACATTCCAACCTCATCACCTAATTGTAACAGATATAAACATTGTAAAATTAAGAACATACATGTGTCCTATCCTTAATTTGGATACCAAGTCATGTTGGAATATATGGCAACGAACTTGGTGACCTTCTAGACAAATCATCTTATACATAACCACGATGACTCAAATTGCATTCTGTACCATAAAGATTTAGTTTCCTTGATAAACAATACAATGAATAATCTCTCCCAAATCGGCAGTCATATGTTGGAAGGCAATAATAAGCTGCAGAATCCTTCCAAAATTACCCAACGTACCTATATTTCTAAACATGTCACGTAGAGAATAGGTAATTCTATGTCGTCTCATGATAGGACACACAAAATTGACTTGTAAAAATGAAGATCATCGAAAATGTCAAAAATGCAACGACTTTCTCACTGTAAAGCACATCTTGATGGAATGTAGAAAACTTTCTGCTACTGACTCAAACATAACATCAACTTGGAACTTTTAGGTTTTCACTTATCCTGAATCCAGCAAACTGCGATAAGTTAACAGCATTGTTCAAAAAAATCAATTTGTTGAAGGACATATAAACATCTTATATTAAATTATCATAATTTGACAGTTTAGCAGATCCAACAATCCCAAAGTTAAATAGTGTTTTTGTCACAAAAGTAATAATAGACTATATAAAATACATAAGAGGCGCCAAATAGTCATAGATACCGACGCGTCTAAACCTAAATTCTCTTTCGCTCTCTTTTTTACAGTCCCTCAAAGTTATTTCAAGCATTATTCGATCCTACATGTGAATACTGGTTGGGCATATTATGTGTTAGAACACTGGCTTTAAAATGTGGTGTTTAATTTATCAGAAGCAGCTCAAGCTTGCATAATTCTGCTCTTTAATTTAATCGGTTCGTTGTTACTCAACACTTGACATTAGCCCCATCTGTAAGTGGCGGTGGCAATTTGGCATTGCGATAAATTATATTTAAAGCGATGAATGACAAAATGTAAGAAAGGAAAAAGTTATATATTTTATAAGAACAAGAAACAACTGAAAGCGGAAAGGTTTCTCGTAAACTTTGTGACACTTTCTAAGGAAACAAATGTCAGAAAAGGCGGTGGCTACCTCACAATAAGCCCAGTGAGTCATACTTAGAAAGCCTTTTTAAAGATTATACATAACAGAGTATCAAAGTGACTAGAATAAGATGTACGTGACAATCAGTTTGGAAATAGGAATGGTCTGAGCACTCTTTGCTCGATATGAACCAAAATGTTTATAAGGATACTTAAAGAAGGAAACTTAAGGTGCGTTAACATATGGCGAGTCGCGTCCGTGACGAGCTCCCTTTGACTTTTGCCGACTTCCGCTGGCGGCGTCATAAGAGATAATAAAAGCGTAATCATATTTGTATTGTTCGTGAGCAGCGTGATCCATTTTGTGTCAGTTTTTGTTGCGAACTCAAAAGAATTTTTTATCTAGTTAGACAGCTTTATGGCATTCTTTTTCGAAAAAATTTATTTTTCAGTGAGACCGACGACACGAGAAATATGGTGAATTGACTTGTATCCCAGATCCTTTTATGACCTCCTTTGATGCCAGCTGCTCAAGGCACAAGGGTCTCGTGAAAAATTCACTTGGTGAGCTTGATATGAATCGAACTCGCAAAATTCAAAGGATTCTCGTTACGGGCGCGACTCATCATATTTATTTGCACCTTTAAACCGCAGATACATCAGACTAATATCAAGATTATATTACGATTAAAAGAATACATCGATAGGTATAAACAACTTGAGATAGAATGAGGTGTAAGACATAGAATCATGCTATCACCAACATTGTTTAATCTCTACTCAGAAAATATAATCAGCAGAGCGCGAAAAGTACTAAAAGATCAGAATATTGGTATCAAAATAGACGGTTAACTATAAATAACTTAAGATATGCCAACGACATGGTTCTATCAGCAGAAATTCTCAACCGATTTGTAAGATCTGTTAAAAAAGTAGAGGAAATTAGCAAGGATTACCATTTTTCACTAAAACTGAAGAAAACAGAGTTTATGTTAATATTAAAATCTTTACAAAACGTCGGAAACCTGTATATTCAGGATTAGATAGTTAAAAGAGTAAACAGATATAATTATCTTTGAACTTGGGTAAATGAAAACAACGACGGCAGAATGTTTACGAAAATAAGGAAGTGTTATGCGGTCGAGACCCAAACCTAAATTCAAAAGTCCGACTGGAGATATAGTCTAATCCATAGGTAAAAATAGTGACATAAATTCCGAGATGGACGAAACTTATCCAAGGGTATTGGGGGCAATGTAAAAACAAACCCTACATAAAATGTAATAGCAAAAAATAGGGTGGGGCCAAGAGGGAAGGTCAAGAATCTTAGAGGTTGATATAACTGTTCCAATAACCCCACCTTTGAGGTGAACAGTTTCAAAGTTCGAATTATAATTAGAATTTCAGAAAGATATCTTCCTGTCTCATACCATGTTATAACATTTTTTGGGGTTAGAGTATTGTCTAACACTGGAGGTGGCTTTTTCTTGGATGTTTTTGAGAAGTTGGATATATCTTTCATTTCCATTACAATACTTTAGCACATTTATAACTGTTGAGCCATATTAAGAATCTGCTCAATAGTTGGACAAGACAGTGTTTTGTACACGAACAATAATAACATTACATCAATAAAAATTAAATTAATTTTTTTTTGACATCTTTCTCCTAATTTAAACGTAAATTCAAAATATTGAAATATTTTTTATCTTCCAGCAAAACTTGGTTCTTGGTTTTATTCATTTGTGCTAAATAAGCTTAATATTAGAAACCAAATATAGGTGGGTTTACAATGGATGCTCATTCGTGTTCCTTTTTGCATTCGCCTTTTATGGTAAACATAGTTTTAGTCATATGTGAATTCATTTTTCACTGACGCAAACATGTTAATTTAATTTACATAATAAAAAGAACAAATGTATCATACCAGAGTTTAAGGAATCACCCACGATTTATATTGATTCATTCATTAGATAATCAGTGGCACAGTACATTTTTTCTTTATCGGATATGATGAACGTACTAGGCTATATAATTTACTAGGTTTAATAGAAAAGTTTTTTTTATATTATCCCTTTAACTTTAATGCACTTGTACAGGTGGTCCAGGTTAATCTAGTTGTATTCGTGGAGAATGAGTTGAACATTCCTCCGTCCCACACGTAACTGCAGATCTACCCAGTTTTGATGAAGAAAACACTTCCTATCAATTTATTAAGAACACCTTCCTCTCTTTCTCTTTTACTCTCCCATTAAATACAAATATAGTCGTATAAATCTATTTATATTGACGGATCAGAACGCAACTGAAAATAATTATTAAATACAAATTAAACAATTTCTCGTCAATTCTTCCAACTGAACATTTTGCAACTCGAGAAAGAATTGAACTAATAATTTCCACTAAATCCCCTGATAAATTTCTAATTATTATTGATTCCGTGAGTGTTCCCCAATCTATCAACTTTTTAGGATCTCGACATTCCCTAACACCTAAAATAATTAACCTGCTTCGTCTCGATGAGAAACGTAACTTTTTCTTTTCTTTTTTGTCGTTCTCCAGTTATATACGTATCAGGGGCAATTAGGTAGATGATTCTCCAGCAAGACTTGTCGCCTCTGAAGACACTATCCACCATCCTTTTTTGTTACAAGGAATTTAATTCGTACACCTTAGCTTATGTGAAGAGTTCTACAACGACGAAACACGAAGTACTGCCCTGGTATTCATCAAAATGCTTCGGGTACAAAAGTACCTTACGGCCTCCGACCAATTCGCAGGATCAAAAATGCAGCATGTTAGCACTGTGTGCAACAGCTGAAAGCTTGAGCTTTACTCAGTAAGACTTGAAACTCAAATATCATTACGATTTTCAAAGTACAGTTGGTCATGTAGTAATCTCTACATCTGATGATTTCAGTGAGGATGAAACAAACTCGAAGACTGAGCTCTGCTCAATACAGGTTGGACGCCAGGCACAGAAGTCGTGTCACAAGGCAGTCAACTTTAGGTGTACCACGGATGAGGTAAATCCATAACCCAAATACTTTTAGGTATCATCAACAACTTGCACGCACAAAAGCAAGTTTGGGCCGCGAGGTACCTTTGTATCCGAAGTGTTTTGATGCATCTCAGGGCAGTATTTCGTTCTTGTAGAACTCTTCAGATAGGTTAAGAAGCCTAATACACTGACATTACATAAAGGAGACGTCAGCAGTGTGTACAACAGCTGAAATCTTAAGTTATACTCAGCAATACTCGAAACTCAAATATCGTCAAGTCATACACCTTACGTTTTATCAAAAATCTTTAAAAAATAGATTGAGATATTATACATATAAGGCTCCAACCACATATTGTTTTATCATACAAATGCGACAAAAACGCCATTTCCTCCAAACCTTGCTTGCCTCGCTACCCGTTATACTATACTGTGAGAAATTGTAAATTAGAAATAATATCGTCACAGTTTATTTTATTTTAATCAGATACAATAAAAAGAATTCCAGTCAAAAGTAAATTTCTATGTGGATTTCTAGCCATACACCAATTAGAGCACTAGAGGTAATTCTAAGCCTCACCCCGCTTGACATTCTGTCAAATAGACGGTTTTGATGACCATGATGAGGAATTGAACCAAGTGTAAGATCCGATGCGGTACGTTGTCGCTTGTAGAGAGAAGTGCTGGATCCAATCCCACTCTCCATATATAAATCTATATATTCTATTACACCAAGATTTGTTTTCAATAAACTCTATACTATTCAACTCTCAGGCTTCACTTTGTGCCGCCCATGAATACTAAAATACCATCTTGAAGTTCGCCTTTGGTAGCATATTTCCTTTTACAGATTTTTTCCTCGACAAGTAAAAGTATAATGAAACTATGTCAGGAGATTTTGGGGGCCAACGTATCGGACCATTTGTTCCTATTCACCTATCTCGGAAATGGCTTACTTGTAATATCCTCACGTTGTAAGACTGACAAGGAGGAGCTCCATCTTGTTGATTTGTTACATGCTTCCAAGTTGGCATCATCTAAATATTCTTTCAGTAATTCTTACAACATATCAAGATCGAAATCTTTAAAAAGCATCAAAAAGAGTTGAGTCAGCCGTATTTTGAAAAAAATCGATGATGTTTTAGAGGTTGCTCAAAGCGATTATTTATTATCGCGCACCTGAAATACATCTTCTTAAACAAATTTGGTATTTTCACTATTCTAGGAGGTTACTTTTGAAGTGCATGCAATTTTGTTATAATTTTAATAATTACTTACGGATTCGGCGACCTTTATGCATAATTTTTTCGTTATTCTTGAACTAGTAATTTAGTTTCATTGTTTGCCTAGAAATGATAATAAAAAAATGTGTTTACCAAAGATTTTATATTGATTTCATAATACATAATCCCCGTATCTAATTATTCCTACATTTTCAGGATAGTTCTTTCTTACATCTGGTAATTTTTTTCGATGTTCGTTAACTGTTATAAACAAGGCTTGGTGCTTTCGTTTTCGGTAGATGTTTGTGCTCTTGAACAAGAGTCACTTCCATTCTTAAATTAGCAATACATACCCCTGTAAAATTAGCATAACCTCAGAACTAGGGCCCGGTTGTTTGAACGCTGAATAACGTAATAATATTTTTATTTACATTTAAAAAAGTGTTGATAAACAGTAGATATTTAATTTCTTGATACACATACCGATTTTATGCTATCCTCTTCTAATTGCATTATTTAAACGAGTATCATATGATAATCGGTATGTCAATTCTGATATGGTTGCCGAAATTATTATTATTGTTATTTTCAATATGTAAACAATATTTACCAATAAAAATAAATTTTTAAATCCTCTTTTTGTTAATATTAATTGTAAACTTCGCATTTACAGTAATTTCTTACAGTTAAGTACACCGAAAAAAGCCTCGACAAGCTATTAAACTGAAAGAAAGGATAAGTAAACATGTTTATGTCTGTCAAGCATCAAAAAAGCGTCTCCCCCACCGACCATAAACAGCCTTCAAACAAATCTATTGTTGTTTAAATCTAGAGTATGATCGAAGATCGTGCCAGATGGAGGGCCAAAGCTATTTATGTTCTCAAAATGTATCTTCTCCAAAATGAATTTTCTTTGGCAAAATCTGAGGAAGAGTTTATGTTTTTATAGCATCACTTTATGTATTTGTATGGTACAATTCACCATTTGTAATTCAAATACCCCGAAGTGATTTGACATTTCTGAAAAAATTGGAAGAGTTTAAAAAAGTTTTGGTATGTTGCGGAAGAAATTATTTGCCTCTCTTTATTTGACGATCAAATTTCGTTTTTAACAAGACAATCAATTGTCAAAATATTGAATGTCACTAATCATAGAGAGCATTTATAATACTTTGAACAAAAAAGCATGGAGGTGAGAGAAATACTAAATGTTGAAAACATCAAAGACCTTAAACTGGATTTACCGATTTTTTGAAATACTTGGCGGTGAAAATGTTTCTTTTTTGCAACAAAATATCAGAAAATGGACGACTAATGAAAACTATAAAAAATTAAAGGAACTTATTGTAAATTTAAGAGTAGTGAATAACTTCGCAGTACCATGAGTGGCTCGTGTTCAAGAGTACAATCATCTCTTTACCAAAAACGAAAAGCAATACCAATCTTTGTTTTTAACAGTTAGGGTTTAGCAATGTTATCTGGGTAAGAATTCTCCAGCAATATATCGTTAAGCTGACGTAATGCTTCTGCTCTAAAATTGGTACGTGTAAGTTTGACTGCTTTATTTTTCATACCTAAGATGAGATTTATTTTAGATCTCATAGGATGGTACAAATGGTAACTTATGCATCTATTTGAACAATATGGTTTTCTATACCATTTAGTTTTTAAAGTATTCTCATTCGTACGTATAACTACTTATCGATTAATGGGATACTATTATTAATTTGTTCCTCCACGGTGAATTGAATATGTGGATTAAAAAAGTTAGAGTGCTAGAGCAGCTATCTCAATTCTACCATCAGGTACAGCAAGCAATGGGTCATCAACATTTCGCTTAAAGAAGGGAATGTGAAAAGGCAGGTACTGGAGACAATCCTTAACCAGATCATCCAAAACAACTAAACCAAAATGGGGGAAATTTTTGAGCCCATTGGTGTCCAAAACTCTTTTTGTAATAATTATCATTAAACACTAGCACGATGGAATCGAAAACAAAATCCATAAGCTGTTCAAAGAAGTAATAATGACATATCACAATGCTGTGATATGTCATTCCATTTATCATGAATGCTGTTAAGGATAGCCTCTAATGGTAAGTTGGTAAAAAGGGAGACAACATCAAAACTAACAATTGCATAGTTGTTGGGCAATTGAAAGTTGTTAATGAATGTGCTGAATGAGAAAGAGTCCCTCACATAAAACTCATTATTAAAGTTATAAGCTGCAGTGAAAATATTAGTAAGGTATTTAGCTATAGAACCATTTGGACAATTAATTGAAGAGACAATGGGACTCATTGATAAGGTTGGTTTATGAATTTTAGACAATGCGTAAAATCTAGAACAGACTGTATCACAAGTTGTTAATTCGGATTTATAATCCTGATCAATGTCACCCTTGTCATATAAAGATTTATTAGCTTTCAGTTGAAGTGTGTAAGTTCAATTATTATTTTGTTTTCAATAATAGTTGGTATCATCTAATAATTCTTGACCTTATGACAAATATTCATTCTCTTGCATCACTACAGTTACATTTCCGTTGTCACTACGTAATATATATATATATATATATATATATATATATATATATATATATATATATATATATATATATATATATATATAAAGTCAAGGTGGTTCCTTAGAAAGGAATTTTATATTAATTTCTGATATAATACCCTTTTTTTTAGAAAAAAAATATAAACTAAGGAGTTTAGCGTTTGCAACTAAAAATCAAAACTTGGCTCATCTTACTAGCATTCTTTTCATATAACTTCGAGCTCAAAACTATTATCCGATTTCCAAGTCCTTTTAATGACAAAACTAAAATGGAAAACATGAGTGGCACTTTGAAATTACTTAATTTAACTAGTCGTGTTGTGATTTAAATTTTATAAGATGAATAATTATTTTTAATTGAATTATTAATTAATTATTAAGATAATGGATTCTCACATGTATTATTTTTACAGCAAATGCAAAAAGAGAAATAAAGCAATCCTGATGATTTGCAAATACAATGCTTAGTTGCACATTTTATGCAATTGCAATTAGTTACTAATTTATCAACAGATGGATATAAAAACCGAATTTTTTTGATACTAAAATATTTTCATCGTATTCATATTCAAAATTTTGTCGATTCGGTGAGATACAATCTTCATTTAAAAGATTCTGTTGCTCGTAAGAAGTCTACAGTGCTCTTAATATATGTAATTTGACTGAATTCGACCTTGGAAAAAGTTCCATTATTCCTGTATTCTTGATAACAAAGTTCATCAAAAGCTGACAAGTGCTTGTTTTGTGGTTAATTTGTACCAGATATTGTTCGGCATCTCTATCTCTGTTACATCTGTATAAGTGAAAATAACACTCGATCTGAGAATGCAAAGTGTAAATGGATAAACTATTGAAATATACTGATTCTCTATTTATCTATGAACCTAGGTCTATAAATATTCATACCATAGTTAGTAGTAGTCTTAAACTGCTTATGTTACAAAAGTTTATATTTTTTATGATAAACTACTTGGTTTATATTTTTTTTTTAAAGAAGATAGGATATTATGTCAGAAATTAATAGAAAATTTATTTTGAGCCTGTATATATGTGACCAACTATAAGGGTTGCTAATTAATAGCGCGATTGGACGCGCGGGTGCTGGTGAGGACTAACGTGTGCCATGATGCGCGCTCTTATCCATCCGTGCGTCTTAAACCAACGATTACTCCAAACATCATAAATAGCTCTATAAAAGCTTAAAATCTTATTGGCTAGTCATTTTTATCATTTTATAGAGCTATCGCTAAAAAAAACTTCTAAGCACATTTCCTTTGAATTTTAGATGAAAAAACTTTAAAGTATTGTAGCTTTATCATTAATAAAAAATATTTAGTAAAATTTATTCAAAAGTCACAACAATTTTCTTCAATTAAAGCATTTATTGGACTCCTAGACTTGAAAAATTCTTCGGATTAGCCCCATTATCACTCTTCAATGCAATTGGAATGCGTAAAAGACAGAAGTCTTCCATATATGATTTCTTCAATCTGTGAACATTAAAATTGACAACACAAATGCTACATACGTCATCTATGGAGAATATCAATTACACCACATTGTGTGAGACTGAGAAGAAAAATTTTATGTTATTATTGATAAATACTGTCAGTATGTATATAAACATTTTGATCACAGCATGACTATAGTATTTGATGGTTGGATATATTGATTATTAGAAAAATATTAAAGCTGCAGAACAACGTCGTCGGAATACAAAAACTTCTTTTTCTTCTCAATTCGTTTTTAATCGATTTGTGACAGTTCCAAGAAACAATTTCTTGCCTGTATCTACTAACCATCGGCATAAAATTAGTCTTCTTTCAGTGTAGGGTACAAACCCATATATTTTTTTACTTTCCAAATTGTAAATAAATTTAAACCACTGCCCCTTGCCAAATCTCTGGTCGAATTATTTTTACACGCTTCAAAATATGCCAATACATTTACTTCCACTTGTTCGCTTATTATAAACTGTTTTTTAGTTCTAGTCTTTCTAAAAACTTCTTCATTGCTTTTAAACTTTCAATATAGCTTTAGAAAATATCTTCTTTTTGGTTGACCACGTTTAGTGTACTTTTGAACATATTTTCCAATGCTCTAAAACAATTTTTTCCACACACTAGATTCGTTCTTAAGATATGACATTTTTCTAAATTTTCTAAATAGTGTGAACGCCATTTCGTAATATTTATAATTAAAAATGTAAAACCAGATTCAATATGTAAAATTACAAAAAATTCTTGCTTTTCTTGACAACAGATGCAGGGAATGAGGTATTTATTTCAAAAATACACAGTCAAATTGCTTAAAAGGTAACTATGCTAAAAATTCGGTTATTTTCAATGATGATTTGCAAAAGTAACGGTAAAAAGTATGCAGAGTATTCCGTTTAAAAAAATGCATTTTCATCATTTATTCGGAAACGCTATGTTCTATTATTTTTCTGCTTTCACCATCTTAATTACCAAAAAAAATTCTACTACTTTTCTGATTTGGCCAGGAAAATGTGGGAAATCTCCCAGATATGAAAAAAATACGTGAAAGGATACTATAAGTTCATACAAACTTTTTGGAGATATTGTCTCCCAAAAAGCTGCAATGGAATCATGTTTTATACACATAATTATTGAATCACCAAGTATATTTCAATTTTTTTTAATGTAATGTATTCCAGGTAAGACCTTTCCAAGAAAGTGTGACACTCATGGCCCCATTTTTTTTTTCGCCCTGTATGATAAGAACTTTGGATAACGTATTTGACATACCTTTAATTATTGACTAAAAATTAAGTATTCTTCATTCATGTCACTAATCCTAGCCGTTTTCGAAAAAACATCATTTTATCTACACTGCTAGTCTAATTTCTGTATGGGTTGAATATGAAAAAGATGATTTTTCCCCTGCTACCATAGTCTCAATAAAAAGTTAAACTAACTGCTTAGTTAAAAACTTCCTAAGAGAGTTCAACATGGGCTCCGTGAAGTCTGATACACTCGCGGGCACGACGAATGCAAGGCTGTTGTACCCGCTACATTAACTCAGCATTGTTCCTTATTTGATCACAATGAAACGTGATTCTCCGTAGAAGTTCCTCCCTACTATGGGCCAGAGTAGAATGCAGCAAGATTTTGAGGTGTCCTCACAGGTAAAAATTCAATGGAACTAGGTCGGGAGATCGAGGAGGCCAGGCAATAGGTCCCCCCCTACCTATCTAACGGTTTGGAAAGACGTTATTCAGGTGCTCCCGCACAGCAACGCCGAAATGAAGTGATGCCCCATCGTGCATGCAGTACATGTTTCGGCGAGTTTCAAGTGGTAAGTGCTCTAATCTCGTGGAGTAAAGATCCCTGAAGATGCCTCGTACAATCATAGGCGAAACGTCAGATAATAATTCCAATTTGGCTTGATCTAAACCCAAGAATCATGATTTTCAACTTGACCAAAGCCATGAAAGCTTTCGTTCTTTATTTATATGAACTTAGTAGTATTCCTGTCACGTGTTTCTTTTTCATATCCGAGAGATTTTCCACATTTTCCCGGGCACTCTGTACAATAATAAAAGTGTTAGCACTAGTGTGCACTTAATTTGGTAAACTTTGTAAAGTGGAGATATATTTAGAAGTTAAAGTAATGTAGTTCAATATAGCTGTGTTCATTGTGTTGGATAGTACGTCATTATCGGTACGCGAGTCACACTCGCACTTGACGTATTTTTATAACATCCTGTAGAAAACGCTTGCTTTATAGTAGTCCATAGAGGTGTGTTTATGACTTCCACCTGTACTTGATCAATCGAAAATACCCGCATCGTGGGCATATGAAGACAATTGTTCGCCCCAAGTTGACATCACCGTAAAGGTAATACTACTAACCTAACCTAGCTCAAAATTTATTACAACTAATTTATTATTAATACGGTGTTATGTAAAACAATTTGTTAACCATGGGAAATGACTAATTACCTTGTTCTCTAAGTTTTTTCTTATTGGTCTGTTGACATGAAGGTATTACGTAGGTTTCACCAGGTCCGTTGCATTGTTTCTGTTGCCCTTCACATTATTATTTACAATAATAGGTTCAATTTAAATAACTCTCATTATTCAGATAGCTATAATAATTATTGGCAACGGTAAAATTCCTCTTGTATTTTCCTGTGTAGGGACAACATCAGTAGCGTAGATTGGGACCATTAGGGGGATTTTTTATATAAGGTCAGGGGAAATTACGGGAAATTACATGAAGAAATTCCGTTCATTATTATATTATTAGTTATAATTTGGGAATACATTTGTTCGTTTGTTCAGTTTATAATCACATTTTTCTACCCGCAAAACACGATGCTATAACACAGTGGCTTCTATTTTTTTTTAATTGAGTCCCTTTTTCGATTTTTTAAAAATGTTCACGACTACCTATTCCCATCTGCCATATGTAATTAATAAAACAACAAATAAAGGGCTTGGAAAAAATATTTAAAAACTTAAGGGAGCGATGATATTTTTTATAAAGTACTAATTATTAATGATTAGTGTGATAATTGAGCTTGTATCTACTTAACAAGTGTTATAATTCTGGGTTAAATTTTTGTTAAGCCGATCTTATGTCATCTTGAACATCCAGCTCATTCCTGGCTTTTGCCTTGATCTTCAGAAGAGTTAAAAATTTACTATTAGTCCAAATAAAATGGACATTTCCCTTCGCAAAAAGTCGCATTGAGGTGAAAATTGATAAAGGTTTTAAAGTCACTATTTTGTAATAGTTAGCAATCAGTATTATTTACTTTAAGACTTTCTTCTTTCCTTTTGTCTCGATTTTATAGACAAAATTCAATGGTAAAGGACCTAAATATAAAAGACCAATAACCATCATAAGGATTAAAATAACGGGTTCTAGTAGTCCTGGTGAACCTGCCTCCTCTCCACTTATACCTAGAGAACGAAGCCCCGAAGACTGTTTATTATCCCAGTTGTCTAGGGCATTTCGAAACTGGAACGGGCGGCTACTCAGGTTTATTGGAAAGTGTAGTGGATCACTCCCCATGCAGACAGTTCACATGGTACTTCTTTCAAAATTCAACACTTTCGCCAAGTAGAGAGGATTGGGAGGGAGAGCAACATCTTCCGAGAAATGGATCCAGATAATATACAGATGGATCTCGACAAGATGAAAAAGCTGGAGCTGGAGTATTGGGCAGGAGCAAGGGAGTCAGAGAGTTCTACTATCTCGGAAAACGTGCGACAATCTTTACAGCGGAAATTTATGCTATGCTGCAGAGTGCCCGGGAATTAGGAAGCGGAACTTCGGGCAAATATGAGGTCAGCGATTGAACCATATGGACCCCAATCAATTCTACTTGTTCCAAATGCCGTTGGTAAAAGGGAATTAAAGCTGTTGCTGGAAAGTAAATATATTGAATCATGGAGAGGATCTCCTGGAATAAGGTGTGCCAAGGAACATCCTCCATCTTCATAAAATCGGTGTCGTACATGCAGAAGGTGTCTGGAGGAGAATGAAACTGTTGAGCATATCCTTAGGGAATATACAGCACTCAACGGATTGAGACAGAGATATCTCGGAGATGCGATTTGGTTACTGGAAGCAGTTAGGCAAGGACAATTAACGAGGCTACTTGGATTTGAAAAGGCGATCGGCCTGAATAAGCTGGAGCTGTTGTGGGACGTAAAAAGTTGAATGAGGTTTAGGCATCGATGATCAAATATCACCACATTTTGTTGGGGAATCAATTTCGAATTACTTAGTCTTCTCATATTTAAATAGCTTAATTTTTGTTGATAAACATATGCTTCTAAACATGGTCAAATCTAAAATGAAATGTTGGCAGTAAAGTGATTGATTATTTGAAGTTCGATTTCATTTCATTATTGTAGGACACACAAACCTGCCTCCAAGTTAGAGTGTCATCTCAGAAGGTGTCATCCTGATAAAACAGGTAAAGATTTGAAATATTTTCATACACTGAAAGAAAAACTTCAGAAGAGACCCACGGTGGACAGTACGTTCGTTTCAATGTCAAAACTGGACCATAATAGTTTGCGGGCATCTTATCTTTTTATCGATAGCATAATCAGGAAAGTTACATAGTATCGGGGAAGAGCTAATTTTTTTCAGTTATTGCATGGGTTGTTAAAATTTTTCGACACAAGCCTGAATATGATATACTCAAAAGAATCACTTTGAGAAACAATACAGCCCAACGACGTACTAATGCAATGGGTCATAATATTGAAAGCTTTTTATGGAATTATTTACAATCGATCCAGTACCTGATAATGAGTTACATATGTTGGTTATGTTATGAACCAAGTCATTCACAAAGAACTGCTCTTTGCACTAAAAGCAAACCAATATTCAATATTTTGAGACCTTATTTCATGGAAAAAACGATTCCTTTGCCAAATACGATATCAGCAGCAACAGCGATTGTTGGGCGTTGTGGTTTTACAAGTAATTTAAAAACAAAATATACCTGGGGTATTTGCAATTCACTGCAACATTTAGTTGGCAGAAATGTAAGTGATGAGTTCCACTAATTTCTTCAATAAACGCAGTTAATAAAATTTGGAACAACGCATTGAATTCTAGGCTATTTTCGCAGTTGCTTGAATTAAACGACGAGAACTTTCATCAATTAATTAGTTCTTCGAACTAAAGTACGCTGACTCTCAAAAACCTTATGTATGACAAGATTTTTTCATGTTGAAGCTATTTGAGAGTTTTTGGATAATAAAAATATCATTTAGAAATAGCTACACTTTGAATTTAATAAAACAAAGTTCATCCAATTAACTTAGTGAAACAAACCGTTTAATGGAGAAAATTTTCCCAGTTTCCCAACTTGTGCTGCCAAGACTATAACGTTTTGGGCTACGTTCAGGATTTAAATGTCCTGTAAATAGGCTTAAAGCCAGATTTCACTATGTTTTGACCATGAAAATATTACAGTGGATTATCAAACATATAGCGACATTGATGAATGGTATGTTTTAATATAAGAAAAACTGATCGGAATAAGTACTAGCGTGTAGTTTAGAAATGGATATCAGCAATTTTGGTTTTAGAGAGACATATCTGCTACTTATCCTGAATTATGGACGATCGCAAGAAAGCTTTTGGTAGGTCTTCAAACCTGGTGGAAGGGGTTTCAGTGTGGTTGCCAATCTTTTTACAAAAAGAACAACCAGATTGGAAACTACTGGTTTAGGAGATTCGAGATTAAACCTGACTAATTTGAAGTTAAATATTGGGACTTTGCTATTAAAGCACCAGGTTCATCCCCCCATTCAATGTATTTTATGACTATCGCTGAAATTTATGGCAGGTGAGGAACGATGTGCTGAAAGAAAAAGGGGAAGCTGCATCGATTTTTGCATTCTGCTCATCATCCTTACGTACCAAAAAATTCGACGAGGAGAATAAATTTTCACATTTTCCACTTTACAGTAAACCTCACCAAATTGCGTGGTGCATACAGTGTCTGTTGTTACGTTGATATCCGACTCGCCGCGTTGTTCATGCGAGTATCAGACAAAGGCTTCAGCTATCAAATGCACGTTTAAATTAATAAAATTATCTACGGAAAAGAGAAAAAAATTGAGACAAAAAGTTTGGGAGCATCTGGTTTAGAGTGTTCAGTGTAGTTTGTAGGAACTTTCTAGCATTATGAATGACTATCCACAGAAGGTAATGGAGGTAGCTGAGATTGCTGGAAGACTGAATTAGAGAAAACCTTATTAAATATGAAGACAAAACTAACGCCTCTCCGCGACACTAATATTACAAAAATAATAAAAGTATTGATAGAAACTTTACTAACGCTTTTAAGAAACATACAATTCAAATTCGATTACATTTTTTTGCTCCAATTTTACAAAAAATATCTTTAGAAAAATTGGCACTAGCATATTCTGCACACGTGCTTCACCTCAGTTACCTAAATAAATGTTTGTTAATCTCTTTATTTTTATTTTCGCAGTTTTTTCTTTTGCGTAACATAAATGCTAACATCCAAATAGATTGAATATTTTTATTGAAGTGTTAGAATTTAATAAAATTTGCATTTTCTGTAGAAAAAAATGATTATTTTAATGTTGTTGTTATGACAATGTGAAAAACAACTTTAAGCAATTTACAGGTGTTTACAAGATAAATTTGCCAATAGTACATCGTAGATACGATTTTTTATTAAAAATAAAAGTGACGAAACTGGAAAAGTAAAATTACCTTCTTTTTGCCTATTTAAGTTGGATAAACATTTGAGCTAGTTGTAAAATAGGATTTTATAATACATTTCTTCAAATACCATTTCGGTCAAAATTATAATTAAATTTTTTGTTGCTTATTTAATATTTATCAAGCGTTTTAGATAAAGAAAAATACCAACATAAATTCCGGATTTTTTCCTGCTGATTGATAAAGAGAAGGAATCACATGTCAATGATTTTATATGGACAGTGTTACAAAAGTAAGATATTATCGCAGGAATTTAAGTGAAAGATAACTTTCATATATGGGGTGTCGGGTAAGTATATG
Source organism: Diaprepes abbreviatus (assembly GCA_034092305.1). Taxonomy (NCBI): domain Eukaryota; kingdom Metazoa; phylum Arthropoda; class Insecta; order Coleoptera; family Curculionidae; genus Diaprepes; species Diaprepes abbreviatus. Next base: position 15,477,041 of record JASJET010000031.1, on the reverse strand, counting down.
TCAAATTCTGGGCGGTATAGAAAAGGCGTCAAATTAACCCTAGCCTCATATAATTTTGTTCCCAAGGTACTCCATAATGGAGGAATGGGACCAAAAAAGGGTACCCAGTGATTTATCTTTTGGGCTGCAGATTTTGAGTTGACTTGTAGGAGAGAGTGGCGTAATTCAGAACGACGGGTAATTGGGAATGGTGTAACATTTAGTACTTCCTGTCACCCTACTTCATACCGCATACCCCTTATAGGCGCAATGAATGTCGCTTAGTGCGGCCGTTGAGCTGGAGGCTGAAAGTTGTGCGCGCGTTTTGACAGTATCTAAAATATCATTGCTTTTTGCTGTAATTTTCGACATTCACATTATTGAGTGAAAACATTATCTTTCCGTGAGTTCAAACCAAAATGTATTTTACTTCCGTACTGTGCTTAATGTTTGTGTTTTCGCTTGCACAGTTCGGATAATTATTAACGGTTATAAGCGGGAAATTGAGAACGTTTTCAATTATCCCAAACCTTCTCAATCACCGGTAATGATTTTGCAGGTAATTTGATTTATTGTTAAAAACTCGTTTCAGATGCCTCGAAATTACGCTAGAAAGACCGTTCCACAGTACACGATAGAAAATCTTCTACTAGCCATCAGAGATGTGAAGAACAAACCGCTTATTTTCGGTCAAGCCGCAAATAAATATTCTATGCCAAACTAAAAGCATTGAAATACCAAAAAAAGGTCCACATTCCATGTTTAAAAAATCAAGACAACCAATTGAAAAAGTACATACTAGGTTCCTGCAAGAGCTTTTGAGGCGTAACACCATCAATACTACAAAAAATTGCTTACATATTTGCTGAGAAAAATAAATTGAAATATAAGTTATGTTTGCTAGACTTGCAAATGGCAAGCAAACACTGGTAATACTCATTTATGCCCCGACACCCTTCAGTCAGCCTCAAAACACTAGAAGCTACAAGGCTAAACAGAATTACGGCCTTTAACGCCGAAGAAGTTAAACTGTTTTTTGACCAACTTGAAAAATTTCAAAAAAAGTTCGAATTTCCAGCTCACCCTACTTTTGTTATTGATGAAGCATCAACACAGTTCAAAAAATTTCAAAGATCCTGGCACCAAGTGGTATAAAACAAGTTGCAAAAGCAACCAGTGGCGTTACAACGAGTGATGTCTGTGTTGTCAGTACTAATGGTTGCTGCTAAAAGGTTGTAATAGTAGTATGGTAGCCGCTGTGTATGATTCCGGTTAGATTAATGAAGCTATATTCGTTAATTACCTACGCCATTTTATTGCTTTTTTAAAACCCTCTAAAGATGAGCCTGTATTGATGGTATTGGACAATCAGGAAAGCCATATAAATTTGAACGCATACACGCTTTATCGAGAATACAGTCAACATTTTTTATATTTGGCACCACATGTATCACACAAAATGCAATCATTTGATCTGACAATTTTTAGCTCACTGAAGTCGGCATATAATGAGTTGTATATGGTGAAGGTTCAGGGAAAAAAAATAACCCGACAGGACATCAGAGAACTTTTTCAAAGGCTCATAACAAAAGATGTGAGAGGGTTAAGAGTAGCTGGAATTTGCCCTCTTGATCAAGACAAATTTAGGGACTGCTATGAAAACATGTCGTTGGACGATGCCAATGTCAGTCAATGTACTGAGTATGTAGTTGATCACAATTTTTCCACATCTGTTGGTATATATGTGGAAACTATTAGCGAGGTTCAAGATGCTAATTTATCTATTCCTAGTAACAGCAATGAAGATGATTTTAACTCGACTATTATTCTTGCGCCATCTACCAACACTCCTGTCACTGATATCGTTAATTTGCCTACACTTCCTGCAAAAAATGTACGTTCTAAGCTATCAAATAAAAAGCACTCTCAGATCTTATTATTACTTCGGTGAAACAACAATTACAAGAAAAACAAAAAAAAACAGACGAAGAAGAAATAAAAAAAATAATCAACTGAGAAAACAACAGAAAAGCGGAAAGTGAAAAATGGAAAACAGTATGCAAAGATAAAGAGCTTAAAGGCAAAGAGTATAAATTCAAAAGGCCTTGAAAATAAAATTAAGGATGATTCTTTTCGTATATTTTGCAATGAAAAATATGAATCTCCACCACAAAAAGCCTGGATTATTTGCATTTTATGTCATAACTGGGTAAATGGAAAATACACAGACAGTTATTCCATGCGGTAAAGAATATATTTGTAATCTGTGTAAAACTAATTAAGCAATTAAGTAGCTAGAAATAAATAATTCCTATTTAATTTCGCTAGTTCCTAATTACTTTACATCGTTCCTATTTGCCCCTTACCTAATCTCAATTACCTCAGCGTGTTGGGTAAATAGGAACTATAATGATTTCGTTTATTGTTAAATTTGTGTATAAAGTTTTGTCTTGAGAGTCTTTCGATTTAACTAATAAGTAAAATGCCAAAGTTTAAAATTCAATAAAAGTTGATTACATTTGTGATGTTATTGTTTATTTTTAGATAATAAATTAGGTATTTCCAATTACCCCACTTTCCTCTATATTATAATATTGCCACCTTGTATTGGTTCCAAATCAGGGACTGAAGTAGAAGAAGCAATTGATTGATTTTCGTCAGATTTGACAAAACTATTCATTTTTAACCAGTAATCCATCACTCTAGTATATTTACGGAGCAATAATTGGATATTTGTTGTAATTTATTTACAGAAGCACACTACTAACTCATTTATCCTAAAATCATTCAAGGTTCTTAAGGTCAGCGTACGATACAGTTCGACTCTACTCTTTCTTATATGTGACTGCGGCATTTTTATATCGGCAGACGTTATTCTCGTTCTATAGTACGCATTCGGGAAAAGTCTTGATTCGCCAAATTAGAAGTTGTCGGCTCGTTCCAGAATATACTCGCATCACCAGAAGCGTAGCGAAGATGAAGAAATTACTGATGAAGGAGCATTTGATGACTAAAATTTTCCCGAAATCATCAATAATCCATTCCACTTTAATCATTACCAATAGTAACATTTTTTGAATCAATAGGAACTATCTAATAAAACTAAATCATAATAGTTCGTGGAGCAACTACATTAAGAAAAATGAGCCAAGGACACTGTCTCGTAGGTGGTGTGGAAAGGTGTGCTTATTATATAGAATAAGACTTCTCCAACTTTTGGAATCGCGATATGAAAACCATTTTTGTAGAAAATAATTCTACTTTTACGATAACATAGACTGTTTACCAGAAACATGCAAAACACTTTATATTTTTGGTATTTTACTTTGAATAAAATATTTATCAGACTTAGGATCGGTAGAGACTTTTGATATTTCATTTGTAATACAATAGACTCGCGTTTATGTGAACTGTCAAACTCTTATTGGCTGCTCTATAAGCAATATTTCTTATCATTTGTCATATCTGTGTAATTCGGTGTTTCCTCTTGTATCTATTGGGATTTACTGTAGAAACACACGGCGAAAGAAAGCATGGAAATTCCTGTATTGTTCATTTTTATATTGTGGTGGTTAGTTAGTAAGCTTGTTAGTGGATTTATAGCAGTTGTGTAAAATGATAAATTCAAGAAATTTTTAACTCTTTATGAGAAATCATCATAGAAGATTATCAAAAAGTATGACGGTAACAATTTTATCTAAAAAATACGAAATTACCAAATCAATGGTTTGCCTAATCCTTAAAAAAAGGACAAGATAATATATGTTGTAAACTGAAGTGTTAGGGCAAGTATGATTAAAAAACGCAGAAATCCAACGATGGAAAGTGGCTTGTTAGACAAAGATAATTAAGTTTGCCTGTGTTAGATGAGATACTTAATCAAAAATCTATTCAACTACATGAACGTTTACGGACCAATACGGAAATATTAAATACAAGTGATACATGGTTGCAAAATTTTATGGTTCAATATGGAATAAGGTTTCAAAAAATGTCTGGTGAGAAGTTATCATCAGCCTCATAAAATCTTAGTCCGTTTAAAGCAGACTTTCTTGATAAGATCAGAACTCTAAACTTGACACATCATCAAATATACAACGCTGATGAGATGGGACTGTATTGAAAATTGTTGCCTGACAAAACATATATTTGAGTTCTGAAAAAATCGCATCAAGTCTTAAACAGTTCAAGCAAAAAATTGCTTTTCTGGGGTGTGCAAATGCTACAGTATCACATAAGCTTATTCCTTTGATTATTGGCAAAGTAAAGTCATCCCGTTGTTGGAAAAATTTTCACAACCAATGCATTTACAAAAACAATTAAAATGCATAGATGACCCAGGAAATTTTTAAGGATTGACTTTTAAAAACCTTGTTTCAGAGGTAAGTTTTAAATTCATTAATTTTAGGTTTGTAACATTTACGTATATTTGGAGTTTTTAAGGTAAAAGCATTTTTAAAAAGTCAAAAACTTCCTGAAAAAGCAATGCTTTTGTGAGATAATGCTGCTTCTCACCCGACAGAATTAAAAACGAAAGACGGTTCATATTTTTTTATATTTATGCCGCCAGATTTAACACCGTTTATACAATTTGTAGATCAAATGCTTTGAGATTGACTAAGCCATACTATAGAAAACATTTGCTAAGATATGTGGTAGTTATGGAACAAATTATGGCAGATATCCTAAAAAATCACAACCTACTTTATAGAAAATCAATAATTTATTGGAAATGATTGGATCAATTAGTGAAAGAGAAATTTAGATTGAAGTGATTTAACTTTTTTTATTACGTATTTTTAGGGCCAGTACTAGGATCAAGATATTGAGGACTGGAACAGAGATTTAGAGGTTGAAAAGACTGCATCAAAAATTAATAATATTGAATCCTTGGTTCTCACAGCCCCAGGTGATAGCGAATCAAAAAATGAAATCGAGGAACCCAAAAAAGTGTCGATTTTAGATGCTCTTGCAGCTCTAAAAGTAGTTTTTCAATGGTCAGAGAAAAATGATGTTGCAGTTAGTGACTTAGAGAGCCACAAGAATATTTAAGACGGCAATTTTTTCGACAACTAAGAAAGTTCAATCAAAAATAACAGGTTATTTTAATAAAGAATGTGTAAATAAAGATGAGTAATGTATGCTTTTAAAATATTTCTTGTTTTTGTAAACACACCTTCTGTAGATTGAACACTCTCACTAGCGTGAGTCTACTGTATTTAAGACCTATATCAATTTTCAGCTCTATGCGAATTTTTTCGAAGTTATCACTTTTTTTTTAGTTTATTTTGACTAGAATATAGATAGTTTTTTCTTTACATATTTATAGCAATTTTAGCCGTAAATAATTGCTTGCATTGAGGTTTTGTTTACTAAAATAAGATCTGACTTGTAATGTCATTTTTCATTTGATACCTTTTGAATTAACTGTTGCTTTTAAAACAATGAATTACAAATTATTAATTGGTTTTTTAATATGACTTTTATTCTCGCAGAGTAAAAAAATCTAATGAAAAAATAAATAGAAAAAATTCCCAAATTTTTTAGAAACTTGAATTACAATATTGTAGATTCGAAGAGAAAGAAAGTTTTGAGTTTAAATTAACTTTTTTGAAAAGAATCTCTAGCTTATTTCATACTGGCAAGTATTTTACTAGATTTAAAAGGGTCCACTGAATATATTTAAATGAGATAGAGGTTTATCAGATATAAGTATTATATAGATTTATCGAAATACGTATGTCAATTAATAATAAAAATGATAAATTAAAACGACTGCTCTACTAATTGCAAAGTATGTAATATACTTACTTAAATTACATCAATTATGTATAATCTTAATTATGCAATTTTTAGACTTATAATCATCAGCAATTTACTTAGGTATTTAATTTTAATAACGCAAATAAATATTGCGATTACCTTGTCAAATGCGAAGCTTGATTAGTCTTGTTTGCTAGTTTAATGCATTATTACTAGATACCATATCAACTTCTCTATCTACATACATTCATTGAAATAAACAAAATTACGTAAAGGTACAATATTGTTCGCTATATGACTTAATTTTGTATTATCTCTACGCAATATATTTTAGACATGCGAATGAAAATAAGCTAGCAATACGTAAACTACACAGTGCATCAAGTAATAATAAAATTTGTACAGAAACTTCTATAGAAAGCTGGAACAATATGAATAGAACTTTATAATTTTAAAATTACTTTCTAAAGTTACGCCTATGATTTTACTGATAATCTTTAGTGAGCGTCACTTCGCTTGGAAATATGGGTAAAAAGCATTTTTGATGCAGCTATTAAATATACAGAGTGTCCGGAAAATCGGTGTACAACGTTTGATGACAGACTCTTGACGTAAAAGTAGGTCGATTTAAGCCAACTTTGTTATATTCGATGCTGCTTCGTTTAGGAGGTAGAAAATATTGATTTTTCCCAAATTTTCTGGAAACGTCATAACTGAATTTAATGATTTTTGGTGCATGGTCAAACACCATAATATTACGGAAGAAATACAACAGAAAAGGATACAACTAAGCTCAACAGAACACGCATTCTACCAACTTCACCTGTTTCTGAGTAACCTAATACTTCCTATCCTATCGAACCATATAGAAATTTTCTACTCTTGGCGAACTCAAACCACAACAACCCAAAGGACTTGAAAAAATTTTAAAATGTCATGAAAAATTACTACATATAAAGGAACAAACAAGCAACAACCAACAGCAAAATAGTTTATATCATATCCAACAATTTCAATCCGAAGAAACGATCCTGAGTCGTCGACTTTTTCTTCTACAGACAACCAAGAAGTGAGCTAATATGGTAAGATGTGTTAAGAATCCTTAGGATATCGAATCCTCCAAAACAGAACCTCAGCAGAGCAGAACTTACAGCTATAAAAGAACTGAACAAAAATAATAGCACCATAACATTACCAGCGTATAAAGGCAGTGTAACCGTCATCATCATATATACCGAAGACTATATGTCAAGAGATCCCACTACATACACGAAAAACAACCAAGACCAAAATCGTGGACTCACTATAGAACCGGATACCTAACGGAAACTGATACTATGCGAAAAATTGAGCAGGTGCCCAAGACTTCCAAAGATTCTCAAGCAAAATTCCTCTCCAAAAATTAGAAAAATACCTTGCTGGGCTCATGCATATATATATATATATATATATATATATATATATATATGTATATATATATATATATATATATATATATATATATATGTATATATATATATATATATATATATATATATATATATATATATATATATATATATATATATATGTATGTGAAGTAAAATGCGAACAGTGATTGCAAACTTCGCTCCATCATATCCTTTCAGTGTTAGAGGTTGCACAGTTTGGATGAATTGCTACAAAACACAATTCACCCTATTACACCACCATCGAGATGGTGGCCTACCTGAACCACCACACCGAGAAGAAAGTAAAAACTTACCTCCTCTGTTACAGTGATACGGCAGAGGTACATGTTTCGTCTCTTACTAGACTCATCAGGGTACCGACATGCACCTGTCTGTGCAAAGGACAGATCGGAAGGAAGCATGCAACACTGAACGCGGCTTCGCCGACCTCCCGCCGGATGGAGTATATACGTTTATGCGGCTTTCACGGATTCCTCCGTGTGAGATGCAATAGCAGTGGTCATATCCACATTATGCCGTTGTAGTGCTGAAATCACATTCAGCAAACATACAACTAAATACATCTCTGCATGTAAATGATCTGTCCTTTGCACAGACAGGTGCATGTCGGTACCCTGATGAGTCTAGTAAGAGACGAAACATGTACCTCTGCCGTATCACTGTAACAGAGGAGGTAAGTTTTTACTTTCTTCTCGGTGTGGTGGTACAGGTAGGCCACCATCTCGATGGTGGTGTAATAGGGTGAATTGTGTTTTGTAGCAATTCATCCAAACTGTGCAACCTCTAACACTGAAAGGATATGATGGAGCGAAGTTTGCAATCACTGTTCGCATTTTACTTCATTTACATGCGGAGATGTATTTAGTTGTATGTTTGCTGAATGTGATTTCAGCACTACAACGGCATAATGTGGATATGACCACTGCTATTGCATCTCACACGGAGGAATCCGTGAAAGCCGCATAAACGTATATACGCCATCCGGCGGGAGGTCGGCGAAGCCGCGTTCAGTGTTGCATGCTTCCTTCCGATCTGTCCTTTGCACAGACAGGTGCATGTCGGTACCCTGATGAGTCTAGTAAGAGACGAAACATGTACCTCTGCCGTATCACTGTAACAGAGGAGGTAAGTTTTTACTTTCTTCTCGGTGTGGTGGTACAGGTAGGCCACCATCTCGATGGTGGTGTAATAGGGTGAATTGTGTTTTGTAGCAATTCATCCAAACTGTGCAACCTCTAACACTGAAAGGATATGATGGAGCGAAGTTTGCAATCACTGTTCGCATTTTACTTCATTTACATGCGGAGATGTATTTAGTTGTATGTTTGCTGAATGTGATTTCAGCACTACAACGGCATAATGTGGATATGACCACTGCTATTGCATCTCACACGGAGGAATCCGTGAAAGCCGCATAAACGTATATACGCCATCCGGCGGGAGGTCGGCGAAGCCGCGTTCAGTGTTGCATGCTTCCTTCCGATCTGTCCTTTGCACAGACAGGTGCATGTCGGTACCCTGATGAGTCTAGTAAGAGACGAAACATGTACCTCTGCCGTATCACTGTAACAGAGGAGGTAAGTTTTTACTTTCTTCTCGGTGTGGTGGTACAGGTAGGCCACCATCTCGATGGTGGTGTAATAGGGTGAATTGTGTTTTGTAGCAATTCATCCAAACTGTGCAACCTCTAACACTGAAAGGATATGATGGAGCGAAGTTTGCAATCACTGTTCGCATTTTACTTCATTTACATGCGGAGATGTATTTAGTTGTATGTTTGCTGAATGTGATTTCAGCACTACAACGGCATAATGTGGATATGACCACTGCTATTGCATCTCACACGGAGGAATCCGTGAAAGCCGCATAAACGTATATACGCCATCCGGCGGGAGGTCGGCGAAGCCGCGTTCAGTGTTGCATGCTTCCTTCCGATCTGTCCTTTGCACAGACAGGTGCATGTCGGTACCCTGATGAGTCTAGTAAGAGACGAAACATGTACCTCTGCCGTATCACTGTAACAGAGGAGGTAAGTTTTTACTTTCTTCTCGGTGTGGTGGTACAGGTAGGCCACCATCTCGATGGTGGTGTAATAGGGTGAATTGTGTTTTGTAGCAATTCATCCAAACTGTGCAACCTCTAACACTGAAAGGATATGATGGAGCGAAGTTTGCAATCACTGTTCGCATTTTACTTCATTTACATGCGGAGATGTATTTAGTTGTATGTTTGCTGAATGTGATTTCAGCACTACAACGGCATAATGTGGATATGACCACTGCTATTGCATCTCACACGGAGGAATCCGTGAAAGCCGCATAAACATATATATGTATATATATATATATATATATATATATATATATATATATATATATATATATATATATATATATACATTATGCCTATTAAAGTCATATAGGTTAACTTACAACATGGGAAAGCATCATCATGATCCCTTATGAAAAAATTCAATCAATTGCAAATTAAGCTGGCTCTAATTAAAGAACCATGACTGAATCGTGGCAAGATCAGAGGCCTGGGTTCTGCGGAAGAAGCACTCGTATATTGCACCTCTTCTGAGAACCCTAGAACCTGTATTATAATTCAACAATAATTGGAGTATTTTCTGCTACTAGGACTCAGTAACAGAGACTTGGTAGTGATGAGAATCTCTCCTAAATTTGGTGAAAGTTATGTTGTAGGATCAACATATTTTCCTATGAAACACTATCCAAGATGGTAAAATCTTGGGAGGAGGAATACTTGCTACTTCTTCTGGGCTGCGATTCCAATGCACACCATATTTTATGGGGGTGCAGAGATAATAATCCCAAAGGAGGGAATTTTTTGGATCTCCTCAGCAATAAATTTATTAGTAAAGGAAACATGCCTACTTGCATTACAAGTAAAGAAAAGTCTGCCATTGATTTATTCTTTAATTACGTAGAACTTGGTAAAAAAGGGGAAATCAGTTCGGAGGTCTCGCTTTCAGATGACCGATAGATCCTGTTTAAAATTGACGTTGAGTAACAGTAGCAGAATACCGAAACCATAAGACTACACACTTGGATCTCTTTCAGGAGGAAATTGGAATTAGAGTCGTAGGGTTCTTATCGAGATACCGCGACGAAGCTTTTGTGGAGATCGCTGCCAAACAAATTAGTAATGCATTTTGGGTTTCATTTGAGTCTCGTTCAAATAAGATGAAAGCCCATGAATTCCAAGATATCCTGGTGGACCTCTCAAATTGATAACCACTGATAAAATGTTCGGAAACTCTTTAAAATAGCGCTAGAACATCAAACTGAATACACGAAACGAGTAAAAGACTCGCACAGGAATATGTGGAAGAAATGCTGTCCGAGCAAATAATGTAGACTCTCAGCATCCTATCGCTGCAAAATATTGTCTAGTAGAGATCCTGGTACCCCAATTGAAGCAGTGGTTCTGCCTGTAGGTGGTCAAGAGAGGACACTAAGGAAGCTAAAAGTGCACTTTCTTGGCTCAAAATAATATGATGGCGAATTTGAGGAACAGCAGAAATACTGGCCTGCCCCTTAACATATCATGACTACAAATTAGTTAAAACGATAGTGACTTATGAAAAGGTAAGGTGGTCAATGGAAACTTTTGCCCTTTTCAAGTTGCCTGGTAAGGATTGTATATTCCCAGCCTTACTATAAATTTCCTCCGATATTATAATAAGTCATCTGGTCAAATTATTCCGTTCGTTTGAGCTTGGAGTACCTGCCGATGGCGTGGAGGGAAACAAAAGTTGTAGTAGGTTTATTCCCAACGCAGCAAGGATGAACTACACCTTTTCCGCCCTATGAGCCTAACCAGTTTCTTATTAAAGACACTGGACACATCAAGGAAGGAGTAATGTCACAGTGCCCCTGTCAGGCGGAAAAATCCACAGACATGGCGCTACATCGACTTGTCACAAGGGTTAAATACGCGCTGTTCAATGGTCAATCCATTTTGCATACCTTAATCGATATTGAAGGGTATGTTTGACAACACATTTGACGATTTGATTTGTAAAGCTCTATAAAGACGAGGCTCTGAACCGGATGCATGGATTAAAGCAATGTTGACTGAGTCTAATAATGTTACTGTTAAAGCACTGTTAAGAAGGCGCTGTCCACAGGGAGGAGTTCTATCGCCTTTGTGGTGGAGCTTTGTGGGGGACAGCTTACTGAGTGAAAGGTGGTACTCTAGGAAACTCCCGACAATTGCATTCACGAGAAGGACTCTTCACTACCAGGGAACAGTTAAATATCTGGGAGTAATTCTAGACTCACGACTGAGCTGGAATGAAAATATTGAGGCTCGAACCAAGAAGGTCATATGTGCTTTTTGGGCTTGTAAATGAGCCTTGGGATGCACATGGGGGCTGATACCGAGAGTTATTTTAAATTTACACTACGGTGATCCACCCTATGATCAAGTACAGAGAGGTGTCTGGGAAAGCATGGTCTACATGAAAACAGATTACATGACGTCGCTCTTGAAACCCAATCTCTCTACTTTTTTCAAGTAGAGAGGAGAAGCAAAATCTTCCGAGAAATAAATCTTGGTGGTTTACAGATGGATCTCAATACGAGCTGGAGTCGAAGTGTTTGGCAAATGCACTGAGGCACATTTTTTCGAATAACGTGCGATAATCTTTACAGCAGAAATGTATGCTATTCTATAGTGTAGTCAACTCTGTGAGAGGGACATAAACAGGAATAGGGTAATAAACATATGTGCAGACAGTAGGCCTGTGATAATGGCACTGAAGTCCAGTGTCGTAACTTCGCGACTGGTGTGCCAGTGCAAGGATGTACTAAACAGTCTGACAAGGAACGGCTGCACAATCAGACTCGTGTGGGTCCCGGGTTACTCGGGTATACACGGAAATGAGGAAGTGGACCGTCTGGCAAAGATGGGGTTCGCGATTGAACCATATAGACTCCAACCAATTCTACCTGTCCAAATTGTCTTTGATAAAAGACAATTAATATTGTTACTGGAAAGTAAATTTATTGAATCATGGATAGAAGCTCCTGGGATGAGGTGTGCCATGGAACATATAAGTGGACATAGTGCACGGCGTACTAGAAAGTTTCTCTCCCTAGGAAGGAAAGAGCTGCGAATTGTGGTGGGATTGTTGAAAGAACATTGTCATCTGAAGGGCCATCTTCACAACATTGGTGTTACACATGACCCGAAGTGCAGATGATATTTGGAGGAGGACGAAACTCTTAACCATGTCCTAAGACAGTATATGTCTAGCACTCAATGAACTGAGACAGAGGCATTTCGAAGATACAATTTTGTTACCAGAAGCAGTTAAGGAATTCCAATTAACGAGGCTGCCAGGATTCGCAAAAGCGATCGGCCTCGAATGACCTGCAGCTATGGTGGGATGTAAAGGGTCAAATGAGGCTTAAGCATCGATGATCAAGTATCACCACCTGTTTGTTCATTTATTTATTTATTCATGTTATCAGAGTCGCCATCTCTGTGCCAGTGTTAGGATTTTTGAACCATCTGGTAAAGTCTGAAAGGTGCTACAACGAATCTCCGTATGCAATAAAAAATTTAAATTCGATTATCAACGCCCGCTCGAAATGGCATCTACCAAGTATAACTTTTTTTGGATAAAAGTTGTTAAAGAATAAGAATTTTTAATTATAAATTAAATATATCGAGGTACAAGAAAGTTATAAAGCTTTAGATTTTGGCGAAGTGCTGCTGATAGCGTCCCTTGCGATTCTCATAGGTACAAAATTTAGTGTGAGTCAAGCTATTATTAGCATTTAAGGTATGGATGAATCAACTTTAAATAATTGATAATCTTCTTTTTTGAAGTCGGTTAAAAATCTGCCAATTACTTTTGAGATGGTACGAAAACACTATCTACTTAAAGTGAAGATAATATTCTTAATTTCATTGTTTCCTGTTAGACCATCAAATGAGCTACAAATACAACCTACTTAATAAGAACCACGACAATATAAGGCTAAAAAATTAACACCTTACGCATTTAATTAATAAATATAAGCATCAAGATGCCGTATCCACTGGCCTAATTATTAATTTATTCATTAGTCATTATGTATGGCGCAAATATTAAAAATTCTCTTTTTTTTTACGTTTTCATTGCCAATGACGATTACAACGATGGCGTGATTATATGAAAGGTTAAACATAAATTCTAATGGAAAACGTAAACAGAGATCAAGCACAGAATAAGTAACAACCAGAAGTCTTGCATATATGATGTTGATAAGTGAATTTGTAGTTTAAATTAGTTGGACTAGTGTCCATTTATTGCCCCACTTTTATAAAATTTATCTCCTCCAAACATTAGATCAACCGTTGATCTTGGACAGCAAGTACAGAACATGCACACGTTCGCTTTATTTGTGAGTATTATACCCTTTGCTGAATCCAGCTTCTTGCCGACTCTAGTATCCATCACATTTTGGTGTCAATCATTTTGTTTGTATTTTTGTTATTAATTTGGACACAATACTCAGCAAGGTTATATACTAGAAATTAGCAGTTATCCGTCACGGCGTCGCCAGCTGTGACGCCCATAATGACAGGAATCAGATCGATGTTACCTACAATGATTTTCACAAGGCTTTCGATCAGGTTGATCGGTGTATTCTACTGAGAAAGACATCTGATTAATTTGGTTTCTCTAATGCATTTCTTAAGATATTAGAATCCTACCTCCTAGACCGTCGTCAGTTCGTAGAGATTGAGGGTTTCAGGTCAGATCGGTTTATGCCACCGTTAGGTGTAGTTCAGGGTTTCAATTTGGGGCTATTACTATTTAATATATATGTAAACGATCTTCTTGCTGAGGTGGTTCGCAAAATAATAGCCTACGCTGACGATATCAAAATTTTTCACCGCATCGATGCAGTGGCTGACTGTGCGTCCTTTCAGGCCAGCATTGGAACAGTTGGTTAATGGTGTGTTTCTAATAAACACGATCTGAATATCTTTAAATGCAATGTGGTATCTTTTAGTCGCACAAAAGGTCCTATACTATTTAATTATTTAATTAATACTACTACTTTGAGCAGGCTTGCTTGTGTGATAGATCTGGGAGTTGTTTTGATGATAAATTCTCCTTTATTTAACATATTGATTAGATGATAAGAAGTACATCTTCATCATTTGAATTCATATTATTTAAGTGTAAACACCTTTCTCATCTATCTTCATTTAGGTGTTACTCCTATGACAGATCCAAATTAGATTTTGGTTCGATCATATGGTCTCCGCTGCCACAATCATTCTGTAAAATCTATTGAAATGATATTTCTGAAATATTTGATATTTAGAGGACGGCATTTATCCTGAGCGAGATATTGACCAAAAATTGATTCTGATCAGATTTGAAGGGCTCCCTTTAACCCTTCACCGAGATTCCCAGTTTGTAACATTTTTTTACAATCTCTTACATGCAAAAATTGATTGTTCATTATTGCTGCAATAAATACCCTTTCAGGTATCTCGTATAGGTATCAGGCGTCAGCCGACCTTTTTTCTTGAGCGCCAGTATTAAATGTACTTTTTCAGAATCCAATTTATGATAGATGTCAAACTTGAAATAAAATTTTCGTACCTTGTGACAATCTCCCAACAAATTTTAAGGCATTTACCTGGGACATTTGCTTATTAGTACGGTTGGTGTAGGTGTTTGTATCTTATTAATATAGTGTTGTATTCTTTTAGCTGTGTTAGTGTTAAGATTTACAATTTAAAATCAAATGCACAATTTATGATTCGGATTTCTTGTAATTGGGCTTTGGCTTGTTAGAAAGATATTGCTATATAAATAAAGAAATAAAATAAATTTTTAAAGAAACAACATAATATTACAAAAAAAAATGTTAAATGATGGCACAGTTAATTCGAGATCAATTATATGTTTCAGCTAGTAACTTTCGTAATTCCACCTGGAAATAAATAAATATATTACATTAATATCAATGAAAAGTGAATTAATTTAAAGAAATGACAGAGTGTTATGCCACAAAAATACTCGAAAAAACGTGCTTATACTGTGGAAAATCAATTAAATGTACTTTTAACAGTCAAAATCGGCATATTGGACGGCGCCGGTTTTCTTGACAGATTGATGTTGAACGAAGGAAGGTTTAGCGAATACTCAACGCTCATAAAATGCATGCTTATCACATTCAAATAACATTCAAATATTTTAAGAATTGTTCCTTGAGGGTTATCAGAGAAGTTGGGAGTTTTGTCTGTGAGCTCAAAACCAAATAATTGAAAAAAATGTTTTGCTGATTTGATGCTATTTGGAGTTGAGGCTACGTTTCATAAGAATGGAAGGGTTAACAGACAATTTCCATTATTATGCAGTAGAAAATCCTCATTTTCTAAGATACTATTCCCAAACTAGGTGATCCTTGTCGGTAATCTCATGATTGGACCATACTTTTTTGAGCAAAGGGGAAGAATAATTAGACTTTTTGCAAAACCATTTACCTGACTTAGCTTAAGTGCGAAATAAAACTTGAGAAGATATGTGGTTTCTTCATGATGGTGCCCCAGTCTATCATGCATAACTTTTTTAAATGTCACAAACCCGGATCTTTAGACTGGAAGGGGGGACCTATTTCGTAGCCCCTTAATCTGAACTAACCTGAACTAACCTGAACCAAAATTGACTTTATGGGGGTTTGTTAAGGAACAACTTTATAAAATATCGCCTACAACAAAATAAAAAATGAGGGTCAGAATAAAAAACTGTTTTCAAGATATTAATATTGAAATATGTTGCAATTTGTGTAGTGAATTTGAGACACGTATTGAACCGTGTATTCAAGAAGGTAGAGGACATTTTGTATAATTAATTAAGCAGTACTTTTTTAATTAACTAAGTAATTAAGTAATTTTTAGATTTGTTCTTTAACCATTTATTCTCGGTATAAATAAATGACCAAATTTGTCTTTTTAAATGATTTGCATTTTCATTTAGTAGAAAAAAATACCATTAATAAAAGTTTTAACGTATTTTTGAGGGAAGAATTAATACTATTCTGTATTTATTTCATTATTAGAATCAAATCGATTACTTAATTTTAAAACCTACATATTTCGTAGAAAGTTTTCAACAGTAGTCTTTACTAGTGACAGATAAAGGACAAATAGTACTTTGACGTTTACTTTTTTCGTTTAATACTTGTGGCTAAATAGATATCGGTTTTTTAAGGTTTTTTTATACAATTAATAAAAATGAGCATACCGGAAAAACTAGCGCTGATAGGTATAAGAAAACCTAAAAAAAAAGTTATAGAGAAACAATAATTACATATAAAGTAGTTATACACAGGATGTTCCATTTAAAAAATCAAAGAAAAATTAATTTATATTTTATCAAAAGGGCAAAATTTTGGCAAACAATAATTTCTGAGGCGCTGTATTAGACTTTTACATTTATCTTATTCAATGCCAATTTAGCGTACTATAATTGCTGTAAATTGAAAGATATACTATATTATAGAGAACCATGTTTTTTTTTTCAAAATTTGGTGAATTTTTTGAAAATGTTTGCAACTTTCTAATAAAATTCAAAACCAGATATGCCATTATATGGATATTTTTTGGGAGAATCCAAACATGCAAAGATATATAAGGTGTCTCATTAAAAAAAACTACTTTCTTGAGCTCCACGCTGTTATGAAACACCAGAATAATTGAAGATAATTTTAGATTGTAAAAATCTTCATATTATATAACTTTCATTAAAAAATGTTTACAGAATTTTGCAAAATAAGGAAGATAGGGTACTTTATTCCACTATTGCTCCACCCTGTATATATATTTTTTTACATTTGCGACACTTACATGAAAGGTACTTAAAGTATCCGGCTATCCCCACTATGATATGTGATAAGGGATATGCAAATAATATTGGAGGAAATTCATTTTCAAAGAGTGAAAAACGCTCCTAAAATTCACCACCAGAAAGAGTTTTTTGAAAATATCTCAAGTTCTAATTAAGATATCTTCACTAAACAAAGTGGAAATTATTTACTATTTGAAATGAAGTAAAACTATGGTGGCTTCACCTCCACGCATTTATCCCTTAGTTTTTATAAGTGTAAAATTATGAAATTAAAGGAAATTCTTTGAAAATATTTTTTATCAATAACTTAAGAGAATAGAGTTGACGTGTTTTAGGGTTTTCAAATAAAATGGGTTATCCCAAATACTTTTGTTTCATATCTCAAGTACTAATCGAGATATCTTCATACAACAAAATGGAAATTACTAATTATTTAAAACAACGCTAAACGATGGTGGTTCCATCCCCACAGATATGATCGCTTTGTTATGACGATAAACCTGCATTTCTTTAGCGTATTTTAATTCTAAAAATTATGAAATTAAAAGGAATTCTCTGAAAATATTTTTTTATGAACAGCTTAAGTGAATAAAGTTGGCGTATTTCAGAGTTTCCAAAAAAATCTAATATATGGGGGTGAATCACCCCAAATTTACTTTTTATATCCCCAGTTCTAATCGAGATATCTTCACAAAACAAAATGGAAATTACTTATTACTTGAAACGACATAAAACTATTAGGTGTCTAAGGATTAATATTTTTAATGACCAGATGTAGTTCATTATTAGTGCGATTTTTCGATAATATGTAAAAATATAATAATGTATAACAAGGCGAATATTTGAAAAGTGAATTAATTGAGGACTATAATGAATTTTGAATGACAATAAACAGACTATTTTTACGTAATTTCTTATTCGATTATGTTTCTTTGATATCACTACGCAACGAATTTTAGTTGATTTGTTGTATCTTGTATGAAAAGTGCATTTTTTGTTAATTTTGGGGTGCTGAATACAAAAATGACAATGATATTAAAAACTTGCAATTTTCAAGAACATTTTTTTTAAATTTTATTTTTAACAAAGTAATGAAAAAAATACTTTTACACTTGTAGAGACTCTAAATATCCTGTCTTTTTGTTTTTCTTTTCTCTAACAAGAGTCCAACAGTAGTAGGCAAGCATTGAAGCATTCCACTTTCCCAGGTACCTTTTCTCCATTGTTGATATATTCTGATGGAAGCATTCGCCGTGCTCATCACTTACAGCTCCGCAGCTGTCAGGAACTAAATCTAGATGTGAGTGGAGAAAATGTATCTTTAGAGACATATTGCAACCCATTTTTTGATACAATGACAGCATATTTTCAATAAGAGTAACGTAATTGTCAGCTTTTTTATTTCCGAAGAAATTAGTGACCAGGAGTCGAAAGTCATTCCAAACATTTTTTCCAATATCTAATAAGTGCTGTCAAAATGTTTGTCTTTCAGAATATTTCCAATCTGTGGTCCAACAAAAATACCTTCTTAAATTTTTGCCTCACAGAGCTTTAGGAATTTTTGACGCAGATATTGAAAATCTGGCCCATTTGTATTCAGTGCCTTAACAAAGTTTTTTATTAGGCCCAATTTGATTTGCAGTGGTGCCAAAAAAATCCTTCTGGGGTTTACCAATGGTATATGTTGTACATTTTTTTCACCTGGCTCGAATGATTGTCGAATGGACCAGTCTTTTCTCCTATAATAAAGTTGCTTTGCCCGACCGTTCCATTCACGTAAAAAAAAAGCAAAACTTGGTGTAGCCTAACTGCAACTCAAGTAAAAGTGCAATCACTTTTAAATTGCCCCAGATCTATCATTGGTGTTCATCGTATTTTATACTTGTCAATAGGTACTTCATATTGTTGTATGATTCTTTCATGTAAACTGAATATTCAGCAGCAATTGACGGTAAATATTTCCCATATGCAATGGCACTGCTTTTAAGCTCAATATTGAACTGTCTCTGAACAATCTCCAGTCCTCTGACTGGTAGTTTATATTTAAAGCCGCCAGTAAACCGCAAATGTTATTGTAGAAAATCAAATTTTTTTCAATGCTAAAAAATGGTGCTAGGCTTTTATGGCGTTTACGAAAAACACATACTGAAACATCATCTTCTAATAAGTTCCACTACTACAATCTTGATCCTAGTAACTCTGCTTTACTTTTTGGAAGTTCTAAGTCTCTCATAAGATCGTTTACTTCTGAATGGGCTATTTTGTGCGGTTGGCGGTAAAACGTGCTGGGTGTGAAATGAGGATCCCTTGATGTTGATGGCATATCTTATTCTTAAAAAATCGTTGTATCGTTGTATCAGATTCGTAAGTGAATGTTTCTGGGGGATCTGGAATAGGAAGTTCGTCACTATGAGGTACAGGTCTCATGGCAGATGGTATATTTGGAATGTTGATGACAGATTTTTTCTTCTTGGATATATCTGTGCCTTGCCCAATACGAAATATGATGCAGAAATAACAATCGTGAACATAATTAAGCAGTTTCTCAGACTTGAAGCGCATGCATTACAGTAGATATGTGGTGCCCACTGCTTGTCTTGATCCCTTATCTTAGATAGACCGCTTCTGAGACGCAAAAGTCATCTCACCTTGTGGTTATCTGGACTGTTCAGTACAAAGCCGATATAAAAGTCGATTTACATGGGTTTAAATTGCTACCTCTCTTACTTTAAGCCCTGGGGGGTTGGGACTTGGTATATGAGGGTTCGTCCCTGGAAATTCCTCATAGGGTGTTGTCAAGTTGTACAAAATTTCCTTAGTTGGGGGGAAAATGGTTATTTGGCAACGACGCACCCTTCAATTATTATAACAATACAAATATACCACGTGTATTCTTGCAGTTACATTGTTAATATATAGGGAGATATGACATCACGTATCTCTAAAACTTGAACTAATATTAAAAAGATAAGTTTAGTTTCGGTTTTAGCACACCAGAAATGGTAAGATCTAGTCGATTTTATTTTAGATACATTTTGGCTTTGTCCAGTGTATCCAAAGAAACCTGCTAAAAATGATCCAATGAAACTTTCCTGAGAATCGTAATGACCTCAGCGCAAATATACATGAAGTTCATTATTATGTGATTATTCAAAAATGATAAAAAAAACTAGGATAATTCATCATAATGTGTAAATTTGAAGACCAGATTACCATGTTTAATCAATTGGCAATCACGCTGGAATGATCCGATTTTCATGATTTAAGATGCATTATTTTGGTCCATCTTTGAAATATTCACACCGTAACGGATTACTTGACTATTAAAGTAAGGGTATTTCATTGGAACATATGTACGAAAAGGCATGTAAGAATGGGGTTCAATAAAATTTTATTGGCCTTCATTCTTAGAATTCCCTGGGGTCTTGAGTACGGACAAAGTCGCGACGGGTAACGGCTAGTAATCCCATAATTATCAACTTTTCCATTAAAATTAGTAATGTTTTCAAGTGAAAGAACGGTAAAGTAATAAATGCTCATACAATGGAACAACGTTAGCACTATTCCGAGCGTATTTTCTTTAAAATTTAAAATATTATTATGCAAGGATTATTAGTATAAATTTCTACTTGCCTCTCATTCTGTGCTTCAAGTAATTAATATACCCACTATCCTAAAACACGACAGAAATTTATTAAACAAAATTATTTTTACCTTTTTTACTTGGAAGTCCTAGAAACGTACGACTTGATAAGTACGACATATTCATGCCAAGGTCTTTACTAATACATATGTTAAAAAATGTTTAATTCCATTGGTCTGGAAAGTTGCATGTAGCGATTTGACATATTCAGTTTCGGTTGGTTACCCCTATAATAATTGGTTTTTTACGTCCTGATGTAAAAACAATTTAATTTTATTTAACTTGATTCTTTTTTATTCATACGGCACCAAGGTAAGAGTATGTAAAATTTCTTGTTATACTTCTGACCCGGCATACATATTTTATTAAAGACCATTAAATATCAGTTGCTCGAGTTAAGTCATAAAATATACAGGATGACCAATGTAGGCATAGAAATAATATGATTGGGACGAATATGCTTTAGTGAAATGTAGCTTTTATTAAAAGCAAACGAGTTTAAGGTTAAATTTTAGATGTTGCAAGATGCGTAAAAAAATTGGTATTTTGAGGGTTGGGAAATAATATATCATGTAAAATGAGATCAAGGTTAGTAAAGTGTCAAAGGGAGTATTGAGAAACTGATAGTTATCAAAATTTTGAAAAATATTGCCTGAAAGTAAACATATATTGTTATTATTTTTCTTTATAATTTATCTAACGAGTCTGTGGTTATTAATTCCAACTTAGAATTGTGTGAAAACATTATATTTAAATGTGCTTTCCCTACAAATTATTGATTATAAAGCTCAGGGAGGTTGCAGTCAAAATTTAGAAAACGTAGGTTTAGGAAGAAGCAGTATGTGCAAAATAAAATTCAGAAAGAGCAATAAACAATTTATTAACAGTAGGTGTGGAAAATGATTATTTACAAAAAAAATTAAGGTGATATACTAAAAAGTTTGTACTCTCGACTCTTTAGAGTAGAGTAAAAATACACAAAATCTGAACAACCTACTATTGAAGTTCAATATTGTTGCCACCATAATGGAACTTAAAAGAATAACTGATCACTCTACAACATGTATAGACAATGTTTTTGTTGATTTTTCCGGTCTAAGATCGCACGTCGTGGACTGCCATATATCGGATCATACCTACCTATTATTTTATTTTACGACAGAATCACCATCTGCGTTTCATACTAAACGATTTTTTAGAAAATTCAATATTAATAATATTGAAAACTTTAAAAATGCCGTGTCTCTTATCGACTGGAACAATTTATTTCGGGCTGTGTCGGATGATGATATTGATACATATTTTAACGCATTTTACTCAGAGATTTTATTCACTTTTGATTGTAATTTCCCCATAATTAAAACTTCAAATAAGGACTTGAAAAATACTAAGAAAACCTGGATTACTAATGAACTTAAACAACTTTCCCAAATGTTAAAAAAATGAATAAAATAAATAAAATGATAAATAATGATTTCTATAATAATAACTATAAACAATTAAAATCATGACTAAAATGTGGTCGGACTTGCATTGTCTTTATTTTTATTTTTATTTTTACGTTTCGATTAGGTTGTATCTCCAATCGTTATCAAGTATAAACTGAATGTTTTGTCTTAAGACCAGAAGCTTATATAGGGACTGGGTCCATTGAAGCGCAACGTTTCGCTTCACTGTACACACCTCAATGATTTGATGTTACAAAGTAGTGGTTCATAAAGATTAGGTATCTTAACACTTGGTTTACTGAAGATTCGATTATTGTTTTTAATGTATGCTGCTTCTATAAATTTTCTTTTTTTCATATTGGGTTCCATATATATTGCGGCAGCCTCAGACCATTTTATATGATGTTGTTTATTCCAGGAGTGTTCTGCAATACCTGATCTCGACGTTTCCCCTTTTTGTGTATGAGTTTTATGTTCCTTAATTCTAACTTCTAGCAGTTGTTTGGTTTCTCCAATATACATTTCACCACACTCACATGGAACTTTGTAAACACATTCTTTCTTATCGGTAGTTTTTTGTTTTTGTTAAATGAGCTCTAAGAGTATTTCCTGATTTAAAGGCTGTTTTTTTTTTATTATAATTACTGACAATTCATCTTATTTTGTCCGACGTTCCCTTAGTGTACGGAATTGTGAAGAAGGAGTGTGTTTTTGCTGTCCAGTGTTCGTTGTTCTGAAATTACTTATAACATCGTCAATTAGTTTTAAAGGATAACCATTCTGTTGTAAATCGGATTTAATATTTGCTACCTCTTTTTCCAATGATTCGGCATTATGGCATATAGATATAGCGCGATTATAGAGGTTGCCTATAATTCCTCGTTTTGTTACAACAGAATGATTAGAACTATGATTAAGATATTGACCAGTATGGGTTGGCTTTCTGTATACTGAAGTGTTAATAGTTTCGGTTGAACGGTTCACCATGACATCTAGGAAGGGTAATTGATCATTTACCTCTTTTTCCATGGCAAACTTAATTGTAGGTCGAATGATATTCAGATATTTCAGGAAATCATTAAGTTCTTGATCATTGCCTTTCCATACGATGAAAGTATCATCGACGTATCTCAACCAGACTTTCGGTTTTACTGTTGTCGTTTCTATGGCATGAATTTCGAACCATTCCATATATATATTGGCGACGACTGGAGAGAGTGAAGAACCCATCGGAAGCCCGTCGTCCTGAGCTCAGAACTTGTCCTTTACTTGAAAGTAAGCACCACGCAACATTCCAAAAGGTCCATCACCCCGTCCAGTGGTAGTATCATTTGAAAGTCTTGTTTTGATTAGGTCTAGTGATTCCCCTAATGGTACATTAGTATACAGACTTTTCACATCAAAGCTTATTAGTCTGTCGTCTGGCTCTAGATTGATGCTACTAATAATGTTCACGAAATGTGTAAAATTTTTAACATATGTGTTTGTTTTACCTTCTAAAGGTTGTATGATTTTTAAGAGAAACTTTGTCAGTGCATTTGTTGGGGATCCTCTGGAGCTGATTATTGGCCTCAATGGTATGTTCGTTTTATGAATTTTTGGAAGTCCGTAAAGATGTGGTGGGTTTAATTAAAATCATACTATAATGGAAAACTTAAACATGCCAAGTTAATTTTTAACGACAACAGATTGAGAGACGCTACAAATATTAATAGGGAGAGTTGATGTATAGTGAAGGAGAGCAACGGAGGTAAAGAGAGACACTCCAATATTACAAAATTAGATTTTGAACATCCACAAAATGTTCCTATCTAGACACAATCTTTTCTTCTTTACCCAACAATACCATACAAAATTGACATGTCAAAAATAATCTTCTAAAATAGACGATATGCCAGGCAACATTCTAGACACAATAAAAAAATCTTATCTCCCCAGTGTTGACAAACTTGATACCGTACTCAAAACCTCCAAAGTGATACCTATATATAAACACAAAGGTAGCCTTTTGGAGATCGAAAATTATCGGCTGGTCACTCTTCAAAATCAGGTGACTAAAGTTTTTGAATTTTGCTTTAACAAAAGACTTACTAAATACTTAGAAGGAAACTTAATATTATCCTAATATCAAAACGGATTTAGAACTAACTTGTCAACTAACTTGGCTTTGGATAGCGCTCGACAGCATATTTATAATAGCCTTAACAATAAGCGAACTGTATTGCGGTTATTTTTCGATATGCGTCGTGCATTTGACACCGTCGAAAATGATTTACTTCTTAAAAAACTTAGTTGTATGGGTGTTAGAGATCCGGCTAATTCGTGGATCAAATACTACTTTTCTGATAGAACACAGCGGGTTGTCATCAGCGGAGTCAGATCATCGAGTCGGGTCGTGAATAAGGGAACACCACAAGGTTCTTATATTTTACCTACACTTTTCAACTGCCTAATGCCCAATGTTAAGATTTCGGATACATTGTTTGTATTATATGCAGACGACACAAATATTTTGGTTGATAGTAACTCCAGAGTAGACCTACCTAAGAGATCGAATGCAAGTATAGATCATGTGAATACCTGGTGCAAAACAATGGGATTAAACTAAATTAGAAAAAATCTGTCGCAATGCAGGTTGTAATAGAAAACTCACTCTTAATTCTAGTTTACTTTTAAATGTTGAAGGAAAATCTATAGAAAATTTGGAATCAACATTTATTTCGGTCTTTTTGAGTCGGTCATCTCATACGGCATTATACACTGGGGTTTAGCTGCAGATGCGAATCGTGTTTTTATAGCACAAGAACGGTTGGTCCTGTATACGCTGCGGACAAAGCCCAAAGAGTCTTACATTAATTTAATCAAAAAACTGAATATTATGACTTTTCCATCCCTATACATCTACTCATTATTGTTATACGTAAAACAGAATGAGAGATTGTAGGAAAAAAGATGTAATACACATACTTATTATACACGACGTAATAACGCATTGGATGTGCCATTTTCCAGGCTAACAAGTGATCAGAAAAGTCCGAGATACATTGGGATAAAAGCTTACAATCATGCTGCAATGAAACTGACAACCTAACTACATTTAAAAACAAGGTGAAATCCTTTCTTATTGATGTATATATATATATATATATATATATATATATATATATATATATATATATATATATACGGTACAAGGATAGGTAAAGATTTAGCTTAAAAATATTTAAAATAAGAATTACAGTGTGTGTAATTTGAAATTTGAAAAACTTTACATTAAAAATTTTACTTTTTTAAATGAGAGATCCAGTATTTTTTTAGTTTTTTTTATAGACTATTTAAAACCTTTTAATTTTTGCTAAGCATATCCTACTTTCAATGGTTTTTGAGATATTTGAATCTTAGTTTATTCATTTACCTGCGAATTGTAACAATAAATTTAATTAGCATTTTTCCTGTACAATTGTTACGAAATTTTTGCAATTCCGTCATTCTATTTTTTTTAACACCCTCGTAAGGGTGTAAAAATACTCCATCCGTTCTGTCATAATCAGCTGATGTGATTATCAATCGCAAGTAAACATCGGTCGTTGAACTATTTCGTCACATTTGTCAATGTTTTGTTTTCAAAAGGATGTTTTAGTTTGGAAGAATTTTGGATTATTTTTATTGTTTAGTCATCCTGCAGAGCATAAATTTATTTGGGATATAACGATAATATTCCTTTTACAGTAAATTTTCTTAATTCGTGGTCTTGCATTTTGACACGAATCCATGAAATTATTATAGTATTAAAAGACCTGTTGCTGATTAAATTACCTGTTTTATTTCACTAAATGACCTGCTGCTGAACCGTTTAAGCAACCTCATATTGTGGTAAGAGTGTTACTGCCCAAGTTTATGGTTTTTAGCATCATCACCAGGGTAAAATGTACCTAAAGGGTACTTAACATTGTGCTTTAGTTCTCTCACCATACCAGTTTCGACCACCTTATGGTCTCGTTAGTGGAGCAGTAATGAACTTAGAGTGAAATTCTCTAGTTGTTCTTCATTCAGCAAGTACAGGGTGAGTCAACGATTGGATGAAGTAGGTTTGTGCCTTTTCGGTGAAATTAACAAAGAAACTATATTTATTGTTTGATACAATTTATTTTTACGCAGATTTTAAAAATATTTAGGACTCTACAGGGTGAACCAAAAAACTAGGACAGCATAAAGTTGTATTTTTTTAAATAGAACACCCTATATACGAATCGTATTTTCGATTTACCTTATAATTTTAAATCTTTTTTATTAAAGGTTTACTATAACAAAACTTTATAGTTTCTGAGATAATTAAATTTAAAGAAAAAAAGTCACATTTTCAAGCATCAATTCAATACTAAATAACGTTTTCAATTTTGTGACAAATATATTCAAATTTGGAATTTAGCAAGGCCAAAGACAAGTTAACATAATTTTTACCTAATATTTGCAATAAAAGCTACAGGGTGTTGAACACATCGGCTCAAATTTGAACAAGTTTAAATGAATAAATATCTTCTTTTTTTTTTAAATGGTACACCCTATATATTTTCATGTTATTTAATAGAGAAATAAAAACCCTAAAAGTTTTGTTCAATATATCCTATACCTATTTATAATAGTTTTTGAGATATTTCAGTTTTTCTTATTTTTCATACTTTTTCACAGAAATAGTCTTCATTATCATAGTAGCCATGGCAAAAACAATGTAAAAGAACATTTTTCTGTGTGTCAAATTTATAACCGCAATCGCTTCTTTTGGTTTTTATGTAGTGTAGTTTGGTTTTTTTTGCATTCATCTTATATTGTAAAATGAATTTTCCAAAGAATGAGTTAATAGATATGATTTATACAACAGGAGAAGCTCAAAAAAATTGCCTTCTTGCTCAAAGAATTTACAAAATGAAGTATCCTGATCGACGCCAGCCTAATACCCATACTTTTCAAAACTTAATGCAAAGATTTGATTCTTCTGGTACTGTTGATTATCCAAAACGTAAAGTGGTCAACAAACCAGTAACTAATGAAGAAAAAGAACTACAAATATTGTTAAATGTTCAGGAAAATCCTTATATTGGTAGCCGTCAGCTAGCAGCATCATGTGAAACATCACAATCCACCGCTAATCGTACTACCAAGAAATATAGGTATCATCCATATCACATGGAATTACACCAAGAATTGCATGGACAGGATTTTGAAAGTCGTGTAAACTTTTGTCGTACAATAAATGCGGAGATTCAATTAAATACAAATTTATTTTGCAAGGTAATGTTTAGTGATGAAGCTACTTTTAGAAGTAACGGTGCCGTAAATAGACGCAACATGCATTATTATGCCACAGAAAACCCAAGGTCTCGATAGGAATGAGCTCGACAGTATGTGATTCCAGCACGATGGTGCGCCTCCGCATTACCATCGTGAAGTTCGTGCGTTTTTGGACCAACGATATCCGCAAAAATGGATTGGACGTGGGGGTTTCATTGAGTGGCCACCAAGGTCTTGCGACATCACCCCATTGATTTCTTCCTATGGGGTTATATTAAAAACAAGGTGTATGTTAATCCACCAACAACAGTGGAAGATATGCGAAACAAGATTAGGGATATCTGCAGAACAATAACGCCACTAATTTTGTCCAGGGTCCGAGAAAATCTGCAAAAAAGACTAAATTTGTGCATTGCACAAGAGGGTCGTTTATTCGAACACTTATTAAAAAGAAATAATTAATCTCAGTATTTAATGGGTAATTTTTTTCTTTCAATTTATTATAAAAGTAAATATGTATTTGCCTTGTCGTTATTGTTGTGTTAATTTTTTCACATTATGTTTAATTAAACTATTGCCGTTGTAATATAACGAATAATGTATTTCATCATATTTAACCACATTCTGTTTGTTTCTGTAGTTTGTTTTTATTATTTTACATGGCTACTATGATAATGAAGACTATTTCTGTAAAAAAGTATGGAAAATAAAAAAAACTGAAATATCTCAAAAACTATTATAAATAGGTATAGGATATATTGAACAAAACTTTTAGGGTTTTTATTACTCTATTAAATAACATGAAAATATACAGGGTGTACCATTTAAAAAAAAAAGATATTTATTCATTTAAACTTGTTCAAATTTGAGCCGATGTGTTCAACACCCTGTAGCTTTTATTGCAAATATTAGGTAAAAATTATGTTAACTTGTCCTTGGCCTTGCTAAATTCCAAATTTGAATATATTTGTCACAAAATTGAAAACGTTATTTAGGATTGAATTGATGCTTGAAAATGTGACTTTTTTTCTTTAAACTTAATTATCTCAGAAACTATAAAGTTTTGTTATAGTAAACCTTTAATAAAAAAAATTTAAAATTATAAGCTAAATCGAAAATACGATTCGTATATAGGGTGTTCTATTTAAAAAAATACAACTTTATGCTGTCCTGGTTTTTTGGCTCACCATGTAGAGTCCTAAATATTTTTAAAATATGCGTAAAAATAAACTGTATCAAACAATAAATATAGTTTCTTTGTAAATTTCACCGAAAAGGCACAAACTTACTTCATCCAATCGTTGACTCACCCTGTACTGAAGATGTCAAATGGGATTTTGGACATAGGTCTTTCAATTTTCATAGTAATCCATCAAAAAATCAAAATTTTTTCGTAACTTTGCTAAATATTTAAGGATTTTTTAGAATTTTTATATACTAGTAGAATTATCGTTAATATATCAAGACTTTTAGGAATGAACGAATTTAAAGAAAATATAAAAAAATTTTCAAAAATGAAAAATTATGGAACATTAAAAATTTCTTGTTTCTTCGACTTCATAAATACACCTTTTTGGATGTTCTTTTAGTTTAAATATAGTATCATATAAGTCGTCTTAAGTTAAATTAGTATAATATCATTTTTAACTTGTTTGTTAGTCCATCTGTTTCCTGGTTTTTTATAATTGAAGCACAGACAATGCACTGTTATGTAGTTTACCGTACGGTTTCTTTCGGGTCGGTCAGAACCGTGACTTTCTAAAAATATTTTCTTGAAAAAAATTAAATTAGTCTAAACTTGCAGTTTGGATAAATTGTGTAAATTTCACAGTATCAGATGTAAAAAATATATTCTATTAAATTTTGCGGTAAAGTTTGGCAGTTACTTTGAATTTATTAAAGGCGTCAATACGCTAAGAAAAATTCAGTATGCTGAAAAATTTAACTGAGTTTTATGATTTGCAAATATAAAAAGTTTTGCAATTAGCTTGTTAAACAACTCATATACAATAAAATACAGGGTGTCTCTAAAAGGTCAATATAAAACACTTGCCCAAATTCCTGATGCTAAAATTTGAGGATCTAGCCCAATTTGCCTTAATGATAAATGATAGTTTATGAAATATTTATCTTAATAATAGCTTGATTTGCATTCAATTTGGTAGTTTGGGGTTTTTTGAGATGAGAAATCAAGATCTGATTTCAATGTACATTGCAGAGGACGCCACCATCAGCACGCCGCCGACATGTAAAGCTTCATAACTTTTTCGTATCTCCATATATTATATTTTTAATTAAAAATCTTATCCCATATCATCTGTTATCCATATATCCATTTTTGTGATAATCGAATTTAACAACTATATTCACTAAGAAGGTGTAAGACTTAGACCCGATCTAGTTGCCATGGAAGTTAGATCTTCTAATTGGGCAATGTGTAATTTGTATTACATCTGTCAACAAGTAAATACATATACAGGAATCTAAAGGATATA
This sequence comes from Diaprepes abbreviatus, assembly GCA_034092305.1. NCBI lineage: Eukaryota > Metazoa > Arthropoda > Insecta > Coleoptera > Curculionidae > Diaprepes > Diaprepes abbreviatus. The sequence continues at coordinate 15,447,087 of JASJET010000031.1, read as the reverse complement.
AACCTGGAGATAAAGCCTTGATATCAGAGAAAAGAATAGTTGTCTCCCGAAAATAGATATAATATTTCATTTTGGCCACTTAATAATAAAGAAATCTATTTTTCAACAGCTGTATTTTTAAGTAAAACGGGGTTGTCGGACTTACGTGATCTTAATTTTTGTTTATTTAATACGACGTTTCGATTAGGTTGTATCTCTCATCGTTATCAAGTATAAACTGAATGTTTTGTCTTAAGGCTACGAGCTTATATAGGTACTATGCCCACTGTATACACCTCAATGATTTGATGTTACAAAGTAAAGGTTGCCAAAGGATAAGTATGTCAACACTGGATTTAGTGAAGATTCCATTATTATTTTTAATGTAAGCTGCTTTTAAATTTTAGGTTCCATATACATGGTGTCCGGGAAAATGTTGGTAATCTCCCGGATATGAAAAAAACACTTGAAAGAAATACAATAAGTTCATATAAACTTTTTTCATATAGGCCTCCTCTTCGGAGATATAGGCTCCGAATGAGCTGCAATGGAATCAAATTTTTTACACATAATTGCTGAACCACCATTTCGGTTTTTTTAATATCATGTATACTAGGTAAACCCTTTAAATTACTATCCAAGAAAGTATTGTGAATTGCTCACAGCTACAGGGACGGACTAGCTGTGAAACTCATGACCTCATTTTCGTTACGCTCGGTATGATAAGAACTTTGGACAACGTTTTCTATATATCTTTAACTGTTAGTTAAAAATTAATTACTCTTCATTCATGTCGCTAATCCAAACCAATTTCGAAAAAACGTCATTTTATTTACACTGTAAATCAATTAACTTCTGTCGGGTTGAATATGAAAAAGAGGAATTTTCCACTGTCACCATGGTTTTAATAAAAAGTTGAACTAACTGCTTAGTTAAAAACTTCATAAGAGGATTCAACATGGGTTCCGTGAAGTCTGATACATTCGCGGGCACGACGAAATGAAGACTGCAGTACCGCCACATTAACTAAGCATTGTTCCTTATTTGATCACAATGAAACGTGATTCTTCAGAGAAGTTCTTTACTACTATCGAGCGGAGTGGAATACGCCAAGGTTTTGAGGTGTTCCCACAGGTAAAAATCTAATGGCGTTAGGTCGGGAGATCCAGAAGGCTAGCCAATAGGTCCTCCTCTACCTATTCAACGATTTGAATAGGCGTTATTCAAGTGCTCCCGCACATCAACGCTGAAATGAGGTGGTGCCTCATCGTGCATGTAGTACATATTTCGGCGGGTTTCAAGTGGTAAGTGCTCTACTAAATCGTGATCTGAAAGGCGTGCTGGGGGAGCTCCAAATAAAGTTCTCCATTCGATCGTGCCGGCAATACTAATGGTTCAACCAAAATATCGCCAATGATTCCTGTCCAGGCATTAATTGATTGGAACTGATGTTGATGATGCGAAACAATAGCTAAATGAGGATTTTCATGAGCCCATACATGTAAGTTTTGTAAATTTAAGATACCATTTTTGGTAAATTCTGCTTCATCCGTGAAGAGAATAGTGCTAATGAAGTTTACATTATTTGCTTGTTGATCCAATAGCCAGTTTGCACACTGCATTCTACGGAGAAAATCACATTTTTTGCGAACCTAGGTCGAACTGAAATTGACAGAATTAGAATTTTTAATTAGGTGAACTCTAATTTTGGATCGAATTTTTTTTTCATAAGGTTGAAAGTTGAACAATGATGTATCTGTTATCGAAATGCGCCAAATACATTGACAACACTTTCTGGGAAAGTAATTTGAAGGATATTTTCTGGTGTACAACAAATTAAAAAAAAATATTTGGTGGTCCAATAATTTCTAAAAAACTTGATTCCCTTGCAACTCTTTGGGATCCCATTTCTCCGAAGAGGAAGCGTACACGAAAAAAGTTTATATGAACTTTTAGTATTCCTTTCACGTGTTTTTTTCATATAGGGGAGATTTCCCACATTTTTTGGGATAATTTGTATATTGCCGCAACTTCAGACCATTTTATATGGTGTTGTTTATCCCAGGCATGCTCTGCAATACTAGACCTTGATTTTCTCTTTTTTCTTATCAATAGTTTTTGGTTTTGTTTTTTGTTATATAAGGTCTGAGTATATTCCCGGATTTAAAGGTTGTTTTTATATTGTAACTGCTGGCAATTCATCTTATTTTCTCCGAGGTTCCGTTAATATACGGAATTTTGAAGAAGGAATGTGTTTTTTGCTATCCAGTGGGCTTTGTCCTAAGGTTGTTTATAACATCGTCAATTAATTTTAGGGGATAACCATTCCGTTGTTAATCGAATTTAATGTTCACTACCTCGCTTTCAAATGAATATTAATTATTGGATATAGATACAGCGTGATTATAACAGTGGCGACAGCATGCATCCTTGTCGCACGGTTCTGCGTATGCCAATATCATCTGACTTGATTTGTTGTGTGGTTATGTGTGCTGCCTGGTACCAATTCAGGTTTTCTATAACACTTAGGTCCTTTTAATCTACATTTGTTGTTCTCAGGATCCTTATGAGTTTTTTATGTAGCACGCGATCGAAATCCTTTTCGTAATCAATAAAGCAAAGGCATATGATTCATAAGGCTTTTAAGTCTATGGTCTTCACATTCACGAGCGTGTCTCTTTTTGGGGGAGGAATAAAAGCAGATCTCAGCTAGCTCTTGGAAAAATGTTCGGAATCGTAGATGTTGTTAAATATTTTCCGTAGAATCACGATGTTGTCATTATCAATTAGTTTTATAATTTCATTTGGCATTCTGTCCTTTTATTTTTAGCGTCTTTAAGCGCGTTTTTGATCTTATTCTCATATTTTAGCCCCAAGAATTTGCGCTAGCGTTTTGTAAACACATTTTAAAGCCAACCTGTATTTAAGCAAAATCGCTCTTTTATGTTAATTTTGTTTTCTTCTCGTTTAATAATTATCTATTTATCTCGAGAGGCCATTGATCTAGTTATATCTTTTAATCGTTTTCCTAATGTTTAGCATATAAAACAGCAACTAAAGCTATTCTACTATACTTTCTGCAACTATATATTAATCTGCTTGTAAATGACGTGTTTTTAAAACCACCATCAGTACGCTCGACCGTCAAAAAATAATTATAACATCACTGGATATGAATACTTACATACGTATGTACAAACGAGTAAGTACGTTTTTACTTACTTAATTACTATATGCAAATGTTCTCTAGTCAAGAAACAAACTGACCGTTATTAAAAACTACATAAAAAGTTACTATAGTATTATTTGCGTATGTATGTATGTGGAGTTTATTTATTACTGTTCCTGTAATTGTACGGTTGTTAACCGACGTAAAATGTTCTAAAAAATTATTACAAAAAAATTTTATTATGCAAGTGAAAATAATAATCCTGTTAGACACATCAATGTTAAGAAATAGGCCAAAATCCTTCAATCAAAATGATATTTGAAATATTGGGTTTGCAGGAAAGTATTTGTTGTCATACATAGAGGTCGTTCTTATTGTTTTGGAGGACTTCTGTCAGTGTTATGTTTTTTCTTTTTGATATTTGATATTAGTTACATTTAGTTTATTTTAGACGCAACTTGTACGTAATTTTGTTTGTAATTGTGAGTTTAGAATCAATTTTAACATGCAGTGCAGAAACAAACATTTTCGGTATATTTGACTTTTTTATTTCCTCAAAGGAAAGAAAGCTGCTGAGGCTCATAAAGAGATACATATGTGAGGTGTATGGTGCTAATTGCATAACCGAACACAAGTGTCAGAATTGCTTTAAAAAATTAGGTTCTAGACATTTTTCACTCAAAAATGATCAACTGAAATTTATGATGACCAAATCAAAGCAGTGATTGAAGCGAATCGTCATATAACTTTTTGAAAGACTGCAAAAAGGTTAAATATACACAACATTTGAAAATCACTTAAAAGGTATTGTACTCGCTAAGAAGCTCGATAGTTGGATTCCTCATGAATTGAAAGAGATTCACTTAACACAACGAATCAATATTTGCCATATTCATCTCACGCGTAATGAAACTGCCCCTTTCTTGAAAAGAATCATCAATGGTGATGAAAAATGGGTCATCTACAGTAACATCATTTGAAAACCATCACGATTTAAACGTGATGAACCAGCGCAAACAACACTTCCAAGAGGCCGGACTATCAATTCAGATGTTTACTCTCAACAGCTAATGAAACTGGATGAGGCAATCCAAGAAAAACAACCAGAACTAGTAAGTCGCAAAGGAATTGTACTCCTCATTCATTTTTGGTAGTTCGCGAGAAATTATTGAAACTTGGTTGAGACAGGTGTGGATTTAAGGGGGGAGCGATCGCCCCTCCCTAAGAGCTTCGATTTCAGAAGAACAGATCTGATTCTGCCTCTTACACTAGGAATGTAGCCGGCATCTTCCCTCTCCGTAGACAATTCCCTTTCGCTTGCGAGCGCGCATTCTCCCAAGAGCTTCGAACTCAGAAAAATAGAACTGACCTTACCTCTTACGCTAGGCATGTGAATGCTGTTGACATCTCCCCTCCCGTCTACAAATTGCTTTCGTTTACGATCGCTCCCCTGCCAAGAGCTGCGAATTTCGAAAAATAGACTAGCGCCAGCCTGTAGCATTAGGAACGTGAATGTTGCTGGTGCCCCCTTCGGCAATTTGCTTTCATTTGCCATACTGTATTCTTCCCATGTAAGACGAAATATTTCTAGAAAGATTTCACTGAAACGCTTCTATGAACATTTTCAGAAATATTTTAATAATGTGGATAAAACATTTCCATGAAAGTTTTCAGTGAAATCTTTACGAAAATTTTCTATAATATTTCATGAAATAAACCTAAAACGGTAAAATATAGTATTTCGTGAAATATCACGGAAACATTGACACAATATTTTATTGAAGATTTCATGAAATCGCCCAAAAATAAAACCTGAAATGTTTAGAAAACTGTTTTTGAAATCTTTACGAATAATTTGCTTAAAACTTTCTTGATGAATTTAAAAACGAGTCATAATATTTTTCGGAAATATTTAAGAAATATTCCATAAATCTTTTCCTGAAACGCGATATAAGCCATCTTCTGAAAGCTTTCAAGAAACCTTATCGAAATATTTTCTCAGCAGCCTTCATGAATGTGGCAAATAGGCAGCAAAAAAGATTTTCAAATGGTTCTATAAATATTTCAATAAGAATTTCATGAAACGTATCATAAACCTTTTCAGAAATATTTCGAGAAATGTCTTCGAAACCTTTGCGAAAGATTTTCTGAAAGTTTTGATGATAAATTTAAAAACGAGTCAAGATATGTCTCGGCAATAATTAAGGAATATCCTTTGAATAGTTTCGTGAAACGCTGTACAAACCTTTTTAAATAGATCTCGCAAGAGATTTTTTTGTCCAGATTGCGTGAAATTCCGAGAGATAGTGCAGCTTGTATTGAGTTTTTGTTTAGTTCCACTTAAGTTGTTTTAAATATTCACTTTTCTTATGGTGTGGTGTACTTGGCTGCTTTGTACTGACAAATACCAATAAGTTCGAAACCGGTTTACAGATGGCGGTACACTACCTATGGAATAAATTTCTTCCCTTTTCTGGTATTTTTTTTGTAATCTGAAGTAGTGCTTTTGATTCCCAACTAGAGCAAAGCACGCCTGCCCTTATAAGGCTTTTTCAGTTGGTTTCTTCTAAATATAAATTTAAAATATATAGAATGTTTCAAAAATATTTCGCGAAACCTTTCTTTTTAAGTTGACGAAACGTTTATGAAATATTTGAATACCTCACTCAAATATTTTTTAAAAGCTTTTGAAACATTTCATGAAACGTTTCTGGAAACATTTCTAAAAACTTGCGTCAACTTTTCCAGAAGTATTAAGTAGTTCGCATTAAAGTTGGTTAAAATATTTCTTAAATCTTCCATGAATATTTCAGGAAACGCTTATTATAATATTTCATTAAGGTTTCATGAAATATTTTCGCAACTTTTTTGAAATCCTTTCAGAAACATTTATTTCTGTGTCATATCGTCATTTCTGAAACGTTTCAATACAACATTTCTGAAACGTTTATATGGGTTATGATATCATTGCCCCCTTCCCCAAAGAGAGAGACTGGATCCGACCCTGGGTTGGGAAGGATGTCGCATCCCTATACAGTTTTGATTACCATTTATTTTGAAGTTTGCAAAACTCTTTGAATGATAAAAATTTCACAAATGATAATGACCTTAAATCGCACGTGGTTGGTTTTTGCTGATAAGGACCAAAATTTCTATGAGCGCGGAAACATGATGTTGCAAGAAAGATGACGGAAGAACATTGAACAAAATGAAAAAAAAATGAGTTATATTCCACACTTCAGAATCGAAATTACCTTCTCGCCGACCTGATACAAATCCCGAATAAGTGTGTGTCTAAATGTGGGAATACCCAATCACTTTTTAACCGATTTCCAGAAAGGAAGTTCTAAATTCTACACTGATAATTTCGTAATCGTTGCACCAATTTAACCAAAATTATTTGCGGTATGTCCACGAAGTTACTGCGGTGGTTCCATGTAATTATGCCGGAAAGTAGTTTTGTGAAATCTAAGATAGCGTTTATAATATAATGTAAAAGAAAATTAATATTGTTCGATTTATTCCAAAATTGTAATGTAATTAATTCCATAAACTTTGCTTTGATTACATTATGGTTTTTCTTAGGTCAGGTCATCTGTCATTTTGGAGTTTGCATTGACAAGTTACATTCAGGAAATTGATAATTTTTTAGAGGAAAATTTGGGCGGGTAACTTATTCCGCGTCGATAATGGGTGGCGGGGAATAAATTTCTTTAATTTACAAATAACTAGTGGGTTACTTGTCTAATTTCGATTCGCAAATGTTAATGATTAAAGAGTTGGCTTATTTAACAAATTCAGTCGATTGTTGTTACCCATAGTCATTTTTGAGCTGTTATTTTTTAAATGTGTCAAAATTTTGAACGCGCCCGAAAGAGATAGCATTGGGCACACTTATGGATCTTTGATACAAAACCGAGTCTACTTTGTTTTGCATTTCAATTTATATTGTCTATTCTTTTGATTTTGGGTTGTACGGCGATTTAAATTATCCCAGTAATTGAGTTGATTAGTTATTTCATCTTTTACCTGTTTGAGGTTTTTAAGTTCTTTTACCGGAATAAACCTGGAAACAAGGGTTTTTGGCTGGTCTGCATATTTCAAAGACGGAATTCTTATAATCCCAAATTATAACTTAGGATCTTTTCTACTGGTTTTTTCTACCGGTTTTTCCTACTGGTTTCCCCTCATGGTTTTTCTTTCTTCCTCATTTTTTTTTTGGTTTATCTTTTGAATTTGCCTTTTGATAAGAATATTTAATTGATGTTTCAATAGTACCTATACACCACTGCACAGATGAGTAGTGTGGCAGCCGAATTTGTTCGAGACCACAACGCTAGCAGTCTCACTATCAAAATAACATGCAAATTTAATATTATCTTATTTTTGTAGTTTGAATGAACCCAAATAATTCTGTAAATGCAAGTTTATTCCATTTTCTTTTGTAAGGCATTGCGTACATTTTTTGGCGTTCTATCCCATGACCATACAATCTACAGGGTTTGCGTTATATTTTAGCGCTAGAAGGTTTGTTTAGGTGTTAAATTTTATTTGATTTTTTTTTACAGTATAACATAACTTCATTAATATTTATTAAAATTATTTTACCTTTGTCTACTACAATTTATCTTGCTTTATTTTGCTTTAAGTCATTTTAAAGTTCACAACTCTAAAGTCATTTGTAATTTTTTTTAAAGATGAAAATTCATTTGAAGTTAGAAATTGTGTGATTTTTAACGTGAAGATTTTGTTTATAGCATATTTAGCTTTATACTATCAATACAGCTAGACCATCGATTATTCAGTTAAAGATGTATTATTATTATTTATTAACGAGTTTAATCTGACTCACATGCTCACTTGCTTAAATATTTTTTGTACTTGCGTATCCCATTGGTAATCCATCATCCTGGATGAAGAATTTTTTCTTTTATTGAAAATAGGAATTGATCAAACATCATTCCAATACAGATTTGCTGAAATAAGTACTAACCGAAGTGTCATGATACTCAACAAAAAATAAAGACAATGGAAGTTCAACAAATATCTACTATTTCGCAAGTTCTCCGAATGTTTCTTTTGTCCACGACGTTGACATCTGTGTTGTGTTTTCAAGATCAGATTACTAAAACAGTTCGCTCTATTTATAATATAATTATTTCCATAAAACATATAGTAATCACTTATTTTGCTTTGACGGAGAGATTTTGATGCTTTTTGAATGACGTGTTCACTTTCATCCAAAGAAGTTACATATCGTCTTAAATCGTCAACTGCTGACACAACCTGAGCGTTTGACAAAATTGGAGCTGATTTCTTTGTATCAACATGGTCATCATCACTTGGATACTATTCGCATCTTTAATAAGATCATTAATTGAACGGACTTTGTAGGTTGTAGCATTATCATCTATGGAAGAATATTCAGGAAAATTCTGCAGTATCGTGGATTCGGCTTCTTCCAGCACGATAATATATTCGTTATTTCTTAAACCTGCTTTCTTGAAACAATTTTCCCAGACTGACTGACTGACTCCGTAGCATTAGAATCCAGGGTGGGTCTTGGCTGCCTCGACTATCTGCCTCCACCTAGTACGGTCTTGTGCCAGCTCCCTCCATTCTCGCTGATCAACTTCAAGGATAGCTAGATCCTTGTGAATGTTATCTCTCCATCTAAGCCTAGGTCTTCCCAGTGGCCTTTTTCCTTGTGGTGCTTCCTCCCATACCCGTTTTATTAGTCGATCGTTTTGACTCCTTTGTATATGACCTGCCCATCGTAGTCTTCTGGACTTTATTTCTTGAATGATGTCAGGGCTTTGATATATTTGTCCAAGCTCTATGTTGCTTCTCATTCTGTGACGGCCTGTTTCAAGGTCTCGGTATGGGCCATATATTATACGCAGGATTTTTCTCTCAAACCTTCTTAGCAGCTCCGTATCGTGGACTGTCAGGGTCCATGTTTCACTGGCGTAGATTGCTATTGGTCGTATTATTGTTCGATAATTTTCCCAGACCGCTACAATATTATTTTGCAATCAGTGTCATCCACTTCCTTCGATAGCGATATATCAGTCGTGTTCTATAACTTTGTTTGTAGATTTTTATTATGCCCTGATCCATCGATTGCAACTTGCTTGATATTCTATACATCAACATTTTTGGAATAAGCTGGGCATTTATCAATGAACAGCATTATCGATCTACATCTTATCTGGAAGTGACTATTCTAAAACTTTTAACCAGTCACTGGCCGATACCCCGTGAGATAACACGTAGGATGTGGACAGTGTAGCGAGTGGTAGATGGTGTACTAAGCGCGACAATTTGTATAAAAGCATACATCAAGTTGCAGGAACCGACGTAAAATAGCGTATTATGTGGTAAATCGTATTAAACGTGGTCGCATTAAGCAGGTTTAACTTATTTTTAGGCGTGCTTATCACAGACGAGTTGTACCAGACCATCAATAATATTGTAGTTTTCTTCGGATCAAGACAAGACTAACAACAAACAATTTATCGACAAGAGATAAAAAGAACACAACAACGACTTAACCCCAGGTAACAACCGAGCGCAACAATTTATCAGCACACTAATATTCGAAAGATTAAACTCGCGTAAACTACCCAACTAGCTTGCCATGATCGGATTTTGCCAGACATAAGGAAATGTGTGTACGCCGGCCGACCGCTAATTATGTCGCATATCTCGCGTGTAGGCAGGCAGAAATGAATTATTAACATTTTATCACCTACCCTTAAGAGCTTAATTTAATTAATTTAATTTGGGTTTTTAAAATTGATACTCGGCGACCCCCTACTGGTCTATCTAGTTTTTCAAAAAGAATGGGGCAAAAACGTCAGTTTTCAAAAATAATTCATTTTAAAGGATACATTTATTTCCTGGATCATCCTGTACATAAAGCTAGTATTATATAATAGAAAATTCCAGAATTTGAATACAAAATGTAAGATGATGTATTATCAATGGCTAGTTGTTGACACTGGCAATTTTTTATAATGTAAATGACTCCTTTTATCAATACGAATTTAAAATTATGAATAATGTGACGTATGACAAGTAGTAACTATTTATCGGAATAAAAGACAGTAGAATTAAAAGGAAAAGTGCCGTCGCATCGCCTCGTCTTCTGTTTAACAATAAATTTTACATTTAACATGCACATTATAGTTTTGGGATATCCGGACATATCCGACAATTCAAAGGTAATCGTGACTAAAATTTTAAATGCGGTGGAATAAATTTTAATTATTTACGGCGCTGCCTGCCTGCATTTATTATTATGCGTTTTAATAACGGTGGCCACATTTTTTGTTCAAGATAAAATTTAAAGCCAAAGGGTCAGAAGAGAAGTCATAAAACAAAGAACTAACCGGCGTACAACTTGCTTTTTAATGAAATATTTTTATTATGATGAAAACATCGGCATAGTGCGTGTCAAGCACGCATTATTTTAGGGCTCCGCAGTAGTTGTTGACGCTGTTTCGTACCTATCTTAACCTTAATTCACAACTTGGTATTTACATTTTCGACCTTGCTATAAAGTATTTATTAAGTAAATCCATTTTTTTATATTAAAATTTTACTACTGGAAAATCTTTGGTTCCATATACACGGTGTTCAAAAAGTCCCGGTCAGGCTGTATATTTAAGAAACTAAAAGGTTTAGAAAAAAAAAACACAAATACAAAAGTTGTAGAATTTTTTCGGCTTGACTTGAATTATTCAGCTGACCTAGGATTCTTTGGACAAAAAATTGTATGTGATTTGATTAAAACCTGTAACAAATTTGTATGGTGAATGTGCCATTTTTCTACTTTTTATTTTTCCATTAAGAAATAGGGGTTTCTATTAAAAAAAAAACAATTTGACCTCAAAATAGTCTTTAAAGTCAACATCGAGGTCAAAGTCCAGGTCGCCAGGAAATGGTTACACAAAAATCCTACAACCACTTGAAGTTTTTTTCTTAACTCCTTAGTTTCTTATACACGGTGTCTCTAAAAATCTATACAAACACATTTACATGTTTCAAGTTCTTGAATATTCCCCCCAGGGGGCTAAGAAGTTTCCTCCTCTAGTACGGGTGTGACAACCCCGGGGCCCCAGTCATGTTGTATATGCCTTGTATAATCCTTTATGTCATCCATTCTCGAGGTCGGTGGTTGTGGAGGGAGTGCCTTCCGAGGGTGGAGACTTGCCCTAGTTGGCCGATCAAGTGGCAGGGGACCATAAAAACTTCTCTAAAGTCACGGTTACGCTGAATAAGCTAATGACTGCATGGCTTTGGGAAAGTTAAGTTCCTACTGTTCGAACTCCAAGACCCGGGCATCCCTTGGTTTAAATTACGTCCTCCTGTAGCAAGCAGGATACTGCTGTAGGCTAGCGAATTTCTTTTTCTGCTCGTGGAAACAATATGTATCCTAATTTATATAATAAAAAATGGGACGATGCATCCTCAACGGCCTCATTAGTAACTCGGCATTCATGGTGGGAGACCAGAACAGGATGCAATCGACCCAACCTGGAATAAATCACCGGTCAAACAAAAAACAATCCCCAATTAAAGTAAATTATAACAGATACTTTGTTATCAAGAACAAAGAAGGAACTTTTAAAGACACTTCCCCCTTTCTGCTAAACAGAGCCTTGCAAGATTACTTTGGATCTCTTAAAGAAACTTCCAAAACTAGAGACGGATCCCTTCTGATAGAAGTATCCAATAAAAACCAATCCGACTAAACTCCAAAAATTATACACTTTCGATGTGCTTGTCACTGCCCATCCTACCCTAAATATACTAAAAGAAGTCGTAACCAGCAATTACCTCGCAGTCTACTCAGATGAGGAAATCCTAGATGTTCTTAAAGACCAGGGAGTTATAGGACTTTACCGAATCTCTTCTAGTGATTGAGAAAAAAGTCCCAATCCTATCTTTTAGCCTCCATAACTTACTCCCTCAATAAAAGCTGGATACTTATCAGTTAGAGTGAGGCTCCCATATACCCAGTCCCTTACACTGCTTCAATTACAACCGCTTTGGCCACACTGACTTAGGATACAAAAACCCAGCAACATGCCCTTCATATGGACACCCAACACATTCAGACTCTCCCTGCACTTTAACCTCTGGGTAAACGGTAATGAAACCCCCCCCCACCAGATATCAGGGCGGTTCAGTCTTTAAGGAATAATTCGAAATACAAAAGATTTACACCTTAGAAACACTAAACTATTCAGAAGCCAAAAAGGAATATAGAGACCTAACCCCATTTTCATATATCCCCATAAATTTCATTCGCTTCTAAAAAAATAACGTCCTTAGTAGAAAAAGTGTCAGTATCCATTCAGTATGATCTCACAAGTATAGAACCCACCCATTCCCTTAAACCCTTCTCACTCCTATCCCCCTATCCCTTCTTTCTCGTATTCCACTTCATCATACTCAAAACCATCCCAAACCAAACCAAAAGCCTATCTTTCTTTAAATCACGACTCACTCTTCAGACAAACCCCGACCAAAAACCTCCAAAAGCTTCTCACGAAAATCGACACCTCTGTCTTTCAATGAATCCCTATTGGAAATGTTGGTTGATGATCAATTTACGCAAGAAGTAAACACTAACTCAAACCAAAAAGTAATTAAAAACAACAATCCTAAACCAATGGATCTTTTACAATCATCAACTCAACTTAACCATATAAGATCGTCTACCTCTAACCTCATCCATTCGAACAGCAATGGTTTATTGCACCACCTTAAAGATATAAAACTACTTATTAATAGACATCACCTAGCAATATTAGCAATTCAGGAAACAAACCTGAAAGCATCAGACAACCCTACAATAAGAGGATACACCACCACAAGAAAGGGTAGACCCAATTCCCTCGGAGGTGTCGGAGGTGTAGCCCTAGGAATAGTCGCAACATCGGTCTACTTAATATTCCGAATATCTATCTGCAACATTTACCTACCCCTTAACGATATTATCGGTCCAGATGAATATTATCAATTCTCTACCATCCCATTATTTACTCACTGGAGATTTCAATTCTCACAACACTGCTTGGGGTTCAGATTATACTGACACTAGAGGTCGAATGATTTCTCAAGTTACAGTCACCTTTAATTTAAACTTCCTGAACGATGGGTCACCAAGGTACCCTATCTATCATTGATTTATCAATAGGCTCACAGAATATCATCCCCCTATTTAAATATTCGACTATGGAAGAGAGTTATGGATCATATATCAATTATCATTGAAACATACTTCTCCCTGGTATCCCTCTACAAATCCCCCACATTGTCCTAAAAAGGCAGATTGGAACTTGTTCTTTTCTTCGTATATCCCTCTCAAATTGGATCCATCCAACGTGGACAAATCTGTCTCATTGTTTACTGGTTCTCTACTAATTGCTGCTGAAAAAATATTTTAAAAACCAACCCTAAATATAAAAAATATCCAGTACCTTGGTGGAATGATCAATGCCATCGAGCAATAAAAGAAAGAAATTCCGCCTTCAATATATTTAAGCATCATCCCATGTCCATCAACCTAATCGCTTTTAAAATAGCGATAGCAAGACCCAAAGTAACAATAGATAATTAGAAAAAATCTTCTTGATTCTCCCTTACCCAGTCTATAAATACCAACATCTTCAGCTCTGAATTGTGAAACATTCAGTTCCTTGGTGGAATGATCAATGCCATCGAGCAATAAAAGAATGAGAATCCGCCGTCAATATATTTAAGCATCATCCCACGTCTTTTAAAAAAGCGATAGCAAGAGCCAAAGTAACAATAAATAATTGGAAGAAATCTTCTTGGATCTCCTTTACCCAATCTATAAATATTAACATCTCCAGCTCTGAATTGTGGAACATGATCCATAGACTAAGAGGTCAATCGATGAATCCAATCAGCGGAATCATAAATAATGAATGGCTAACAAATACCATAGACATAGCTGACACTATCACTTACTATAACAACCACACTCCATTTTATCCGGTTCTAAACCCTCAACTTTTAGATTCCCCTATTCCGTCCTATAACCTCCCAATAGTCCTCAAAAAACTTAATTACTCATTGGCCAAATGCAGAGAAAGCTCCCCTGCTCCTGATAAAATTCACACCTCTATGATAAACCATCTTCCTAAATCAGGTTTAATCATACTATTGAATCTCTAAAACACTATATGGAGCACTGGTCAGTTTCCCTCACAATGATGAAACGACATCCTATTGCCTATTCACAAACCGAAAAAACCAAAAACGTTACCTATAAAACTATAGTTCTGACACATTAGCAAAATATTGGAAACTCTAGATGGTCCTGGTATCTGGAAAACATCAATTCTTCATCCCAAAACAAATGAATTTTAGCCACCAAACAGAACATTGGACCACCTGGTGGGACTTGGGATAGATATCCATAACTCTTTTATCCATAACTCCCATACCATAGCTGTATTTTTAGATATAACAAAATTTCAAGTGGGCGCCAAATTGTTACCAAATGAGACAAATAACTAATAATATATACGAGCTAACGGTATAAAAGCAATTAGAAGTAAAGTATTTATCAATATTTTTATGTGGATCTGGTACTAATTTATAAATGTGATAATTTATACTGTCATTTTTTGGTTTTTAATGCTTTGTTAGAAATGAGATCAATTTTAAAAAATTATTTAGAATTAAAAAGCACCCCGCTTCTGTTTTGAAAATATAAAAATTTTAGAAAATTACATTGCATTTTATACAATTATTGTCATAATATTATTATTTAATTTCTATACACATAATTTTTTTATTAAACTGCATAGTACACAACGAAAGATAAACAGTTTCCTAGAAAACAATTAAACTTATCAACTGCAAAATGAAATATTATATCGTACGTACAGAACCTCAAGTAAAAAAATAAAAGATATAATACCACAAACGCGTTTGTAGCTACTTCCAGATAATCCACAAGAAATTGTTTGCTTCTCAAGTATCACTAGGTTAGATATTTAATAGTTAGATATTTCGTTACCGATATATTTGATTTACACCTTTGTTATCATACTATATTTTACCACGGAATACAAAATATGTAGATAGAAAATTTTGGCCTAAAATGGCAGGAATACTCCTTGCATTCTGTTGACTTTTTAGAATGTCGATGTTCACAATTTGACATGAAAGTATTTATTAATTAAGTATTAATGTGTGGGAAAACAGGTTACGTATTTTTGTTTATGCAGGCATCAGAAAGTTTGAAATTTGTCCCAAGTATAGTTTCAATTAAAAGCGTTTGGAATATGAATCTAGCAATAAGGTTTAGTATCGCCGCTTTTACTTCTTAAACTGTCTTGTCTGCGTCATTATCAACTTGGTTGAAAGTGGTATAAAATTAGGGGAAGGAAAGAAAAACACCAATAAATTAAAACGGTAATGAAAAATTGTACATAAGTAATAATTTTACTTTTAAGAAGCAAAGTACCTTTAACCAAAATAACGAGTAAATTCTCTACATGAAAATTCATTCATAAAATCATTAGTCCTTCTGTGACCTTCGCCGGCGCCGTGAAGAATAAATTTCAACGACACTTACTATTACGGAATAGAAGTGTGTTCTTTGTTAGAATCTGTTGGGTAATTATGAAATAATTATAAGACTATTTTTTCCTTATTTTAAAAACATATTTAAAAGTTTCCCTAGTTATAGCATCCTTAGCCAACTTAATAATTTTCTTCACGATATATATATTTAGAAGCAAAAGGCACTAAAATTAAAATAAAAGTACATGGGAAAGATGAGTTTTTGAGATATTTCTTCTTAAGATGTATCTGCCTTACAGGTCAGGTTATTAATGTGTTACTTGTTGCTTTCTCTAATTTACTGTTAAATCCAGAACAAGAAAACTAAAGAAATATTACAACAATGTGTTTGAATCGACACACACAGCCATCCCTTGGTGAAGTGGGAAAAATCACTTGCAGAAGAGTGTGTTGAAATTGCCTAATATAGTCCTAAATATAGAACCTTGTTTTATCAGCTTATATAGTAATACCTTCTTTTACAATCTATGATAACTAACTATTTATAGCCCGTAATTAAATTAAATATTTTTAGCAGTTTCCAAGAGAACCCGTATTAAAAAACCACAATTCTTTTTAAAAAATGGTTTATATTTAGTTTCCATTTTTAATGAAGGTTTATTAACATAAATTATTTAAAGTTCTTTTTCTGAAGGTGGTAAGAATATTTAACCTTACAATAAAGATCGTAATTTACTATTTAAGACTAACTATAAATACCTAATTCTTGGGATGATTTTAAACAGTAATTATTCCTAAAATAATAAGATAAATTAGTGCTTCTAGAGCAGCAACTATATAAAGTTTAGAAATGAAAAATATTTCATCCTTTTAAAAAATAATAATAAATATTTTTTTCTTCGTAAAATAAGTGCGTGTCAACAGATATGTGGAAAAATACTAAAGTCACAAAGCACCAAAAGTAATTTATTTAATATCACTTAAATAATAATCAATATAATTACATATAAATTAAGTGTAGTTAAGCATTTGAACTAAGCAGCATTAAATTTATATCCATATTATAAATAAAAAGTAACTATGTGATCCTCTAACGTGAACTAAATTTAAAACTAGTCTAAATTGACAATTAAGGTTTCAATTAATATTGTTCATCCACCTAGATTCGAACCCACCTCATCCTGCTTTCTGGGCAGGCACCCTTTCCATTAGGCTATCAAGGTTTATAAAGAAAATAGTTATACTGCTAAAACTCAAATTTAACCTTGAAAAGTCATACTTTGATATCTAAAATGAGACGAATAATTAAAAAATACTTAAAAAGTCATTTCTTAATTAATAAAAGAAAGCTGATGATGATTTCTTTGATAGAAATTTGTCTTGGACTTTTACTGGTGCTTCGACATTGTAATTTTATGGTTCTGTCAAATCCTATTTAAAATATTTCAATATTCTAGATTTCCTTTCTACAATATTCATATTAAAGATTAATTATTGCGATTACCATATTTTACTTATGACTATTACTTGTGCTTAAAAATCACACCTTAAATATGTGTAGAACTTTAAAAACTCGCATTTCGAGCCTAAGCTCATCTTACCTGATGAAGTTTATTTATAAACACAGTATAATATGAAATAATTAATAATTTCTTTTGTTATAAATTTCTGGCACTAATGGACTAAACTGAAAATTGTCGGATCCATTTGTTAAGGAATTTAGCCGTTCCCGTACTTGTAAGCTGTTATGGATAGAAGCACAATCTTGTTGAAATTTATTCTCTAAAATTTGAAGACAGATCATCTAAAATCGCTAAATTCATTGTGCAAAAATCCTAAATATCTAGCGACCATTAAATTTTCCCGGAAAATCGTATGGATTAGTTTGGGCTTGTATTGTAGGTTCCTACTTTTTTAATAATTCTTCTAATCGACTTCTCTGAGATACCTATTTCTTTTCCTCTTTCCTCTTAAACAATTTTCTTCGGTGAAAATCACGGTTCTTGGATTTAGACCGTGTCAAATTAGGATTATTATCTGAGGTTTCGCCTACGATTGCACCAGACATCTTCAGGGATCTTTGGTTCACGAGATTAGAACACGAAATGACCATCGAAGAACAAGAGCCCGGTATTAGTACCCGACTGGTGCTCATCGAACAGTACTTCAGCGTTATAATCGCTTTCCATGTGTAATGTAGACTATAAACTGTATCTCTAATAATATTATTTAGATATTTACAAATTTCGATTGGTTCTCTAATTCTACTTTTAAAGAAACCAGACATTGATGCTAGCATCTTAGTTTCTTTTATATTAAGGCTGTAACCTGTGCAATGTCGGTGTTCAGCTTCAGCAGATTATACAATTTGTTTATTTTTAATACATCTTTCATGTTCCTTAAGCCTAGTGGATATAGACCGTTCTGTTTCTCCCACATATACTTTACCACAAGAACAAGGTAACTTATAAACGCCTTCCATTTGTAATGGAATTGCGTGCTTTGGTAATTTCAAACATTGTCCAATTTTTCTACATTTATTGAAAATTTTCTGAATGTTTGGTTTTCGGAGCAATTTGGCAAACTTGTCGATGGTTATGTGTATATAAGGCAAGACAACACTGTCCATAGGCGGTACATCAATGACATTTTGTTGAATAGTTGGGTTTTTATGTTTATTATTAGAACGTCTAATATCTTCAGCGCAATATCCATTGTCTTTCAGATCATTAATCGGTTTTTCTGTTTCTGATTTCAGTGATTGCTCGTCACATATTGAAAGAGCTTTATATACCAAAGAGTTTATGACGGGATTGTTTTTGAGAAGGATGATGGTGTAACGTTGCATTGAGATATCGATTTGTATATGTTCGTTTTCTGTACACAGAATGTCCTAATTTGTCATTATATTTCCTTTGTACTAGTACATCGAGAAAGGGAAGGGCATCCCTTGATTCAGTTTCCATAGTGAATTTTATGCTAGGGTGTTGTTGGTTTAGATGATCCAGGAAATTATGGAGGTTATCTGCGCCATGTGACCAAACTACAAGCATATCGTCTACATATCTGCCCCAAAATTTAGGTTTTAGAGGAGCAGAAGACAATGTGTTTTCTTCAAAAGCTTCTATGAAGATGTTCGCTACCACGGGTAACAGCGAAAATCCCATAGCCTCTTCCGAAGTCTGCTCGTAGAAAGTTCCTTGACAAGTAAAATAAGTGGAAATCAGACATGCGTTAATTAATTCTATTAGGTTGGAGTCCATGTTGTTATTTCGTAATATGTCCGATATTATGAAAACTAAAATATTTATAGGAATATTTGTATACAGAGATTCTACATCAAAACTGACCAAAATGTCTCCTGTCTCTAATTCGATAGTTTTTAATCTTTGGACAAAGTGTCCAGAGTTTTTAAAAAAGGATTCAGTTCTCCCTGTAACCGGATGTAAAAGTTTGGCTAGATATTTACCTATTTTGTAAATTGGTGAATCTATTGCGCTGATGATTGGACGTAGAGTTACATTTTCTTTATGTATTTTAGGCAGTCCGTAGAGGTGTGGAATCTTGGAGATGCTTGGTTTAACGGCTTTCTTGTCTTCGGGAGTGAGACTCGAGGCTTCAATTAGAGATGTGAGGTTCTTTTCGATTTTGTTTGTTGGATCCGTCCGAATGACTTCGTAAGTATTGTCGTCTAAGAGCTGGTTTATTTTTTCAGTATCTATGACAACAGTTGCGTTACCTTTATCAGCTAGGAGAACTACGATGGTGTTGTTCTCCATCATTTTTTTAGTTGCCGTCCTTTCCGCTGAGGTAATATTTGATTTAGGTGGCTTTGAACGTTTTACGATCTTCGCTGTTTTCTATCGAATCGTGTCTGCTTGCTCTGAAGGTAATTTTCTAATTTCGACTTTGATAGTAGAAACTATTTCTTTCACTGGTATGCGACTTGGAGTGATGGCAAAGCTCCGTCCTTTGGATAAGATCGTTTTATCTGCTTTGGTACGTTGTATATTTGATAAATTTTCTCGTACAATCGTAGGCGAAACGTTGGATAATCATCCCAATTTGACACGGCCTAAACAGAAGAACGATGATTTTCAACTCGACCAAAGCCGTGAAAGCTTTCATTCTTTATTTTCTTCGGTATTTACAGTTTTTCGATGGGGAATCTTGTATTTATTTTCCACCGATCCACTCTGTTTAAATTTATTTACAATTCTCAATATAGTGGAATTGTGAATATGTTTATTATGACTATTGTTAAAATTTTCTGCTGTCTCACAAAAACTGTCATTATTTTCTCCATGAATTAAAATTATTTCAATTTTTTTCTGTAAAGACATCTTTTCAGCTTCCATTTTGAAAATACAACCAAATAAATGGCATCTATTTAATTCCTTTTTTTCACTTGTTTTCATGACTACTTTGACCTTAGTTTTATTGATCATGAAAAGGATATTATATTATATTATTATTTATGTTTCAAATTTGAATATTAAGTTAAATTCATATGTATTATAAATGAAAAATACGTGTCTTTTTATTTTTATTCAAAATTGTAATGAGCTTTGTTTCAGTGGCAGATCAAGTATGTAAAAAAAAATATTTTTCATTTTTTTTTATAACGATCATGATTAAAACCTGAATTTAAAACGAAAACTATTTTTAGTATGCCATTTGGAAGATTACTTAAGTGTATCACAAAGTTCAGTCAGAATCATTTCTTCTGATTCCTCATTTCTTCTGATTCCACAGTGTACAGCAAAAAAATCTTCAGGTTAATATTTTCAAAGACCATAATATTTTTGGAAATGGCTAATCTAATACAATAATTACGATTTTCTCTAACATAGTCTATAGAAAATAGGGCTTGCGTACTTTATGGTTGCGAGCTACTTTTTAATATAGGGTAATCCAGAAAAACCGATTAAATCATAGTTTTTATCAAGAGTCAGCAAAATTTTACAATTATATATAAAAACACAAGAGGATTCAATTCGACAATCAATTACTTCGTAACTAATAGGAAAATCCTTCCAAACCAAATTCTAGATGTAAGAACCCTAACATTTGCGAACGTCGGAACAGAACATGGCTTAGTACTGTGCAAATATCGATTCAAAGCTAACTTCCAAAAGAAAAAGCCTCCAATATACATCGAAAAGTTTAACATAGAATCGTTCAAGGAAACATCAACAAAAATGCTATACCAAAATAGGCTGAAAGAGAAACAAGCCCTAGATTCAATAATAGAGGAAGATAGTCCTAGTGATGCTTGGAACAAAATCAAGATAAGTATAATTGATAGTGCAAAAGAAGCACTCGGGACTAGAACAACAAACATAAATGGGAGAAGAAACAACAAACTTTGGTTCACTTTAGAAGTAAAGGCATTGGCACAATAAAAGAAGGAAGCATACTTAAAATACAAAAATATAAGAACGCAAGAAGAATACTAACGCGATTAAAGACCTAAAGGAAACATACTGGGAAAGGTTTTCCACCAAAATGGAAAGGAATTTATACGGAGGGCAAAGGAAAGTTTGGAACGTAATAAGAAATAGGAAAAAAAAAGTCAACGAAGAAGTGGTAATCAACTCTATAACAGCAGAAAACTGAAAAGAATACATGCAGAGCCGTTACAATAACCAGGAGTATAATAATGAGGACATCCAAATAGATTTAGATAAGGTAAAACCGATGATGGAAGACGAGAACATAAAAATAGAAGACGTACACGAAATACTGACCAAACTGAAAAATCGAAAAACTCCGGGAACCGACGATATTTTCAATGAAATGCTTAAATATGGGGGCCTTGAACTAGAAAAAGCACTAACAATACTATCCGACAAAATTCTGTCAACCTGCAGTATTCCAGAACAGTGGAGGAACAGCCTGACTATACCCATCTTCAAAAAGGGAAATAAGAATGACCCCAACAATTATAGAACAACAACACTACTAAACAGTACAAGCAAATTATTAACAAAAATCATGACTCCAAAACTAACGAGTAAAATTGCAATAAGGGAAGAACAACACGGGTTTAGACAGAACAGATCGATAGTTGATGCGATTTTCGTTATCCGACAGACTATTGAAAAATCGATAGAATATAATAAACCTCTTTTCATCTGCCTAGTGGATCTTAAAAAAGCGTTTGATAGAGTTCGAATTAAAGACGTCTGACAGTATGAGACCATTTCTCTTTAATTTAATTATGGACAAGATAATTCAAAATGTAAAAGAAGTCAATGGAGGATACAAAATGGGACGAAAATCTTTAAAAATCTCATGTTTTGCCGACGACGCCTTACTGTTAGCAGAAAATGAAGACGATCTGCAACGACTACTATACCGATTCCAGACCAGATCAAAAAATTTAAATATGGAAATATCTACAGAAAAGACCGAAACGATGGTAATTTCAAAAGATCCTGTCAGATGCAAATTGGTGGTGAAGAACCATCCCAACAGACAGAACATGTCTTGCAGATACTTGGAAGTTGATGTATCAAGCAATAAAAATCTATACTAGGAAGTCAGAGCACAGGCTAACAAGGCCTCAAAGATATCAGGATGCCCGGGGGACATAGTCTGGAAAAATAAGTATAAGTCTCCAGAGAGCAAAGTACGCATCTACAGAACTGTGATAAGACCAGTACTAACTTATGCATCGGAAACTCGATCCGAAACATCTAAAACAAAAAGTATGCTACGAACGGCTGAAATGAAAACGTTAAGAACAATCAAAGGAGTAACCCTAAGAGATCAAATAAGAAGTTCCGAAATAAGGGAAGAACTCAAGGTGCGTGATGTGGTACGGTTCATAAGGTCAAGGCGCAGATATTGGAGGGACCATGTGGACAGAATGGGCGACGATTGATGGGAAAAATGGGCTAAGAACGAGATACTAAACACTAGAAGACCCACTGGTCGACCTCCAAAACGATGGCACGAATGTTGGACATCAACATCACAGGAGGCTTAATATAGCAGAAAAACAAAACGTCGTTTTACATAAAAGAGGAAGAAGAAGATGATATAATTTTTAAATTGAAAGAACATTTCTTTATAAAACTATTTTCAAAAATTAAAAATGGGGGCACTTTCAAAATAAAATAAATTTATAAAATTTAATGATTAAAATTTTTCCCATATGCTGCGCACTCTCTGTCGGTATTTACACATAACTAGGATATTATATGATACATTCAGATTTGTGACAGTCTGTAAGAATGCAAAAACATATTGCAGCTGAAACTCTTTACTACTATATTTATATGCTCGTCTTATTTCTAATGCAAATGTTTCACAAATGGTGGCTTGTCTTTTTTTGGTTTATTGTTACATACATCCTCTGCTTAAACTGCAACTTGTTTTGCCTTCGTTTTTATGGAATACTTACTTACGCAATATTTTATATTATCTTGTCGTATTATAAGAAGTTTTTTTTTTAATAGGATTCACTAGTAAATAAAATTATTTGGATATTTCTTCGAACACGAATTCATAACATGATACTAGAAATGACAGGTAAACGAATATACTTGGATATTAAAATATTGGAAATATCTCGTCGAAGTTTAAGTGTTGCAATTTTTTTTCATAATTATATTTAGAAATATCCCAATGTCCATATTCATATTTTATAAACTTTTTAGTTTAACTACCCCACCCATGTAGAAAAAGATTTAACTTGAAATTCCATTCATCAGATCAGATTAGCGTACCTACGCATATCCTACTTTTTCTCTGCAAATACTACATGGAAAATAAATAATAATGTATAATTATAAATTGTAATGTTAAATTCCTTGCAGATTAAATATTTCTGCTTGTCTTATCATATAACAGATTTTAATCTAGTTAGTATATTAATTAAATATATTTAAGTTCTTTTGATAACTTAAACTAAATTATTGATATTAGATATACATGCAGTCATTTTGGAGTCAATGTTAATAAAGCTGGTCAAGTATAATGCCTACACCAGCAATTTCTGTACCAGAAATGTTTCAATGGAAATGTACCGGGTTTCGAAAACTAAATTATCAAAAATAATAAAAATAAGAATACAATTTTCGTGGAAGTACTTCTGATGGAAAGACGAAGATTAACTGAGAGAGACACAGAGGATTTTAAACAACTAAATAAAATATCAAGAAAGAAGTAAGGAAAGACATTAGAACGTTCAAAACAAAATTAATACACGAAACAATAGAAAGAAACGCAAATAAGAAATTTTTGAGGTCAGGTCTCTCAAGAGGACGAACCAAAACAACAAAATTAATGAACAGAGAAGCGGTGACAGTAACACATGTAGATGACATCATAAAGGCTGTGGAAGCCTTCTATGCGGACTTATACTCCTCGATCAATACGGATCCAGATCCAACAAAAACAGTAAAACAAATAAAAATGTAGGATCAGAAGATTTGCCGGAGATATCATTAGATGAAATTACAACTGTGATGTTAAAGATGACAGTCCTGAAAAAGCGATACAAATACTGATGAATAAATGCTTATACGAAGGTAGAGTACCAGAACAATGGTATAACTTTTTTTCTTCAAAAAGGGGACACAACAAATATAGAAAATTACCGTCCTATCAGTTTATTAAACCACCTATATAAACTATTCACCCGCATATTGACAAATCGCCTGACTGAAAAGCTTGACTATTACCAACCTGTGGAGCAAGCCGGCTTTCGACGTGGATTTAGTACGATAGATCATATCCAAGCCCTACGCACAGTCCTAGAAAAAAACGAGGAATATAACATTCCTATACAATTGGCATTTGTAGATTTTCACAAGGCCTTTGACTCTATAGAAACATGGGCGATCTTGAAATCACTTAATAATGCTAGAATTGACTCCAGGTATACCACTATCGTACAGAACATATATAAAAACGCAACTATACAGGTTAAAATCGACGAAGACACAAAAACCTAAAAAATAAACGTTATGAGAGGTGTGCGTCAGGGAGACGTCATCTCTCCGAAACTGTTTACGCTAGCTTCGGAAGATGTCTTTAAAAAACTAAATTGGGATGAGAAAGGTTTGAGAGTCGACGGTTCTTATCTTAGTCATCTTCGTTTCGCCGACGATGTTGTTGTCATGTCTAGCAACCCAGAAGAGCTAAAACAAATGCTTCAAGATTTCAATGAAGCGGCGAAAAAAATGGGACTTAAGATGAACTTGGGGAAAACTAAGTTAATGAGCCCTGACGCAATATACAAATATAGATTCAAAATGAAATCATAGAGAATGTCCAAGAGTATATATATTTAGGCCACGTCATGAAACTGGGCAAAGAAAATCAAACGGCGGAAATAATAAGGAGAATGAGGCTGGCATGGGCTGCCTTTGGAAAGCTGCAGTACATATTAAGAGATAAAAACACACCAATCAACCTTAAACGGAAAGTGTATAACACGTGTGTCTTGCCTGTTACTACTTACAGCATGGAAACCATAACACTAACCAAACAAAACGCAAATAGGCTCCGAGTCACTCAACGCTCTATGGGGAGACAAATGTTAGGAATCTCGTTACGGGATAAAACACAAAATCAAGTAATAAGATCAAGAACCAAAGTGGTTGACGTCATTGAACGCATATCACGACTAAAGTGGCAATGGGCAGGCCACATAGCTAGACAACAGTCCGATAGGTGGATTAATAAATTACTGTAATGGTGACCGCGAGTGACGAACCAAAATCGTGGCAGGCTACAACGCAGATGGGTAGATGATATAAAACAGTTTGCTGGTAAAGACTGGCTCCAGAAGCCGAGAGACAGATCCCAGTGGAGGACCATCGGAGAGGCTTATGTCCAGGAGTGGACGTCAATGGGCTGAGAAAGAAGAAGAAGACTTCTTTATTTTCAGCATGGATTAGAATGAAAAGTACCCCGTTTATGAACGTTGAAAGGAATGGACACAGTTTGTTTATATATATATATATATATATATATATATATATATATATATATATATATATATATATATATATATATATATATATATATATATATAATAAGAAATTCTCAGCTATGCGGACAAAGACCGTTGATAAATATTACTTTCATGCTAAAAAGTGCGGAGATCTCCAAAGAACATGGAAAAATTCCGGGCCCGAAAAATGACGACAGCGCTGTTTCGTCCTAGCATATATATCAAGCCATTGCATTCGGTACAAACCATCATCTCGTATCTGTGTCTTATAAACAGATTTCACGGTTGAAAAATAGTAAATAAGACATAGTGGCGACATCTCGATGTTTCACTCAATAACATAAGAATAACACAAATCGACGAATGTTGTATAAAACCGCCATGTGGTGGCGCGATGATAAATTAAAAAAGAAACATATCAAAACTCCATTCACGACCTTGCTACTCTAAGGATAGAGGTCGCATTATTTGGCATTAGCAACCAAACTAACTATGAATTCCACAGTTCAAGTTCAGTGTCGCACCAACCATCTCCCTAAGAGAGCTGTTGTGTATGTTTTAAGCCAACAAATATAAAAATAAAAAGAAAAGTTTACGTCGTGGTCCGAAAAATGACGTCCTAGTATGGGACTCGTCAGGCCATTGCATTCGGTACAAACCATCATCTCGGTTTTATACGTTTGTTGATTTGTGTTATTCTTATGTCATTGAGTGAGCTATCGAGATGTCGCCACTGTATCTTATTTACTATTTTTCAACTGTGAAGTCTGTTTATGTGACACAGATACGAGATGATGGTTTGTACCGAATACAATGGCCTGACGAGTCCCATACTTATTTTATTTTAAAATTACACGGACGTTATCTTCTCTTTATATATATATATAAATATATATATATATATATATATATATATATATATATATATATATATATATATATATGTGAGTGCGTGTGGGTGTGGGTGTGGGTGTGGGTGTGGGTGTGGGTGTGGGTGTGGGTGTGGGTGTGGGTGTGGGTGTGGGTGTGGGTGTGGGTGTGTGTGTGTGTGTGTGTGTGTGTGTGTGTGTGTGTGTGTGTGTGTGTGTGTGTGTGTGTGTGTGTGTGTGTGTGTGTGTGTGTGTGTGTGTGTGTGTGTGTGTGTGTGTGTGTGTGTGTGTGTGTGTGTGTGTGTGTGTGTGTGTGTGTGTGTGTGTGTGTGTGTGTGTGTGTGTGTGTGTGTGTGTGTGTGTGTGTGTGTGTGTGTGTGTGTGTGTGTGTGTGTGTGTGTGTGTGTGTGTGTGTGTGTGTGTGTGTGTGTGTGTGTGTGTGTGTGTGTGTGTGTGTGTGTGTGTGTGTGTGTGTGTGTGTGTGTGTGTGTGTGTGTGTGTGTGTGTGTGTGTGTGTGTGTGTGTGTGTGTGTGTGTGTGTGTGTGTGTGTGTGTGTGTGTGTGTGTGTGTGTGTGTGTGTGTGTGTGTGTGTGTGTGTGTGTGTGTGTGTGTGTGTGTGTGTGTGTGTGTGTGTGTGTGTGTGTGTGTGTGTGTGTGTGTGTGTGTGTGTGTGTGTGTGTGTGTGTGTGTGTGTGTGTGTGTGTGTGTGTGTGTGTGTGTGTGTGTGTGTGTGTGTGTGTGTGTGTGTGTGTGTGTGTGTGTGTGTGTGTGTGTGTGTGTGTGTGTGTGTGTGTGTGTGTGTGTGTGTGTGTGTGTGTGTGTGTGTGTGTGTGTGTGTGTGTGTGTGTGTGTGTGTGTGTGTGTGTGTGTGTGTGTGTGTGTGTGTGTGTGTGTGTGTGTGTGTGTGTGTGTGTGTGTGTGTGTGTGTGTGTGTGTGTGTGTGTGTGTGTGTGTGTGTGTGTGTGTGTGTGTGTGTGTGTGTGTGTGTGTGTGTGTGTGTGTGTGTGTGTGTGTGTGTGTGTGTGTGTGTGTGTGTGTGTGTGTGTGTGTGTGTGTGTGTGTGTGTGTGTGTGTGTGTGTGTGTGTGTGTGTGTGTGTGTGTGTGTGTGTGTGTGTGTGTGTGTGTGTGTGTGTGTGTGTGTGTGTGTGTGTGTGTGTGTGTGTGTGTGTGTGTGTGTGTGTGTGTGTGTGTGTGTGTGTGTGTGTGTGTGTGTGTGTGTGTGTGTGTGTGTGTGTGTGTGTGTGTGTGTGTGTGTGTGTGTGTGTGTGTGTGTGTGTGTGTGTGTGTGTGTGTGTGTGTGTGTGTGTGTGTGTGTGTGTGTGTGTGTGTGTGTGTGTGTGTGTGTGTGTGTGTGTGTGTGTGTGTGTGTGTGTGTGTGTGTGTGTGTGTGTGTGTGTGTGTGTGTGTGTGTGTGTGTGTGTGTGTGTGTGTGTGTGTGTGTGTGTGTGTGTGTGTGTGTGTGTGTGTGTGTGTGTGTGTGTGTGTGTGTGTGTGTGTGTGTGTGTGTGTGTGTGTGTGTGTGTGTGTGTGTGTGTGTGTGTGTGTGTGTGTGTGTGTGTGTGTCCACCTTACTATACTTGTGGCGACTTGTGTATGCTTAAGCCTGTACTATGGCTCCCGTCAAAATTGTGGCAACTTACATGCGTTGCCACAGTTCTTTTTCATTCCGGTTGCTTTATCTGCTATTCTTTTTCTTTACCTTATTGTCTCGAGCTTATCTCTTATGTTTTTTATCATTGAAATCTATTATTTTTTAATTATTATTTAAAGTAATCCTAATAATTATAAATTTACTTAAGTTGCCACTATCTCGGATTAAGTATATTACTTGCACACACCTAATAATGGCATCATATGCCTCTTAAGAAAGTGGCTCCCCCTACAAAGAATTTGCGGTGTTGCTTTAAATTTTATTATATTAAAAGAACTTGTGATTTTATTGTTGAGTTTAATAGTTGAGATGCCATAATTAAGTTACACACAATATGAAAATAATTGGTTTCGGCACAAGGGAAAAATTATCTTATTCGGCAATCGGAGGTTGATGATAAAAGGATATTGATATTTAACCAAATAGTTAGCAAGTTTTAAGTAATAGTTAGGTAGATCATTTCATTGTTTTGACCAAATTATTAAGTACCTAAATTTTAAAAATTAGTCTATTAAAAAAATCTTTGACCTTATACAGAACGAAGTATAAGAGTATATAAGGCATGTACAGGATGTCCCAAATTAGAGTCTTATCTTTGGGGTTGCCAAAACCATTAAGTTTGGTTAAATTGAGACAAAGTTGTGCCATTTGGCGCTTAACTATA
Source organism: Diaprepes abbreviatus (assembly GCA_034092305.1). Classification (NCBI taxonomy): domain Eukaryota; kingdom Metazoa; phylum Arthropoda; class Insecta; order Coleoptera; family Curculionidae; genus Diaprepes; species Diaprepes abbreviatus. Next base: position 15,418,210 of record JASJET010000031.1, on the reverse strand, counting down.
AGCTTAATTTTTATCATTTCTTGGATTTATTTATAGATATATTTTCAAGTAAATAGCACCCTTTCATCGCCACCTTTCCGCTTTTGAAGGATGACACAGTTGGTTTTTAAATTTACTATGGTACGAGGCTTTCTCTAGTAGTTGTGATTTTTTTAAAAGGTTCAAAAAAGCAGCGTCCGCGATGAATATTCGTCGGTCAGGAGTCATACGATTTGGATACCTTTCCCCAGAAATATGTTTGCTTACAAAGTCAATAATAAATTGTTTTCAGAAATACTAAAATTCGTCATATTTATAATCTCATTGTGAATTCTGATCTTTTATTCCTATAGATATCCGTAAAAAAACAAATAAATATTATAATTTTTATGATCGGCAATATAACGTATTTGCAGCAATCGATAAAACTTTCTTGTAACACGAGGCTTCATAGCTTTTTTTATTGCTTGGTTTGGTATTTATTTTTCTTTATCTCACACTTGTTCTTTTAGCGCTTTCAACACGAAAATTAATATTTTTTAATTAATATTTAATATAAACATGACAGTTATAAAATGTTTAAGTTGCCACTATTTCGGGTAGAGTATATTACTTACACACACTCAATTGTGGCATCCTAGTCGTTATAAGAAAGTGGCGCGCCCTGTACACCTACAAATATAATATTCTGCGGTGCGGTTTTAAAATTTTATTACATTCAGGGAACATAAGAGTTTAGATGCTTGTGGAAGAAGTTGCCAATATTTCGGTGAATTGTCTGTATATACATATGATGAAATCCCGTACAAAAAAGATGTTAAGTCTTATTGGACAGAACGAATCGGATGTAAAGGATACTAATTTGATATTTATACCCAAATATGAGACAACGAAAGGAACTCAATTACCAGATCAGCAAGCTGCCCTTGAAAGTAAGTAAATTCTTTATTTTGTCTGTTATTACAAGTAAAAAAAAAATACTGAACTGGTAATTGTAGCAACTAAAAAATTGGCGTAAAGACTGGTATTATTGTTAAAATTTGGATTTTAAACAAAGTATACAAAATATTAAAATTATTTAATAGGTGTGAAACCTAGGTTGTAATTTTGCCAATTACGACCTTGAAAGTAGGCCTATATTCAATATTTAGCTTCGCGATAGAAATATCAAAAAAAAAGTTGACTACCGAGTTTCAGCACGAAATTCTTACATATATTTTTAACTGACTTCTAAAAGAAGGAGGTTTTCAATTCGTCGAGTATGTATGTTTTTTTTATATATGTACACCGATTACTCCGGAACGGCGGCACCGATTTGAATGAAATTTTTTACGTTATGTTCAGAAAGTTGCTGCGGTGGTCCCATATTTTTTTTGGATGAAATTGATGCAGTAAAATCAAAGATGGCGCTGACAATATGGCGGCCAAAAAAATAATTTTGTCCGATTTTCTCCAAAATTGGTATGGGGAAATTTTCGAGGTCGTACACAAAGAATCTGAAATTATTTAAAAAAAATTAAATATGGCAAATCCAATATGACGGACAAGAAAATTTTATTTTGTCTGATTTTTTTCAAAAATGGTGTGGTGGTATTTTTGTGGTCGCATAAAACGAATTCAAAATGTTTTTTAAAAATTCAATATGGCGGATCCAATATGGCAGCCAAAAAAATTAATTTTGACCGATTTTCTTCAAAATTGGTACGGGGGAGTTTTCGGGGTCTCACATGATGAATCTAAAATTATTTTAAAAAAATCAATATGGCGGATCTAATATGGCGGACGGAAAAATCAATTTTGTTCGATTTTCTTCAAAATTGGTATGGGGAAGTTTTCGGAGTCGCACATAACGAATCTGCAATTATTTTTAATAAATTCAATATAGCGTATACAATATGGCGGATAAAAAATTAATTATGTCCGTTTTTTTTTCAAAATTGATACCGGGAAGTTTTTGAGATTGCACATTATAAATCTGACATTATTTAAAATAATTAAATTGCGGATTAAAGTTTCTATATCTCTCTATTTTGTCTAAAATGAGTATTGGGGGATTTTTGTTACATTTAATTACAAATTTAAGATATCTGGCGGATTCAGTATAGTGTCCTAGAAATTTTACATAGGAGGTTTTTGAGGGTTTAAATTATGAATTTAAAAGTATTTTTTCAGGATTTAGTATGGCGAATCCCATATAGCGGACTAAAAATTTTACATTTTCCAATTTTATTCAAATGGGGGATTGAGTCGTTTTTGAGGATGTAAATAGCGAATATAAAATTATTTAAAAAAAATCTAATATGTAAGATGTAATAAGACGGTCTAGAAATTTTTAATTTCTGGATTTCATCCAAAATCGGTACTAGGGGGCTTTGAAGGGTTTAGATTTAGATTAGATTAAGACGTTAAAATTATTTTTTTGAAATTCAATATGGCGGAACCAATATGGTGAGTTGAAAATTTTACCTTATTCGCATTTTTTCAGATTTGGTATTAGGGAATGACTGAATATTTTACATTTTCCGATTTTGTCTAAAATTGATACTGCGGGGTTCTTAAGGCGTATAGAAACTTTAGGTCTCAAGTTCTTTAAATATAGATATTAGAAGGTTTTGGAGCCTATATTACCAATCTAAAATTAATTTGAAATTTATTCTTGCGGATTTACTATGATAGACTAAATATTTGTTTGATACAATTTCACTAGTATTTGGAGAACTCTAAGAATCAAAGAATTTTTAGTGGTTCATTTTAGGGTGACTTACAACTTTGGATAAAACGAGTACTTTTTTGCCACCTTGGAATCATTGCAAGGTACAATAATCTCGATTAGTACTTAGTTCAAATAAGTTATGGATATCATAATGAATTCAAAACTAAAAATAGAAAAATAAAATTTTTATAAAGAAAATTGAACCGATTGCTAAAAGTGCGCTAAAAAGTGAAAAATAACTATAAATTTTTATATGAAGTTGAAATTTTTGTAGTCGGCGCCAAATAATTTCTAAATGAAACAAATAACTACTAATATATTCAAATTATGGTAAGAAAGCAAATACAAATAAAGTATTTTGAATCTTTTAGAAGTTGGTTCAATTTTTTTTATAAAAATTTTATTTATAATTTCTGAATTACTTTGACGTATGCCTATCATAGACGAAGATTTGATTTTATTTTATCGGTTGAATGCTGTGAAAATAAAAGAAGTTTTCAATCACAATAAAACTATGATAAAAAGGTAAAATGCGATTTTTATGCTACAGTCTTGTACAATGAATTAGTATTAGAATCTAAACAACTTTCTCCAATAACTTTTTTGATACTTCTATTGAGAAGCAAAATATGGAAAATTGGCCATATTCGCAAATTGTAAGATTTAAGTTTGTTACCTCAAAAGATGTACGTTATAAAGCACTGCTGGTAGGCAAATATTCAAATCGCTAATTCTAAAAATAAAGAAAATATTAAGTTGTCTTCATCTTATATAAGACACATAGTATAGCGGGTGTTTCATTAAGGATGTCCGGGTATCATATCAAACGAGGTTAAGAAATGTGGCCAAGAGAAATTACTGGAAATTATTTTTAAGTTCCTAACTCTGTCGCTAGAGGGCGTAAGTAATATGGCCATTTAAAAAAAAATACATTTTTCTGAAAATTATCCCTATATAAGCTATCGAAAAAATATTACAATGATAAATTTACTACAATTCTATTTCTTTTTGGTTCAACACTCTGTTCTAAGATGTAAAGTTATGGCAGATGCGGAAGGGTTACGTTTACTGATAAAAGTTACCATAAGTTTGGTTTGACTGAACCGAATTTGATAAATTTGATCTCGTTTAAGAAAGAAAGGTTTAAAATTTCAAACGAATAATAGTTATATTAAAATGCGTTTTGCATCCCTTGCTACAGGGCATTATTTGAAATCCCTTGTTCAATTTTACTCCGAAATTTTAAATGGATTATCATATTCGAAAAGTAGAATAAATTTGCAAAAAAAAAATGTAAAAAATGAGTTTGATCTCTTTATTTGTTTCTGAATTATAGCCAAATAATTGATATCATATTGACTGGAAAAAAACGATTGTTTTGAAAGGTCCGTAGTCAAGCGTGCCATGAAAAAGAATAAAAATATTTTAAAACTTTCCACGACTGTGCGCTTTTTCACTTCTATTCCATCACTATCGCCTATAATTTACTTAGCTTCCGTATTATTATAAAATTGTCTAGTAAGCTATGAAACAAAATCGGCAGTTTTCCAGTAAAACAAATAAACTGATGTATCACTTGGATGAAGCTCTGATAAGACAAGTATCTCCTCAAAATTTTATCTTGTAAAGGTAAAACCTTTATTTAACTTGTGTGTTGTATTTTTCAAAAATATCTTATACCAATGTCTAGGCTTACGATATTCTTGCTGTATATTTTCAGTGTTTTGCGGTACGTCAGTACACTATCAGGTATCCTGAAAGAAGATCCTATACTGGAAGAGTGTTTCGGCGGTTGGGAATACGCAGTTGGCAGACAAGTGAGTTGTGTACGTCCCACTCTAGTATCCACCAGGGGACGTCCGTCAAGAAATGAACACAACACTGAAAACGTTCTCGCTTACGTGCAAACGGATCCGCACTTGGCTGTCAAAAACAGTTCTTCAGAGTTCGGTATACGTTACATTACAGAGTATCAAATTTTAAGGTATTTTAAGCATCCCTATCATGTAGTTTTACACTAGGCTCTTTCAGAGACTGATTTTGACAGGTTATTGATTCATAGCTATATGCAACGACAATCGCCAATTCCCCTCCCAGATTTTATGAACTGATGAAGCAACTTTTACTAGTTGTGGGAGAGTTAATTTGCACAGTATGCATTATTGGTCAGAAACAAATCCATTGGATGCAGGAAGTGGATCATCAAAACCGGTGAAATGTCAACGTGTGGTGCAAAATTTTAGGATACAGAATGATCGGACCGTTTATCATTTATGGCCATCTAACTGGCGACTCGTACTTAGACTTTTTACGGAATAACCCGTATATTCTTTTAGAAGATGTGCCTCTTGATATAAATAGATCTCTATGGTATCAGCATGATGGATGCCCAGCAGAGTTTTCTGAAATAATCAGTAATATTTTAGACGCTAGTTATCCAAATGGTTGGATTGGAAGGAGTAGTTTGTTTTTGTGGCCACTTAAGTCTCCGGATCTCACCGTGCTAGATTTTTATTTGTGGGGAAGACTATAAGAGTTTGTTTATCAAACACGACTACCTACACGGAAGAACATGATTGAGAAAACTCAAAGTGCTGTAACTATGATTTCACAAACTGAAATTGGAGCTGCCCTTTCCAGTAGTAGGAAAAGATATAATAGTTGCATTTTGCACACCGGTGGTCATTTTAAACATTTAAAAGTATGTTTGTTGTTTGTTGAGCAATTTTGCAATAATTCCATGACTAATCTTAAGGTGTCAGTTATTTTTATTATCGTTTTAACCTGCTGGCCTTTAAACACACTTTAAATCTTGCGCTTCACATGGTTTGAACCAGTCCTAAGCCTGGATAAAGTGTGAAGGAAGGTACTAAAAAATTAAACAACAAATAACCATTAATTGTGACCGTTAAATAATAAAATAAGTTAAAAAATTAACAAAAACTGAAAAACGTACAGTTGTGAAAAGTTTGAAACCATTTTTATTATTTTTCATGACTCACTTGATCATGAACCTTTCAAAACAATTGCTTTCTGCAGTCAACGTGATATCAATTATTATTGTGGCTCTAATTTCGAAACAAATAAAGATATCGAATTAATTTTTTTGCATTTTCTCTTGAAAATTCATTCTACTTTTCGAATGTGATATAAACACTATGTCTTTTTATTTAAAATTTTGGAGTAAAGTTGATAGAAAAGAAGGTCTCCAAATAACGACCTCTAGCGAGGGCCGCGAAAATCATTTTAATATAGCTATTATTTTATTTTAACCGTCAAACCATCCTTTCTTAAACGAGACCAAATTTATCAAATCCGGTTCAGCCAAATCAAACTTATGGTAACTTTAATCAGTAGACGTTCCCCCTTTTCTCCTGCCCTAACTTTACATCTTACAGCAAAAAGTTTTAAACCAAAAAGATGTAGATTTGTAGTAAAATTATCATTGTAAAATTTTTTTGATAGCTTATATAGGGATATTTTTCAGGAAAACATATTTTTTTACGTGATCATAACACTTACATCACCTCGCAATAAAGCTAGGAACTAAAAAATTATTTTCAGCAATTTCTCTTGGCCACTTTTCTTAAGCCACAGTTTCTGGACTATCACTTCTTGAGATATGGTACCCGGCTACCCTTAATGGAACACCCGGTATATTTCAAAAATTAATTATTTAGAGCACGAACCACTATATTATATATTGATTCGAAATTTTCAAACAGGTCTTATATTTTAGGCTTTGAAGGGATTTGGGTATCTAAAAATGAAAATGTTAGCTCTGGAAGTGAGTATAGTCCATCAACGTCTTCTTCGGAAGTCGAAACAAGAAAAAAATTTCGAAAAAAGCGAAAAAAAAAACAACTTTCTAACAAAAATCAGTTTCAGCGAACTAATAAAGTTAAAATTATACAGAATATTGTTTTAAGGAGCTCAGAGGAAGGAGCCAATCAACCAATAGAAGAAACATCATTTGCCTTCAAGAAGGATAGTGATAAATTGGACACTGCCGATAGAACCGACAAAGGCTTTATATTAAATAAATTTTTAAATGACAAAGAAACTCAGGTCGATGTATTGCAAAGTTCAATAGAACACAAAATGTCGGACAAAAATTTAGCTGATTTCAAAGGTATGCCAAAAAACTTGATTAATGGTAGTACTAAAAAGTTAAATAAAATCTTATATAAGAAATCAAATAGTTATGGTGAAACAGTTACAAAAGCTGTAATCAACAAGACTAATTCGCTCATGAGTTCGTCGCAAACTGAAGCAAATAAGACATCTACTACAATATCACATGAAAACTTAAGTGATCCCGCAAAGTTTTCATTTCATAGTAGCTCAGATGATTCAGTGAACTTATATAGAATACAGAGCAATCTTGACGAAATTGAAATACAGGCTGCATTAAACAGAAATGGCAAAAGAGTACGAAACAAAGGTCATAATTGCTATTTTTGTGACAAAATTATAATAAATATGGCAAGACATTTTGAAACATTGCATTTTAAGGAGCCTGAAGTAGCAAAGTGTCTAATGTACCCGAAACTCTCTGAACAACGTCGTAAAGGCTTTGCCGAAATCATACGTGTGGGTGATTTTTACTACAACTGTAATGTATTAGCCATCAAAAAAGGAGAACTGATATTAATTCGGAGACCCACTGTAAATGAAGCAAAATGTAATAAAATCAGTGACTATGGACCTTGTCCCAACTGTTTGGGATTTTTACTAAAAAAACATATATGGCATCACTTAAAACACATTTGCAAAGAAAAAACAAATGAAAAGAGACCAAGAGACGTCATTTCGGAGAGCAACGCTCTCGTATCAGATATATTTGGACTTGGTTTTACTAAGGAATATTATGAGAACATAATTTCCAAATTTCAGTCAGACGATATCGGAGACATCTGCAGAAATGATACACTTATATTAAAATTTGGAGCTATGCAGTTTGAGAAATATGGAGATTCGCAAAATGATTTTATTCGACAAACGATGAGACAATTAGCTCGCCTCTATATGGAATTAAAAAAACTTAGTGATACTTCCTCAGGAACATTAGCAGATTTTCTGGTGCCTGAAAAATTTGATTTAATAATTCGTGCGACAAAGGAGGTAAGTGAAAGTTTCGACAAATCTGAAAACTGTTCACGACCTGAATTTAAAATTCCAAGTTTAGCATTGAAAATTGGGTATTCATTAAAAAAATGTATAGGAATTCTAAGAGGTACGGCTATAAGAGCAGGAAACGTTAAACAAAATAAAGCCCTGTTATCATTTCAACATTTAATGGACATGGAATGGAATATTAGAATTTCATCAAAAGCATTGGCAACCATGTACCGGCGAAAAATCAACTCCGTTGAGTTGTTACCTGTTACAAATGACTTAGTCAAATTAGGTAATTACTTAGATTCCAGTATTCCTGTAGCGATTAATGCAATAGAAAATGGTAACAGGACATACCAAAATTTTGCAAGGTTAGCGACATTAGTGTTATCAAGAATTATTTTGTTCAACAAAAGAAGATCGGGAGAAGCTGCGAAAATGAAAATGAGCGAATATATAGGAAGACCCTCTTGGAAGGAACAAAACACCGGGGAAACTATAGAATCTCTGTCGCCAATAATGGAACGAAAATTAGCAGAAACTTTGTGTGTTGTAGAAATCGAGGGAAAACGAGGAAGAAAAGTTCCTGTAATTATTACACCGTTAATTAAGGAATCTATTAATATCCTAATAAGACATAGACATGAGTGTAATATATCTATGAATAACAAATACGTTTTTGCTAGATCGAGTCCATCATCTTCTCCTTTAAGAGGATATGAATGTCTAAATAAAATTTGTAACGAATTAGATTTGGAAAAACCTGAAGTCATTACTGGAACGAAAATGCGAAAGTACATAGCGACAGTGTGTCAGTTATTTAATATGACTGAAAATCAATACGACTGGCTCGCCCGTCACCTTGGCCATGATATAACGGTACACAGAGATTTTTACAGAATGCATGAAAGTGCCATTGAGCTTACAAAAGTAAGCAGGTTGCTCTTGGCCGTAGATAAAGGTGAAGCTAATAAATTTTGTGGTAAGCGCCTGGATGAAATTGAAATAAAAGGTAGGTATTAACTGTTAATTGACATTAGTTCATTTTTATTATCTTTGTATAAAGCATTTTGTTTTCTTTCAATCCAATTCAAATGGCGTTTTTTCTTACTTTTTTAAAAGTTCTGTCCGTAACATTAGAGCAGCTATGAAATCATTCTATGCTTCCAATATTAACTTCCTTTTTAAAACCTACATAACTACATACTATCAATTCCTTCACTCGGTTTCTTTTAATTGAAGAACATCATATATTTGACTGTAGTTTCAGGTATTTCGAAAGATAAAATGTTAGGCCATAATTAGATCATATAAGTGACGAGGCAGAAAAGATATTTATTGGGGACAAAGTCAATTGGATATGTCTTTTAACGCAGATAAAACGTTAAAAATGGAATATTGCTAATTTGTTTCGGGATTTTTTTTTGGAAGGGAGGCATTTGCCTCTCTTGTTCCCCCAGCTACACTAATGTTGTTAAATCTGATATTTAGAGTTAGTGTAAGACGAGTTTTTTTTTTCATAAAATTAACCGACGCGTTTCCTCGTTCAGGCTCATAAATTAATTTTGAATGAAGGACTGATAAGGAATTTATTTACGAAGACTCTAAAAAATAATTCATTCACCTTATAACTAAGATCTCTAAACTGACTTAAACAAAGAAAAATGTCTTAATATTACGTAAGAATTTCGCTTTAGATTTACCCCTTTTGGACGACGATGAGGATGACAAAGAAGAAAATTATATGATAGCAAAAGAAAGCCCAGAACACGAGGAATTTGATGATATTGATCAACAGACTGAGCATAATATTATTGAAAATTCGCAAGTGCTTAAGACACCGCTAGTTGCTAGCAAAAAAACAGGTATGTGTTTTAAAGGACTTCTCTATATAGAAGTAGGATGTAGGTTTTTTTTGCACTTTGAATGTCCAGGCGCTTGTTGAATCTTGTTATTAAATCCTACAAAGAATGCGATATAAAGGTATATTCAATACTTGAGTTTTCCATTTTCAAAACTCGCTAAATACATTTAAAAGGAATAAAATCATTTATGGCAGAATCTACAAACTGGAGTTAGTAACAAAAATCAATTTTATATCGACATTGCTCACCAAAGTATTCGTGCTTTAGGATCCTGGAATTACAAAACGATACTTTCATAAGCTCTGGAATGATTTTAGTAACTTTTACTTTACTCTCATATTAGTTTTTTAGAACCACTTTGTAGACTTTAAATCTAATCGGTTATGTAAAATGATTGCAAATGAAAATATTTTTTTAAAAATATAAAATAAGTTAAAAATATCATTCAAGGAAACTTTGTAGTGTCCTTTATTATTAGAACTTATTTTTCTTAAATAGCTTTTGAAAATAAATATTGGTATGGTTAAAGGAAAAATAGTAAATAATTATTTTAACTTAAAAGTGTGAGAAATATCAGTATTTTAACTTAATTTTTTAGGAACAGCACAACGTAGACAGGTCGGAAAGTGGACTAGTGAAGAGAAGGAGGTGGTGTTAAACTTTTTTAAAATCAATATAAAAAAGTCTATTGTTCCTGGCAAAGAAGCATGCACTGATTGTTTAAGCAAATATGAAATCTTAGGCTCACGCACATGGAAGCATATAAAATATTGTGTAAAAAATCAGATTGATAAAAACAAAAAAAAGGCAAAATAATTTTTTTTCTTCTTATTATTTTACTGTGTTAGAATTCAGCATTACCCCAATAAAAAAAAATATAAAAAAAACTATACTTTCTTTTTTAGTTCGTCCAAAATTATAAACGATTCTTAAAAAGTTATAGTATATATATATATATATATATATATATATATATATATATATATATATATATATACATAAAAGCTGCACCGAGCTTTCCGAAAAATTTATTTTCTTCTTCAGGGCTACAATATGGTACCAAAATAAGTAATTTCTAAAAATAATGTTGACTTAAAATTTACTTACTTTGTTAATAGCTTATTAAAAGATATTTTCTAAAAATTTGCAGACAAAATTTGTTAAACACACTCACATGGAACTTTCTAAACACATTCTTTCTTATTGGTAGCATTTAGCTTCATTTTTGTCAAATGAGCTCTGAGTGTATTTCCCAATTTGAAGACTATTTTTATATTGCTGGCAATACGTCTTATCTTCTCCGAGGTTCCCTTAATATCCGGAATGTTGAAGAAGGAATGTGTTTTAGGTTGTCCAGTGTCGTTTTGTTACAACAGAATGATTATATCTATGATTAAGATATTGTCCAGTATTGTACTGTATACTGAAGTTTTAATAATTTCATTTGAAAAGTTGACCATGACATCCAGGAAAAGTAATTGACCATATACTTCTTTTTATATGGTAAAATTAATTCTAGGTCAATGGAGTTTTGATGTGTTAAGAAATTCTATACTTTTTGATCATTACCCTTCCATACGATGAAGGTATCATCGACATATCTCAACCAGACTTTCGGTTTCACTGTTGCCGTTTCTATAGACCCATTGGAAGGCAACACTTCAAAAGATCCAACAACCCGTCCAAGTGGTAACGTGGTTCGATTGGATAATGTTGTATCATTTGAGAGTATAGCTTTGGTTACGTCTAATGATTTTCCTAATGGCACATTAGTATAGAGACTTTCCACACCAAAACCTATTAGTCTGTCGTCTGACTCTAGACTAATGCCACTAATAGTATTCAAAAAATGTGAAGAATTTAAAGATTTTAACGTTTCGCCCATTCTTTTGGGCTTTATCAAAAATATATTATCAGTTCATGGATAAAATCCGTTGTGGCTGTGAAAAGGCTGACCAACTTGCAAGATAGGGTTCGGTTAACACATTTATTTACCCAGAACTGCTATTTTGAATTACTAAGGCTGCTATTCGTGGGTGGCTGTCCTGGTTGACAAACTGTCAACACCAGACCCACTGGAATCACATTGCGGGCCTCAGAAACAGCAGGCTATTGCTGAGCGAACCATCTAGCAAACTGAGCCTCGAAATTTTGCGTCTAAGCAGACGACAAATCAGACTGGTAGGACAGGACTAATAACTGCTTACTGCAGCCTGAGGAAACATCTAAACATATTGAGAATTTTCAATGAAAAACCAGTATGCGAGATTTAAGCTACTGGAGAAATCTTCAGGGACCGATCGGTCCAGAAGCTTATATCTAGCAGACAAACTAGTGAACAGACGTGATCAGAGCAACTGGCTTGTTTACCTAGAACGGATGTAACAGGCGATTGAATTAATCAATCAATCAATGAACTTATAGAAAATAGATCTAAATCTCTTCAAACCATGAACGCAAACTAAAACTATAAAATCTATAACACTATAAGGTCGGTTACCGTATTGTACCCTCTTATTTGATACCCATATCAAAAGGATTATGACGAAAATGGGAGTTCGTCCTCTTAAGACGTCCGCAATATTTTATAGACTATATTGCATTGTTGTTGGGTTTAATATGTGTTTCAAATTTCAGCCTATTTTTGAAAAAGGAATTGGTTCAAAATTGACTTGTAAGATTTGACCTAAACGAACTAACACCTGAAGTCAAATAAAACCTTTTCAAAAAGCTTATAATCACAGATGAAGGAAAATAAAAGCTTATAAAAAATAGTGCAAGGGTTTATATATTACTAATATGTTGATCATCTCAGCAAATTTTTGATTAAAGATAAGGATATCAAATTTAATATATTTGAAAGTGGCATAAATTAATCTATAAAATGGTTACATAATAAATAGGATGTCACCTTAATAATGTATATATTAGTTTTTATAGTTCTGAAAGATAATAGAGCAAAAATTATCCACCTTCTGTATTTGAACTTAATTTCTACCGCTTTTATTGCCTCAAGGTGGGGTGCAAAATATAAAATGAAAGAGTACATTCCAGAAATATATTACGTAATAGTAAATTTTTGTCGTATTTATTACCATTTCGGCACGTTTCTTACTTAATATAGTTTTACAAGGTGATAATCAAAGTTATTTACTATTGTTTAAAAATATTTTTTTAAGGTATCAGTAGGTACACTTTAAACACATGCATTAAAGCTATCATTATGGCAACTACAAAAAAATGGCAACATCGCAAAATAACCCTTTTCACGTACCTCAATATTAATGGCAACTTTTTAACACACCTTCTCATGTTCATATAATAATGGCATCTCATTAACACATTTCTCGTGACACAATATTTGTGGAAACGGATGCCACAACTGTTTTTCATTGATAACAGGGAAACTACGGTGTGTAAGTAAATGATTCATAAATTCCTACACTTCACAATCGCAAAGCCATAATTATAGCGAAAAAATACATAAATGCCACAATCGAGGATTATGCACGCGTTGCCATAAATATTTGAAGGTGTGTAATGGTGTGTGTGTGTGTGTGTGTGTGTGTGTGTGTGTGTGTGTGTGTGTGTGTGTGTGTGTGTGTGTGTGTGTGTGTGTGTGTGTGTGTGTGTGTGTGTGTGTGTGTGTGTGTGTGTGTGTGTGTGTGTGTGTGTGTGTGTGTGTGTGTGTGTGTGTGTGTGTGTGTGTGTGTGTGTGTGTGTGTGTGTGTGTGTGTGTGTGTGTGTGTGTGTGTGTGTGTGTGTGTGTGTGTGTGTGTGTGTGTGTGTGTGTGTGTGTGTGTGTGTGTGTGTGTGTGTGTGTGTGTGTGTGTGTGTGTGTGTGTGTGTGTGTGTGTGTGTGTGTGTGTGTGTGTGTGTGTGTGTGTGTGTGTGTGTGTGTGTGTGTGTGTGTGTGTGTGTGTGTGTGTGTGTGTGTGTGTGTGTGTGTGTGTGTGTGTGTGTGTGTGTGTGTGTGTGTGTGTGTGTGTGTGTGTGTGTGTGTGTGTGTGTGTGTGTGTGTGTGTGTGTGTGTGTGTGTGTGTGTGTGTGTGTGTGTGTGTGTGTGTGTGTGTGTGTGTGTGTGTGTGTGTGTGTGTGTGTGTGTGTGTGTGTGTGTGTGTGTGTGTGTGTGTGTGTGTGTGTGTGTGTGTGTGTGTGTGTGTGTGTGTGTGTGTGTGTGTGTGTGTGTGTGTGTGTGTGTGTGTGTGTGTGTGTGTGTGTGTGTGTGTGTGTGTGTGTGTGTGTGTGTGTGTGTGTGTGTGTGTGTGTGTGTGTGTGTGTGTGTGTGTGTGTGTGTGTGTGTGTGTGTGTGTGTGTGTGTGTGTGTGTGTGTGTGTGTGTGTGTGTGTGTGTGTGTGTGTGTGTGTGTGTGTGTGTGTGTGTGTGTGTGTGTGTGTGTGTGTGTGTGTGTGTGTGTGTGTGTGTGTGTGTGTGTGTGTGTGTGTGTGTGTGTGTGTGTGTGTGTGTGTGTGTGTGTGTGTGTGTGTGTGTGTGTGTGTGTGTGTGTGTGTGTGTGTGTGTGTGTGTGTGTGTGTGTGTGTGTGTGTGTGTGTGTGTGTGTGTGTGTGTGTGTGTGTGTGTGTGTGTGTGTGTGTGTGTGTGTGTGTGTGTGTGTGTGTGTGTGTGTGTGTGTGTGTGTGTGTGTGTGTGTGTGTGTGTGTGTGTGTGTGTGTGTGTGTGTGGTGTGTGTGTGTGTGTGTGTGTGTGTGTGTGTGTGTGTGTGTGTGTGTGTGTGTGGTGTGTGTGTGTGTGTGTGTGTGGTGTGTGTGTGTGTGTGTGTGTGTGTGTGTGTGTGTGTGTGTGTGTGTGTGTGTGTGTGTGTGTGTGTGTGGTGTGTGTGTGTGTGTGTGTGTGTGTGTGTGTGTGTGTGTGTGTGTGTGTGTGTGTGTGTGTGTGTGTGTGTGTGTGTGTGTGTGTGTGTGTGTGTGTGTGTGTGTGTGTGTGTGTGTGTGTGTGTGTGTGTGTGTGTGTGTGTGTGTGTGTGTGTGTGTGTGTGTGTGTGTGTGTGTGTGTGTGTGTGTGTGTGTGTGTGTGTGTGTGTGTGTGTGTGTGTGTGTGTGTGTGTGTGTGTGTGTGTGTGTGTGTGTGTGTGTGTGTGTGTGTGTGTGTGTGTGTGTGTGTGTGTGTGTGTGTGTGTGGTGTGTGTGTGTGTGTGTGTGTGTGTGTGTGTGTGTGTGTGTGTGTGTGTGTGTGTGTGTGTGTGTGTGTGTGTGGTGTGTGTGTGTGTGTGTGTGTGTGTGTGTGTGTGTGTGTGTGTGTGTGTGTGTGTGTGTGTGTGTGTGTGTGTGTGTGTGTGTGTGTGTGTGTGTGTGTGTGTGTGTGTGTGTGTGTGTGTGTGTGTGTGTGTGTGTGTGTGTGTGTGTGTGTGTGTGTGTGTGTGTGTGTGTGTGTGTGTGTGTGTGTGGTGTGTGTGTGTGTGTGTGTGTGTGGTGTGTGTGTGTGTGTGTGTGTGTGTGTGTGTGTGTGTGTGTGTGTGTGTGTGTGTGTGTGTGTGTGTGTGTGTGTGTGTGTGTGTGTGTGTGTGTGTGTGTGTGTGTGTGTGTGTGTGTGTGTGTGTGTGTGTGTGTGTGTGTGTGTGTGTGTGTGTGTGTGTGTGTGTGTGTGTGTGTGTGTGTGTGTGTGTGTGTGTGTGTGTGTGTGTGTGTGTGTGTGTGTGTGTGTGTGTGTGTGTGGTATTTCTTATTTATTTCTTGGACCTTTAATAAATATATTTTGTTTGTCTTAGGATTATAGTCCGTTAGAAATGAAATGAAAATGTAATGGTGGTGTTGTACTTTCTATATTTTAACTTTTTAAAAACATTAACGTTTCGGTAATTTTTTTACCTTCGTCAGAATATACAGTGTGTAGCTAAAAACAAAGTATTTTGTTGATTTAATTATCAATTGATTTACATATTGTATATTTACCTTGAACAATGATTCAGGAATAACACTGCACTCACGTGCATAAATTAATTGAAAATTATACTGTATTGAGAAATTTAACTTTCGCAATTTTCCAAATCCCAAGGATAACAAACAAATATATATATATATATATATATATATATATATATATATATATATATATATATATATATATATATATGTATATTATTCAATTTTGTATCCTGTCTCGTGCTGGTGTTGACACTGGCCAGCAAATCGCTAATATAGAACATTACAAGGCAAGATTGATTCGTGAATCCATCGACATTGAAAAGAACGGCACTGAATAAGAGAGACGATGCACTTAATCTTCCTTCTACTTGGAAAACCCTCTTTAAGCGGGACCATTATACCGACACGCATACCACGCTTAAACTGAGACCAACGGTGGTGCTCGAGAGGGAGGCGGAGCCAACGCCAACCAACCGTTACTATCTGCGACCGCACGTTGAATTTCTTTCAGTTGATCTACAACCACCAAGTAAAGAAGATGCCAAATAAAATTTTGGCGAAATGTCTGAAAACTTCTAGAGGATTAATACTGAATCGCAACACACACATATACAGTAAGTAAGATAAAGAAAATATTACATTATTCATGAAATCAGAATGAGACAGAAGATAAGCATCGACATATCTGTAAATTACCAGTTTGGCTCTCGAATGAGGGGTAATACAATGCTGGCGCGGTGAGAGCGGGCGGCAGCATACGCCACGCCCTAGCACAACAAGAGGATTCCAAGTTATTTGCTTTCATTCAGGCCGTCAAAGCGTGAGTACCGTGTTTCATGACAAATTTTTTTGTTACAATGGTAATTTATTCCACGGAACAAAAAGAGCAGATTATTAAGTGGTATATTATTCTGGTAAATAATCAGCAGATTTGTATTTACGTGCCAAAATCATCCTGTTCCTTGAAAATTTAGAATTTCGGAAATTATTAAAAAATTTGAGACAACCGGTTGTCTAAAAATTTGTAAAAAATGCGCTGATAATGAGGAGCAACCGGTTCCTCAAATTACTGAAGAACTGGCAAATCGGAGACTGACGTTTGTAGTTTAGCAGAAATTAATTTTCCTTGCAATAGTACCGTAATTGCCTAAGAACTTGATATGAACGCTCGAACAGTTCGGAATATTTTAAAGCGGAACAAATATCGCTGTTACAAATTGCGAATAACTTAAGAAATTTTTCCAAAAGACCAGGAAACACGTATTTACTTAGAAATTACCGTTGCGTTTCACTAGTATTTTTATTAGAATAAATGTTAATTTTGTAACAGAAATATCAGTTTTCTTTACGCTCAACGCCCAACAAAAAATATTTTTTTTTATTTCTACTATTTGATGTATTTAAAATAGTCAATGTATCAAATAGTCATTAAATATTCCAAATTCCGTCGATTACGTTATAAGTTTAGACAAAAAGTAAATACACCCTCTTATCCGTTTCAAGGTACTGCTCGTCTTCGTGTCGCACGGAAGTTAGCGGGGGTAATATTGCGCGTAGGCGTTCCCTACGACCATTTGTCCCAAACTAACCTGAAAGAAGTTAGACGGGCTTAGTGGGTCAGAATTGAGAAAACGGCCAAAATAATTTCTAGTTAAGAAATTTAAAATAGAAGGTTGGCTATAGTAACGTTTCTATTAAACCTCGGTAATATGAACGGCCAGTCTTTTCTTTGTAAAGTTTCGTCTGAGGTCAAAGGTAGCAGTGTTGGGGTTGCGTCGCGCCCAGTTACATTTGTGCGCCGCTCTTCTATTTGACATTGTTTTGTCGAGAAACAAATATCAACGATTACAAAATTGGGCTAAACAGAAAGGCAGTAATATATTTTCGCCGTACTCTGGTATGTAAAATACAAAAAAAGCATGTTATCCACATGACGAGTATCTAACTTTTACTAAATCAAAAGTCGAGGTTAAATTCCAAGGCTTACTGGATCATACAGTGGATCGAATTACATTGCTTCAATTAGACGCCCTTGAACAAATCAATAAATTAGATTTGTAGATGTGAGTTTCATTTGTAAAGGGGCTTCGATGGAATGTCAGGTCAGAGCCAATACAAAATGAAATTCACTGATCCGAATATTTCTGATACAAACTTATTCCTAACCTCTCTTATTCCACTTCAATTAGCAGGTATTAATACGCAAACTCAACAAGAATAGATTGTGTTGTACAATTTCTCTACTATGAATTGCGGGCATCTGAAATTTAAATTTATTAAGGAAACCGAACAAAAGTCTTTAAAGAAAACAGAAAATTATGAACTCGAACTAAACAACTTGCACCATACAAAAGAGCTCTCTTTGCCACCCCAGCTTCAGTACAGTACAACGTATCTATGACGATGATAGACGGCTAGGTGAATGCTTTGGCTGGAACAAAATAGGTCCAACGTTGTTACCTCTGCCAAACATCTCAGTTCAACAACATTGATACTGTGTCCCAGTAAATACAGCGTATTTCAAGCTACGACTGATAACTCTACACGCATGTATTCGATTCTCCAAATGCTGCTTGTATTTGTCGTACCAACGTAACATACAGAAGTGGTAAGCCCGTAAGCAGAAAGACAAAGAGGTGAAAGCACAGACAAAAGCTACCATCCAATAGGCCTTTAAGGAGACAGATTAGGACTTGTTGTTGACATGCCAAAGAAAGGGTTAGGAAGCACTAACGATGGCAACACAGCTCGACGTTTCTTCGAAAACAGTGATGAGCCAGCTATTATAGCAAGAGTAAAGCGAAAAATGATCCTCCGGTTGCAAACTATTGGAAGCGGACATTAAACTGCAATAGAGAAGATTTGGGATACACACTTTAAACAACAAGACTGTTTATCGAAAGATATTCTTGGTAAAACATGCCAACAGAAATCCACAAATTACTTACTCCATTGACCAAACATCATAGCATTTGCAATATTACCGATAGGTAAACTATCGAAAGATGCACAAAAATCAACGGACAAGTTGATAAGAAACTATCGCCTAGACTTTGCCCGAAAATCTTCTCGAGAAAAAATATGGAGGATGTGTTCCAAAACTTTTCGCGTCGATGGATCCTTACACTGTTTTTGACATAGTAAGGATTCAGATAACAATTCATACGTATTGGAGAATGAGAAAAGAGCTGTTAACAAAGAAGACAGTGATTAAAAAGTTCTTTTTATTATTTTTATTACAGTCGTATTATTTATTCATTTATGTGAATCAATAAATATTATATTACTTACAAATTATTTGCATTGCTATTTATTAAGAAGTCTTAAGCATAGAGGAAAAAGTACTTTCGCCTTTTTAACGATTGTCGATATCCATGTACTTATTATTATAGTATTATATTTAAAATGTACCCTGAAGTCAAACGCAATATTTTACTCATGAATATACAATTATTCTTTTTATTTTCTTTTTAAAGCGTTGAACCACATGAGACGTTTTTCTAATTTATTTTCATGATTTTAAAGTTTCAGTCGGCTATGTTGGATCCGATTTTTATTTTTAATATCAAATCCGTGCTTTCGACCCACTGTGTTTTGACGACAGCGAAAAGTCCTTGCCCGACACCATTTTTGCTGGAAACCAGGAAGCAAGCTACGATACAACAGTATGCTTTATTTCGCTTCTTCAACAGAGTTAAACGGGTTTTCCGTTCCTTTCTGTTACCTTTCCATTATTTAGAGGTTCTGTTTTGGATTTTCCACACCTGTATATATATATATATATATATATATATATATATATATATATATATATATATATATATATAATTTATTGGACTTTCGTTAAAACTGTAGCTTATACTGGTACCATTATTATAGTCGCGTTCTTAACTGAGGTTGGTTCCCATAATTATATAATTAAGCCTAATTGTTATACAAAAACTTATTTCAAGTCTATATTTTTTGGCACTTGGCACGCTATTTATTTCAAGTAGTCATTTCGAAATATAAGTAGTACTTGTCCACAAAAAGATATGCAAAGACTTGTAGTGGATAATCTAAATTCCGAAGGCGTTTAGACCTTTAATTAGTTAAAATTTAAAAAACGTTTAAAAAGTTTATAAGCAAGCGCAAATACTCATGTTCAAAACCGAACAAACCTTTACTACGGTAAACATCTTTTAATAACAAAACTATTTTTGTCAGGTATACCCATTGCCCATTTTATATCCAATTTAATTTTGTTATAAACCACCTTTTACTTATTTATCTTTTATAAAGATAAAGTAATACTTTTTTTCTAACTGGTTATCAATACTTCATCTATAAAATTATTATCAGTATTTGAAAGATCTGGGAAGCCATTTTCCAATAGAGCTGTATTTAACCGGTTATCTATATTCTAGTTATAAAATTATGATCAGTACTTACAAGAACTGGCAAGCCATTCTCCATTGGGACTGAATTTTACTGATGACACTGCCTTTGTATGTCCAGCTAATGTAAATTTAAGGGTATAGTTTGGCTTCTGAAATTCAAAAATAAAGATTGTTTTACTTGAAACTGCTATCGCTTAGCGCAGAATATTTATCAAGACTAACCTTGGTCATATATAGTTAGAATAATTTTATTTAAATGCATATTTTGGAAACATTCACATGCACATTCAAAATATTCGCGGGATTTCACACCTACAATATTCTGACTGTTACTAGCGTACAATTTCGACACTAACAAAAAATGTATCTGGCGTTGCTAGGTGCCATCTGATATACCCATTATAAAATATCGCATTCTAGACGGTTTACGTTCTCAGAACAGACGCAATTTATGTTGTTTACAGTAACTTCAAATTTTTATCTCGGTCAGAAAATTAGATTAACTCGTTAAACATTTTCGTACATTATTGTTCACAACTTTCGACGTGGTTTATATCAACACCACTGTGCCACCAGAAGCCGCTTCACCTGAAATTCGATTTATGTTTTTACTAATCTTTTTTATTTGACAGTTAAGGGAAAAGCAAAAAGAAAAAGAATATCTAATAAAAAGATACTCCTTATTGGAATGAATAAACCACACATTTAGCCGCAAATTTTAAATAAAGTTTTTATTACCGGTAAAATCAGTTTCTCAAATGTATTCCAAGTTATACAAAATATGGCTGAAATTTTTTTTAGAGTTTGGCAACATTTTTTGAATAAAGAGGCATTCTAAAAATACATTATAACTCTTTTCCTTTTTTAAAATATTAATTATGTATTAAAAATTTCATTTACTTTAATAAAAATTTTTAAAAAATAATTATTTAACTGTTATCGTTGTTTTAATTGTCAGATCACTTTTAAAATATCTAATTGCAAGATTTAACAAAATTTGAAGCATGCTAACTTGATTTTTTACTTCCTTCAAAAACCGATTTTACTGGTAATAAAAACTTTCATTTCAATTTGCACCTAAATGGTGTGGTTTATCGACTAGAATAAGCAGTACTGTGCAAAAAATTTAAATTTCAGGTAAATTAACCTCTGGTAGCACAGCAAAAAAACATTTTTATAACAGAATGATAAAAGTCATTAAGCGTAATCCTTGTAGGAAATCTCAACTTGATAAGTTAAAAGAAATAAGATAAGAAATAAAAATTCTTATCGGATTGCATTTCAAATATTACAGGAAAAAACGATTTTTATTAAAGATTCAATCGCTTTTAAAAATTTTATTGATACGGTAAATCTACCCGAAAATTACAGGCTCATTTCGCTAGATGTTATATCTTTGTATACACATATACCAAATCAACTTGTCCATACTATTTTAGCAGAAAAATGGGAAAATTTAAAGAAACATACATCATTATCAAAAAACAACTTTATGGATGCTGTTGACCTAGTCCTAAACACAAATTACTTTCAGTATGAAAACATATTTTACAAACAACTCGATGGATGTGCCATGGGATCACCAATTTCATCCACCATTGTTCAATTAGTAAATGGAATATTTGGAGGAAAAAGTTTTAGAAAAATTAAAATTCAATATAATATTTGTCAAACGGTTTGTCGATGATTGTATAACAGCCGTGCCACAGGATAAAATAAATGAAATTCTCCAAGAGTTTAACAGTTTCAACGAAAAATTACAATTCACGTCCGAGAAGAAAGTAATAATAAAATAAATTTTCTAGATATGACACTTATACTAAACGGTTTCTCACATCACTCAAAAACCCAAAAAAATAGTGTTATAATCGGTCTGTCTGATCGTGCCATCTCTCTAACATCTCCAGAATTCCGACCAAGAATACTGCAAAAAGTGAAAAATACGCTAATAAATAATAATTTCAATGAAAAGACTATCACCGAAATAATAAATAAACGAACATATAAACTTTATAATAATCTTATAACAAGAAACATAGAACATAAACAGCAAAAATATGTAGCATTACCTTACACTAGTGAACTGTCAGAAAAAATAAAACACATTTTAAAAAAGCATATTATCGTATGTCACAGGTCTCATAATAAATTAAATACACTATTTACTGCTTTAAAAAGTAAAACTCCTCTTATGAATAAGTCAAATGAAGTATATTCGATCTCATGCTCAAATTGTCCCAAAAAAATATATAGGCATGACAAGCCAATTGTTCAAGAACAGATTAAATGGTCATAAATATACGAAAATGCCTCAACAGCGGTAAACAAACACACACAGGATGAAAAATATACTTTCGATTATAAAAACACCATAATTAAAAACAAAGATATTAATTATCAAAAATTGCAGATAAAGGAAATGATATAAATTAAAAAAGATAAAAACACTGTTAACGACAGAACTGATAGGAAATTTGAGCCACATTTACACCAGCCTAATTTAAAGAAACATATTAAGTATTCGATCCTCTTAATAAATCAAAAATTGAATATCCTCTTAAACATAAAATTAAATGTATGCTTTCTTTCGTTTCTTTTTTGGTCCACTGTTATAATATAAAAAAATAAAACACACTAGGATTCCATGTATCCTAAGTACCCAAATAGACGACATTAAAAATTTCATTTCATTATCACTAAATAAGCAAAATGTCAAGGTATTTTCTTGTAAAATTAAATACTTTTTGAGAAATTTGACTAGTTTTTTAAAGTGTTATTTGTTTTTTGAAATTATAAATATGTTTGTATATGAATGTTTTTAATTATATAAAAATATTTTTAGGAAGATCAATAATTAAAAGAGCAAAAAAAACCTAATCCCAAGAAAAGACAAAATAGGAAGAAAATGATGTAATCTAAGGTTCGAGAATCAGGAAAATATAATATACCTATACCTATACATAAACATATACATATATATTTTGCCTGCTATCATTATTGCAGCCATACATTGACCATTTACGGTTATTATTGCCATTACGTCCGTATACCGGACGCAATAATTCGAACGATGTTTTTTCGGGTTTCCCGCGCTTTTTACAAGGTGAATTTAAATTTTTTTCATCAGCTGTCACATGATCTTTCTGAATATATTTTCAGTTCCGCGCCATCTATTAAGACTGATGAAATAAAGACATATTTGCAAATTTTTTTTGGACTCAACAATATTACCACTTTGAAAGCAAGTGTATAACGTTAGTTTAGCGAACTTCCGTGTAGAGGCGCGAAAACATACATTTGTGTATAACTTCCCTTACGCTGTTCTTTCACTTTCTTAATATTATTGCGACCGATATTTGGCAACGTAGCATTCTAGTTTTAGATTATTGGAGTGACCTTGAAATTTATTTTAAGTAATAATTTTATATTTGCTTTATTTGGTATCTGACCGCTCGTGCGTATATTGTTTTATTGCGTCCGGTGAATTATGGCGGAAAATTTGGGCGGGATTATTAAGATGATCCCCATGTGCATGTCAATCAAAATTGATAACTAACAAAATAGTTAACAAAAAATTATCAGAAGATGTCTTTCCTCGGATGCGTGCGGACAAGCGAAAAATGGTGTTTTAACTTGCGAATTGTGGTCAAGGTATATAAATATAATATAGTAATCACAGAGAAGAGCATTTTATACAAGCAGCTTTCAGAAAGACGAGAGAGCTGTGCAAAATCCTCACTAAACTGAGAAAACTTGAGCTAACTAATACCGATATAACTTCAGCATTGACACTACGAAACTTTGAGTAATTTATTGAAGCTGTTAGACGTACCGCGAAGTATGATTCTGAATTTACTTATCTCCGACTTCTGCGATGAATATTCTTACATCACTAAAGCAGTGTTATGATATAACTATCACGAAAGTTTATGGGAAAAATATTCCTTATTTTTCTGTCGCCTTTGCTAAAGCAGAAGCTAGGTATAAAACTTTACTTCACGTTTTTAAATCAAATTGGATGTTTGAAGTTTCACCATAGGCCACGAATAACCTGAAAATTAATTAAATAATAAAATAACTGTCATTTCATTAACTTCTGACTTAAAGATATTATGACACAATTTAATAAATCTTGCCAATAATGCGATTTCAAAAATCTAAGAGAACAAAGATTCCATAATAACTTGGTGGAGTCTTTTTACTGCAGAATAACATTATTATAACCAAAACGTTCCAGAAAATTGTAAAGAATGCCTTTACATGTTAATAATACGAATTCTTAATAAAATGGCACTAATAAAGAATTTAACAAAGTTGTGTCTTTGGCTGAACATATTCTATAAAGAATCCTAAAAAAGGTGCTTATAAGAAGCAAGGGAGGGAGAGGAGTACCAGTTTTATTTAGTTTCGATGGTCAGGCACACATTAATATTCTATTTAATGTAAGGGACAATTTTGTTCCAACAAAAAATAGCTACTTGCTCGCAAAAGCAAATTTATTAACTAATATGGCGGGACACAAAATATTAAGGGAACATTCCCATCGCTGTGGAGCAAAAATCCGTCATCAATAACGTTCACTCGCCGTGGAAAACACAAAACACACAAAAACTGGTAACATTTATGAGCCATACTCTAGCAGTATATAGAAATATATATTGTTATGATTTCACTGTTTTTATATTCACCCACTATTAAATTACAACTAACTCCTAGCTCATACTCTACCTACTTATATACAGTTATACAACATACTAGAATAAAAAGTCTAGAATCTCCCTAGAAAAATTACTAACAAAAGGTTCTAGATTGTATTTCTATAAAGAAGAGGATAGTATTCAGATGGTTCTCTTTACACTACCTGCCTCCAACTTCTAATCATCCCGGTCGGCTTCGATACTTCCGTGGAATGGCTTTCACTTGTTCTTGGGACTTCGTTGGATTCAATAAACAGCGTCATTGATTCTCTTCAGAACAATACATGGTCCTTTCCAAGCGAATTGAACTTAGGTGTTTTGACTTTCTTCCTCTGTGGATTCCATAACCAAACTCTATCGCCTTTCTGAAACCATGTCGGATTAGCCTTGATGTTATATTTTGTCTTCATTCTGTTTGTTGTTAGATCCATGCTTTCTCTAACTAATTCTTAAACTTCTTGCAACTTCTCTTATAAGGCATCCACCCAATCTTGGACCTCCAGTCTCCAATCTAAGTTCCCTTTCGAATAGTAACTTCGTGAATTGCAGATCGGTAAACTATTAAGAAAATTAGCAAATATTATATGATATCTATTTACAACTTTTGAGAGATGCTCTTCAGTGGTTCTATCAAATGATTCAACCATGCCATCTGACTGAAGACATTTAGCTGTTGTTCGATGCCAAGTAGTTCGCAAAAGTTTTGGAAAAGCTTAGATTCAAATTACATATGTGGCCAGAATGTAGCTCCAAAGGAATTACAAATCGATTGAACACATTATTGGCTAAGACTTGAGCTACTGTTGAGGTTTTCTGATTAAGGATAGCAAATACCTCAGGCCGTTTACTGAAACAGTCAATAGCAGACAAGATTTATTTGTTGTCTATATCTGTTTCTGGAAAAGATTCAGCCATATCAATAACCGTCCGTTCAAAAGATATTTCAACATTATATTTCTTTACTTTTGCCGTAAATCTTGTGCTTCAACCTTGGCTGATTGCACATTTAGAATACTGTCTATACTATAATTTTACTTCTTGATAATAATTAACCCAGCAAAATATTTCTTGAAGTTTGTCTGGGGTATTGTTAACTCGTAAACGAGCATCAGATTTTCCATTGTGAATTTCTTCTAAAACTACTGTAACTTTGTCTCTAGGTACACCTGAGTTTAGATTTCCTTGCCATCGGTACGTTTCCAGGATCTCTTTAGTAAAGGTTTTTCAATCAGTAGTGATCCCACTGAACCAAAAGTGCCTTAAATGTAAGTCAATGATCTATATCTTTCTAATTAGGACGCCTTTCATTAGTTTCTTTAAGTTGAAGAAATGTCACCAGATCATTGTGTTCAAGTTGATCTTTTCTCATCTGAGCTGTACTCTGGACCAACCCCCAAAGTGACTCCCTGAAAGTACTCTGGACCAACCCCAAAAGTGACTCCCTGAAAAGGAAATACTTCACTTTATTTTATTTTGCTACAGTACTTGCATTCTTCGTTACACCGTCTTCTTGACAGGGCATCTGAGTTATACAATTTTCCTGGTCTATGTTTGATTTTAAAATTGTACTGTAGTAGTTTTTCAAGCTATCTTACTATTTGTCCTTTAGGTTGCTTCATATTTAGGAGCTACTTAAGATCTGCGTGGTCTGTCCTTATTAAAAATTCCTGCCCACACAAATATTTATGAAAACTTAGGACAGCTTTGGTCATGACGATCAGTTCTTTTCTCGTGGCACAATAATTTATTTCCAGTTTTAAATGCACTTCGCTGAATTATTCAATAACTCGTCCTTGGCCATCCTAAATCTGAGACAATACAGCTTCTACCATTTTGTTGCTGGCATCATTATCCAATATGAATTTTTCATGATCTTGTTGGTAGCCTAAAATTGGACTGGATTATAACACAGTCTTGCTTATCAATATCAGAAGTTCATTCATAAAGAATTTTTTCTTCAGTAAGCTTATGTAAGGGTGAAGCAATATTGGCAACGCCTTCTATGTATCTTCTATTGTATGTGTATAACCGTAGAAAACTTGTCCATTTATGTTGGTCATGTGGTTGAGGCCTATCTTTTATTATTTGCTTTTTTCCTTCATTGTGGAATACTACATGCCCAGGAAATTCAGCTTTTTGTTTAAACGGTAATCACTTTTTGAGGTTAAGTCAATGGCTGGCGTTTGGCACTTTTAATTCTTGCAAAAACTCCTAGTATATTCTGTAATGTTTTTCCCATAACCATGACATCATCAAGATAGAATAGACTTATTTTTCATGTAAGACCTCGCAGCTCTATTTGGAATAACATCATAGAGATCAGGGTCAATGCAAAAAGAAGTCTTTTTCGTATCTTTATTTTGAATACCTACTTGCCAATAATATCCACTTATTAGATCTAGTGTGGGGAACCATTGATCATCCTGTATTCAAAACAAAATCTAGTTGTTCCACCCTTTTTAGCTACCAATATTATAAGAGATAACCAGGGTCTAGATGATTCTTCTATAGTCCCCTTATTCAGCATTTTGTCTACAGATAACTCCACTTCCTGGCATTTGTCTATGGGAAGTTTTCTGTATGGCTACCGTACTGGTTGCGTACTGCCAGTATTTACATCATGCTAGATGATATTCGTCGTACGTGTAGTCATTTTTTGGTTCAAAAGCATCATTTTACCTCCTTATAAACGTCTTAGCTTCTTCAAGTTCTTGAGGCGAAAGATGTTTCGAATTTGTCTGAAGCTCTTCAATAAGTTCGTAATATGACGACTCTAATGTAGATTTGCCAAGTTGTTCACATTATACCAAACATTTAATTGGCTCGTGTAATGCTACTTTGTTACTCTTATTAATATGATGTCATTTGAGTTGACTAATGCCTTCGCTACTAGATATTTACAGGGCTGTTTGAGGTGTTGTACTAATTTGACGTGGCTGCCAGAACTCCTGTTCAGTCTTTCGTAAACGATCTTGTCTGTGCTTACCTTTATTTTGGTATTTTTGCTTAGCAACATCTCTGATTAGCTCGGTATTGCGTTTCATAGACAGAATAAATTCTTTGGTGCTAAACTTTAGGACGATAAGCTTGTTGTCGAAGGAAAATCCATACTGACGAATCAGGTCTATAGCCAGAAAAAAATTCATCTCCTATATCAGCAACTAACACTAAATAATTTAATTTTAGCCTTCCAAGTTGAAGCTCCACAAACTTTTCTCCAATCACAGCATCTGCTTTTACAGTTACAGTTCTCATTGTTGTTCTTCTGGACAATGGTAGAATTTTAATATTACAAGGTTTGACTTTAGCAGAGATATTGCTTCACCAGTGTCAACAGTCATGATATAAGGCGTAACATTGACATCCTTCAATTATAAGACTATTTGCGGTCTTTCTTAGGCTATGAATAAAAATGATTCAGGGGGCATTCTCGAAATTGGTCAACACCTTGATCCACATCTGTAGCATTATATCTGGTTTCTTCTATAGTGTAAAATATCGCTGTATTTGGTTTCTTAAAGATTTCACATAATATTTTCTCCACTATCTGACTCGATAAATCCTTGATTTATTTTCTGGAAACCGCTCTTATTTTTGGTCTTGACACATTATAGGCTGCTTCTATTTCCAAAACCATGCCCAAGGGTTTACTAAAATAATTAAACTTGCTTATACGCAACATACGCTGTATTTGTTGAGTTGTAGGAATGGTTTGCAAGAACTCCAGTGCTGGTCCACGAAGTGCAATTACTGATAAAGTATCGATCTATCCATCATATTTTCAATTATTTACAGTAGCGGCATCTTCAAATTGGTATTTGCACATTATTCAAAATGTTTGATTGTCGTAAATTGTGTGCTCGATGTTCCGTCCAGTATTTAGGAGAGTTCATGCTTCTTTATTTTATTGATTTCTGTATGAAGATTTTTCATTTTAGATTCTCTCCTGTCTACGACTTCTTTCACTTCTTGTCACACTTTTCCAATGTCTTGTTCCACAATTGATTCAATACTACTAACTTCTTGGTCTACTTCTCCCATGCTTTGTCACACTTAACTTCTCTCCTTCTTAAACTTTTGCGTTTATCTAATTCTTTTAAAATGGTCCCTTTTATCCATTAGCAAAGTATATATTGATCTTTTTCTCCTTTTGGTGACGTTATTCTTCTTATTGTTTTTTTGACAAGATTCTTCTTCTTCGTGGCTTTCTTCATTTTTGTCTTTAGAGCAACGTTCTTCTATA
Organism: Diaprepes abbreviatus; assembly: GCA_034092305.1. Lineage (NCBI taxonomy): Eukaryota > Metazoa > Arthropoda > Insecta > Coleoptera > Curculionidae > Diaprepes > Diaprepes abbreviatus. Next base: position 15,389,334 of record JASJET010000031.1, on the reverse strand, counting down.
TATTCGATTTCGGCTGTTTGTTGTCAAGTATTTACCATAGTGTCCAAATAGAATGTTCCAGAAATATGTCGAAAATTCGGTGCTATGATTGTTTCTTGAGGACATATTTGATGGTGTAGACAGTTTTTCGAGATATTCTCTAGTTTCCAAGTAAACGTTCTTGATTATAAATTCTACGGTCAAGTCAGTTTTTCGCTACCTCTTCTAGTTTGCAAATAGAATGTTGTAGAACTTCGTCGAAAATTCGGTTCTAAGCTTCGTTCTAGATGACAAATAGATGGTAAATTCGGTTTTTGTTTTGATTCAAAATAGAATTTTCCAGAACTTTATCTAAAATTAGTTTTATCATCATATTTCATGAAAAATCTGACACCAGTTCTTACGATTTTACCCTGTTTATATTGACTCACTCTGTTCGAATAATAACACTACTGTTCACTAATTACTTTCGACGCTTTAATAACTACTTGTTTACACTTTTATTATTAAATTTCAACTAACTCTTAATTCATATTCTTTCTACTTATATACACCTGTAGTACATATTAGAAACACGTGTAGAATCGCCCTATACAATGACTAATAAAAGCTTCTAGATGGTATTTCTACAAGGAAGAGGATTCGTTCTCAGGTGGTCCTCACTACAATATAGACTTCCAGATGATGGCAGCCAAAGTTTTCAAGCTTTGAATCATATTGAAAAAGATATACCTGATGAATTTAAAAGTAAAACTCTCAATGAAGTTAAGATGGAAGAAAACTTGTTAGATAGTAACAACGACGAGGGTGATGCTGAAGGCGACATTGATGAAAACATATTACCAAGTCTTGATGATTCACTTCCATCCACATCTGCTGATGTTGTTGCTACGCCTGCTCTAAATTTAAAACAAGGAAAATCTCATAATTCAATTCCTTGGACATCTGCGCAAAAAAAGTGAAAAAAGAATTTTTCGAATATGCGAGAATGTGAAGAATTAAATCAAAAATATATTAAGTTGATGGAAACTAAAGCCAACCAAGATAAAAGTGTTTATGCAGAATGAATACAAGTAGTTTTAATATTTATTCTATATTTTCTAGAAGAAAAGAAAATGTTTTTTATAACTTTATATTTCTTATTTGTGCGTCAACATAACTCATTCTTTATTTTAAAAGCATTTTTGATGATTAGTTATTAAGAACGATTTGTACTTAACTTTAGAGTAGTAAGCGCAAAGCTGATTGTATGACTATAAGTAGGTGTTGTCTCTAAAGAAGGTATCTTTCTTGTATATTGAGCAAAAATACCCGTAAAAATGTATAAAATCTACCATTCTAATTCACTAAAGTTATCTAATTTTGAACCGTACTAATTTGACAACAAAAGCTTTAAATTGACACATGCAACACTAACCTAGTCAAGTTTTGAATATGTCCTTCATAGACTAGAAATATAGAATTTTTTCCGAGAAGAGCCTATGATGAGGAAATACAGATTGGTAACAATTAAAACTTTTACTCAATTTCCTAAAAACACCTCTCTATTTAACAGTTCCAAGATTTTTCCCCTCATTTTTTATTACAACTGAAAAAGGTATTTTTGGTGATATTTACGATGCAAACTGGCTAACTACAGTTGTCATTTTTATGACAGCTAAGATCTAAATTTTAAAACTTTTTAGTTAATCTGTAAGTATATCAGGCAGATTCAATAAGAAGTTTTAAAACTTAAACCCGATCTAGTCGCCATGAATTTTAAGTCTTATAGTAGACCAATTTTGTTTTGCTTACGATCTTGTCATAATTTATATTACGTATGTCAACAAATAAATGATTATATAGGGATATTAAGGATAAGAACCTGACAATAAAACCTTCAAGTATGTAAGAGAAATAGTTCTATCCCGAAAATAAATAAAGTTCTCCATTTTTGCCGGTTCAGTAATAAAACAAAATGATTTTCTTCTGCTTATATTTTAGGGTTTAAAACTTGCTTGGCTTATTGTTTCTCTTCTCAGTTTAAGCCCTCTGCTGTCAGTTTAGGACGGTTTTAAATTTAAACCATGTTAGTGAATCCGGGTGTTAGTGTTTTATTTCTGAATGCTTCATTATATTTGAATAAAATAAAACGTCAATATTTATGTGTCGCCGATCTATTTCGTTATAATACAAACAAGAATATTCACCGTTCATCTTTTTTTTTTTAATATGGAAATAAATATAAGGTAATCTCACTTGTAGACCTCCTCTTCATCTACAAGGTGTATCGGTATAAATGAGCCACCCATTAACTCTTTTGGTAGCCCTTCTTAAGAATTTTTTACAAATTTTAAAGAAAAACAATAAAACATCAAGTTTTGGATGTCTGACAAAATTTAAATTTTTTTAAAGGAACATCCTCTATACCATCATCTGATTTGAGGTTTTTAAACTTTGTCGAAGCACCCAGAAATTCAAAATCTAATGTTGGATTGTTTTTCTTTTACCTTTGCAAAAAAATCTTTAGAAATACTACGATTACATCTTCATGAAGCTTATTAAATAAACGAGTTAGATGAGTAATCCATTTATAATCAGTAAACCTGTACATTAGACACCCTAAACTAATGTTAATGAATGGCATATAATAATCCTGAGTGCTCGATGACAAAAGCAGAGTCTCAAATCCTGTATTTAAGTGATCCATTTTAATCTCAAATGAAATGCTATTGAAAATATTGTTGCAATTCATCATAACCCAGAACGATTGCAAATTTTCGACCAATAAATTCCCGGGTATTTCGTTCTGACACCGGCGGTGGACTCATCAGTGGGTTCTACAGACACTGTTTGACATACTTTCTATAACGTAATTTCTGATATTTGAATCTTCTTGGCGTCGGAAACTACCGGCGAGATGTTCCTCAGGTGGCTGTTTTTACACCACAATTACAATCTTATCCAAAAATATGTTATATTTATTCTTTGACTTTAATAAAAAATAAAAGTTTGGCAATTGCGCCGCAAGTAATAAAGTACAAAAAATGTATAATATATATTCATGTGGAGCTGATAATGTTTGGAATTTGAAAGGAGTCAACAAAGTACGAAATTTGTAAAAAAATGTATAAAAAAAAAAGACGAATTCTCTAATTTGAAGACGATAATCAGGTAGAGAATTAAATTCTCTACCAACATACACGGCTTAAATTTGTCTAACATCACTCCTTCCAGTGGTTGCAATAAGATCGTTTTTTGAAAGGACGCAATAATGATAGAATGCCACATATATACAGATATATATATATATATATATATATATATATATATATATATATATATATATATATATATATATATATATATATATATATATATGTTCTTTTTTGCGTTAGTCTCTTGAAAATAAGCTATTTTGTAAATATTTCAAAACAAATATTCCTTTAGCGACTGACACACTGACACATGCTTCTCTTTATAACAATTCTGAGCTCTTTAAAATAAAATCAAGAGTCTTTCTAAAACGAAAATATAAGATCTGATAAGACAAAAAAGAATAAGAATTCAAGAATGAATGACGATTTAAAGCATGCTTATCAGGTCATAAAAATTTGTAAAACAGAGTTTAAAAAAAATTGTAGTTTAAAAAAGCATATTCTAATCATAAGTACTTAATAAATAAACTGGTTAAAAAAGCCTTTTCAAGATGCAAAAAATACATTTCTTATAATTCAAATCGAGACCAAACTTTAGATCTGGCGAGCATTTAAAGCAGAAAAAGTAATCTAAAAAAATGAAAAAGCGTTCAAAATTTAAAAAAAAAGCGACATGGAAATACAATTTAAGGGACAGTTACAAAAGCTACAAGTCTTATCAGTGTTTTCTATGCATTTAAGTAAGGGTTTAGGCTTTTAAAATAAAAATTTTAAAAATATATATTTTTCCATTAGTCTTTCGAAAATCAGTATTTTTGTAATTTTTGAAAACAGATCTCCCTTTAAAGGCCGATACTTCTGGTTCTTTTTTACCAATCTGAACTTTTCAAAATAAAAATCAAAGGTATATTTTGAACAAAAAAAAACTGAACCCTATCGGTTTAGAAAGAATCAAAAGTCGAGATTCTATAAGAGTCTGAAATTGCCCAAAAATCATAGAAATTCGCAGAAACAGCCTGCATAAGTCATGCTGCAAAAAGGGCCATTAAAATTAGAAATAAATAGATTAACGAATTTGAAAAGGTATTTTCAAGAAATCTAAAACGCTTTTTTTTTAGATGTATATCGAGGCAAAAAATATGGTGAGCATTTGAAAATATGCGAAAAATAGAATAAAAAGAGACCATTTCGCAAGTTTCAATGGCCATATCTCATCTTCTTGAGTACCTTAAAAACTGAAATTCCACAAGAACTTATTAATGTTTTTAATAATACAATAACATATTTTTTTTCCGATTTTTTTGAAAGTGCGCAGCGAAATGATTTAATAATATTAAATCATCCATCTGATTTCTTGCGGAACTTTTAAGTTTCTACGATAAACCAAACGGACAAACGGACCTTATAGTATGGCGGACAAAAAAATTAATATTATTTTTTTTAGGTCTGCTTCAAATTTAGAAGCTATAGAAAACAGCTGCAAACTGCAAAAATAATCTCAATTAAGGCACAAAGAAACATAAATCAGAAGCTATGTAAATAATTTTCTACTGTGATGGAAAAACATACCAGTTCACCCATAATTAGCTTAAAAATAACTAATTCGACTAATACAAAGCAGACCTCAAAACCGTTCTAAGTAAATAAGTAAATCTGCATTAAATTAATAGCAATATAGAACAGTTTTTGGTTTATTTTGTGCTTTTAAGTGGCATTTTTTGTGGTTCATTTACTGTTCTAGAAAAGAAATAATATTTTCGAAAAAGGGTATCTGGAAGAAATATACAACTCAATATTAAGAAATTAACAAAAGAAACCATTTTACCCCCTAAGTTGGCTACCAAAAGGCCTTAACTGAGTGCAACACATAAATGTGGACAATAAAAAAAATCTCACCATAGAGCCACTAAAATTTGTATTCTTAAAGTTTAAGTACTTATATGAACAATTTTATTAAAACAATAAAAAATACTACTTTCCTTATTAAGATTTATAATTCAAAATGTTTAAGCTTACGTTATATTAGAGAAAATATTTTAGTTCTCAACAAACTGAAAAAACCTGATACTAATATAAGGACAGAAGTACTCTTTTCTGACACGGTTAGAAATAAAACATTATTTCAGATTGCAAAAGAATACCAACGATTTAATACTTTCATTACTATTTCGTTTGTTTTTAATATTAAAAATATAGAATTTTCCATTTTTAATTTTCAATAAAAGTTAAATATAAACCCCTAGTCTAAATCAACCCCATCACAAGAATTAGCTAAGTAAAATAGATTCATATCTTAACCTAACGCTCAGTTTTCAATATATATATATATATATATATATATATATATATATATATATATATATATATATATATATATATATATATATATAAATAGATAAGTTTTTGCCCAAATATTAACGAAGCGGACGTGAAAATTTGTTAATCTACATGATTCTCGTGTTAAAAAGTGCGAAGCACTCCAAAAATATGGAAAAACTCCGGGTGCGACAGATGGCGACAGCGCTGTTTCGTCCTAATATGGGACTCGTCAGGCCACCGCATTTGGTACAAACCATCATCTCGCCTTTGCATCCTATAAACCTGAGTTTAAAATCAAAAAACGGCAAACAAGACGACAAAGGCGACATCTCGATGGTCCACTCGATAACACAAGAAACACACAGATTAACAAAGTTTGTAAAATAACCGCCATATGGTGGCGCGACGGTGAATTAAAACCCTATCCTTTGGGCAGCGCGTTTCGTGTGCTCGATTTTACATATTTCTGTTTTAATTCACCGTCGCGCCACCATATAGCGGTTATTTTACAAACTTTGTTAATCTGTGTGTTTCTTGTGTTATCGAGTGGACCATCGAGATGTCGCCTTTGTCGTCTTGTTTGCCGTTTTTTGATTTTAAACTCAGGTTTATAGGATGCAAAGGCGAGATGATGGTTTGTACCGAATGCGGTGGCCTGACGAGTCCCAGATTAGGACGAAACAGCGCTGTCGCCATCTGTCGGACCCGGAGTTTTTCCATATTTTTGGAGTGCTCCGCACTTTTTAACACGAGAATCATGTAGATTAACAGATTTTCACCTCCGCTTCGCCAATATTTGATTCTATTTTATATATATATATATATATATATATATATATATATATATATATATATATATATATATATATATAGATGTTTATACAGATTTTACGGATTCCTCCGTGTGAGATGCATTAGCAGTGGTTATATCCACATTATGCTCTTGTAGTGCTGAAATCACATTCAGCAAACATACAACTATATGCAACTCCGTATGTAAGTAAAATAAATGCGAAATAGTAAATGCAAACTTCTCTCCATCATATCCCCTCTGTGTTAGAGGTTGCACAGTTAGAATAAACTGTACTAAAACACAATTCATCCTATTCCACCACCATCGAGATGGTGGCCTACCTGTACCACCATACCGAGAAGAAAGTCAAAGCTTACACTCCCCGCCACAGTGATACGGCAGAGATACATGTTTCGTCTCTCACTAGACTCATCTAGACATGCACCTGGCTGTGCAAAGGACAGATCGGAAGGAAGTATGCAACACTGAACGCGGCTTCGCCGGCCTCTCGTCGGATGGCTTATATATGTTTATACTGATTTCACGGATTCCTCCGTGTGAGATGCATTAGCAGTGGTTATATATATATATATATATATATATATATATATATATATATATATATATATATATATATATATATATATATATAAGCCATCCGACGAGAGGTCGGCGAAGCCGCGTTCAGTGTTGCATACTTCCTTCCGATCTGTCCTTTGCACAGCCAGGTGCATGTCGGTACCCTGATGAGTCTAGTGAGAGACGAAACATGTATCTCTTCCGTATCACTGTGGCGGGGAGTGTAAGCTTCGACTTTCTTCTCGGTATGGTGGTACAGGTAGGCCACCATCTCGATGGTGGTGGAATAGGATGAATTGTGTTTTATTACAGTTTATTCTAACTGTGCAACCTCTAACACAGAAGGGATATGATGGAGAGAAGTTTGCATTTACTGTTTCGCATTTATTTCACACACACATATATATATATATATATATATATATATATATATATATATATATATATATATATATATATATATATATGTATATATAACGTTTTCTTTTTGGTCTGTTTAAAAAATGTACAAGTGTCTCACAATTCAAACAAAAATATATACGTATTTATATTATATTGTAACGAATATTTTATTTATTTAATAATTTTTTTCCAAAATATTATTAAAGGCAATAAAATTATTTTAACATTAGAACATCCCTTGTGAAGCCTATTTAATTTCGGCAAACTATTTAATATTAAACGAAATAAAAGCCAGGGTAAATCACAACACAATTAGTACATTCGAAATGCAAATCAATTATATTTTTTCCGGATTGGCCGACGAGACAGGATCCTTGCGACATCGAAATAGCTAGGCACAAATTGGCAACAACGTGCTATCCTTGGTCGCGGCAAAGCTCAATTGCACTACATTCGGCCCGCTGGAGCTCCGTTCTAAATCGTCTGGCTTCAAAAAGGTTACCAAAAATTTGATATCACTTATATTCTATCCCTATTTGGTACCAGAGTTTGTTTAAGCTTGTTTTACTGCGAAATAAATACTTATTCAAAATCAACTACATTATTTATACCGACGCCAAGCTTGTCAAGTCATATTACCCGGACAGTATATTTGCAATAAAGAAGATGTGGAAGAAATTCAAGATGATAGACCCTGTGTAGCAAACTGAAGTAAAAATTACGCACCTCGTGGAAAATCAACTGGATGAACCAAGTCCATAGATACTTATTTTGCCTCACGAAGAAACAATTAAAATGCATTGTTTTAACCAAAAACAACTTATTAAGCTCTTTGGTACTTACCTTATTCAAGTTCCATTAAAATACAGAGTCACCACAAAAGAAAAAGTAATATCCAATGAACGAAAACTGACTAAAACCAACAGTCAGTCAATACTATTTCCGGATTTTAATCGAGTGCTTGTATTATTACCAATATTAAATTTAAGTCTACATTTACAAGAAGTAAAGTAGGATGGATACTATAAAACATCAATTAATAGAAAACCAACAAAAAACGATTTTCAGCAAAATTCACAATCTACCTAGTGTATGGAAAATGGCCATGCACTTCGCCTTGATCCTAGGCTGCACCTAGCTAGGCTACAAAAGGTTTTTGATAAGAAAACACACTCCAAGCCAATTCAATTACCTCTCAAACCCTCCTTTTTAGAACACCTCATGTCAACTTGGAAAACAAGGATCCAAATGCAAATATCTTCCAGCGAAAACATCGAGACAAACACAATCCCAATAAGGAAGAGAATATTTCAGGGAGATTCATTCAACCCAATGAGAAGATCGCCAAATACAGAGACCTGGAGATACAAATTCGCAGAGAGTGCGGAATAAATAGCGTCCGGAAAATGCGTACAATTCTATCAAAAACCAACGCAGTGTCGAAAAGTCTTCTGCTTAATATCAAGAGATTAGACCTTAGCGAACACCTGTATGAAGCCATTCAAAAAGCAGTACTACTTGGGACCGCTCAAACTGACTAGAAGTTGATGAAAAATGCAGAGGACCATAACATCATCTAAGGCCCGACAAAATGCAAAGGACCCTCCACAGAGCTCCATCTTTATGATATCAGAGTATGTCCGGGTTGTGCAAAAGCCGTTTGGGAAGTATATCAATTATAATAATAATAATCATGAGCATCTGTATAAATCGATTCAGAAAGCAGTTCTCCTTGCAACCGCGCGGATCGTCCGAAAGTTTGTAGACCACGTCATCTAGGACCCGATAACATGGAAAGCGTTCCTACAGAACTTCATACTTTTGGTATCTTTGTATACGTGGTATGAGTTAATATTTCCTGGAGGGAGTGCAAAGCTGTTTGTCCTGAAATCATAATAATAATAATATAGAAGGAGTCACGTATCTCTTGCCAAAGGACCAACATAACATACAAGATCCAACCAAATATCACCTGCCTTCTCACATCATAAAAGTTAATCATATTTTGCTTGACACAACGTATCTAGGAACACTGTGAGCAAAACATCATTGCAATTCAGCAAAAAGGATATGCCAGGGGCGGAATGGGTTGTAATGAGCAACTTCGTATCGTTCGGTCATCTGCAATCAGACCAAATGAAAGTACCTATTCGCCGCCTATTGCAGCTATACTGAGAATATATAGAGTCGATTCCATAGTCTCCTTTTTAGAACAACTCATTTTAACTTGGAGAACTATGATCCAAATGCAAAGACTTTCCAGCGACAACATCGAGACAGACACAATCCCAATACGAATATTTCGGGGAGATTCATTGAACTCATTATAGTTCTGCATTGCCACGAACCCATTATCACGCCATTTAAATTCCGCCAGATGTGGCTTTAGTATTAAAAACAATCGTAAAAAAGTGGTAAGATTAAATCATCTTCCGTATATGTTTAAAATTGGGGAGCTTTCCGGACTGCTATTTGGCCTTGATAAACGCAGCATTGTAAACAAAACTAGAAGAAAGATACAACCGGAGTATTTGAGATGCAGAATGAATAAACTATTGCGGAAATCGACGCAGAACTAACCTATCAGTACTTGGATATGAAGCAGGTACGAAGAATTGATCAACGAAGTATGAAGACCGACTGAACCAACGAGTTAATAAGACGAATGATGCAGGTACTAAGAATCAACCCAAACAGTGAAAATATATTTAAGATACTCAACACCTATGCTTGCTCTGCTCTCACTCTCTTGGAATTGTGAAATGGAGCAGGACGGACATAGAAAGTCTGCCGACGAAAGTCAGAACACTCCGAACAAGGGAACACGAACATCATCTTCGTAGTGCTACTGAGTGGACAATGCTACCGAGATACCACGGAGGAACATGATTGGTGGATATTGGTAAGCAATTAGACCAACAACTAACAAACTAACGCTCATATTTTCATAGGCTGGCAGAGTCTTCTATGGTGCACCGAGCAGTATGCGAGATAGACGATTCAATATCGCTGCGGTTGAGGGATCATGAACTGATTTCTCATCACCAGCCGGACCAAGAGAAGGTTCAAGCTTGGCTACAGAAGTCCCTTCGTGGACGACACCCAAAAAAGTTCAGCCAGGAAAATGTTGACAAATTAGAGTCGAACTACTGGTTAACGCCTAGGCAAATGTTTCCAAAAACCGAAGGCTTTCTAGTAGCTAACCAAGATCAGGTCATTGCAACAAGAAATTATCTGAAACACATAATAAGAGACCCTCGATCCAAAACCAGTGCCGATATGGATGTCGAACATCAACGACAATTACTGCATCGGAGTACAATGAGAGACACGATTCAGCCGCCAAAATCATCCATCAAGAGCTGGCAGAGAAACTGAAACTGTTGCAGGTAGAGAAACTGCCATATTATAAATAGAACCTGGAGCGTTTACTCGACAGCAACAAGTTCAAGCTCTACGGAAATCGAACTGTGTTTACCGATCATACAGTTATACATAACCGACCAGACGTACCAACGAGTCATCTGCTTAATATCAAGGGATTGGACGTTAGCGAACACTTGTATAAGACCATGCAAAAAGCAGTACTAAGTGGAACTGCTCGAAATATCCAGAAGTTTATGGGTAATACAGGGGACCATAATATCATCTAAGGCCCGACAACTTGCAAAGGGCCCTCTACAGAGCTCCATCCTTATATCTGAGTACATCTGTGATGAGCGAATGTTCCCTGAAGCATTTTTACAAATGAGCATTTTTACAAAGTAACTAATCTAGGACGAGGGATGTTCAGCTACAGACGACAATTACACGCCGAAGTTGGCAGAGATTATCCAGACATACAAGTGTCGCAACGCGACCTAGCATCTTAAAAATTGGTATTGAACAAGAGATCATAGGCGCTGACAACAACAATGACCAAAGCGCTGATTAAGGCATAGCCAGAATCGTAGATCGAAGAATAGCCAAACAACGACATTCGAGAGGACAGCGCCTACATTAGCACGAGAGCCAACCAGCGCTCACTCAAGCGGGATGACCAAGGCAGCGCATGAAATGGACTGTGTCCATGAATGAGTCAATAAGGCGCATTTTTTACATAGTTACTCATCTAGCAGAAGAGATGATTGGCTACAGACAACCCTATACACCGAATTCTGCAGGGAGTACTCACACTTACGAGTGTCGTAATAGGGAATTGCAGACGAATATAGTATTATGAAACTTATAGATATGCCCTCGTATCGAGATAAAATCGTAACGATAGGGTTATTCTTCGAAATAAGTTAATCCCAAAGCTCAACTGAACATTATAAAATTGGAAATCAAGCGGAAGAGGAGAGGCACTGATGACACCAATGAACAAATTACTGAACCTGAGCCAGAGCGAGAACCCGAGGTCGAAGAACAACCACACTACGACATTGGAGAGGACATCATTGAATTCAGAAACTATCCACTGAAGTAAGTAAGACAGTGCTTGGAGTAAACTCGTCTAAAAAACTCGGTTCTGTATTAAATATCATAAACGACAGAATTTTGCCTGTTGATATTTCCGAGGCTTACACACTAGAACATTTACATATGCCGATCTACTACGTCGTAATTGCAGTAGCTAGAACTATGAAGATTAGAATCACAACGCGGCAGTGAAAAGATCACCCAAGTCCACAATCAACGATACCGCAATGGGAGAAAAGACTTAACAAAATTATGTTGTCAACTAGCGATTTTGACACTAAACCTAAAGCAAAATCAAATACTTAAGGTATAGATTGGCACAGAGAGGGCTACAGCTTAGTGTTAATGAGGTAATGAAGTGTGTTATTGTTTTATCAAACTGGATGACGGCAGATGATATTTTGAACTTTTTTTAATAAGGTGATAAATAACTTAATAATGTTCCCTGGTATATTGTGTGGTTTTAATTTTAACCTAGGAATCTCAGTAGGTGCCCACAGCTGTCCTCCAGGTTCTATAACACCCTACATGGTCAGAATATGGCGATTAGTAGAATGGTTAGTGCTGTTGATAATTTCCCTGACCTTCACCATTTTGTCGTGTCGTTTAAGGTATTTAGAAATAAGTTTAAAAGTCTAATTTCGTGATGTTAGTAGTAAGCCATCTTAATGTTTAATATTCAATATTTGATTGATTATATATGTACAAGTGGTGAAACCGTTGGAATAAATAAATAAATAAATATTTATTTTTTTCTAGTCAGATTAATTCATATTTCATACAAATAATTAATTTATGTAGGCCTCAACAATCCCTGCTATTTGGTAGAAAACTGAAAACTAGCCTTTTATTTGCAATATATTTTGTAAGGCTAAATAAATATATGCATTTTTTTATTGGCAGTACTAAATGTATTATTGTTTTTATTTGCATTGAAAGAAAATTAATTAGTACTTTTTCAAAAATAAATTCAAAACATCCAAAAATGTTGAAGTAATACCGTTGAAGGTGTGATAAACTTTGTAAAATTTCGGTTTGCATGAAAATATTTTGAGTTATCATTTGCAAGATTTTAAACAAGCGAATGTAAAATAATCCTGGTAGTTTTGGAGCTATACAATAAAAAAATTGAAAGATTATTTATCAGTACCAAAATTGTAAATATGAAAATTTTCATTTGGGGGGTATAACGACTTCTTGCTATCCCCTCTTATTTATATATAAAGAATTATTTTGAAACAAGTAAAATAACAGTACGGCCATAAGTAGAAGTAAATTAGTACACTAAAAGTTGTAATATTAGTGGCAATTAGGCTAGATCTAAGTTTTAAAATTTTGTAGAATCACGGTGTTTATTTTCAAACAAATTACTTTCGAACAACTTCAACTAAAACTTATCAGTGCCTCTCAAAAATTTGCAAGGAAAATTTCAATTATTTAGTGTGAATTTATTATTAAACTTTAACAAACTTTCCAACTGTAGAATATAAACTGTTATTTCTCAAATTTAACTCCAGGTTATGTCATTTTTGAACATCCAGAATAAAATTTATATATTTTGAATATTTATAAATTATTGTAAAAATATTTAGTCTTATACAAAAAAAAGAAATATTCTCTGTCCTTAACAGCAAAACTGTTTAATTGACTTTCATAGGTAGATGCGAGCAAAAATCTACTTTGCTACAAAAATGTATGTATAGTTCGCTTATTACACAATACTTAACATAAGGTAGTTTGTTTATAGTCGATTTTATTTACTAAAATTTGCAACATAGTTCATTTGAAAGAAGTTTTTAATTTGTGAAATTAATAATTTAATTTTACTGTTAAATTTATATTTTAATATATAAATATATATTAATGATGCAATTGGGAAAAATATGAAAGAAGCAAATAGCTGCCTTCAAAAAATGTTTTTAAGTATAATTTAAGAATTTTTGCTACGTTTCCAAAATTGCATTATTTAGTAAGTAAATGTGTAAAATTTTAAACAATTTTTTGTTTGCCTTTTTATTTTACATATAGACAAAAATTTCTTGAAATTATTACAACAGTCTTCACTTAAATGTAATGTTTCCATATATTGCGTGGGAAAACATATCAAAATTAGCAAGATTTCTTTCCTCTTTTCTTGCTTTAAGAAATTTTTCTTACTCTCAAAATAATATATCTCTGCACTTTGCATATGTAACTGTTTTTTTTTTCTGTATATAGTTAGTATATTTTGTAGTTTTCATATTGGATTTGGTAATAAAATATCTTATTTTTTCTATTGTTTTATTTTTTGATTAAAATTGAGAGTTTCTCTTTAAGTAAAGATCGTTTAAATAAAGGTCAAGTAATCTAAACAAGTTGCTTGTTGAAATCCATCTTTACTTAAATAAATTGAATAAAATCGATGGTGAGTTTTTTCCTTATTTTAAGAATATTACTATATTTTTTGGAATTTTAATATACCCTACAATGCAATTTTCTTACTTTTTATTGTCGATAATTTTATACACAGTGTAGTATGTACATATGTCACTATATTGTATAACAGTCTTATTTACTACAATGACGATTTTTTTCCATTTCAAATCTTTTTATGATAACCAGCATACTAGGACATGTAGCTCAAATTAATAATGATAACGCGCCCATCAACTACTTGTCTAACTTTGTTTTAAATCGCTAGTTTTTAAAATATCAAAACAGCATTAAAAATATTCAAGATCATTAAGGATATGTCTAACCATTACATATTTAGGGGGAAAAGGCGACATATCCATGAGAAACAGCTCTTAATAAACAGATAAAAAATAAATGTTGCCAATTATTTTTATTAATATATCGATTGGAAGAGACGTTTGAATTATGCATTGCTTTTATATACGGTAATATTGCATTTTCACCAATTTCAGTTATCCAAGAAGGTTTAAGACTTAGAACCAATCTAGTTGGAAATTGGATCATCTAATTGGCCAATTTTGTTTAGTTTATATTTTTATAATTTATATTACATTTGTCAGTAAATGAACGCTTCTATAGGAATATTAAGGATGAAAATCTAGATATAAAGCTTTGAAACTGGTAAGAACAATACTTGTGTCTCGAAAATAAATAAAATTTGCCATTTTTGCCAAATTACAAATAAAAACTATTTACAATAATGAAATATTCAACATTTCCACATTTATATATTGGATAGTTTAAAAATGATACGCCGCTGGTAAATGATAAGTATGTAATTCATCAATGAAGGACGATAGCTTGTGAACTACTATCCTCCGATGTCCCCCTTGCTTCCCTCATCCACAAGGTTGTTGGCATCAGATCATAATTCTATTCATGAATGACTGGATAAGTCCATTTTATAAGTCGCTGGTCCAGCCCTTATTTTCAAATTGTCATAATTTCCACGTTTCAAAATTTTTCCGTGCTTTTTGGTAATAATCAAGCTTACAATAATGTCTTCTAAACAATTACATGGGTCAAATAATTTGTTCCTCCAAGACAACCCCAGCGGCCAAGGGTCAACCCTTATTTTCACAATTTCCATATTTTTCAAAATTTTTCGGTAATTTTTGGTAACTGGACTTATAAAAATATCCTCTAAACACCTACATGGGTTTCATAGTTTGTTCCCCTAAGACAACACCAGCAGCCAGGGTTTAACCCTTATTTTGAAAGGGTCATAAATTCCACGTTTTTCAAAAATTTACGGCGATTTATAGCAATCATGCTTAAAAGAAAGTCCTCTAAACACCTATGTAGGTCACATAATTTGTTCCTTTAACAACCCCAGTGGCCAGAGTTCAGCTCTTATTTTTAAAGTCATAAATTCTATATTTCCCAAAATTTTTCAGTGATTTGGTAATTAATCTTATGATAATGTCCTCTAAACACTTATATAGGTCTCATTATTTATTCCCCTAAGACAACCCCAACGGCCAAGGTTCAACCCTTATTTTAAAATTGTAGTAATTTCCACATTTTTTAACAATTTTGGGAGATTTCTGGTAATTAAGTTGTATCCTCTAGACACCTATATAGGTAACAAAATTTGTTCCCTTAAGACAATTTCAGCGAGTTCAGCGCTTATTTTGAAAAGGTCATAACTTAAACATTTTTCAAAATTTTTCGGTGATTTTTGGTAATTGATCTTATAATAAAATCCTGTAAACACCTATATGAGTCTCAGAATTTGTTCCCCTAAGGCAAACACAGCGGCCAGAGTTCAGCCCTTTTTTTAGGAGGCATGAATGTTCTCTAGAGACACTTATATAGGCCACATAATTTGTTCCCTTAAGACAATTTCAGTGGCCAGAGCTCAGCCCTTATTTTGAAAGGGTGATAAATTCCACATTTTTCAAAATTTTTCGGCAATTTTTGGTAATTAACCTTATAGTAAGATCCTCTAAACACCTATATGAGTGTCATAATTTGTCCCCAAAAAACATACGCAGCGGCCAGGGTTCAACCCTTATTTTGAAAGGGTCACAAATTCCACATTTTCCAAAATTTTTAGGTGATTTTTGGTAATTAACCTTATAATAAGGTCCTCTAAACATATATATGGGTCTCATAATTTGTTTCCCTAAGACAACCCCAACCGCCAAGGTTCAACCCTCATTTTAAAATTGTCATAATTTCCACATTGTTCAACATTTTTTTGGTGATTTTTTGGTATTAAGCTTGCAATAGTATCCTCTAAACACCTTTGTAGGTCACATAATTTGTCCCGTAAGACAAGCGACCAGGGTTAAGCACAATTAAAAAGCTCATGAATGGCATTTATTAAATTTGTTTAGCGATTTTTCTCGATTACGCTTATAATACCTTTCAACACCTACTGTTCTCCTTGATCAATCGGTTTGCGTTAAACCCTTAGTGTAAAAGCGGCATATTTGTTTCCCAGCAACAACCCAATGGCCGGGGTGCGGCCCACCTTACATCTACGTTTAGTAAAATAGTTCTGTGGTTTTTTTGTTATTACATTTAAAATGGTGTCCCCTACACACCTATAGGGATGAAATAATTTGTTCCCTAAAAGCAACCTTATAGGCCACGGTGGAGTTCTCTATTAAAAGAAAATCAGAAAATCTATATTCAAATATTTTACTTCCTGGTAAAAAAATACAGATATTTAGTCCAATTGACTCATAACTACGGTTAAAAATAAAAGTCACTGTGTTACTGCTTAGTCGATATTAAAAAAGAGCCACAAAATAAGAATATGTGCACCTTATAAGAAGAGAATATCAGGTAGCACAATTAAATTCGTCCAACTCTCTGGAAATTCTGTTTATCGTTTTATAAATGTTTTATATATTAGCAGTTTGAATATGTACCTTAGTTTTAGAAAAATATTTTCGTTCTTCCATAGCTTCCTTCCACCATAGCTAATCAAATGACGCCAGGAAGTTCTGGAGACGTAAAAGATGTTCTTACAGAAACAAAATCCTTAATTTTTCAAATCCCAGAGCCGATTAACAAACCTAATACCGAGAAAACTTACTATATTTTCTATTAGAGATAAAGATCCCATTGGTTTTTGGAATTTGTTTACTGTTCAAGATAAAACTAGATTAGGACGTATTTAACACATTAAAAAAAAAAATATCCTTACTGTGTTCTTGTTTTTCGGTGGCATAAGTGTTATGCTACAAAAGGAAAATTTTATACTATTGCAAATTGTAAAAATTCAAATTATGCCGTATTTCGATTCGAATCAGATTGAATTAGTCCACATGAGACTGCCGTCCGAGTATTACGGGACAAAAATATTAATCACGAACACGGTGAGATTCACAGAAGTTTTATACGGTATGATATCAGGGAAAACTATAAAAACCGTTTAGTAGGAAAATCTCCCATCCAAATTAAATATAAACAATCTAAAGGTATTGAAGAAGACGTATTAAAATCAGGGAATAGACATAATGTTCCGAGTTTAATGTTGTTACAAAAAATGTCCAGTGAAAATCTGACTCAATACGATTTTAATAAAGATCCAACTAAATATATTAAGGGAGCTACTAATAGAAAAATAGACCGGCAATTTCTGCCAGGGCTATATACAAGAACAGGGTTTTATTTAATCCTTTTTACAAACAAATTAATTTCTTAATATCCTTTAAGAAAAGTTTTTTGTAATTTAGATGCTACCAAAATATTTTGAAAAATGTGGAATTTACGACTTTTTCAAAATAAGAGCTGAACTCTGAGCGATGAAGTTGTCTTAAGGGAACAAATTATGCGACCTATATAGGTATTAAGAGGACACTATTGTAAGCTTACTTATAAAAAAAATCACCCAAAAAAGTTGAAAAATGTGGAAATTATGACAATTTTAAAATAAGAGTTGAAACTCGGCCGCTGGGGTTGTCTTATGAGAACATATTATGTGACGCGTATAGCTGTTTAGAGACTATTATTGTAAACTTAATTACCAAAAATCACCCAAAAATGATTAGAAATGTGGAAATTATGCCAATTTTAAAATAAAGGTTGAATCTTGGCCGCTGGGATTGTCTTAGGGGAACAAATTATGAGACATATATAAGTGTTTAGAGGACATTATTATAAGATTAATTACCAAAAGTCACCGAAAAATTTAAAAAAATATAGAAATTATGATAATTTTAAAATAAGGGTTGAACCTTGGCCGTTGTCTTAGGGGAACAAATTATGAGATTATGAGAATATAAATCTTTAGAAGACATTATTATAAGATTAATTACCAAAAAAACATCAAAAAATGTTGAAAAATGTGAAAATTATAACAATTTTTAAATAAAGGTTGAACTTGGGCCGCTGGGATTATCTTAGTGGAACAAATTATAAGACCTATATAGGTGTTTAGAGGACATTATTATAAGACTGAGTACCAAAAATCACAGAAAAATTATGAAAAATGTGGAGTTTATGACCTGTCAAAATAAGGACTGAACTCTGGCCGCTTAAGGGAGCAAATTATGTAAGAAATATAGGTGTTTAGAGGACACTAATGTAAACTTAATTACCAAAAATCACCCAAAAATATTGAAAAATGTGGAAATTATAACAATTTGAAAAAAAGGGCTGCACACAGGCCGCTGGGGTTGTCTTAGGGGAACAAATTATGAGACCTATATAGTTGTTTAGAGGACATTATTATAAAACTGAGTACCAAAAATCGCAGAAAAATTGTAAAAAATGTAGAATTTATGACTCTTTAAAAAGAGACTTCTGGCCGCTGCGGTTGTCTTAAGGGATCAAATCATGTGAACTATACAGATGTTGAGGACACGATTGTAAGCTTAATTCCCGAAAATCACCCAAAAATGTTGAAAAATGTGGAAATTATAACAATTTTAAAATAAGGGCTAAACCCTGGCCGCTGGGTTTGTCTTAAGGAAACAAATTATAAGACTCATATAAGTGTTTAGAGGACCTTATAAGGTTAATTGCCAAAACGCACCGAAAAATTTTGAAAAATGTGAAATTTATGATTCTGGGTTGTCTTAAGGGAACAAATTATGTGACCCGTATAGGTATTTAGAAAAAACTATTGGAAGCTTAATTGCCAAAAATCACCCAAAAATGTTGAAAAATGTGGAAATTATAATAATTTTAAATAAGGGTTGAACCATGGCCGATGGGTTATCTTAAGGGAACAAATTATGAGACTTATATAGGTGTATAGACTTTATTTTAAGCTTGATTACTAAAAATCACCGAAAAATTTTGAAAAACGTGGAATTTACGATCCTTTCAAAATAAGGGCTGAATCCTGGTCACTGGGGTTATCTTAGAGGAACAAATTATGTGACACATGTAAGTGTTTAAAAGACATTATTATAAGCTTAATTACCAGCAAAACACGAAAAAATTTTGAAAAATGTGGAAATTGTGACAATTTGAAAATAAAGGTTAGGCCTTGGCCGCTAGAGTCGTCTTAGGGAAACAAATTATGTGACCCGTATAGGTCTTTAGAGGACATGATTAGACGCTCGCTTAGTTAACCAAAATTGTTGAAAAATTTTAATAAATGTGGATTTTATGATATAATTAAATATAATTAGTTAACCCTTATCAGTAGGGTGGTTTTTGGAGAACAAATTATATAATCCTTTTAGTACTTAGAGACAGCTTTAATAAACTTAAATTCCAAAAATCACAGAGAAACATGAATAAATAATATATAATGTTAATCTATACTTAGCGCGGTGTATCTCGATTTGGCCGCTGGCCGTTAGCTTCAGCCTCATACAATAATTGAATAGGCAATATTTGCTCCAAATAACCCACAGTAAGCCAAAATAAGTATCCTCAACGAAATGGTTGAGGACAGGTTTCTGATTAAATATATTAATTTTGATAATTTAGCGCTTAAATGGATAACAAGACCTTTTCATGTTAGTCTATTGTCAAGATAAACACCAATTCGCTGATGTTTGTATTATCATATATTAAAAAAAAATTGATACTTGATTTTTTTCCAAATTAAGAGAAAGTTTATATGTTAAAATTCGATCGGAGATGCTTTTTTATGTTTCCATGATACCAGAGTCATCAAATTGTGAGGGATGCTAAGTTGTAAAGAACGTAGTATCATTTACAAAGAGTATTAGATTTTACTGATCATTATGGTTTATCAGATCATTAATGTTCACAAAAAAATTAGTTGGTCCAAGTACAAAGCCCTGAGGGACTCCACACTAGAGCCTGCTGTTTGGAGAAGCCCTTAAAAGAAACAAATCGTTTCCAATCAAATAAGTAAGATTTAAGCATGTTAACGCTAGATAATTCAGTGTTACAAAACTTGAGTTTGGAAAACAAGATATCATGTGATAAACAATCAAAGGCGTTAGTCAAATGGAGGAGAGACGAAGTTTATAGCCAGGGCAGTCGGCTTTCTATGTCAGAACCCAGAAGTGGTTTTGAAAAAAAAAAAAGAGCGTTTGACTCAAAATATTTGCAGATCTGGGATTTTGATAGTTTCAAAAATTTTTGATATGATAGGTAGCACCGAAATGGTTGGTAATTATAGTGGTTCTCAACAGAGCCCCTTTTAAAGATTGATGCCACTTTAGCTATTTTAAGGCAATTAGGAAAGCTACTTTGTGAGACAGCTTGATTTATCAGATTAATTAAAGGATAGATAATTACATTTTTTACTGTTTTGAACATTTTTAATTTTTAAGTAGTCCCTGCTGTTGCTGATTTTTAGAAAAGATAACAGATCTCTTATATAATTAAATGAAACAGGATAGAAAGCAAAGCTACCAATGTCAATTGGAACAGATAGGTAGTCACTGTAATTTTTTTGTATAGCTGGATAGATTATTTACAACCTGTTCAGCTATAGAAGTAAAGAAGTTGTTAAAAGATTAAGCATTAAGGATCGAGGCTATTGATTTGGTTTTATATTGATTTACAATATTCCACATTGCTGACTAGATCTCTCTCCATTCCATCGCCTGATGTCTGGATTGCGTGTCCTACTCCTAAATCCACGTATCATCTCCAGTAATGATGCGTTTGATGAATGTTGAATCGGATTTAGCCTTCGAAATAATGTCTTTGGCGATGTCAACGCGGTCCATTTTTTGTATGAAATTTAGGTTCTGCGGAACCCTCTACAGCAGCATGATGAAAACCCAAATCATTTACTACAATGTCTTGAACAGATCCAAAAGCAATGTTCAAGTTCTCTGCCAGCTCTCTGATGGTTAATTTGCGGTTATTAACCAACAGTTCTATCACTTTATTGATGTTTTCGTCGTTTTTCGATGTCGACGGCCTACCACTGCGTTCGTCATCCTTAACGGACTCATGACCACTTCTCAAGCGTTCATGCCACTAGTACAGAATTATTTTCTTTAGAGTATCATTGCTCAAACAATTTCCTAACATTTCCAAGGTTTTGGCACCATTGAGTCCATTTTTAAAGCAAAATCTAGTACAAACTCGTTGCAAATTCAATTCCATTTTTTGTGTGTGTAAAAAAAATCGAAAACACGTGCACAGGTGTCCCATTTTCGACACTTTTAGAGGGTATTGAAGTTATTATCAAAGATAGAGTGTTGCGGTTTCCACTTTAGTGTCCTACTTTTAACGAAACATTTGTCATGGCTCTTGTAGTCCTTGCGCGTTTTCCCGATTCTGTAAAATAGACTCTGGTTCGGCGTACCGGTCCCTGTTGTTTGAAATTCGCGCGACAGAAGACAATATTTGTTTTGGGGAGAAAAAAGAGAAGAACTTACGCCCTTGCTAACACGAATATTACTTAATTTATTAATACTAGTTTCCAACGTTTGATCTTCATCAGTAATAGAAGTTGAATTAAATAAATTAATTAGTTTTCTAACAGAACCTGGATTAATGCTCAATGTTTCTGTAGTGTTGTCTTTAATATAAATTGTTCCAAAGTCGGTGCCCATGATTTGTACGACAGGCGGACCTGCCGTAAAGAACCCTCCATAACCACCCAGGAGGTTTTGAGAACCCCTCGCCTCAAGAAATATTTACACAGGGTGGGCAAAATACTTTATTTTCAACTTTGCGTAAGTCGGTTTGTCTCTTTTTATTGGGAAAAGTCAATACAATACAAGTTTGTGTTCTGTTCTTAATTTTTTTTAACAAGTTTTGCTAATTAATAGATTTTTAACTTACTAATAATAAATTTTTACAACTACAATTTAAAATTGTTTACAAATAAAAAGTCCGTACACTGATTAATTATTTTTTGTTGTAAAAGAAAGTTTTTGATTTCTTTGGCAAAATATCTATGCTTGAGACTGTACGCTGTTATCTAGAGAATGTCAGTTTAATTTGTAAAACTAATTATTACTATTTAAAGTTCAATTTGTTAATTTTTTACAATTATTTTTATCAATGTAACGGTTGGTCTTTCAGTGCAAGAATAAAAATAATATGAATTCAAAATACTCTTATTTTGGTTTTGACAGAACTAAAACAAAATTCTTTTAATTACCCAGTAATGATAATTAGTTTTAAATAGTAAGAAATAAAAATAAAAACTCTAGGTTTTTCCAAAATAATAAAAAAAAAATTAATATTTGTTTTCTAAACCAAAATATATAAATTAACAAGATTTTACTTCAAACCAATTAAGGCCAACAAATTTAATTATTATCCAAGAAAAATAGGAAAAGTGAATTTCCGTTATAAAGGTAAATTTAAATTATTTATAAATGCAATTACAATTTTTATTTTAAAAACGAAGTTAAAACTATGTCTTATTTTCTATTGCCACGGAAAGTTTTTGTTCTCGAAGATAAACGCTCATGGTATTTTTTCATTGTGTCGGCTGATGATTCACAAGTGGCGTAGGTATGTATTTTGTTCAGCCCGGAAATATTCCACTTGATGTTATAATAATGTTTTTTAAGTTTTTCACAAGTTTCCAGACAAATTTTAAAAGTCTTTGTTTAATTTAAATTTAGTGTTAATAATTAATTCAGAAAGGGTATCTAATTGTTTAAAATTGTTCAATTATATTAAAAGTTCCAAAAACACGCGGTGTATTTAAAATTTGGTTTCTTTTAAACAGTGTCTTTAAAACTTTATGCAATGTCCAAAATTTAGTGTTGTTAATTTATTTTATACATTTTTTTTTAATACGAAAAATGTCTTTATTTAATGTTTTTGGGAAAAGTCTAATTTTTTCACGGAATTCTAATGGTGGTTCATCCCTGAATCCTGCACTGTTAGCCGAGATTGCAGTGTTGTAAACCAACTATTTTTATATTATTATATCTTCATATATATTAATATTATACTCAAGTTACGCCTATGGATTAATGGATAATTGTAGCTTAATATCTAATAAAACCTTTGAAAAGTTATATCTTAAGTCAATATATTTATTAATTAGTTTAAACAAAATAAGTCATACTCTTTAAAACTCCAAAATCTTCCTTTTTAAAAAACCATTAGCTTTGTTCATGATACCTTATCGTCCGATAAAATGTACACTTTTCAATTAGTTGTTTAGTTAATAATCTTGTAAGTAAATAGTTATAAGTTATATTTTTGTGTGCGCCTATGGCTGAATAGATATAAGTAAAATATAAATTAGACTAAGGATATTGAAGGAAGGGAAGAAATATTCAAGAAGACATTCAAGAATACATTACATTGTTACCAGTTTCATAACAGATTAAATTGTAAAAGAAAAATTAATGTTATCTCGTGTTAATATATATATTTTAAAAATAAAATATTAAAAGTGATTTTTTTGAAATTTTGTCTTCAATCTTTGAAACCAGTGCTAAGTATAAATCAAGAAGCAGTAAAAATTACATTGCAAATAGCAGAGTTATAACATTGGTGGCAGCGGAAAACCAAACTTAGAAGAAAGAAAAACGACTCAGGGCAATTTGAAAGAGCGCTAAGAACGCAGCAGATTACCCAAGCAGCAGAACTACATAAGGACCAGCTGAAGGAGCGCCAGATGCAGCAACTATCCAGAAGAAAACTAAGGAAAATCTGAAGGCTCGCGGAGACGTAGCAGATTTCAAAAAGAGACCCTTGACGTGATTGACCATTGTAAACCATCGGTGACACAGTGAGATGCACATGTTCACTCTCATAATATGCGTCCTAACTTTAAGCTTAGCAAAATCTGAATATAATACTACCTATTATAACCATAATCCTGGTATGCATTTTGAAAAACTGGCAGAACTACGACTCTTTAACAATAAGTGGAAATTAATTACTTTTGTAGATATCGATAACCTTAGCAATAAGTTTTTGTCTTTAAAAAATTACTATACGTTAACTTCAGACCTATATGATAACAAAAATATTCAGTATCACTATTACATATGTAATTCATTTTTAAAATCAGCCAAATACACTTTTGATAAAATTGATAAAGAATTAAATGTTCTACATGAATTAGTGGGCCATAGCCTCCCCACTAGAACAAAAAGAAGATGGTTTAATATCATTGGTAAAGCTACAAAAATTCTTTTTGGTGTTCTAAATGAAGACGATGCTCATTATTATGACTCAAAAATTTCTGAGTTTACGAAAGACGAATCATCAGTTTTAAATCTTTTGAAAGAGCAAAGAAAAATCGTACAATCTACTCTGCTAAATTTTAATAACACAATAGGTACTTTAGACTTTAATGAAAATCTTTTAAAAACTAATATTCAAAAAAATTCTGAAAGAGGTACAAAAGGAACAGAAAGACATACAGTTTTTGAAACTAAAAACAAATTTAGAAGAACACATCACATTAACAAATATGATGCTTAATCAAAACCAGTTTGAGGTTATGACACTTACAAATGCAATTTTAGTCGCTAAAAAAGGTATATTACATCCAGTAATCTTAACACCTATACAATCAATCAGTGAATTAAAACACACTACTGAATCTCTTCCTCACAGTTTAGAATATCCTGTATCTTTAGATCCTTCAAACGCCAATCTTTTACTTAACATAATTGAATTACAAGTACATTTTGAAAACAGACGCCTAATATATATAATAAATATTCCATTAACAGAGTCTCAGTTATTCTATCTTTACAAAATATTGCCTTTCCCTAAGTTAATAGCATCAAATGAATTCGTACTGATACAGCCTTCTAAATACATAGCTATCGACGAAAGTAAACAGCAATTTGTTACATTTTCTGAAATAGAATATAGTTTTTGTCTAAAAGTAACGGAAAACAAAATAATTTGCAAACAGCAAAAGCCTGTAGCTCTTGCCCATCTTATTCACAACTGTGAAATCACACTACTTCAAATGTCAAATAAAATCCCGAATATTTGTGATAAACGTATTATCCATTCAGACAGAGGTATATTTTTACAACTAATCACTAGTAATACGTGGCTATTTGCCATTCCTCAGCCAGAAACGTTAACAATTTCATGTCTGAATGAAAATAAACCTCAGGATATAATTTTAAAGAATAGTAGTAGCGTCACTATAGGTAAACAATGTAAAGCATACAGTGCTTCAGTTATTCTCGTACCACACGACAATCTATTCAAATCAAGTGTATTTAACGAATTCGTTCCACCCCTTGATATTAGTGACGAATGTTGTGATAAAATAAAAAATAATGTTACAAATATGTCTGAAATTATTTTAAATGAACATTACAAAACCCTTTCAAAACATATTCCAGAACTAAACATTGGAAGTCACAAATTAGATGATATCGACATAATAGCCGATGATATTCAAAAGAAAAATCTAAATTCAAAACAAACATTCTCTATTTCTGTTCTGGCATATATCTTAGCAACACTTCTAATATTATATATATATATATATATATATATATATATATATATATATATATATATATATATATATATATATATATATATCATACCGAGTTTATAGGAAATGTATAAATGAAACATCATGTTGCGGAATAGTACCTAACCTTTGTATTAGAGTTAACCAGCATATTGAACCATCTTATGGGAATGATAGATATGTAGCAAGATACAATCGTAATGACAGGGATGTATCACAGAGTAGTGAAACTAACAATTCTGAAAATGAAAATATAACTCTGGAATCTGCCCAACGTAGATCGATTGGATATATCCCTACAAGAAGATCACTAAGATAAAATATAAGGTGTTTTAATTTAGTCAGTTATCATTGTACATAAAGAAAAGCATAAAATAGGTTTTACAATTAATAACTAGAAATAAAACTTAATGTAAATTTAGATTTAGACCATTATTTTATATTTTATAGAGATAAAAGATTTTTTTCTCTAATTTGCAATTACATAAAAAATCTTCTACTAAGGGGGAAGGTGTTGTAAACCAACTATTTTTATATTATTATATCTTCATATATATTAATATTATACTTAAGTTACGCCTATGGATTAATGGATAATTGTAGCTTAATATCTAATAAAACCTTTGAAAAGTTATATCTTAAGTCAATATATTTATTAATTAGTTTAAACAAAATAAGTCATACTCTTTAAAACTCCAAAATCTTCCTTTTTAAAAAACCATTAGCTTTGTTCATGATACCTTATCGTCCGATAAAATGTACACTTTTCAATTAGTTGTTTAGTTAATAATCTTGTAAGTAAATAGTTATAAGTTATATTTTTGTGTGCGCCTATGGCTGAATAGATATAAGTAAAATATAAATTAGACTAAGGATATTGAAGGAAGGGAAGAAATATTCAAGAAGACATTCAAGAATACATTACATTGTTACCAGTTTCATAACAGATTAAATTGTAAAAGAAAAATTAATGTTATCTCGTGTTAATATATATATTTTAAAAATAAAATATTAAAAGTGATTTTTTTGAAATTTTGTCTTCAATCTTTGAAACCAGTGCTAAGTATAAATCAAGAAGCAGTAAAAATTACATTGCAAATAGCAGAGTTACAACAGGTCAGCCGTGCCTCGGTTTTCATTTAACAGAATTTAAGGATATTTAGGACTTTTTATTACGAAGTTACTCTGTTACCTGCCGTTCTCGTTGTCAGAGAAACGGATTTTGAACTTCCCTAGCCCCGCCGAAATTCGGTTTTGTTATAATGTTTTTCTGAGAGGGAATTAACAAGGTAATTTCTTTCGAAATTAACCAAGGTAAAGCCCTTCAATTGCAAATCCCCCCGACCGTTCACTATCTAAGTACACATGATAGTTAATAAGTCGTCGAAACTCGATCTCGCGGCACGGACATAATCAGCTTTCAAGCATGGAATTGTACATTCGGACAGAAGAGCTGGCGATTAGATCTGAATATTTACTTCTTACTTCCCTCGTTGCAGATCTCGTAAAGAAGGGCGATTGTAGTTGTGTGGTTTTTATAGTTATCGGGACTCAGGGTTCGCTGTTTACGCATAAGCATAGGCGAGGGATTATTAGCAAAGTGTCTAGTCTCTTAAATATTAAATGTAGAGCGTTGTCCCTTATTAGATTTTTTGATCGCATTGTAAAATTGCTATTTTACAACCCCCCCCCCCCCCCACACTTTAGAAGTGTCTCACACCCGCAGTTGCTCTTCTCGTACGTGTCGACAGTAAATTGAAATCTTTGAAACTAGAGTTATAGAACTGTTTACTCGGAGATACCTTCCTGGCATTTATCATTACTTCTTCTACTTCGTTTAATGATTCACGTAACTCTTCTGGAATATCCGTATTTTCTGGCAGTTTTATCACATTCTCATTTAGTTCTGACCTAGGTTCCGTCGCTGGCGGTAACCTCGTCGGTTCCTGGTGAATATCTACTGCGATTTCCTGCCACTCGGAAATTTTCTCTTCAAGATCAGACTCCTTAGAATCCGGTACCTCTGCCGGCTGATTATCGACGACCTAAAATTCCAAAATGTCTGATTCGGACGTTAGGTCGTCATCTACGTCTTGATTTAGTACGTTCCCCGATGAGACGGGTCACAGATCATCAAGATGAACGGTATATATTCCGCTTTCAAATTCGACTTCGTAAGTCGTATCTCCGTTCACTGTTATGATCTTATGCGACCCTGTCCAATACGGAGCGAAGGCATGACCTCTTCTAGATTTGGCTTTCGCGTTCACTAGATCGCCTACCTGAAATTCCAATAGACGTTCTGACTCCCGGCGTTGGTATCTTTTTTGCCTCTCAGCGGTTTCTTTTAATTTCCGTGTTCTTTCTTCTTTACTAAGCGCATATCGTTGCTTAGACCAGTTGCGCTTCCATTCCCCCGGCGCGTTTAGTTCGTATCCTAATATGATTGACGCTGGGGTTTCTCCGGTAACGCGGCATATCCTGCCGCGGAATACTCTTAAAGCTTTCGGGAGAAATTCCTCCCATGCGCTTGCTCTACGTTTCATGAGCAATACTCTTAGGACCTTTTTCAGTTCTTGTACCTTCCATTCTACCGGATTAGCCTGCTGGTGGTAAATAGCAGAAAACATTTGTTCGATATCATTCTCCCTGCAGAATTTTTTCATCCTATTGGAGGTAAAGATTGGAGACTGATCGGTTATTATGGTTTTCGGGATGTCATAAATTTACTTGTACGTAGACTTTTGCCTCCACCCATTTCGAGAAAACGTCCTCTGCTATGACAATATATCGAGCCCCAGTCCTAGCGGCCGGTGGTTCATAGGGTCCTAAAATGTCCATTGATATAATCTGGAAGGGCAACTTCGGGCTGTGAGCACGTAACGGCGCCTTCGTCTATTTTTGTTGTGTTTTGCAAACAGCACAAATTATGCAGTTTTTAATATATTTATTTATTATTTCCTTTTGTCTGCCCAACCAGAATGTAGTAGCTATGCTACGATAAGTTTCGTCAACTCCTGGATGCGCCGCTTCTTCAACAGCATGGTAATTGTATATTATTCCATCAATTAATCTACGAGGTACTATAATCTTATCACCAGATGGATGTCTCCGATAAATCAGATCTCCGTGCTTTACGAATTCGCGATTGATTGATAGCATAAGACATAATATGTTTCCTCCTATCGACCTCTTGGTACAGAACCGCAGCGATTCCTTTTTGACTAGCGTCTGTTTGAAGGATGAAAGGATGTCTGAAGTCTAGCCGATGTAAAGGTTTGCGATAGCCTTTTTGGCGGCATCGAATGCTTCTTGCTCTAGCTTCGTCCATTTAAACGGACGATCTTTCTTTAGAAGCTCACACATAGGTGCTGTGATTTTCGCTAAATTCGGAATATATTCCCGCAGTCAGTTAGCTAGGCCTAAAAATGCTTGAATTTCTCGGCGATTCTTTGGCTGTGGGAAGTTATCAACTTATAACCTATGTTTATCTAAAGGTTCTACTCGATCCCCCTTTATTCTATGCCCCAAATATTCTATGTCCCGTACACATAACCTGCTCTTCTTCCCGGAGACTTTTAAATTATGTATATGCAATCTTTCAAACACTTGTCGCACATGTCTTAAATGCTATTCTACTGTGCCACTGTATATAATAATATCATCTAGACAGACAATAACACATTTCTGAATTAGACCTATTAAGACCTCAGAAGTCATCAACTTTTAAAATGTGGCGGGTGCGTTTTTCAGCCCAAAAGGCATAACACAGAATTGGTAGTCTGGGGTGCTGAAAGCAATGAACTTCTTTGAGTTGGTTTCCATAGGAATTTGCCAATAGCCCTTTCGTAGGTCCAGAACCGTGAAGTATTTTGCCGTAGATATATCCTATAGGGCGTCAGTTATTCTGGGTAAGTTTGCTGATTCGTCAGCCGTGATTAAATTCAGCTCGCGGAATCTACGCTAAATCTAGGCTCTTTACTTTCTCGCTCAACAATCACGAGAGGACTAGAAAACTCGGAAACGGCTGGTGCGATGACTCCCAAGGCCAGCATCTCCTCTAACTGTTCATATAAAATCTTTTTCTTTGCGACACTAAGGGGGTAGCAACGTCTGTTAACTACTTTAGGTTCCTTAAGTATTATTTTATGTTCAGTTGTCCTTATTTCAGGCTATATTAACCCTTTAATAAATAATTCTTTAAATTCATCTACTAAATTTTTAAATGCAGCTGGACAATCTGATTCCAAAATGGGTAATTCAATTTGCCCCGTTTCTACTTTCAGGTTCCTTTGCCAATAAACTGTCTGTCTGTCCCGGTTTCCGAGATAAACGCACTTCCTTGAAAAGTCAATGATCGCTTTCTCTCTGTTGAGAAAAGGTACTCCGAAAAGAAAGTGTCCGTCTAACTTGTCAACTACGAAGACTGAGGCTCGATACTCTTTCCCATCTATCGGGATTATTAGCAAAGTTTCTCGTCTCTTAAATAGTAAATGTAGAGCGTTGTCCCTTATTTCATTTTTTGATGGCATTGTAAAATTGCTATTTTACAACACTCTCTTAGTTTTTAATCTCGTATTTCCGTTATGCGTTAATTTATCAAAAAGGTAAAAACTGATTTTTACTGAGTTTTTTTCGTAGAGTTCAGTGATGCAGTTTTTTTCTAAAAAGTTAAGTTTTTGAGATATTAACTAAACTTACGATTTTTTTAAATAGGACACCCTGTATATTATTTCAGATATTTATTAAGTATAATTTATGCTTTTGAAAAATATGTAATGTGTTTATTTTATTTTAAAAAACAAGGTCAAAATTCTATATTTTCAATGACTTACTCTATTTGTAACAATAGGCCATGGCCAATTCCAAGAAACAAAAGGCAGATGTCCAAAACTACATAGTTTTGTCAGATTGTTATTATTTATAAAAAAATTTTTAGGTAAGTGTTTTAATTGTACTTTTTATTCATTTTGCATTTACAATGGGCGCTTATGATAATTATGAAAGGTATGATATGTTAGTATGTTTTATACAAAGCAATGAAAGTCCCCAAGAAGCTTGTGAATTATATTTCAATAGGTAATGTATTTAAAGCTTTATCATATCTTGCGATCGTTTTTGTTCATGTTAGGTATCCAGACAGAAAGCAACTCTTTCCAGACATATTTGCTTGTTTAAAAAGATATCTAGTTGAACACGGATCTTTTATTCAGTCACATCCCAAAACATACGTCAAAAAAGATAGGGAGAGAAAAGAAACAAACGTGTTATTCTACGCAGCGGCAACAACTCTATCGTCCTGTAGAAAAATAGACGAAGAAATTGGTGTAGCAAAATCTGACGCTGAAAGAATTTTGAAAAAGTATAAATACCACCCATATAAATTTAAAATAGTGCAACATTTACACCCCGGAGATGATAATCGCCGAGTAACGTTTTGTCAATGGTACTTAGAATAAATCCGCAACAACGAATCTTTTGACAGATTTGTCATCTGATCTAACGACTGTTATTTTTCAAGTGCGGGAATTTTTAATCGTCACAACAAGGGCGTTTCGGGGTTGATGTCTCGTGTTTTATTTTGGGCCGACGCAAAGCTTACTGGATGTATGAAGGGGGTCTCACAGCTCGTGGATACCTAGAAATCCTTGAGAAAATCATTCCAGAACTGATTGAAAATGTTTCAGTGGTCCATTTCAATTCCACTTATCTTCAACAAGACGGTGCCCCGAGCCACAACTCTGGGCTGTTAAGGCCATTTCTGGACAATCACTTTCCTCAAAGATGGATAGATACCAATGGGCCAGTGAGATGGCCCCCATATCTCTCGATCTTTGCGTTTTAAATTTTTTTCGTGGGGTTTCGTGCCACTATTGCATTCGAGAAAACGGCCGTCATTTTGAAAACCATCTTTAAAAGAACTCTTGGTTGTTTTTAGTTTCAGTGTTTCCTTTTGTTTTTGTTACTTTAGTTTTATGAAATAATGTTAGTTTCGTTTCTTTGCTATCAAATTTCAATATTCTGATTTCATAATAACAGTGTTGTTTAAAGTAAAATATTTAATAATGATTAAGTGTTTACAACTAAAAATATAGAAAAACCTTAAAACTAACTTTTAAAGTATCTAATCTTTGGTATAATTATTATTGTTAAAATTTTGCATTTGTTTCTTATACATTGGCCATGGCCTATTGTTACAAATAAAGTAAATTATTGAAAATATCGGATTCTGACTTTGTTTTTCAAAATAAAATAAACACATTATATATTTTCGAAAAGCCTAAATTATACTTAATTAATATCTAAAATAATATACAGGGTGTATTATTTGAAAAATCATAAGTTTGGTTAATATCTCAAAAACTAAACTTTTTAGAATAAAACTGAACCACTGGACTCTGCGTAAAAAACTCTATAAAAATCAGTTTTTACCTTTTTGATAAATTAACACATAACGGAAACACGAGATGTGATTAATCTTATAGAATTTTTTAATAATGATTTATCAGTGTAGGTTTCAAACTTAAAAAGATTTTCTGACAGTATAAGTTTAATTAACTTAAATGGGAAATTTAAGTTTAGACATTACTGGCGGGGGGGGGGGTTACTTTTAGAATAATTATAATTTGTCTAGATTGGCATATATTGTGGGGGAGGCACTGAGGGATTTTGACAAGATTCTTGACACTTGTAATTTGATACAGATAACAAAAGGCTCGAACTCTTTAGCATTGGAAAATGTGATGTAGATCGGGACAAAATTATTCAATTGACTATATAGAGGCCTCTAACTTTGGGACTTATATTACTTTGTTTTTATTAAGTATCCATTCAGTCTGATGTAGGCAGAATGAACTAAGTATACTTCTTGAGTTACAAAAAAAAACTGATTTTGTACTTTTTATAGAGCCATTGGCTTAGACTGAATGAGCCATGAGTTATTTCTAACTATGTGGTAGCATCTATTTTTTGTAGAAAGGAATTAATACATGGAGGTACTATGATTCACGCAAAAAGGGAAGCTTGTCAAAACTTTTCACTTGTTTCTATTGATAAATATGACAATTTACTGGTAGAGAGTGAGTTCGAGTTTTCAATCATTTTAAAAAGAAATAGTGGTTTAGACCCCCGCACTGTAGTGTGGCTATTTTCCTGGAAAGGCTCGAAAACCTTTTATCTTCCGTTCAATTCTAAAGTGACATGGACTGGAGACTTGAATGTTGTTTTTGATGACAAAGAATCATTGCTCACCCAGTCGCTGGGTAATTTATTTAAATCGTTTAACTTGAGAATGCACGTGTCGGAACAGGCGTACTGCTACTTTAATCAACTACGTCTGCACGAACTTCAATTATGTTTCCAGTGATGTATTTTCTTCGGGGGTTTCTGATCATGAGGCCATTTTAACCAGTTTTCATATTCAGAATTGTCGGACCCATAAAACTATACAAGTGAGTAGAATACATTTTGGACCTTTTCGTAAGCAATATGCTCTGAAATCCTGGGAAAATGTTATTTATTCTAGTGATCCATTAACAACATTTCATATTTCAATATGTCATATATTTAATAAATGTTTTCCTTTAATAAAATTAAAAAATAGGAAGCGTAAGCCGTGGATAACAAAGGGTATTAAAATTTCAGCAGAAAACTTGAGGCCTCTCCATACAATTAGGAAATACTTTTGGAATAATAATTTCTTTTTAAATTACTTTAATTTGTACCGGCGCATATATCACCAAGTTATTAAACGAGCCAAGGGGAATATTACAGCGAAAGGATAATCAAAGCAGGAAACCGGTCCAGAGAACAGTGATCTATAATAAACAGCTTGAGGAAAAAATAGTACCCTGAAGACTAATATGCCTAATGCCTTTAATGAGTTTGATTGTTCAATAGCTTAAAAAATCACCGCAAATATATCCCGCCAAAATGACCCCATCGACTACCTTATGGACTTCACATTGATCTTGACTAATTCTGACGCGTTTATTTAGTTATTTAGTCAATATAAACTCTACAGATACATTAAATACCTAATTATAGAGTTACAACGTTCATACATACACACAAACACACACACGAAAAAGGTAATGTAAAAAAGAAAAGAGAATTATATTATTTAGATTAACTTACATCTTAGTTGTTTATAACTTATTCTAAAAATATCTACTTCAGTTTGAACATCATTAGCTAATTTATAAATAACATTGACTGGAGCGTTAGTACAATAATTGGTACGATGGTTTTTTAAATAAAAAGTCAATGTATTTCTTCTCCTGTATGTAGGGATATTAAAATTTACCTGAGATGAAAGCATTATATCGTCACATCTATTGTGAAACATTTTATACAAAAAACTACTCCTGCACTTTTCCAAACTTAACAAATTATATTGACATCTAAGCTCATCTTTACTTACACTTAAGTCATATATACCTGTTTCCCTGTAATAAAGATACCTTAAGCACTTATTTTGGACTCTTTCAATAGCGTATTTATGAGTATTATAGTATGGACTCCATATTAAACTAGCATACTCTAAAATGCTCCTAACATAAGATATATACAGTTGTCTTATACAGTTCACATCACTGAAATCGCTACAGTTTCTGACTATAAATCCATACATACTAGACGTTGTTTATGTTATATTACAAAAATGTGATTTAAAAGAAAGTTGAGAATGACTCCAAGATTCCGCATTTCTCCAACCCGTTCTAAAATTGAATTCTGAGTTTATTTACATAAGACCATCAGTAATTCTTTTTAGATCTTCCTGAAGTTGTATACAATCATTTACGTTCGTTATCACGGAATAGAGTTTTAGGTCATCAGCAAACAGAAGAACATTCTTGTTATTAATTATTTTTGGTAAACTATCAATAAAAATAATAAATAGGAGTGGACCGAGGTTGGAGCCCTGCGGTATCCCAGAGGTAACTATAAAGGATTCTGAAGTATAACCTCTTATTACCACCGTCTACTTCCTACGACGCAAATATGATTGAAAGAATCTAATTAATTCAAGGTAATGACCAAATTCATTATATAATTTTTCCAACAGTAATGTGTGCGAGAGCTTATAAAAAGCCTTTGCAAAATCTGTATATATTACATCGGCTTGTGCTTTATTTTCTAGATGTTCTGCTACATATTGAGTTATGTTACATAAACTACGGACAGTTGACATATTTGACATATTTTAACTTTCTTCGATATTTGTGGAAACAAACTTGTACTTAATGAAAGATTATATAAAAACGCGCGAGGATATACGAAAAAATCATACCTTTTTCAATGTATGAAGGAATTTTATCTAGCCCTACAGACCTGTTAACTTTAAGGCTCCTGACAGCCTCACGCACATCACTACTGTCTATAGAAGTAAGAGATATTACCTCGGGCATAAGATGATTTTCAGGAAAACAAGTATTTAATATATCTACATTATCATATACAAAACTAAAATATTTTGCAAATGCATTTGAGATAGACACCACTGGTACATTCTACTTGATCTAAAGTGGTATGAAAACATTACCTTTTTTTATTTTTCATGTACTGTCAGAATGCTTTCGAGTCCCTGCCAATGTTCTTGTTGAACTTTTCTAACATACGAAATTGTAAGACATTTTAATATCGCGCTTTAATTTTGCTCTAAGTTTGATAAACTCTCTTTTCACTTCAATTATTCCAGTTTTTCTGTTTCTAAATCTTAATTTATCTTTTTTCTTAATATTATTTATGATATCTTTTGTAAACCAAATAGGATATTCCTTTTTTCTTTTACTCTTTGGAACACAAATACTGAATATTTGAAATATTTTGTTGTAAAAATATTCTAGCGCAATATTAATGTCATTAACAGATTTTAGCTCATTCCAACATGTACTCTGAAACAGTCTATACATTAAATCAAAATTTGCCTTTCTAAAATTGTAATTATTAATTTTGTTAACTAATAAAGTTTACTGTTCGTGTGTTTTCAACTGTGGTTCAACGACAAGAGCAAGATGGTGTGGATCCTCGTCAACAAAGCTTATTGTATTATTAGTTACTTTACATTGCTGACTTGAAACCACAACCACATCTAAAATATGTCGATTGATATTAACCACTTGATTATATTGCTTACTATCAAAAAAAAACTCAAAATATTCAAAAAAAAGGTCCACGGACATCCCTATAATTGTTGTCAAGGTAATAATCACTTAGGCGTGTTATATTAAAATCTTCTATTACAATAATATAACTTTCATACAAAAAGTCGAGACATTCCAAGTATGCGAAAAAGTTTTCTCTAGTCAGTATCATGCAATTAGAACTAATATAAACTACTAATATGTACATGAAACTAATTTTGTTTGTATATATCTTAACTATTAAAAAGTCTATATCTGGATCATTAACTTTTATATTCATTTTTTAATGCTAAGACACCGCCACCACGAACATCATCCGGTATGCTTCGTTTTCGATACATTAAAAAATTGCTAGAAAATATCTCAGACATACTGTATTGTAAAAACTGTTTGTTTTAATATTTAACTCTCGTACGTTTTGATAGTTTATACAAATTGCATTAATATTCACTGATTGACTTGAACAGGCACTTATATTGTTTCTATTTAAAAATACTT
Source organism: Diaprepes abbreviatus (assembly GCA_034092305.1). Taxonomy (NCBI): domain Eukaryota; kingdom Metazoa; phylum Arthropoda; class Insecta; order Coleoptera; family Curculionidae; genus Diaprepes; species Diaprepes abbreviatus. The sequence goes on along the minus strand of JASJET010000031.1, from coordinate 15,352,734 downwards.
CATCACTCACAATACCATTAACTTCTGTTTCGTAATCATCTTCCTACTCGTCATTTAACATATTTAAAGTAAACTGTGGAGAATTTTTACTTACACTATATAAAATTTTTTTACTGAAGTATAATTGATCTGCTGTTGTACTCTATTCTTTGTATATAAACTAGACAGTTTCGATTATGGGATGAATGGTTTCTATCTAGCAATCTTGTACGCTTAGAATTGGGACAATCGTAATCGGTTACCTGACATTCTGCTGCTCTATGTGCAGTATTTACATACATGGCCAAACAAGCAGCATTTGAAGCAGAAAGACACATTTTTATATTATTGTATAAAAGTCAAAGGTAAGATTATCATTTCCTATAGTTCACCTAAATATTTCGGGAGGTAACTGAAAAATCCAGTTTTCCTTTGCTGTATTTCGGCACTGCTTTTTAATTATAAATTTAAACTATTTTTCAACGTCTTGACCAAAAGCATCGCACATATTCTTATTTTCGGTAACAAAATCTTTGACAAATTCATGGGGCGTATATCCTTTAAGAACACCAGTTATCGTTATCATTGGGTTCATATTTAGGATATTTTTAACTTCGATGTCCTTGTTAACATTAACCAAATGATATTTTAGCTTTTGCTGTTGATCTGCACTCGTGACATTCGATGATGACACTCCCATTTTGTAGAGGCTTTACGCTTTTAATGTTTCGTTTGTAGTTTTAAGGTTATTTTTCATTTCTTTTAAAATAATTGTAGGGTCGTTTTATCCTCTAATTTTGATAACGGTTACATGTCTTGGATTTTTAGAGGGAGGGGTTTTCTATTCGGGGGCATTTGTTGTAGTGACCGGTTTATTACTAGCTGGGATATATTTCACTACACTACTAAATGATTTATCAAAGTATGGAGTGTTTTGAGGCGTTTCGAGGTTTTGTGACTGGCGATTTATAATTTGTTAGTTTTTGTATAGTGTTGTTTTATTCCATACTGTTTTTTTCTACTTGGCCGATTATAAAAGCAAACGTTATAATATGTTGTATTGTAAAAAGTGTAGACTGGATATTGTTTGCTTCTTCTTGAGATATACCTCCTGTAGTTCGGTATATATTGTGAAAAGCATCAAGAACGTCATTAAGTATGTCTTCTGTTGATTGAAAATGAAGCCTAGTATTTTTTTTTCTATATTATCACTAAATGACTGATGTCCTTGACTATGTATTTTTATTTTGTTACGTTCCAAACTTGCTGGGCTAGAATCAGATCTAGGCCTTTTTTGCGAATTTCTATTTTCCTCATCAGATACTACAGTGTTCGCACCAAGATTCTCTCCTTGCTTCCAAGTTGCGGAATATATTGAAACAAATAAAAAATAAACATTCTACTGGTTCTGATGAAATTTCTCTTAAAGTATTGGAAAATCTTTCAACAGGAGCACTTGATGTTCTTGCTGGTGCAATAACGTCTCCCTCCAGCAGGGTAATTTTCCTTCATGTCTCAAAAACGACCGTTGTGATTCCTTTGCACAAGAGTGGTGATTTGGATGACCCATCCAACTATCGCCCTGTATGGCTACTCGTGACATTATCCAAGGTTATCGAAAGGTTAGTAAATATTAGTCTACTCCATTTCTCAACAACCAACAGCTTGATAACAGCATGCCAATTTGGTTGTCAGGCACCTAAAAATACTAATGATGCTATATTCTCGCTTCTTGAAGACATTTATATTAATATCAATGAGGAAGAGGCTGTTGCAGCAGTATTCTGTGATTTTTCGAAAGCTTTCGACAGTGCAGATCACAGGGCGTTTCTATGCAAAATTAAACATTATGGCGTTCGTGGTGTGGCTCACAGGTGGTTTTCATCTTATCTTTCAGGACGATCACAGGTTTTGGGGATGGGCGACAACTTCTCTACTTTGTGTGGTGTGGACCATGGTGTACCTCAGGGAACGGTACTTGGCCCGATTTTTTTCTTGTTGCATATTAATGACTTAACAAATCTGAACATACGGGGAGTTTTACGCTCTTCGTTGATGATGTCACCCTTTTATGACACTCTAAAGACAGTGAAATGCTTAAAGATACTGGAAATATTGATTTGCATAGAATTCATAAATGGTGCAATTCGAACTCGCTTTCTTTTAATGTAAAAAAAAAACAACATATTAACATTTGGTTTTACATTCAATAACCTTTCCTTAGACAATCAATTCATAGAAAATAAAAGTAGTATTAGATTTCTTGGAATTTTTATTGATCCTAGGCTTAAATTTGATCATCACATATTGATGCTAAATAAGAAATCGCTTCGGACTGTTTTGCAATTAAAGTAGTGTCTGCTGAGCTTGGTTGCGCATGTGCGAAGATAACTTACCATGCAGTTTTAGTCTCATCTGAGATATAAGGGATTTTCGGGTTTTTGCAGCCAGGCAGCTCTTGAATTCTGTCCTTGTGATTCAGAAAAGGGCGCTCAGGTACTTGTGTGGAGCCATATATAGAGACCATTGTAAGCCAATGTTTGTACAGCAAAAAATTTTAACTGTTGCGAGTTTGTTTATTTTGAAGGTTTCATGTCTGGTTCATCGCAGTTATGGTGGAGAGGATAACCTAGTCATATCAATGTTTTCCGTACAATACAAAACAGGGTCTGATATTTAATTTACGGCTCCCGATCCCTAGATTAACGCCGACTAAGAGTTCTATCATTTATGAAAGAAAAATATAGAATCACCTTGGTTTGCACTATTAGTTGATGCCTTATTCATTATTCCGGCGGAACCTGAGATGCACGTTAGTGGGGAAGCCGTTTATAGTTTGGAGGAGTATTATTCCAGCAGCTTTTAGTGTTCAGGGCTCTGTTTTGTTTTTATTGACATTTTACTGGCTTTATTTGTGTTATTTTTTAATGAGTTTGATGTTACATAAAAACACTAGACTTCAATTTTATATCCCCCAAAGAGTACTTGGACAAAAAAAAACTTTAGAACTGTATCATCATCATACTCTGTATGGGCAACATTCTTCCATGTCCAGAATAATGCAAAGTGTAAACTCATTTGATGGTGACTTATTTGCGGAGACTTTCTATTCCATGAAAAATAAACTAAAGGGATTAATGTGGCTTAACTTATAAATTTAGGGAGTTACAAAATAGGATATTTAAATTATGTTGTGATACAAGATATTTATTGGTATTTTTAGTTATTTGGAAAATTTTATTTGCTTACTATCTTTTTGGCCTTGTAGGGTAGTGTCTTTTTGCTTTTTTAACTGTAATTTCTGTGTTTTTATTGTTGATTCTGGTCTGTCATCTGCTTGGTTGCCAATGTTAATTATTTTTGGTTAAAGTTATTTATATATGTTTCATTTGTGGAGTCATTAACCACTGATTAGTTTTACATAAGTATGTTGTTTTCACTACTATTGAGCCTAGCCCACTTATTTTTGTAAAATGGTTTTTACTGTGGATAAATAAATGATATTGTTTTAAACTGTAAATACTTTCTATTAGAGGCTTAGCCACATCTGGTCGAATTTTAAAATCGTAATTAAGCATTACCATTGTTTGTTAGATTAGTTTTAGTTGGCTTTGTCAACATCAATGTATAGATCTTGGACAATAGAACATATTTAATAATAATAATAATGGCCGGCAATGTACTGCAGCCAGCATTATACTTGTCGCTACTGTAATGCGTAGACAGTACAGTCAGCAACGCCAGCTATCCGCTGATCTTTAATGATATCCTTTCTTTACCTTTTAAACATCCCTCTGCGCTGACATTTTCTTTCAGCTTTCCGACTGGACCCGGCAATGAATAGATCCAGGGTTTCCCTCAACCAGGAGGAGGCGATTGTTGAACCTGAGCCACAACCGGAACCTGAACTCCAAGAACAACAGGAACAGCTGAATAACGATGCCCAACAGCAGAACACTGAACTCTTTTATCAGAAACTGTCAACGGAAATGAGTGCTGTGGTGTTGAAGTATGATGGAAGCAATCCGTTAAGAAGATCGGCACTGCCAAAAATTAATTCATCCAAAAAACTGGGTGCCATGTTAGACACCTTGAACAATCGGATTCTACCAGCTTATCTTTCAGGTGCCGCGACTGCTATAACTAGAGCTCTAGAAATTAAAGTTACAACAGAGCGCCGATCAGGAAGAACATAACTCAACACACCACCATGGGAAAGACGTCTAAATAAGAAAATTGAAAATCTTCGAATAGATATAAGATAGCTGACGGAGTACACCAAGGGCCGAAGAACAGGTAGACTGCAAAGGCGAGGAGTTGAAGAAATCATGAATCGTGTCCGATATCATTCGCAATAAGATCCAGCGAATGTTACTGCTCAGCAATGCCTTGATTCGCTGAAACAGAAGCTCTCTGTTATTGCAGGACGGATAAAGAGACCAGCAATAACCGAAAACGCGACAATGCGCTCTTCCAACGATCAGAAAAGACTTTCTACCGTAAGCTAAACTCTCCACCTAATATGGCAGATAATAGATATCCCAATAGAGAGCAGGTAGAAGAATTCTGGGGAAACCAACTTTCCACACCAGCCAATTGTAACATCGCAGCTGGCCGGATCAATGAAGAACACCTAATCTGCCAAGACTACAGCCAGATGCAGTTTGAGCCATTTACCACCGAGAAAATTTTAAGAATAATTAAGGAATCCCATAACTGGAAAGCTCCAGGTCTCGACGGGATCCAGAACTACTGGCTCAAAAAGTTCTGGTATATGCACCATCAGCAGGCCAATCTTATTAGTGATGTTTTTCTTAACCCAGCAAAAATGCCATTGTTCTTGACTAAAGGTATTAGGTACCTCCTACCAAAGGACCAACACAACACACATGAACCAGCTAAGTATAAGCCAATCACCTGCCTACCCACATTGAATAAGGTGATCACCTCCTGCTTGACCCAACGCATTTATGCACATTGTGAGCAAAATAACATCATTGCAACTCAACAGAAAGGATGCACGAGGGGAGCAATGGGATGCAAGGTACAATTGATTGTTGACTCTGTCATATGTAACCAAGCCTGTACAAACCGAAAAAAATCTCTTTGCTGCCTACGTGGATTATAAGAAGGCCTTCGACTCAGTGCCACATAAGTGACTCAAAACTATATTGAAAATGTATAGGGTCGATAATAATTTTGTTTCCTTTTTAAAATGCATCATGTCAACCTGGAGAACTAGGATCCAATTGCAAGTACCATACAGCGACATCATCGAAACTAACACCATACCGATACGAAAGGGAATATTTCAGGGCGATTCACTTAGCCCATTGTGGTTCTGCCTTGCAATGAACCCACTATCACACCGTTTGAACTCCACCAGATACGGCTTTAGTATTAGAAATAATAACGAAGAGGCAGTAAGAGTGAATCATCTTTTATACATGGATGATCCTAAACTGATGGCTACTACCCGAAACCAGCTGAAACAAATGCTTAAAATTGTAGAGGAGTTCTCCGCGGATATCGGAATGCAATTTGAACTGGACAAGTGCCGTACTTTGAAGATCGTTAAAGGGAAGACACAACCAGGTGCTTGTGAAATGCAGAACGGTGAAACTATAGCTGCAATGGAAGCAGACCAAACACAAATATCTAGATATGAAACAAGCTAAAAGAATTGACCATCGCACTATGAAAGCCGAATTGACAACCGAATTTGTCAGGAGGGTAAGGCGGGTATTACGAACTAACTTAAATAGTAGAAATTCGTTTAAGGCGCTCAACACGTATGCTTGCTCTGCGCTGAGCTACTCTTTTAGATTTGTAAAATGGAGCAGGACGGAGATCCAAAACCTGCAAAGAAAAATAAGGACACTCCTAACAGAGGCACAAAAACATCACCCTCGGAGTGCTATTGAACGTACAATGCTTCCAAGACACCAAGGAGGAAGAGGATTGGTGGATATTGGTAAGCAGCTCGACCAACAAATAATAAACTTACGTTCGTATTTCCGCAGGTTAGCGGACTCTTCCACACTACATCGAGCAATATGCGAGACAGACGATTCAACGTCGCTACAGTTGAGGGAACAAGATATAACTTCTCACCACCAAACAGACCAAGAGAAGTTACAAACCTGGCTACAGAAGCCACTTCATGGACGGCATCCAAGGTTAATCAGGACAATGTCGACAACTCAGCGTCAAAGTACTGGTTGATTTCAGAACAGATGTTTCCGGAAACGGAGGGCTTCTTGTTAGCTATCCAAGACCAAGTTATTCCGACGAAGAACTATCGGAAGTTCATCATTACAGATCCCTCAATAGAAAATGACCAATGCAGATATGGCTGTCGAACATCAGAGACAATCCAGCACATAACTGGAGGATGCCAAGCGATTGCCGCAACCGAGTATAAGGAAAGACACGACTCAGCCGCTAAAATACTCCACCAAGCGTTAGCAGAAAAGTTAAACCTATTACAGGTAGAAAAAGTGCCTTATTACAAATACAATTTGGAGCCTATTCTTGAGAACAACCAGTTTAAGTTATATTGGGACTGAACAGTTCTGACAGATCAGACAGTTGCTCATAATAGACCAGATATTATACTAGTAGATAAAATTTCTAGGCGAACTACACTAATCGACATTGCTGTACCTAACAACAACAACCTAAGGCCAAAATACAACGAGAAGATCTCCAAATACAGAGATCTGGAGGTGCAAATATGAGGACAATAGGCAATGAACAACGTCCAAACGATTCCCATAATACTATCAACAACTGGAGTAACACCAAAGAACCTCCTGCAGAACATCAAGGGGCTGGGCATTAGTGAGCATCTGTATAAGCCGATGCAGAAACAAATTCTCCTTGCAACCGCGCGAACCGTCCGAAAGTTCGTAGGAAATACAGCAGACCACGTCACCTAGGACCCGATAATATGGAAAGGGTTCCCACAGAGCGTCATACTTTTGGTATCTTTGTATACCTGGTATGAGTGAATATTCCCTGGAGGAACTGCGAAGCCGTTTGGCTTGTAAATCTGATAATCTTTTTTTCAAATTATGCCACACATACATTTTCTGCACAAAGCACTTGAAAACATACAAACATAAAAGAAATTACGTCATCAAAGAAAAAAAAAACCATTATGAATAATAATCCTGAATACAATATGGTTCTAAATCTATTAATAGTTTTTTAACTTTAATTTTAAATATCCTAGACTTTGTAAGCGTTTAACATTATTTGATAGCCTATTGTACAGTTTTAAACACATATATATTATATATAGGATTTTTCTGTCAGCGTTAGTCTATGTACGGGATAGTTTAAATTTAAAGTTCTTGTGTTGTATTCGTGACATATTTGTGGCTCAAATAAATTTCTGTTTTTGAAAAGGAAAGCAAGGAATTCAAAAATATATAGTCCATATGCTGTTAAAATACCACATGACACCTCTACAGCTTTCAATATAGACCATTTTTTTAATTATTCTCAGCACTCGTTTTTGAACCACAAATATTTTTCCGATTAAACTATTACTTCCCGAAAAAATGTGCCCATACTTCATAATTGATTCAAAGTTTGCATAGTACATAATCTTTAAACTCTTTTCACTCATATATCTTCCAACAATTCTGATCCCATAACAAACTGAATTTAGCCTTTGAATCAACAAGTCGATGTGAACTGTCCAGTCTAGGAATTCATCCAAATGAATTCCCAGAAATTTTATCTGTTTTACAATTTCTCCATCAACCTCTCCAAAGGATACTTTTTGCGGCTTATCGACTTTTGACAGTTTCGTTCTGAATAATAATGTATTTGTTTTTTTTTCAAATTTAATAAGAGTTTATTTTCCAAAAACCACCGACTTGCTTTGTTAAATAGGGATGCCCCCATTGTTACAGTTTCTGTGATATTTTATGGCCTGTGATAAGACTCGTGTCATCTGCATAACAAGTTATATTTTCCTGTGGAGAAGTGATTATAGTGTGGAGATCATTAAGGAAAACAACAAATAAAACTGGCCCCGCTATGCTACCTTGAGCTATGCCTAATTTGTTTTCAATTAGACGAGAATAATAATTTTTTACATATTTTGTTATTTTAATTTTCTGTTGTCTACCTGTTAAATAAGATCTAAATGGATGAGGGCATTTCCCCTAATACCGTATAGTTCTAATTTTTTCAATAGCAGTGCTGGCTCAACACAATCATACGCTTTAGTTAAATCTAGACATATGCCTAGTACGAAGTTATTTTTTTCAATTAACTCTAATTTTTTTTTTGTAAACTGAAAAATGGCAGTGTGTGTCGATCTACCTGATATATAAACATGCTGGTTTACATCAAAAAGATTCCATTTATTCATAAAATCGACTAGTTGCTTATACATTGCTAGTTCAAAAATTTTTGAAAAGGCTGGTAGGAGACTAATCGGTCTATAATTTTCCATTTGTTCTATATCTCCTTTTTTATGTAGTGATGGTATAAGTGGTACCTTAAGTTGATTAGGGAAAATGTCTTGTTTAAAGGAGTTGTTTAACAGATAACAAGAAATGTTTTTAATTACAGATACTGCAATTTTTACTAGGCATTTCGTAGATATCACTGCTGTGTGTATTCTTAATTTTTTTACAAATTCACAAAGTTCAATATTTGGTATCGGTCTTAAAGCATCGACTGATGGTTCTCTTTAATTTTAATGTTTTGAGGAAGATTTTTCAGTTCTTTATTAATAACAGATAATAGATATCCATTGTATTGATCGGCTATTTCTTCAGTTTTGCCTTTAATGCCAATTTAACAGTTTTTTTCAGTCTGACCAGTTATTTCCCTACAAATGCTCCACATACATTTAGTTTTGTTATCTGCTGATGCCAACTTTTTTTCATATTCCTCTGACCTAACTGTCCTTAGCAAATCATCATATTCTTTTTTAATATTTCTATATCGTTCTTTATAACTATTGTCTGATCTAGATAAAGTCAAAAAAATATCTAGGCTATTTTTGCATTCTTTTAATATTGGATTATCTACGTTTACGATTTGAATTAATTAATTTTAGAGGGAAACTATGATTAAAAATATTTAAAAAAATCGTTTAAAAATACATTCCATTGTTTATTAACATCTTTACAGTTATTTTCATATAGTCTAGTCCAGTCCTGTTTTTTCAGATGATTAAAAAAAGAAGCTTGTTTTTATCAGAAAAAATTCCTTAGTACAATAGAACATTCTTATTTACAGTTTCTACGCGAAAAGTTATGTTTTGCGCAGTATGGTCAGAAATAAATGTATCCAGTACTCTACTATTTGTACAATCAAAATTTACAAAAATGTTGTCTATACAAGAGGAAGAATTATGTACTATCCTAGTATTTTCAAATATCGATTGCTTGAAAGACAACAACAACGATAAGAAGTCGGTTCTGTGAACATTTTCTTTTAATTGTTCTATATTAAAGTCACCAGCAACTACAATTTTTTTGTTTTCACTAGTAATAGTCACTAATACTTGTTCAAGACTATCCAAAAAAATATTTACATACCAGAGGGTGGTCTCTATACAGATATTTTCTTGAGTATACTCTTTGGGTTTAAGATAATTACAAATATTATAGATTGCTCTGGTCTCTTGACGCTTATCAATTATCGGGTTCCGATTCCTTTACGAAGCACTCGTCTCACCGAGAGGTTTTCGGTTAACAGGAGCCTAACAGATGTTGGCAGATACAGTGTTATGAACCGAATTATGCATTATAATAACATTTATATCCCCTTTGACACAGAATTCAACGGTACAGTGATAACGTTTAAACGAAAACTGAATTTACTCATGTCTGATGATGTCTGACTTTAAAAAATACCGTGATAATTGCGACTCTAATGTTTCCTGTGTCGTCGAGTTGTTTGTTTGTGATTAAGTATATTTTTTTTAACTGTTATTGTATTTTTGTTAAACTAAGTAGTGTATATACGAGAGAAGGAAAGAGGAGGAGGAGTAAGAAAAGTAAATCATCAACACTTTTCATCCTCCTCCTCTTTTCTTCTCTCATTATACTTTTTAAATCTCTCATTATACTTTTCAAAAGACCTCGTATCATCAACACTTTTCACCCTCCTCCTCTTGTTGTCGAATTATCTCGTATACATTCGAGTTACTTCATATACATGTTAACATGACCTTGTATCCCTTCTTTAAATTTTGATTATAAAAGCAACACTTTACCAGCTTAAAACATACTAAAATGAAATATGTCTTCTGCTTCTAACGAAAGTGAATTAAATTTATTAATTTAAAAATTTTATAAAAAATGTAAAAGTTCTGCTTTTGAGTTCGAACATTATGCAGTTGATAAGTTGATAGTGGTCTATCTTGGTTTCAATATTATTTGGATATATCCAAAAACCATATAGAGGCTGTGAAATTGTGCAAACGTTATTTTTAAAACAAAGATATTGTACAGTTTATACGTGAATTAGTGAAGTTAAGTTGGTTTCATGATGAAGTTCGTCATTTAAACCAATATATTAGAGATCCCGTTGTATTAAAAGAACTAATCAAATCACATGGTGAAAATAATGCCTAAAATTGAAAATTTTGTGAGGGGCCTTTATGAAGAGTTCATTATGAACGAAGCATATTCCAGATATTTATCTCTTTTAGTTGAAGAAGAAAGTGAGGGTCAAGATTTATTATTATATATAAAATATGTTGATCATGAAAATTGTTGTTAAAAAGCAGCAGAATTGTGTAGTGAATTTTTGAAGATAAAAAATGTGTTAAAATTCTTTGATGAACTTTAAAAAAATTGGACTCAATAAAGAAATAAATTTATGTATTGATTTATTCGTTAATCAAAGTTAGTGGTGATTGAGAATGATAAAAACATTTAGAAGATGATTTAAATAAAACAGGTTGTTCGTCCAATTCAATTATTGGCCTAGTATAATATACAATATACAATATTTTCTAATAAAATTAGCTTTCTCTTCTCCTTTAATATAAATAAATTCTCCTTTTTCTGTTAAGTTTTTTACTATAGATGAAAAATTGTGAAGAGGAATATATCCTGTATTCCAATTGATGCAGTGATGACATTTCATTAACCATTCTGCTTGCTTGTATGTTTCTGGTGGAAGCATTTGTAGTGGATACGGTGGTTTAAAAATATAATGACTCATTTTATATCCATCAAACATTGCAAGTTCTTTAGGAATAAACTTGTTGTGTTCATCCTTAAATCCTTGAACATCCATAAATATTCTCATTTTTATTTAGTAAATTTTTAAAGTACTAAATTTTTTTATTTCAAATTGTTTTTTCGAATAGTCTTCAATAAGATTTTTTAGATGTTTAATTTTTTTTAAAAATAGTTCTATTTTTTCTTTTTGCATTTTGTACATTCCATTTGATGTGCAACAAACCAAGGTATAGAAACAACTGATCTTATTCGATATATTTTCATTTTAATAATGATATTTGACGTGGTGGGAGAAATTAAAGTTATTTAACAATTTTTTTTAATGGATTATAGCTAAACACTTTATCATGTATTATAACACAATACGCAGCTATTTTTCCCGATATTTTTTCTTTTGTCTCAAATTCAATTCTCATGGTTACTGGACCGGATTGTAATAAATCTCTCTGATGAGAGCAATTAATGTAAGCAATAGGTGCATTATCTTTAAATTCTTTGGGATTAAATATTGGTTCTATTGGGAAGTTATAATATACTTGACGAAATTCAAAAAACATCTCATACAGGGTAGCAAACTTATTATTTTTAAAATCAAGCTGAAGATACTGGTAAGGATATCTTTCTAAATTTAAAAACACATTTATATTCCTTAGGTCACAATGATTAAATTTACTCATATCTGATTTTAAATTACCACGTCTATCCTTTTGAAAAGCAATTAGTATATGTCTTGGTGTTTCAATTTTTGTGGAGGTTTTGACAGGCCAATTATGTCTTGTATTTTCTAATAACTCTGGATATTCAATTAATTCTCAACTTCGGAAAGTAAGAAGAATATCATTGTTTTTATCAATAATTTTCGTTAGTGCCAATTCTTGGGGAATGGCCACAGTAAAATGTGGAACTCGCCAATAAAGTTTGGTTATTTTAATTTTCGGTTTTTCATCATCACTTGTGGTTACTAAAGCGTTAGTGTCATCATTGCTTCTTATTAGTATTAGTTCTTGTTGTGAATTTAAAATTATTTTATTATAATCTTCAAAAAATCCCGAGTACATTTTTAATGGGACGCATAGGGAAACGTTTCCTTTTTCATCAGTCATAATTTTTTCTTTAGGTTTCGTTTTTGGATACCATCCAGCATTTTCCAATTTAGCACTTTCGTTTTGATTAAATGATATGTATCCTTTAAGAGTTGAAGTAATTCCTACATCCCGAACTGAATCAATTGTAACACCATTTATCATCTTCTTTGGTAACTTGAAATTCTAAATATAATTCACTTTTGCAAGGTAAAGGATATTTTCCTATTTGTTGTAGAGCAATTCTAATTTCATCATTTAATCCAAGTTTTGTAGGATTGAAAGGTTCAAATGATAGTACTTCCCAGCTTAATATTGATTCATCTACAAGAATATTTTCTTTTACATTTGAATATTCCATTTTATTTTAGTTTGAAACCTAAACTTATCAGAAATTTTTTATTAGAAGGTTTTGAGAGTTTAATTTATTAGTAATTAAATGTCGTTTAGTATATTTTTTATTAATGTTTTTAGAGTAAAATTTTTTTGAAAAATTATAATATGAGGCTTTTCTATTATATAAAATAACCATTATTCATTCATCTATTTTTTTAAGATGTAGTCACACTGTTACCGATTCTCCTCTGAAATTGATGAGGTCACCATCTTGATCTACTATTTTAATGTTTATATTGTCTATTACCTTTACAGTAACAAGAAAGTAAAGGACATTTTGTGGTGATTCTATTATTTTAAAACCAGGAGCTACACTAGGAAAAAATTGATGTATTATATGAACACGTTTTCCATTTAAATATGATCCTTTGGCAATATTACAATCGATGTTTATGGCGTTTACTTTAACAATTTCCGCTGGAAAATCTGAAATGTGCTCCTTAAGATCTTCTAATTCCTTATTTTTAAAACCTAATATTTTTCCTATAGTTCCATCACGAGACGAGATAGGAATATCTGTTTTAATATGTATTCGTAAAGTATTATTATTGGCATAAATATGAAGAAAAGTACGATTGTCCAAAAGTTTTTGAATAAAATTATTTACATCATCTATTTCATAACTACCTGGTGGTATTCTTATTTCTTTATCTGAGTCATAAATGAAAAGATGATTAGTCTCATCAATATTTGGAATAGCATTAAAAATTTCAAAATTTACAAGTCCAATGGAATATTCAAAATTTTCATCTAAATATATTGGAGGATGAATATTAACAGAAAGCGTGGGGGAATTACCACTAATGACAAAACTGTACGACATATCTCTTTAAAAAATTTTTAACAAAATGAATTAATATTGTTTTTCAACCATTATTATAAAGAAATTTAAGACAGAGCTCACCACAATTTGTTTTGTTAATTGATTGATAATGGTCGTAGTTAAATTTCACAATATTTTTCTTTCTATCGCTGAAAAAATATTTTGTTAATTCGGTAGATGGTAGCAAATTGCCATAACTATTAAAATATAAAATATTTTTCCCTTTTTTATGTATGCAGTCCAATGAGTTCCATCACCACTATTCTTATCGAGATTAGCAATACCACTTTCATTTTTATTAATTTTTTTTTTGGTAATTTATCTCTCATGAATATACCTCGAAAGTTGGGAATTTTAAGTAGATTAATATATTTACTTAAATCATAATTTGTAAGTGGTTTTCGAGGTATTTGTTTTAACAGTTTTTTGAATAAGGTTTCAGATATAATCCACATCCAGTTTTATATGGTTTTAAATAAAGACCACTTCCTTGTTTTCCTACTGCTATAGATTCCATCATTTTATTATGTCTTTTGGACTCTTCTAATTTTTCTTTAGCAGCTTTTGCATCGTTGACAGCTTTCGCAATACCTGCTGCTCCTCCTCCAAGAGCACCTAAAGCGGACAAACCAGCAAATAAAGGAATAAGAGGTAGAAATCCACCAATTTTTGGAATCGGTATGCTTCTATTTTTTGTTAAAAAATATTCTCCTATAGATCTAAGTGCGGTTTGAATAATATCAGTCAAACTTTTAAATTGTTTTCCGTTTAGTGCTTGTCTTGCTTTTGAAATAGCTTGAGATAAAGTTATTCCTCGTCCTAGACGAGTTTTTCGACTTCTGTTTTTCCGTCTTTTTTTTTATCCCATACCAAATTTCCTTTTAATTTTCATTGAACCTCTTATTCCAAGTACAGCAGTTTTTTCTCCAAAAGTGGCGTCTTTTGCTCTGAACCTTTCGGCAGCTTTGTCACCTAATAATTTGTCAGCAGCGTGTCGGCTTTTTAAATCATTTGATTGTGCATAGGCAATATCATGCTCTTTACAAGCTTCATCCAATAAGTTTATACCTTTATCGCCTCTAGCTAGTCTCTTTTCTAGTTTGGTTCCAGGTCCACAAAAATTATACCCAGGTAGATGTAATTCAAAAGGTAACTTATTTATTACAGTATTAATTAAACCACTACCTCTTTTTCTGACTCTTCTTTTATAAATGGATTGTTGCTTATATGAGATTGGCATTATATAATTGAAATCTTGGAACAAACTGACTAGTTTTAAATTAGAACTTACCCTTTATACATCCTCTTATATATGAAAATTGTTAAACAACCTTTTTCAATTATTATTAAAGACCATGAGACTTCAAGAAATAATTTTAGAAAACATGGAAAATTGTTTGAAGGCTCTAGTAAAAGGGGGTTAATTATAGGTCCATCAGGGTGTGGTAAAACTAATATCATTATAAGTTTAATTGAAGATCCTAATGGTTTACGGTTTGAAAATTTATATATTTATTCAAAGTCTCCATATCAACCAAAATATGAATATTTGAGATTACTTTTTAAACCATTGAGAGAAATTGGATATTATGAATCCGAAAATGAAGAAAATATTGTTTCTCCACAAGAAATAAAACCAAATTCCATAATAATATTTGATGATATAGTGTGTTGCAATCAGAATGTTGTAAAAGATTATTTTTGTTTCGGAAGACATAAAAATACTGATTGTTTTTATTTGTGTTAAACGTATTCTTCGATTCCAAAGCAATTAATTCGTGACAATGCGAATTGGATTGTTATATTTCAACAAGACAAAACGAACTTAAAACATATTTATGATGATCATGTTAATGTTGATATGTCATTTAATCAATTTAATGAGTTATGTTTGATGTGTTGGAAAGATAAATTTGGATTTTTGGTAATAGACAAGGATTCGAATTTAAAATCCGGTCGATATCGAAAAGGATTTAATTCATATATTTTCTTATAAAAATAAAAGTTTTGTGAAAAATTTAACTAATAATGAATGAACGCTTAGCAAGAGAGCTTGTTAAGTCAAGGAAAGCTGTTAAACAAAAATATCAAAGTTTAAAAAATGCTGAATTTGAAGCACAATCCAAATTGGAGAAACCTATAAACCAATAACTCAGCCCCTACAACAATTGGTAAAATTGAATTGGCTGAGGTAAAGGAAGAGCTACAAAGACCCATTAAAAAAAAAATTATGAAACACCAGAAAAAAGATTGTTTCCAACACTAACACCAAGAAAAAAACTACAGTATGAAACATCAACACCAGAAAAAAGAAAGGCAGGGAAAACTCCAATTCTTCCTACAGAAATACCAACAATTATTGACTGGGAAACCAGTATAGCTTCACTTAGTCAGATGTCGTCTTCACAACAAACAAGTGTCATAGCAGAAACCACCCCTTCTTCAATTTCACAATCTACGGTAGGAAATTTTTCGGATATATTAGAACAAACACGCCAAACAATTCAAACATTTGTCAGTACACCTTTATATCAAGAATATTTATCAGGATTTCATGAATTACCTCGTCAGTATATTGACGGGGGTGTAAAAGATGTGGAACATACGTTTGATCACCTCTATGGAATAGTATATGATTTTGAAACTGAGAAATTCTTTTTGGATTTAACACAAAGACCTATAGAAATTATCGGTAAAAACATAAAAATTGAAGGTATAACTTATACAGGTACACCAGGTTTATATGAATTATTATTTAAAAAGGAACCAGTAAGTTGTCAAAAAAAAAACAATATTTGTAAAATTATATGGATATTTTAAAGAGAACCAATGCATACCGTAGAAATTATGATCCAAATGAACAGGTACAGGGAAATGGATCACAAAAATATATTTCTATAATAGGGCCTTATTTACAAAATAAAGGAATTA
Organism: Diaprepes abbreviatus; assembly: GCA_034092305.1. Classification (NCBI taxonomy): domain Eukaryota; kingdom Metazoa; phylum Arthropoda; class Insecta; order Coleoptera; family Curculionidae; genus Diaprepes; species Diaprepes abbreviatus. The sequence goes on along the minus strand of JASJET010000031.1, from coordinate 15,336,298 downwards.
CAAAAATTAAAACCATAAATCCCGAAACGCATAATATAGTTCAAGGATTTTTTGAAAGACGAAAAGCTCCATACAGAGAAACTCGAATATCTTCGAAAAGAACAAGATCCGGTATAATTTTAAAAGTTAATATACCTTATACCGATTACGTATATTGGGATAACGTAAACGAACTTGTTGATAGACTTCGACTGTTGGTAGCATCTATGATGGCTGGGAATACAGGACATAACAACGAAATTATTTATATAATAGAAGAATTGAAAGAAGCCAATATAATTGCATAAAAGAATGTAGTAAATATTGTTACATAACATTGTTCAAATGACCACTGATAAATTTGGACGTCATACTTCTATAAAGTATACAGTAGATATACCTACAATAGAAAATAAAATACTAGCCAATGTTGAAAATGAAATATTAAAAAATTTTAAAAGTGATGATAAATATATTGAAAATAAAATTGTTCAAAGATTTGAATCTGTGTTAAAAAATGATATTGTAAATTTAAAAAAGAGAGTGAAAATGATGAAAATGTGGAATCTATTTCAAAAAAAATTAAGTTATTTGAAGAAAATGTTGTGTCAAACTATGATAACAGGATATTAAATTTAAAAAATATTGTCAAAGACAATGATGAACTATTAAAAAGTTTTTCTCAAAAAACATCGATGTGTGAAGATGACTTTAAAACAATAAAACAGAAATATGATGAAGTAAAGAGTTTTGAAATTAACATAAAAAATGAAATAACATTGGTTAAATCAAAATAAATGATACTTCTGCAATAGAAAATGTTAAACAAATTATTATAAAAGATATGGTATCAAAGTTCCAAGAATTTACGAACAAACTTAATAATAGGGTTTCTGAAGAAATAGGTAATTTTCAAAACATTCATGATGGTATGAATAAAAACACACAACAAATAGAGAGAGCTATGAATACACACTTTATAATTCATAAAAAAGATAGCGATAATATTAATGAAATAAATCAGAAAATTAATTTAATTGAAAATAATGCTGAAAGAATTCTATTAAACTTGAAAAATTTGGAAAAGAAATTAAACACAGATTTACAAAATGTAGATGAAAAAATTGAAAATAAATTTAAAATGAAATTTTAAAAAATAGTGAACAAATCATGGAGATAACCTCACAATTAAACAATCTAAAAACAGAATTAAAAACCACTATTGACGATGAATATTTTCAAAAGATGTTGAATAAAAGATTAGAAAAAGAATTAGAATCTTTAGCAGAACTAATACAAGCTATGATTAACACCTCTATCCATGATTTAAAAAAAGGACTTGCACAACACAGTTCAAAAATTGAAGAAATTTCAACAAAGTTAAATGATTACGAAAAATCTTTGAACGATGTAAGAATTGAAATTGAAAAAGCGATTTTAGATATAAAGAAAATAGAAAAAAATTGGTAGAAATAAAATTAAATTTAACAAATGTAGAATTTCAATTAGGAAAAGATATAAAAAAATCTAGAAGATAAATTGGTAAAAGAAATAAAATCATTAAATGAATTAGTTCAAAGAGCAGCCGAAGTTTCTAGAAAAGAATTTAATGACACAATGGCATATGCTAGAGAAGAATTAAACGGAACAGTAAGAGAAATGAGAAACGAAAGCATAAAATCACTTGTTCTTTTTGAAACTAAAATTAACGTAAGAATTAGCAACATTGAAGATGAAATCAAAAAAGTCAAAGATTCGAATAATGCATCTTTTAAAACTTTGGAATATAAAATCGAAGATGAAATCAAAAAAGTCAAAGATTCGAATAATGCATCTTTTAAAACTTTGGAATATAAAATCGAAGATCTACTAAAAAAAGATAACAAACAAATAAAATAAGTTATTTAAAGAAGGTATTAAGAAATTTTATTTTAGTACCATGAGTAAAAATATTTAAGAATCAGTTGTAGATGAATTACATAAACCGGCAAGAAGAAGATATAGAAGAAGACGAACTATTGTTAAAAGCCTAAATGACTTATGGCAAGCTGATTTGGTAGAGATGCAACCCTATTCCAAATTTAATAAAGGTTATAGATATATTTTGGTGGTGCTAAATGCATTCTCAAAGTATGTTTGAACTCAACCACTTAAAAGTAAAAAAGGAAAAAATGTAACTGAAGCTATGAAAAAAATTTTAGAAAAAACAAATAAACCGCAAAATTTGCAGACAGATTTGGGAAAAGAATTTTTCAATAAAGATTTTAAAGATCTTATGAATTATTACAGAATTAATCATTATAATACTTACTCTAATCTCAAAGCGAGTATTGTAGAACGCGTAAATCGAACTTTAGAAAATATAATGTGGAAATATTTTAGTAATAGAGGGAATTATCAATGGTACTCTATTTTACCCACTATTATTGAAAAATATAATAATAGTATTCATAGAACTACCGGATATAGACCTGTTGAGGTTAATAAAAAAAAATCAGAAAACTATCCTGCAAAATTCTTTTACTTTTAAAAAAACATTTGATTTAAAGCGCACTAAATTTAAAGAAAATGATTTTGTTAGAATTTTCAAAGAGAAGCTTTTGAAAAAAGATATACTCCAAAATGGTCAACTGAAATTTTTCAAATTAGAAAGGTTCAGTTAACAAATCTACCCACCTATTTATTAAAAGATAGTAAAAATGAATATATTGAAGGTTTCTACAAAGAAGAGTTACAAAAAGTTAAACATCCAGATGTATTTGTGGTTGAAAAAATTTTAAGGAAAAAAGGGAACCAAGTTTTTGTTAAATGGTTAGGATTCGATAAATCATATAATTCATGGATTCTTAAAAAAGATGTATTGTAATTAATTTTAAGTAATATTGTATATCAAATTTTTAAATAAAAGACCTATTTATATAACATATTTTTTTATTTACGATAATCCTTTTTTTACAACAAATACTAACAATATAATTTTTAAGATGTTTACAACTGAGATTAACAATATAAATTTATATTTTTACATTAAATCTTTCAATATATATATTTTTTTCTATGATCTACATCAAAAATACTTTTAAGAATACTTTCACATTGTTCAACTCGATTTTCATATCTGTCTGTCAAGATAAAATTTCTGATATTCACTTTTCGAGCTTGTCTAAATGCAAAGTCCCATGTCACTAATATATAAACTTTATTATTGTTCTCACTGATTGTCACTGATTTCTTCATATTTCTATTGTAATGCACCGGCCTTTCTTAACTTGTTTTCTAATTCCTGTTTATGTAGAGATAATATTTCTAAAACAGTTCAGACATTCTCACTGTTTAAATTCTGACTTGGATCCAAAACATTATAAATACGAGAAAACACATCTCCTGACTGATAATTATAGTGATGAAACAAATTAAAATATTTGGAAAATTCTTGCTTTGTAATTATATGAATTCTGTAGTCAACAAGTTCGTCGATTTCAACTAATTTATCTATTGATTCTTTTCCCAGAATCACATAATGTTCATCCTTTTGAATTCTGATAACAGGAGAATGATTTATTTTTTCAAAAAACACTGTTATTTTTTCAATTTTTAGTAGGTATGCATTTGCTTGAGAAGAATAAAAATAATTCCCCAACATTCCTTGATTTTTTTGAAGTTCCTTCCATTCTTCTTCATTCAAGTACATGTGAAATCCATTTTGATCACCAATTAGAACTTTTGGTGTAAAATCATTTGTACCAATTCCAACACAAACAAATTTTGATAAAGAATTGTTAAGATAGTAGATTTTTGAATTTAATAATTTTTCACTACACTGACTAATTTTATCATTGGTTTCACGAGAACTGGATTTATATCCATTAAAATTGCTACTATTAAACATGATATCGTGATGCTAACTGAAAACTAAAATACTGGGTCTGAATATATCTTATCCACCCCACTTCTCTATAAATTTCAAGGTCAAGCAAGTTTATTAAACTTTTATGACCTATCTTGATGAAACAAAATTGTCAAGAACGACAAAAGTGAAAAACTACCTATTGATAAAATTATATTGAAGAAAAATATAATTAAACAGTTTTTACCTTCCTCATCATTTTTAACATGAGCACAGCTAGAAATCGTAAATGGTTTTTTATTTTTTTCAATCCAGTTAGTGTCAAAAATTGTATTATTTGGATAATAAAAGTAAATTTTGAAATTATTATATGCGAAAGCAGCTGAATAATTATTAATATTCATAGCTTTCACATAATTACATGTTTCAGGTTTAATAGTAGAGGTATTGTTTTCAAAACACATCATTCCATGTAAAACCCTTGGAGGATAAAGTACATATAAAGTATTATTCAAAATTGAATGCAAAACAATGTAGTTGATAAGGGATGCCATTAAAACACTTTTCAATTTCATATGTCTATTAACAAAACAATAAGAGATTGAAATAAGACTGAATAATTTTTTTTTTTAATTTTCTACAATATATAGACATTTTTTTTTCAAAATATTAAATAATTTGTTTGTAAATTAGAGATACAAACATGGTTATTAAAACTATTAAAAAAATGAAATATGTTGACATATTTTCCTTCACTTTAAAGACAACAGGTTCACATTTTTTATTTTTTTTTCACCTAACCACAAACACTTGATTAAGTCACAGTTCTTCCAGTGACGATAATGTTCCTCAATTAGACAATCATCAATTTTCCAGGCAAATATTTCTGCACCACAGTAAGAACATTTACAAACATCATGAATAGCTAAATAATAAAACCCTGATTGGGCTAACACTTTAGGATTTATTTTCCATTCCAGAATTTAAATGAGGAAAGTCTTTTTTCATATGTTCTATATAATTTGTTATCAATTTCTTTTCCAAAGATTCTAAACACATATTTATTCTAGACGGTGGTATATTTTATACTGATATAATTTTAAAATTTACCATGTTCTTAAATACTTCAATTTTAGCCGTGAAAAGTAAGACTTTTAATCTTAAAAGAATTTTTTATAATTCATTTTCATGGTCTATTAACCACTGCAAAAATGGAATATCTTGGTGACCCCATGCTAATGTATCATAACTATTGGGAATTTTAAATCTTTTATCATCATTAGAAGTGAGAGCTAATTTGTTAACTAATTCTGTATAAATATTGTGAAGTCGAGATCTAAACAAATACATTGTACAGAAAGCTTATGAATTTTGTTCTACAACATTTTTATATGTGTTAATTCTAATTGTTTTTTAATGCTACTTTTCTTTATCCCCGTAGCTTTTTTAAGCAACCCATTTTCTGACTAAACACAATAAGCTTTGGCCCCTGTGCCATAAAAGCTTTCTATTGGTTCACCAGCATATTCATCCTTAAACTTTCCAACAACAGATTTAGTTATTGGTATTTCATGAATATTATTAACATCATAATTTGAAGTATCGAATTTATCAATATTAACACTAACACTTTACGCATTTGCACAGCTACTAAATTCTCTGAAAATATTGTTAAATATTGAAAGGATTGTTTAGCAATTAAATTTTCCGCCCCATCTTTCTATGATTTTTGCCCATTGTGTAACCAACCGTATATCTGTCCTTTTATCCACATTTTCCATTGTTTTACCGTAGATGCTATTATTTGCCTATTTATAAGAATTTTTCTGAAATTGATTTTTTGATTCATTTCTTAATTTTGTATTTAGATCAATAAATTTTTTTTGTGCAAACTCTACAACCCTATGTATTTTAGTTAGTTTAATTCCATATTGAATACATTGTTTTAATAAAGTATAGTGAATTATATATTTTTCTTAATTTTTTAAATTTGGAATTAATTTAAAAGTTTTAGAATTTTGAGGCTTATAATTTTCCGGATACAATGGAAATTCATTATGTAAATTGTGTAAATTTTCAGGATATTCTAAATCAACCTCTAGCACATAACCCTTGTCATTAGTCTCAGATATATTCATTATATCTAAATTTTGAATTTGTTGATATGACAACCAAACAAAATCTTTTTCGGCCAGATATTGAGACATCGCATATCCGTAAAGATTGGTTGCATCAAAATACATAATATATTTAGATGGTTGTAATGGATCATAATTTGAAAGAAATAAATTGTTTGCTATAGATTTCCTACATACACAGGTACTGATCCTCCTCTTACACTACCTTTAAAAAAAGTAACATATCTGGGTCTGTTATTAACTCCAATTCGACTCCAGTATATCTTAAACAAGAGTCAAAACTTAAACCTGGAAAAGTATAATAATGTGCAGGATCAAGTTTGTAAGTTTCCATACACGTTTTTCTAAAATTTTGAAAAACATCTGCCAAAAGTAATACATCAGATTTAAGATATAAATCGGAATATTCACCGATTGTTTTACATTCAAATAAATTCCAAACATTTTTAGCCCTCTCATATTCTTCATTAGTAATGTGTTCATCCGTGAGGTCATTATAAAAAAATTTTTTATCTGGTAACTCCGTTTCATTTAATTTGGCGATATTATCAATATATTTATAAGGGAAAACGCCTTTTTGACGGATATACTTAAATTTTTCTTTTTCATTAAAATATTTGAACACTTCTTTGCATTGTTCATCATTAAGAACGGAAGCTAAATTTGACAAAGAATATGGTAGGAACTAAAATGAATCAATAAACTTAAGATATTGAAATTTTGACTTGGTCAAACCAGTTTTTTTATCTAAATATTGATCTACTTCAATAAATTTTTGAAATGAAATGTATGTCTCTTTATTCTGGGCTATGACAGATAATTGTTCATGACTTGGACATAAATTTTTTATAAACAGATGAGAATTATAATTACGCAAATTGTGTAAAACTACTGGAATGGAATTAGATAATTTATAATTTAAGTTGCATATAGAGTGTGACGGACCTCTATAGGAACCCGTTAAATGACAATGATCAGCAACCTTATCCGAAATTATAGGTTTATCACATATATGACAATCATTCGTATATTCAAAATGTAATTATTCCAACACATTTAATTTTTTCATTGGTATTAACTTTTTCATATATTTATTGTAAATATTAAGAACGTCTCTTTCTAAGTAAGTTATAAAAATTTGTGCACAATTGGGACCCATATAATTTGGAAATTTGGAAATTGAATCATCAAATAAACACTTTATATAATAAGCAAACGAATATGGAATATGTTGACATTTTTTTTCAGTATATGGAGAACTTGGATATACATCATTAATTTCATTATTTAAAGGCTTAAGAATGCATTCAAAATCTGCATATAAACAAATGGAACTTCAATTTATTTTTGTATATTCTGAAATTTTAAAATATTTTCGGAATAATATTTCCAAATCTATCTATTTTGGTTTCAGTTGAAGGTAGATTTATTCTTACAAAATCACAATCATCTGTGTTATGCCTGACTAATAATTCGTCAGTAGTAAAATATTGTAAACAACCGTCGCATAAAAAATTTTTCCCATGATGTTTAGATAATTGTTTAGAAATTAATATAATAAATATATATAATAAATATAATAAATCCGAAATATAACAATAATGGAAATTTCCATTATCATCTCCAATTAAAAATAAATTAAGGTGACGTTCTCGCTTATTTTTTGTATAATGTAAAGGTCCTATAATTTCGAATTGAGTTTTAAAATTATACTTGATTTTTTATAATCCATAAACATTAACCGAAATATTGTTTAAATTTTCAAATTTACTTATGTCTTTTAAAGTTAAAGGAAAATTGATACCTTTAAAGTTTAAAATAGTGGTGAAATGTGGATATGACTCCACCTTTTCAATTGGTCCGTTAGGTGAATGACGAGCTGCAACCACAGACCAGGCGAAACAACATTCATCATTGTTTTGAACGTTGACTACAGCATTTTTCAACTTGATCTCTGACGGTAGTGGTATATATGAAGAAGCTTTGAAGGGGTTGTACTTGTTGATGTTAAGCTCAACGTGTAATATTTTTATTAAAATCCATCCTGAAATTAAAGAATAATAATTAACAACAAATTTATTTTTGGTTTAAGTTTAGTTACTAAATATTTAGTAAAAAATAATTTACCCGAATCTTTTTCTGCCAGTTCATCAGCTTTCCAGTCAATAATTTTAATAATATCTTCTAGTTCTTGCGTTAATTCTGAACTATTACATAAAATCCGAAATGGGGTATTGAAAGACTTAACTTCATGACTTTCATTGGAAGGATTTAAGTAAAGACCAAAAGCTCCATGTTGAGTTTGATACAGGTGTGTCTTTGGATTTCATAACTGATTACCTCAATTATTTGTTGTTGTATTTCGGAGAAAAAATCATAAATGTTGATTTGCTATTGAGTCAATGATATTTTATATGAAACGATTCTTTCCTTAAATGCCGATTTTATTACAGACACATTTTCATCCCTAACCACCATTGAATTGGTTTGGTGTTTATTTGTTCTCAAATGACAGAACCATAATGAATTTTTTATAAATATTTTGCCGAATTGACAATATCTTCACCTAAAATTTAATAACTTCTTTATTAAATTTGCCTCTCATCAAATTAATAACTAATTATTAAACTGAAACAAAATTTCTATTTCAAATTAAACTTACAGCTCTTCTTCTTCTGTTCTAACTGGGGGCCATTGTTGGAGTGAATTCTCTTCTTGTGGCGATTCAAATTGTCTTTTCGAGTAAAAATTTTGAATCAGTCTTCACAGTTAAAATTCATTTTTCTAAAATGAATCTCTTATTGTGAAGCCTCGATTTTAACACACTGAAGGTAACATGGTGATGTATGAATTTAAATGGTGGAAAAGAAGTAGGAGGGGAGTTAAGTAATGGGATGGAAAAAGCTAAGAGTGGCATTATAAAGTTCTATCGCCCTTTCCCACATCTTCCTTTTCTTCTGAGCTGTTTTATTAGGATCGCAATTTAAAATAGAATCCAAAACAAATCCTAATGATCTTTGATAAGACAAATGTTTATTTTTAATTTTGAAATTTGATTTAGAATGAAAACTTAGTTTCGGATAATCGTTTTCGAAGGGGATTGACATTTCCGTTTGTATTAAAACAGAATTTTGAACTGTCTCATCTATTCGTGTGGAAACAGAATTTAAAATTTCACCGAAATTTGGTGGCGAGTTTTCAAAAATGATTGGAAAATTTGGAATATTAAATTGATAGTATGTATTTTGGCCGCACGGAATTGGATTTTGACTAAAATCTTCAATTTCTTTAGATGGTTTACTTATTATTGGAAGAATTTCTTGGGAACCACCACCACTACTAAACGATGCTCCCAAATCTTCACTACAATGTGAAATTTTGTAATTATCTTGTGAACCATCCTCCTCCCCCAAAACATCAACCCTCCTATTTCCACTACTACTTGATTCCGAATTTTGTTTTTTTTTTTGATTACTTAAAATTTTGAAGGGAGATAGAGGAGAAAATGAAGAATTACCCGGTATTGCTCCAAAATTGTTTTCGCTTTCAAAAGTTCCTAATTAGGGTTCTTTTTTTGGTTCTAAATTTCTAGTTTTCAACATTTCAAAAAAATTTTGTGATTTATTTGAACCCGAATCATTGTCACTGCCACTGTCACTGTTACTGTCATAATTAGTTAAATTTTTATTAATTTTGAGAATCCCCATTAGCTTTTTAAAATTGTCGATATTGTCTAAATCTTGAGTTAATATGTCGGGAGTATTTGTAAAGGGAGTATACGTTGTTAAATCTAAGTCTTGAGTTAAAAAATTTGGTGTTTCCGGCGTTAAAATGTTATTAAAATCTAAATTTTGTGATAAAATTGAATGTTGAAAGTCAAAATCTGTCTCCGAAATATTCTCTAGTTCAGGCAAATATTCCAAATTTTCTAAAAATTTTATGTTCGTTTCTGAACAACTTTGGAGTAATTTGTTTTCTAATTTTTTTTCTTGCATCGTATTAATCATCGCGTTAAAATTTTGGGTTCTCTGACTTAAATTTTGGTTGTCACTTTCATTTTCATTTTTCAAAAAAGCAGGCTGAATTATTATATCTGAAATTATATTAATTTTGTTCACCACTCCTAAATGTTCAGTGGAAGTTGAGGCAAAAGGAAAAGACATATCTTTAAAATTTTAGTACACTTGACAGCAACAAACTAAAACAAACTAAAATTGGAGACTTTAAATTTAAAGCGTGGTAAACTCGACTTAAGCTTGATATAAACTGATCCTCGACCGTTTTATATGAAAGCAGACCACGGTTTGTCCTCGTAAGTAAAGTGACCTCAATAAAGGTCAATGACCTCAATTCTGCGCGTCACATCCCGCGGAGCGCCCTTCCCCCCGCAAAGTCCCCTCCCCCCCGGAAAGCCCTCTTCCCCCCGCTGAGCCTCCTCCGCTGAGCTGCTTAGGGAGCTACGTCCCCTATAACTCTCAGTGAGACGTCCTAAAATGTGCTGTAACTATAAAAACTCGAGAGATTTGCGGGCGTATAAAAAACACAAAGTTTTTTTCGGGGCATCTCGCCTGCTGGGGGGTCCAGGGGGCACAGCCCCTCTTAGTCAGGGGGGCTAGGCGGGGGCAGAATGCCCCCGACCCCCTCCACCGGGAAAACCGGTTGGAGGCCCTCTCCGCGATTTAAAAATCGAAATTTGACCTTAACCTACTTTCATAAAAATGACTGTTTTGCGAGGTGACTTTTTCATTTTTGGTTCATCACCACTGGTGTTCAGATAAATTTTAATTTTTTTTTTGTTTTATTTTTTAAAATGTTCAGAAATTTGCAAATACAGGTTATGGATGGAAATAGAATTATAATAAGAAAAGTGAATGTCCATCCTCCAATTCAAGTACCATCCATAACCTCATCAACCAACCCTGAGGAAAATGTGGAACCTCAAATAAATCCTGAGGAACCAGTGCAATGCGATGAAATAGATTCCACTACAAAGTAAGTAGCTTATATTAAGCTTATATTAAATGTTTTAATTTATTATTAGTCTTCCTAATATCAAAATACTATTTGATTTTTTTTTTCAGTTGACAGAGACAAACAATTCACCAAGTTTAGGGACAGTGTTAAGTGAAACTATTTTTAGGTTAAGGTAAAGTGTTTAAGTGATAGTGAATAGTAACAGAGACGATTTAAGGTAATGTAAATTTTATTTAATTGATCTAATTATAAAGGAGTATGAAGATAACTGTACCTAAATTTCCTATAATATTTTTTCTTTCATATTTATAAACTTATTAATTCTAGATTTAAAACTCTCTAAAATAAGAAAGGATTAAGAATTTTTGAACAGGGTGGTTAAATTAAAATATTTTTTCATTCTATTATGACTAATAAAAACTTTTGTATAGAGTTGTTACGTTTGTTCGTTTATTCTTATAAATAAAACATTTTTTTTTCGAAATTGTTCAATTCTTTATTCCAATAAGATAAGAATAAATGGATAAATTAAATACAAACAATAATAATTTTAAAATAATAAAAATTAAATAATAATACATTTTAAAATAAATATTCTAGGAATATAATTTCTTCATTTTCACATGTATGAAGTGGTTTGCAACACATAAATATTAAATAATACATTGTAAAATAAATATTCTAGGACTACAGTTTCTTCATTTTCACATTTAATTACGCATAGTTCATTGCGACAGATTGGACATGTTCTATTAATTAACGTCCACATTCCTAAACAAGGGATGCAAAATATGTGATTACAAGATTCTGGTGACATCATTTTATTAGATAATATATCTTCAAGACATATAGGACATTCTTCGGTTTTATTTTGAATTATTTCGTTAACAACTTTTTTTTTACCTTTCGCGACTTCCTACCACTTTTATATATTGGTTTTTTACCAGGCATTATAATTATTTTTTATATTGGCACCACTGGAACGTTTATGTCCCAATCTAAATCAATATTTTTAACACTGGTATTGCAAATTAAACAAACTTTAGGGGTAATTATTTGATATAACTGTCTTGAACATAAATCGCAATGTAAATCATCACTTAAGCGTTTCAATTTTCTCTTATTATGAGTATTTACGTGTTTATGAGCACCTACCCTTTGATAATATTGTATAATTTGATAGCATGCGTGACAAAGAGTTTTTTCTTGATTTTCCGTCACTAAAAACACTGTGATATAACTCTTAGTAATACAGAACACAACTTCTTTGGGATCAGTGTACTTATGTTTCACTAAACAAAATTTAGCACTAGCACTTTCTTCTTCATTATCTTCTTCAATATCGGAGTCACTAGATTCAGCTTCAATTTGTTCGAAATTATTTATATCGTCGTTCAAACAATTTCTGATGTTCTTCTGAAATTTTTTTTCGTTAAGATATGTATTGTAATCCAATACTCCAATTAATTCGTCTAGATCTGGACCTTCTTCAATATTATTATCCATAAATTTTTGAATAAATTTTTTTAATATTTACTTTGCAATATTTACCATTAAATATAAAATTATTTACTTATTATTTACTTATTATTTGTTGGTATTTAATTTATCATCTTTTGTTGCTCCACGTATCTATTTTATAAATTTACTAAAGTGAAAAGTCATTAGTGGTAGGACTTTATATCGACTTCATGGTCAAATAAAACCTCAAGGTCAAACTATGATCGGATTCGATGGAAGGTTAGCCAGGTTGTTAACTTTAAGATTAAACTCAAGGTGATGTATACGAGGCTTTTTGAAAAGTATAATGAGAGAACAAAAGAGGAGGAGGATGAAAAGTGTTGATGATACGAGGTTTTTTGAAAAGTATAATGAGAGATTTGAAAAGTATAATGAGAGAAGAAAAGAGGACGAGGATGAAAAGTGTTGATGATTTACTCTTCTTACTCCTCCTCCTCTTTCCTTCTCTCATATATACACTACTAAACTAGTTTAAATGTTAAATTTATTATTGTATTTTAATTTTAATCTGTAACTAGCTCTGGATATGTATACTATTTGCATTTTTAGATCTGTAATGTACTGTACTGTAAATAAATAAATAAATAATAATAATTTGAAAACCATTTATATCGTACTCTATCGCGGCACACTCAAATTCACTTTTTATTGTAAGTCTGTTAAAATCTTTTCTTAGATGAGATTTACTGTTCGTATGTACAAAAACTGCACTACCTCCATGCTGACCCCTATCACGACAGTAACAAGATACTAGTTTAAAATTTTTCAGATTTAAAATTTTTATTTGTTCAGCGGATTTCCAGTGTTCTGTGATTCATAAAAATTTGCAGTCCATATGATCTTTCAACAGCTCATTGATTCTGTCAACAGCATTGCCAAGTGATTTCACATTTTGGTGGATAATACTTGTATCTCTATAATTTGCTGCATGCAAATTATGTTGTTCGTTTTGAGCCATTGTTGGTACATTTACCCTAAAAAAGATTCATTGTTTTTCGTTGAACTTCCATAGTTTATGCTTTCCCGATATTTTTTGACTTTCTCTAGAAATGCAGGACATTTCGAATCTCTTGGCAGTAGGTCTGCGATCTTTGAGTTTTAGGCGTTTACCGTTTGAGCAATCTAATTGTGAATTTTCTGGATATGGATTACCTTTGTGTTTTCCACCACACTTATGGCAACAGTGTTCTCCTTGGTAGTGTTTTGCAACATGTTCAAATAAACAACATTTATAGCACATCGAAATTCTTTATAATATATTTGAAAACTATAGGTTCTGTTTGTAATATCCAATTTTCTTTACGATTATTTCTGCACGATTTTTTTGTGATAAATTTAAATTTAGAGGCGATATTGTCCCCAAATTTCCTTCGCAATTCTGAATTATCTTCTATCAAGGTCAAAATGACTTCTTCTAGTTGGTGTCTCTTTTCAATTCCAGTAAAGATAACCATCGGATTAGTGTTCTGAAGTTTCTTGATTTCAAAATTATTTAAAGGTTTCAGTACTTCTTTTAATTTTGCCTGTTGCTCCGTGTTTTGACATTCTACCAATACCCCACCTCCTTGTAATCTCTTAACACTCTTAAATGTTTACTGATTATTGGTACCGTTGTTCAAGCTTTGTTTTATTTCTTTAAAAACTTTTTTTGAATCATTTTCATTTTTTCATTTTATTATAGTACCATGCTTTTCTGTTTTTGGTGGAGTAATCCATTTTTCATTGTTTATTTGTTCTGTTCTGTTTTGCTTAACTATATTACAATATGTCTTTTCTAGTTCGTTTCTTTGGGCTGCTTAATGTGGTTTCTCGATGAGTGTTTGTATGGTTCAAAATTGTCTCCTGGTTAGTAATTAACGTCTTTCCGTTATCATTTACACTTAGTTCGAAATTCTGTTTCTCAACTTGTCCAATCTTGTATACAAGTCTTGTTATCACCCTATGTAAAGTAAATAACGTGTTGCGTATTGTCTTCTTGTTAATTTCAGCTGTCACAACTGTTTCTGAAAATTCAATGCTTATTATAAGTTCAAAAATGTCCCCAACGGTAAGTGTTCTCAAAGCTTTCTATAATTTTTTCAATAAAATCATATACAGCTGTGCTTATAGATCTACCTTTTAAATAACCATGTTGTGTTGGGCTTAGTAAGTTTTTTGAATTAAAAAATTTGAGTAGCCTGGAACATATAGCAATTTCAAAAATCTTTGGGATGGGATGGTAATAGGCTTATGGGTCTATAATTATGGAAATCTATACTATCTCCCGTTTAAAATAAGGGTTTAACCAATGCCATTTTCAAATTGTCTGGAAAAATGCTATGCCTAAAAGAATTATTGATTATATAGCTGAAGGGTTTGACTACATGATTGGCACAATTTTTTATTAAATTATTTGAAATCTCATCATTCCCACAGCTTTTTTTGTTTTAAAACCTTAGGTATATTAACTTTACCAGCAATTTTTATTTATGAATGCGTACTGTTTCTCTTTAAAAACAAAGACACCTTTAAGAAGCATGAAGTTAAACACTGCTCTGCCATTTGATATATAGGATATACTGTCCTACAGCATCGACTTAGTGTGGCAGAAAAAAGGCCTGGCTTCTTGGCAATTAAATTTCTTAATGCTCTACCAATCGGGGTAAAGTTGGATGAGGATTTCAAACGTTTTAAGAAAACGGTTTTTGATTTATTGGTTCACATTGAACCATATACACAGAATGAGTTCTTTGCATTTTTTTAAAATGAATTTTAAGTGTCACATCTGATAATAGGATGTTATGTGAATGTTAATTCAATTAATTAATTGACACCATTGATTCAAGTTTTTGGTTTTTCATCAGTACCACAAAACTTTTTATTGAATAAAGAGATCTTTCATTTGAGTTGATTTTGAAAGTTCATAGAAAATACAGCAGACCACGTTACCTAGGACCCGATAACTTGGAAAGGGTTCCCACAGAGCTTCATACTTTTGATATCTTTGTATATCTGGTATGAGTCAATATTCCCTGAAGGGAATGGAAAGCCGTTTGGCTTGAAAATCAAAATTAGAATAATGATTCTTGAAAACAACGAATACAAGTTATATTGGGACCGAATGGTTCTAACAGATCAAACAGTTGCTCATAATAGGCTAGACATTATACTAATAGATACAATTTTCAGGCAAACTACACTGATTGACATTGCTATACCTAATAAGAACAACCTAAGACTAAAATACAGTGTGAAGATTTGCCAAATACAGAGATCTGGAGGTGCAAATCCACAGACAGTGGGTAATGAACAGCCTCCAGACGATTCCCATAATACTATCAACAACTGGAGTGACACCAAAAAACCTCCTGCAGAACATCAAGGGTCTAGGCCTTAGTGAGCATCTGCAGAAATCGATGCAGAAAGCAGTGCTCCTTGCAACCGCGCGAACTTTCCGAAAGTTTATAGGAAATACAGAAGACCACGCCACCTAGGACCCGATAACATGAAAAGGGTCCCCACAGAGCTTCATACTTTTGGTATCTTTTTATTCCTGGTATGAGTTGATAATCCCTGGAGGAGTACAAAGCCGTTTGGCTTATAAATCTGAAAATGATAATATATCTTTGATAATAACTCCAGTACACCCTGAAAGTGTCGAAAATGATATACCCCATACTCAAGAAGGCGTAACTTTTACAGATGTCACCCTACAATGGTAAAATCTGGTGAGAATATCAATGATAGATGTGATAAACTAACAAAAAAAAAACTAGAACAGCTGACCCATAGCTCCACCTGGCGGTAGTTCCAGGAACTTTTTGATTAAGGTGGTATGAAGGTATCATGCGCGGTTTTTTTTGCCTGCGGTAATCTCCTTTCTGTAGGATTTGCGATATTCTGTAGGGTATGAGAATGGGATTTTTTTATTTAGGTAGACCAAAAATTTGAGCCTGTCTCTCATTTCCCTGAAATGACCATTTAAACCACTGTATCTTTAGCTGGGATTGATTTCTATTAATAAACCATGATTTTACTAGAATGCATGAATCTACAAGTATTGTGAATGTGTCTAGAAATATTTTAAATTTAGTATTAATAGGAAGATTGCAATTGTATATAGAGCTTCATTTTTCTAAGACAAATTTTATTGCCCGATGAGTAATAACTGTGTCAGAACACAAGAATCATATATCATATTCAAAAAGAATGTCATTATGGTCCGATACAAAGTGCAGATTTAAAACTTCATTTTATATTGCATGTACGTCAGTATTAGAAAAAATTGTGTTAATACATTCATTATTATGTATATAACATTTAAGTTGCACCAACCACTCACATTCATTCAAATCTTCTTAACATCTCATAAAATTTTCCACATCCTTGACTATTTAAAAAATCTTTAATTCAATCTGATTAGTGTTGTCAAGAGAATTTCTCAAAAACTACACATAAACAAGCAAATTACTTACAGTCTGTCTACCACTCACGAAACCATGTTGGCTTTCACTTACAATAGAAATTTTGATTTGATCTTAGACTCAATAATTATTTCAAATAACTTTGATATTAAAGACATTTTACTTATTGCTCTATAGTTAGTAACTTCAGCTTTCTCATCATTTTTAACTACAGGTGTTACAAATGGCCTTTTGTAGATATCCGGATAAAAGGCAGTTGTAACTCACCACATAAAAATAATATTCCAAAGAAAGGCTAAAATAAACAAACACTTTTTTAAAAATATCACAGATATGCTACTAGGACCATCAGATAAATGACCTTTAAGATAGAGATTGCATTATAAACATCAATCACACTAATATCTTAAGTGGTATATCAGATAAATGACCTTTAAGATAGAGATTGCATTATAAACATCAATCACACTAATATCTTAAGTGGTATATCGATACATGATAGACGTGTTTAAAATCGCTCCGTTATTTTCGTGTTTTTTTGGCAGTGTGAAAGCTAATTAAATGTTAAAACTTTCGTTATGGACTTAAATAGTGATGGTAATGAAGAGCGTGATAAGAAATTGGAAAAGAAATTGATTACATCTATTAAAAAACGTAGTTTGTCTGTGGGTACAATGAATTTTAGCCCAGCAGATATAAACAAAATTATTGGTATCGACAATATCACAAAACCCATGCCAGTAAAAAATTATTTAAAGACACCGGAACAAAAAAAAGGTACAAGATAACATAAACACTCTCAGTGATAAAGAAAATCCCTGCGCATCTCAGGAGAGTTTTAGCACGCACGACGGTAATTTAACATCGGACCAAATTTTTAAACCAAAGAAATTCTTTTTGCGTACTCCACCTCAAAGTTCTACAACTTACAACAAACAGCAGGATGAAAATGTTGCATCTGGAGATAAATTTACTAATTCCCAAAAACGACCTAGATCCGAATCAAGTCCAACAACAATAGAAGAACGAAGTAAAATGAAAAAGATGAATCCTGAATCTAGACAGAATGCTGGGACAGACACAAAGTCAATTGAAGTTTGCACCCCAAACTCTACAGAAGCTATTTTAAATGAAATACTTGATGCCTTACAGAGAATTCATAAAAATATTGAGCTAATGCCACAAAAAGAAGCCCAAAATAGCAGTTCTGATTTGTTTACAGTACATAAGCATATAACAAATTTGGCATTTAGAATAGGTCAAACGGAAAAAAATAATTTAGAACTTATAAATAGAATAAAAGAATTATCGACAGATAAAAGTTCGTCTCCGCATAGTGATCTGGATATACCTCAAGCTCCTACTAGTCCTGTGAGCCAAAAACCCTCGTTTAGGGATATACTGAAATATACACCAGCAAGTAATAACCCTACATCAGATGCGCGTAAATCCGAATGGGAAACTCCGCCGCCGCAAAACAAAAAACATGAAACAATAGTTAGACTTAAAGGAAACACTGACTCTCGAAAGGTTATGCAAGAATTAAAGCATAATCTTAAAGTTACGAATATGGAGGGAAACTTCAAAAGAGTCAAACCTTTAAAAAGCGGGAGTGTCGTGATAGAATGCCGTGATGCATCTCAACAACAGAAGTTGAAGGAAACACTTGAAAGAACTAATGATAATGTTGAAGTAAAAAATATTTTTAATTTAGATCCAATGATAATGTTAACAGGAATTTTTAAAGGATACACTCCTGACACATTTATCAAAGAATTTGTTGCTGAAAAACCAGATATTATACAAACTTTTGGTCAAGATGTGGAACGTCAATTTAAATATATTACAAAGAGAAATTGCAGAAACAATACTAAAGAAAATTGGATATTTCAGGTACCTCCGGATTTATTTAAGTGGCTTATTAGAAACAACAATTTAGTGTTTGACCTTTGTCCGGCGTATGTACAAGAATATACCAATGTAGCGATTTGTTTCAAATGTTGTTTATTTGGTCACGTTGCCAAATACTGTACGGCGAATATGTGTTGTCATAAATGTGGAGGTATGCATGAGGGTACTCAATGTAATGCAAATACCTTTGACTGTCCTAACTGCAAGAGATCTAAATTACCACAAGGAAATCACTCGGCTAGAAATACATCTTGCCCGGTATATGTACAAAGAATTCATAGACTTCAACAGCAAACTAATTATTCATCCACAGATACTTTTTTTGCAGTAACGTAACCAATTTTGAAAACCAAAATGGTGTTAGTGATAAACATCAAACCGAACAAGATATGACATTCAGCATTGCTTATCAGAATGTGCGGGGCCTTAATAGTAAAATAGCAGTGTTTTACAATTCAGTTTTTTTAACAGAAAATGAATATGATGCAATAGCTTTAAGTGAGACATGGCTAAACAATAGTGTAAATAATAGTGAATTATTTCCAGAGTCTTTTACGGTTTTTAGAGGTCGAAACAGGGAAGATAATATGCGTGGCGGTGGAGTATTGTTGGCAGTTAAGAAAATATACAAATGCAGTTTATTAAAATTAGATTATAGTATATCATCTATAGATTTTTTGGCGGTCAAAATTTTCACAGATAATGTTAATTTTATGTATATATTAGTAGTTTATATTTCACCTAGCTGCCCTCTAAAAGAAAGAGAAGACTTATTCTCTTACATAGAAAGCCTAGAATGTATTTACCAGGAAAAAATTGTTGTTGTTGGAGATTTTAATATTAGTCATTTAAATGATTATTAACACAACTAATTTTAGGGACCAACAAATAGATACATTCATTAATCTTGTTGAATTTTTTGACTGCCAACAATTAAATCGAGTACTAAACAAAAATAACCTTATACTTGATGTTACAGTTACTAATACTAGATGTAAAGTTTGTGAAAGTACATTCAGTTTTGTTGAAGTTGACCCACATCACCCCCCTTTAACCATAGAAATAGTACTTAAAACTCCTAAAATGCGAATTTTACCTAATAATAATACTGTTCTCAGATTCAACTTCAGGAAGGCTAATTTTGAGGCTATGTATCAGTTATTTCAGCATACAGGGTGGAATGACCTGAAATCTTTCAAAGATGTCAATATGGCTGTAAAACGTTTCTATGACAAAGTATTTGCAATATTTGAAATTTGTGTTCCTAAAAATAAACCTTGCACAAAAATATACCCTATATACTTCACAAAAAATATTATCAAAGACATAAAAACTAAAGATAAATTGAGAATTAACAGTAAAAGAACTGGGGATGTAGAATTATACAATAAATTTATACAATTAAGGGCTAAAATAAAAAGAGACATAAGAACTGCCTATGAAAACTATATCAATAAAATCCAGTCAGACATCTGCGAGGATTCAGGGTCATTTTGGCGATATATTAATAGTAATGGTGTTCCAAACAAGGTGCGTCTAAATGATGTTGAGTATATCCATGGGAAATCAATA
Organism: Diaprepes abbreviatus; assembly: GCA_034092305.1. NCBI lineage: Eukaryota > Metazoa > Arthropoda > Insecta > Coleoptera > Curculionidae > Diaprepes > Diaprepes abbreviatus. The sequence continues at coordinate 15,315,953 of JASJET010000031.1, read as the reverse complement.
TCAAATGCATTTGCTTCATATTTCAGCTCTGTTTTTGTTGATGACTCTGGATAACTCAATGACCTTGTTATGGATGAATTTCAAGTGTTTGATTCTTTGTGTATTGATCAAGTCACCTATGAGGATGTGTGTGATGCTGTCAAGAGCCTTAAAGTTAATAGAGCAGTTGGTCCAGACAATATACCTGCATTTGTGTCTAAAGGAATGATCGGCTTTCTGGCTGAACCTCTTAGAATATTGTTTAACCTTTCTCTGAAAACCAATACATTTCCCCAAATTTGGAAGGAGGCTAAAATTTGCCCAATTTTCAAGAAAGGCGATAACAGTGACGTAAAAAATTATAGACCTATATCCCTATTGTCATGTCCGGCAAAGATATTTGAATCTGTTTTATACAAATTTGTATATAATTTTGTTGAAAACAAAATATCAAATCGACAACATGGGTTTTTAAGTAAAAAATCTACGGCCACTAATTTATGTGAACTAACCCAATATATAGCCGAAAACCTTGATAAAAAGAACCAGGTTGACGTTGTTTATACAGATTTTGCCAAGGCCTTTGACAGGGTATCGCATAACATTCTTTTACAGAAATTACATGAGGAATTTGGCTTTCATGACAACCTTGTACATCTGTTGAAATCTTATTTGCAAAACAGACCACAAAGGGTGACTATTAGAGGCTATTATTCTGATTATTCCTTTGCTACATCAGGTATACCGCAGGGCTCTAACCTAGGTCCATTGCTCTTCCTGTTGTTTATAAATAATCTGGTTGATGAAATTAACGCATCTAACGTACTATTGTTTGCTGATGATCTTAAATTATATATAAAAATTAATAATTACAATGACTGTCAGGTCCTTCAACAAAATTTGGACATACTGTATCAATGGTCAATCAAACATAATTTGCATTTTAATATTGACAAGAGTTTTGTCCTTAGTATTAGTAGGAAAAAAATTTATTTAAATCATGTTTATGAAATGAAGCATTGACTAGAGTTGACGAAATGCAGGATCTTGGAGTCACCTTTGACACTCGACTGACATTTAAATATCATGTATGTGATATAACTGGTAGGGCCTCTAAGATGTATGGGTGTATAATTAGGAATTGTAAAGAGTTTAATGTTAAGTGTATTAAGTTGTTGTATGTGGCCTATGTGAGGAGTATTTTGGAATATTGTTCAATAATATGGAGTCCATGTTATGAGAATCATATTTACGAAATAGAAAAAATACAGAATAAGTTCTTAAGATATATCTATTACAAAGAAACGGGCATATATCAAATGCATATACCAAAAATAGATATTATGAATAATCATAACATTAAAACACTTGAAAGTAGAAGGAAGGTATCATCTATTTTCTTTTTATATAAATTGTTGAACGGTATGATAAATGCTCCTGACTTATTAGCCTTAATTAACTTTTATGCTCCGCCATATAGAACCAGAACTCCACTTGTTTTTTATATTGATAATACTCGTACTAACTATTACAATAATTCACCTGTTATGGTAATGTGTAGGTTATATAATCAAATACGATCAAGATTTGATTTTTGTGATATCAGCATATCAAATAGACTTAGAGCATTGCTGTATGATATAATGTAAGTGATACAGTAGAATGATAGTGTTTAGCAATGTTTATATTCTTCTTATTATTAATATTGATTTGTTTAGACTAAGTCTCTTGTCCTACTCTGTAATTGGATGTAAATCTGTAGGGTTTGTAAACAAATAAATAAATAAATAAATAAGTACTTAGGCACATTAAAATTTTAAATATCACATTCCTTAACACAATAAACATATGAAGGGAAGTCACTGAAACAGTTTACAGTCACAACTCATCATCAGAAGATTTATTTCTGTAAGGCATGGTTTTGGAAATATCAAAAGTGTTATTTCATTTACATATTTCCTTGCTATTTTGATTAATAGAACTTTCAGTTTGTGTGATATGTTCACGGTAAGAAATTCCAGAAAGATGCTTACACTCACATCGCAAATCAGAAAATTACACACAATACATTCTTTAAGAGAACTATTATCATGATGACAATACAGTTTTTTTTTTTTTTTTTTTGATAACTTTTTTGGGACAAACAACTCAAAGTTAAAATAAACTATGTAATAAAACAATCTGACATCATATGAACTTAAAGCCCGAGACCAGTCAAAGGTACCAAGAGAATTATTTATTGCATTATAATTGCTATTTTTAAAATTCAAAAACTTATGGGAAGAATTCGAGGTCTCAAACGATTGATGACTAATACAAAAACCAAAAGTTAAAGTTAGATGGTAGTTGTCAAGAAGTACTAGAAGTTCAGAAATATACAAAATACATACAGATTAAAATTAGGTGCTATAAGATCTAAATAGCTACCAAACACATTGGATATAGTGTTTTTCTGTCTTAAATTTATATATGCAAAAAAATCTGAAAGAACTCCATACTAAAATGACAAATCACCAACCGTCTGGTTCCATATATATCATTTTCCCAGGCTACTGCTAGGATATTAAAATCCCCACATATTACACTTTTATTACAGTTTTCTCAATTATATTTTTAACAGTACTGCAGAATGATTTCAAAGATCACCCTTTTCCTATTAGTGCAAACAAGCATTCAATAGAATTATTGTCACAACCTGAGTTTTAGGTATATCACATTTAGCAACCAATAAAACTTCTCCAACCCTTAATTTGTCACTTGTTTCTTTGGTTCTATCACATTGAAAAATAGTAAAATTTTCAAATCCAAATATATTATTTAAAAAATAAACTTACAACATTGCTGCTAGATTTATTAGATCCACTTGTAGGATTTAAGGTGCTGTTCTGTGATGAATTTTGTGGCACACTACCAGAATTATGAACAGAAGTTGCTCCTGAGGTAATAGGCATCATTTTTCAAACAAACGGAAGCAAATGAATCCTAAAAGAAAATTAAAAATAAACAGGAAGCCACAATTTAATAAATAACACGTACCGCTGCAATTTCAATGAAATTTTTTATAAGTTTTGCCAGCACATTAATCAAATTCCCACAAATATTTTTAAGAAATATACTATCGATAAAAATATCATAGAAATATACATCAACGAAAACGCAGGTTAGTTGTATTTCTTGGAAGCTTTCTTTTGTAATATAGTCCTTTTACTGCCATCAACCTATTGGTTGGAGCAGCTCAGAACTGTTCCGGTTCAAGGAATTTCCATTTTATTCCCTAGATATAAGAGGTATATTCTTTTGAGTAATTATCACTTTCAGTTCTGTCACTTGAAGTAATCATGATCACTTCAACCCAATGACAAGTAAATGCGTATTGAAAAGAACATGAAGTTTTTAGTTTCACTTTGTTCAGTTTGATCGGTGATAATTTACTCAAAAGAATACAACCAAGATATATTCTTTTGAATAATTATCACTTTCTGTTCTGTGACATGAAGTAATCATGATCACTTCGACCCAATGACAAATAAATGCATATTCAAATGAACATGAAGTTATCCGTTTCACTTTGTTCACTTTGATCAGTGATAATTTACTCAACATAATACAGCCATACATATAAAATAATGTATATGCATGCACGTAAATTTGAAAATCGTGTGTTTATTATGGCTGTATTATTTTGAGTAATTAGGTATATTCTTTTGAATAATTATCACTTTCAGTTCTGTCATTTGAAGTAATCATGATCACTTCGACCCAATGACAAGTAAATGCATATTCAAAAGAACATGAAGTTATCAGTTTCACTTTTTTCACTTTGATCAGTGATAATTTACTCAAAAGAATACAGCCATTATCAATTAATCAAAGTGAGGAAAGTGTAACTTATAACTTCATGTCGTTTTGAATATGCATTTACTTGTCAGAGTGAGTCCACACGATAAGAAAAATCTGGGCGTAAGCGTAGCGTAATAAGACATATGTCAAATTTCAAGCACTGTGATCTGTTAGATTTAAAAAAAGACAAAGACCGAAGATTTCCCGCCTAAATCCGCCTTTTTCAAGGTCATTACGCCAAATGATGTTGAACTTTTCAGCGGACTGCTTTAAAAATGGTGGAAACTGTTTGTTTTCAATATTTTGTATGAAAACATAACCAATGTTTTTTTTAAACTTTGTTCTTTTATGTATATATTTTATTTAGCGCGTTTTGAAATAATGGATATTTATGAACTATGTTAAATTGTTTTAATTTATTAAAAATGCTTGTAACCGAAGATCATTACTGCTTGGTCCTCAAAAAAAAACGATTTTTGTTCATTTTTTTATTAATTTTATAACAATTGCAATACCACAGGTGTTCGTTATATAAAGGTTATGAAATAAAGGCCATTATATAATACAGTTTCTATTCAACGACAATCTGTGATATCGAGACGCTAATCCACAGGCATGCCCTTAGCTATGGTTACCAGATCAAATAATAAGATTCCCTGACAATATTTCTAACGTTTCTGTAAATATCCGGACATTTTATTTGAATGTTGTATGTTAAGGCAGTGAGATTTTCAAAATTTTTGCAATCAAAGCATCAAATGCCAATATCGAGTGAGTCTTCTCATTAATGGGAGCGTAGTGGAGAGACATAGACTGTCTATATTGTTATAAGCTTTGCCTTTCGCTGCCACCAATATTATAACTTTGCTAGTTCTGCTTTTAGTTTATCACTGGTTTTGATGAATTCAAATAAATCTTCTAATATTACTTTTTCAATATTTTATTACAATGTTCACTAAATCATGAGGTAACAACAGTTTTTTTGATTTTAGTTCCGCTCGTCTCAATGTTCATGTCCTAGTTATATTCTATTCTGTATCTAAATTATATATTTTACAGTCATAGGCGTACTAACAAATATAACATAACTATTTATTTACATGATTACTGAAATGAAAAAGTGTGTATTTATGGGACGATGACAATATGAACAAAACTAATGGTCTCTGTAACAAGTAAAGTTTTAGAGTTTCGGAGATTAAGACATGCTTTTGTTTGAGCCTATTAGAACATAAATTTACTTAAGATATAACTGTTTCTTAAGGGATTATTAAATATTAGACTATAATTATCTATTAATCCATAAGAGTAACTTAAAAATATATATAGTAATTTAATAATTAATAATTTTTAGTAATAGTTGGTTTACAACAATGTCTTCTGTTAAGGTTCTACTCTAGACACAATTTAACTTAAAGAACATATCATGTGAAGAATGTCATGAAATGGTTATAAAAGTCCAGCAATTGCCAAAAGAAACATCAAGCAATAAAAAGTATGAAACTAAATTTATTAATATACTAAATTAACAATTCACTCATTTTGTTAACGTTTAATCAATTTATTTTTTCTCACTAGAATGATTAATAAATATTTTTTCATTACTTATATTTTTCTCTTTTAATTTCAAAAAAATACTGACAATTGCAGTTTTTTCCTGTTTCTTCCTAACAAGGGGCTAAAATTTCAGACATGTCAAGAAAATTCCTGTTGTCTGGTAACCCTACCCTTAGCAAATTTTTTATAAACCTATTATAAACAATTAAAAAGTAAAAATTAAAATTGATGGAAATTTAATAACAGAAATCCAGTTAGTGTCATATGTAATGTATTCTTCTAAAAACTACAAACAATTGTAATTATTAAAACAATTGTTAAAATGACACTTTATATTGAAACTCTCGTCTTCGAACTCCTTGGCAATTCTTTACCAGGTAGAAGTGGCAAACTTCGGAAATAAAATTTGTTTTAAAGAGTTTCATATTAACGCACAAGTAACATGACTAATTTCAAAAACACTGTTTACCGACTCGGAATTCGCACTGCTGCTTTCATCAACTAAATATCACAATATTTTTTCAAACCTAGTAATAAGGGTATAGCTGTACACATTTCCATAGCGTGTTTCCTATTTATTGGCCCCTCAACAGCTTTTCAAACTCACCAAGAGTAACAGGAAAATATTTTTAAAAAATCAGGATAATTTTCTCGCATTTCTTGAATAAAATCATTAGTATGTCCAAGCCTTTCTCCAATGTTTTTCTCAAAAACAGACCGGACTTAATAGCGACGACTTTTCCGTTTTTTTAATAAAGAATATATTAAAAATGTCCTTATCTTTTGTAATTTTTTCTTTAGTTTTCTTTTTCTACATAACAACATTGCTGCAATTATTTTTTTATTTTCTTTCATTGTAATTTATACATAAATAAATATTACCAAAAAATCAGACAAAAGTTTGGTTACCACAAAAAAAAACATACACAACACTTTACGACTGCACGATAAAAGTTGCCCGTGTGGACGAGACATTTTTAACATAAATGGGCGTAATACGCCTACGCCGAAATTTTTCTTATCGTGTGGACTCACTCTCATTAGATCGAAGTGATCATAGGTATATTCTTTTGAGTAATTATCACTTTCAGTTCTGTCACTTGAAGTAATCATGATTACTTTGACCCAATGACAAGTAAATGCATATTCAAAAGAACATGAAGTTATTCCCTACTATGTCTATAAAGTTAGCAGTTTCACTTTGATCAGTGATAACTTACTCAAAAGAATACAGTCTAGCTGTCAACCCAACATGTTTATATCGATGGCTTCAAGCCGAATTAAAAGTGATAACTAATTTTAAACCTACCCGTTTATTTCGGTGATTTGAATCTGGTTTGAAAATTAATTTCCAGTTACTTTCACCAAACCAGCAGCAGGATTTCGTGTTATGTAGAATTCTACCCCTAGTTTTCTACTCTATCTCTATCCATTGGTTAAATAAAGAAGGAATCTCTATCGGCAAAAACGATAATAACGTTCGTTGCACGAATTTCATAAATAAAAGGCGAGTTCTTTTATTCCATCGATGATTTTGCGCACTAACCTAAAATCCATCAAACCGTTCTTAAAATTAAGTGATAAAAATGCGATTAATTATTAAACTATGCTTTTCTTTATCGATGAACGCATCAACAATCCATCGAATTAATCGGCTTCAGACCCAGGGGCCCTATCCTCGAACTGGGGAATGTTCATCACTCATATCCTCGTTCGCCCGGTGGAAGGCAAGCGAACGGTGAAACATGCGCAAATGAAATGTCAGCCGCTAAATGACATATTTAACGCACGGATTTCAAAAAATAAAATAGTATTAAAAATTTTTATTTTATTTTTGGTTCTTCAAAATAACTCGTCTTAAAAAAAATAATATGTTGACGAACCGTTTTTTTAAGACGTTTTATTTTTTGAATAAACAGTTGAAACGTTAATTAGATGGTACCCGATATTTTTAATATTTTCAAATTTTTTAATAAAATATCCTTAGAAAGTTGAATATGTCTCGCAAATATTCAACAAATTTTACAGACATATAAAATTATTACAGGAGATTCTGTTCATAATTCAACTGTATAAGCGTGATATTTAAAAATGTTTTTCTAGGGCCAGTTCTGCTTATGGATTTAACATAAATACTTGTATTTATAATAGCCGAGTATCTTGGTTTTAAACAGTTAAATCTAACAAAATTCTTTTCACGACACAACTTATAGTAAATTTGAGAAATCACAATTTGTAAGCTATCTGAAACTTATATTTAAATAAGTAACAAATTTTATATTTAAATTATGTTAACTACAGCACTTAACTTAAATAGACTGTGTTAAACACTATACCACACTACAATTAAATAGATATTATGATTATAATTTATCGGGACATATAAATATGAACCCTACAGACCAACGAATGTCCTTCAGCATAAAAACCTTATTTATGGTACATTTGATCTTCAAGCCTCTACAAATCTTTATAAAATAAAAAAAATATATATTAAAAATTGAATGTGAGATCCGCCAGTATCTAATGGACGTCTTCTGTCTAGCCTTTGGTTTTGGTCCCTGGTCATAAACAGTTTCTCTATCATTGTTCAAGTTTCAGGTTTTCTTTCAAATTTAGTTGTCAGGACAGAACATCTTGCAGTAAGAGGCTGGATATTTTGTAAATTCGTACAATAAATAACTGATTGGATAGTTTCCGTAGTAGATTGGGATGACGGCTTTTAGTCATACTACGTAGCGTTGTAATTTCCACCGTTTCAAGATTTATCAGTGCTGGTTTTCTGATATATCCCTTTTTCTTTATAAATTAGAATCTTAAAGTACTTGGTTCTTTGTATGCATTTTTGTTTAACAGTTCTAGAGTGTCAATTTAAGATAAATTTAACCCAGGTAAAGTAGAAATATTGTAATGGCAACCAATAACTTCATAAAAATAACAACAACAGCACTATTTTTTTACTTTTGATGATTAATTTAACGTACCAAAACTACTTTTTGCCTAAAATGGCAACCAAACATACTACGGACATTTTCGCTCTGACAGCTCAATTCAATCTGTCATCCATTTTATTTTTTGAAATTCTCGGGTTTTAGCACGTTCATATCTGGCCACATTTCCTTTTCAAGAATACGGCTTTTACTGTCAAAAAGTTCACATCGCCATTCACATCACCTTTCACATCACACTTTCGAGGATAGGGGCCCAGATGAATGCGATGAATAAGTAGTGGGGGAAAAATAAGTGTTATTTTTGGAGGTTATGTTTACTATCTGTCACTTAAAAAAACCGTTTGTCACTATTTTTGAAAAGTTGTTATATAGAAAAGACCTTTTTTTTGTAAAAATTACGGATTTCTTCTATTAAATCTGACCTACGCGACCAAACATTTCAGATTATAATGTATGAAGACACTTAAAATGAGGTTTTTTAGCCCATAATTTTATATTAATGTAAATATGCTGAAGAACAAACTTCCAAATAATATATTTAAAAAATATTTATTTATGGGTTTTTAAGGTTAGGTTTTTAGAAAAATGTTGTGTCAGTTAGGAACATAGACGTAGAATAAACTAATTATTACTTAATCAAAATGTAATTTTATTTAATTTCTACTACGTCTATGGTTAGGAATGAGCATTCTTAAATTCGACAAAATTGCATTGAAAATTCATTTATGACGTCACAAGAACCAATTGGCTTAATTCAGCGCTTTTTTATCGATGGAATAAAAGAACTCGTGTGAAAAAATGGATGATAATTTATAACAGAGCTGGGCACAAAGTAATCTTGGAAACAATGAAATTTTGATGCTTTATTTTGTTGATAATCCTGATACACGTCAAATTAACCGTCAAATAAGTTCTGTCGTTTATGGACCACAGATTAAAGGGCTATTATTTTGAGTCATTATCACTTTCAGTTCGATCCCTTGAAGTAATCATGATCACATCGACGAAAAACAGATAAATGCATATTCAAAAGAACATGAAGTTACCAGTTTCACTTTTTTCACTTTAATCATTTGATAATTAAAAAAAGGCAGAGGATGCCACTTCATTATGGCTGTATTCTTTAGAGTAATTATCAATTGATCAAAGTGAAAAAAGTGAAACTGATAACTTTATGTTCTATTGAATATGCATTTACTTGTCATTGGTTCGAAGTGATCATGATTACTTCAAGTGACAAACTGAAAATGATAATTAATGAAAATAATACACCTATTTTTATTTAAGGTATATTCTTTTGAGTAATGATCATTTTCAGTTCTGTCACTTGAAGTAATCATGATCACTTCGACCCAATGACAAAAGAACATGAAGTTATCAGTTTCACTTTTTTCACTTTGATCAGAAATAATTTACTCAAAAGATACAACCTTAGAGTGAGTCCACACGATACCAAAAATTTCGGCGTAGGCGTATTACGCCCATTTATGTTAAAAATGTCTCGTCCACACGGGAACTTTTATCGTGCAGTCGTAATGTTTTTTTTTGTGGTAACCTAACTTTTTCTGATTTTTTGGTAATATTTATTTATGTATAAATTAAAATGAAAGAAAATAAAAAAAATAATTGCAGCAATGTTGTTATGTAGAAAAAGAAAACTAAAGAAAAAATTACAAAAGATAAGGATATTATTAATATATTCTTTATTAAAAAAACGGAAAAGTCGTCGCTACTAGGTCCGATCTGTTTTTGAGAAAAACATTGGAGAAAGGCTTGGACATTCTAATGATTTAATTCAAGAAATGCGTGAAAATGATCCTGATTTTTTTAAAATATTTTCCTGTTACTCTTGTTGAGTTTGAAAAGCTGTTGTTGGGCCAATAATTAGGAAACACGCTATGGAAATGTGTACAGCTATACACCTATTACTAGGTTTGAAAAAACATTGTGATATTTAGCTGATGAAATCAGCATGTGAAAGCAACAGTGCGAATTCCGAGTCGGTAAACAGTGTTTTTGAAATTAGTCATGTTACTTGTGCAATAATATGAGACTCTAAAACAAGTTTTATTTCCGAAGTTTGCCACTTCTGCCTGGTAAAGAATTGCCAAGGAGTTCAAAAACGAGAGTTTCAATATAAAGTGTCATTTTAACAATCGTTTTAATAATTACAATTGTTTGTAGTTTTTCGAAGAATATATTACATATGACACTAACTGGATTTCTGTTATTAAATTTAAATAAATAAATAAATAAATAAATAAATGCTTTATTAACGGTCAAGCCATTTAAAAATTTACAACTACAAACAAGTTTCCAAATAGATAAAAAAAAACAATAGTAAACAATAAACAAATAAATCCAAAGCATCCCGTAAAACTACAGTAAGCTCACATTTAAGACTACATAAAGAACAATGAGAAGTAAAAAATTTGGACTATAGATTACGCTTTAAAAAATTTTTAAAACTATTTAAGGACATGTTAAAAATATCCAAATCAACGTGATCACGGGATAATTCATTAGCTAAAGTGCACATTCTATTTAGTGGTGCATAGGTGGAATAGTTGGTTTTATGAACATCCACAGAGAACACTTCAACCCATCGACTACTTCTCTGAGGCACATTGAAACCAATACGCATTAGTAGTTCTGGAGAATTTATTATACTATTAACGATTTTAAATAGATAAAGCAAGTCAATGTATTCCCTGCGATGTTCAAGAGGCTTCAAATTTAATTGGAGTAGTAAATGAGGGTAGTTGATATTCTCTTTAGGAACACCTAGTTTATACGCTACAAATCTCAAAAAGCGCTTCTGCACCCTTTCTAGCTCCAATTTGTGTACATTGTAGAAAGGTGACCATATTGGTGAGGCATACTCTAATATAGAACGCACAACACTGCAATAAACATTTTTAAGACAAATAACATCATTGAAGTCAGACAAATTTCGTGTAACAAACCCCACTAATTTCATTCCCTTATTAGTGATATTATGTATATGTTCTTTAAAAGTTAACTTACTATCCAATATTACACCAACATCAGATATAGAATCGGTCAATTCCACAGATACACCGTTAATCTTATAATTGTACTCAATTAAAGTCTTCTTTCTACAGAACCGCACTGTCTTGCACTTTCCAATGTTAAGGTACAATCTATTAGTAGTACACCATACGCTAAATGCATCCAAATCAGACTGCAAATCAATGCAATCTTGCAAAGATCTAATGCACTTAAAAAATTTTAAATCATCAGCGAAAAGCAGTGCCGTTCCATGTGAAAAAGACTTGACGACATCATTCAAAAACAAGTTGAACAGAAGAGGGGCCAAATGCGCACCCTGAGGAACCCCAGATTGTACCCTAATTTCACGCGACAAGTAGTTCTTATATCGTACAATTTGTATTCTCCCAGTAAGATAGCTTCGCATCCACGAAAGGAGCGGATCTTGAATACCAATAGATTTCAGTTTAGTTAAAAGACAAGTATGATTCACTGTGTCAAACGCCTTGGAAAAATCAGTATATATAGCATCAACCTGGCAACGATCCTCCAAAGCACATAGCAAAAAGTCAACATAAATCAAAAGATTTGTAACTGTGGACTTCCCCTTACAGAAACCATGTTGTTCCGGAACTATATAATTGCCAAAAACAGTTGTTAATTCATCAGTTAAAAGAGAATCGAATATTTTTGAAAGTATGGAACATTTAGAAATTGGCCTATAATTTTCTATATGTGCTCTATTTGAATTCTTATATATAGGGTAAACATAACCCCTCTTCCACTCATCAGGAAAAATCCCACTTTGAAGGGACAAATTATATAATTTACTCAAAATAAGTGAAAAGATACATTGGCATTGTTTTAAAAAGAACACTGTTATATTATCAGGACCAGAGCCTAAGTTGTCTTTTAATGTGTTTATCTTATTAAAAACATCAGTGGGTGAAAATGTACACGTTGAAAAATTTATATTAGAGTCACAATAAAAGTCAAAAGCTGCCCCAGGATCGCGATCATATATATATGAAGATGAAAAATGATCGGCAAATAAGTTCACTATCGAATTTGGGTCGTCGCTAGTTGTATCGTTATATGACATTGTACCTGGAAGAGTGTAACCACCCTTCTTCATTTTTACATACTTCCAAAACTCTTTCTTTTCACCACCCAATAATCTTTGCAGGGAAGAAATGTATTCTTCATAATTCAACCTAGATACAATCTTACATTGAGACCTTAAGTTTGAGAATAACACATAATCAGTCTTAGAGTTAGTAGTCTTAAATCGTTTATGAGCAATCTTTTTATTAAATATCAATTCTTTAAGCTCAGAACTAAACCAATTAGGAAACTTTGGATTCTTTGATCGCAATTTGGGAACAAAACACTCAATAGCGTAATTTACATACTGATAAAAATAGTCTACAGCAATATTTATATCTAAGTCCTGAAATAGTACGTCCCAGGAAATCCCACCTAAAAAATCATTAATATACTGATAATTTGCATTTTTAAAGTCATAATAAAAACTATCATAGTCCAATAAATCTTGTCCATTGGCATAATCCACTTGAAAACACAAGGCAGGGTGATAACTATCACAGGGTACCAGAGGGTTCCGTACTAACTGAACTACAGTATTACAGTCATTAAAGATTAAATCAAGAAAATTGCCATTGCAGTTGGCGATTGTATTTGTTTGATAAAGATTATAAAAAGCAGTCAAGTCACTCAAGACCTGAGCACGATTAGTAATATTACCCAGACACTTAGTTCCATAGTCATCATTCACCCACACCGTATTAGGTAAATTAAAATCACCACAGATAATCAGACGATCATAAGTAGTTTCAGTTAAAATTGTCTCAACAGATGAACAAAATTCCTCAAAGGATTCAAAAGAAGAGTTCGGTGGTAAATAAACGGCCACGACAATAAGTTTAAAGTTGCCTCTGGTCAACTGTAAAATTAAATGTTCAGTATGTCTAACCGCATTTGAAAACTCCAGTGCCGAATATCCACTATGGACAGCAATAAGAACACCTCCACCCCTCTTACAATCACTTGTCAGTTCAGATCGATCATTGCGAAACACTTGGTAATTATAAAATTCTAATTCACTATTTGATATTTCTGCCGTGAGCCAAGTTTCTGTAAATATAAGTATATCATAGGTATCAATGTTGAGGTTTATTATTAGATTCTTTAGTTTGTCACGTGATCGAATACTACGAACATTCTGGTAATAGACTGTTAGTGCCCTTAGCCGTTTTGGATCAGTCTCTCTATCATGGCTACGACCATTATTAAGTATTCTTACTTGTGATTCTGGGGTTGTTGGTTCGGAATTCTCATAAAGTAATATTTCAAGCTGATTCTTCTTAGTAGTAACTCCGGCGTCCTTGTTCCCGTATGGATTGGCGATTGTATCTGGAATGGTTATTTGACTGCTTCCGAAAAAAATTAAATTTCTTAACCACAATGTCTTGAGGCCAATTTGATTTATTCAACATTGAGTCTTGCAGCGATGGGTCAGTGTCAATTCTAAAGCTGCTGTAATCACCAGACTTAACTATTTGCTGCACAATATTGTAGTTGCTTATGTTGCCAAACTTTGCACACAAATACTCCGAAAGATCCTCTTTAGTTATACTAGGGTCAAGGTTACTAACAAAAATTGATGTTTTAGGAGTGCGCTTAGCAGCAATTATTTTACAGTTCTGTTTTTCCTGCTCAGAATCACAATGGTTGACCTCGGTAATACTCTGCTCAGATGTGTCTTTCCGAATCTTAGAAGAACTGGTCAACTCTTTATGTGAGGACCTATTAAGAGCCAATTTAGAAATATCGGCCTGTAATTTGTTAATCTGGGCCTGTAGATTATCACACTTTAAACTCAATTCTTTACGGATGTTCTGAAGCTGCTGAACATCATTCAACTCATCCCTTGGTTTAAGAAGTGAAGGGTTTGTCTTTGAGTATAACTTAATCACCTCAATATTGGTATCTTTTAAGTTAATGAATGAGGTATTAATTTCCTCCATTTTTGTGATAATAGTGTTATTTTCTGTTTTTATTGTGGTTACGGATTTGTATGTGTTGTCCAACAATTTCATAAGTTTTTCCGTTTTTTCTTCATTTCGGTTGCATTTGCTTTTTATCTCGTCCATGAACTTTTTCAATCTTTCATCCAACCCATCAGATGCTTTCCCAACGCCCTCTCGTGTACAGTCCTTACAATGAAATCTGACACAAGGCGATCTCTTTTTTTTTCCATCAATGTTAATTTTTACTTTTTAATTGTTTATAATAGGTTTATATAAAATTTGCTAAGGGTAGGGTTACTAGATGACAGGAATTTTCCTGACATGTCTGAAATTTTAGCCCCTTGTTAGGAAGAAACAGGAAAAAACTGCAATTGTCAGTATTTTTTTGAAAATAAAAGAGGAAAATATAAGTAATGAAAAAATATTTATTAATCATTCTAGTGAGAAAAAATAAATTGATTAAACGTTAACAAAATGAGTGAATTGTTAATTTAGTATATTAATAAATTTAGTTTCATACTTTTTATTGCTTGATGTTTCGTTTGGCAATTGCTGGACTTTTATAACCATTTACATGATATGTTCTTTAAGCAAAATTGTGTCTAGAATAGAACCTTAACACAAGACATTGTTGTAAACCAACTATTACTACAAATTATTAATTATTAAATTACTATATATATTATTAAGTTACTCTTATGGATTAATAGATAATTATAGTCTAATATTTAATACTCCCTTAAGAAACAGTTATATCTGAAGTAAATTTATGTTCTAATAGGCTCAAACAAAAGCATGCCTGAATCTCCGAGACTCTAAAACTTTACTTTTTACAGAGACCATTAGTTTTGTTCATATTGTCATCGTCCCATAAATACACACTTTTTCATTTCAGTAATCATGTAAATAAATAGTTATAAGTTATATTTGTTAGTACGCCTATCACTGTAAAATATGTAATTTAGATTCAGAATAGAATATAACTAGGACATGAACATTGAAACGAGAGGAACTAAAATCAAAAAACTACAATAGTAACATTAAATTAGTAAGAACAAAAACTGTTGTTACCTCATGATTTAGTGAACATTATAATAAAATATTAAAAAAGTAATATTAGAAGGTTTATTTGAATTCATCGAAACCAGTGATAAACTAAAAGCAGAACTAGCAAAGTTATAACATTAGTGGCAGCGAAAGGCAAAGCTTATAACAATATCGACAGTCTATGTCTCTCCTTAGTCCACTACGCTCCCATTAATGAGAAGATTCACTCGATATTGGCATTTGATGCTTTGATTGCAAAAATTTTGAAAATCTCACTGCCTTAACATACAACATTCAGATAAAATGTCCGGATATTTACAGAAACATTAGGGATATTGTCAGGAAATCTCATTATTTGATCTGGTAACCATAGCTAAGGGCATGTCTGTGGATTAGCGTTTCGATATCACAGATTGTCGTTGAATAGAAATTTTATTATATAATGGCCTTTATTTCATAAGCTTTAATTTATATAACGAATACCTGTATTATTGCAATTGTTATAAAATTAATAAAAAAATGAACAAAAATCGTTTTTTTTTTTGAGGACCAAGCAGTAATGATCTTCGGTAACAAGCATTTTTAATAAATTAAAACAATTTAATATAATTCATAAATATCTATTATTTCAAAACTCGCTAAATAAAATATATAAATAAAACAACAAAGTTTAAAAAAAAACATAGGTTATGTTTTCATACAAAATATTGAAAATAAACAGTCTCCACCATTTTTAAAGCAGTCCGCTGAAAAGTTCAACATGATTTGGCGTAATGACCTTGGAAAAGGCGGATTTAGGCGGGAAATCTTCGGTCTTTGTCTTTTTTTAAATCTAACAAATCACATTGCTTGAAATTTGACATATGTCTTATTACGCTACGCTGCCGCCGAAATTTTTGGTATCGTGTGGACTCACTCTTACCTTACCTATAAGGGCGAGTCCACACGACGAAAAATTTGAGCGTAGACGTATTACGCGCTTTTGTATTAAAAATTTATCGTCCACACGGGACATTTCATTACGCTGTGATAAAGGCATAGACGTAGAAGAAATTAAATAAAATTACATTTTATTTAATCTAGACTGCGGATCCTGTACAAAAATGTAGGCTCACGCTTAAAAAGAGATGGAGCGTTTTCGCGCAACGGAATTTTCCTTCTATGGGCGGAGCTAAGTACGATTCCCCTCTCGCCTGAGCGCCAGATCCCTACCAAAAAGTGAAATTAAATGGACCAATTAGAAGCATTCTGCCTATTTGTTGAATTATGAGGTATTTTCTCGTGGGGAACCTGGTTTAAAACATGTGGTAGATCTTTTTTGAAAAACTTTTGAAATGACGTTACTATTTCCGAACGCGCGAATACTAGAATGACGAAGTGCACATGCTCACTTATTTGGAAGCATGTCTATAATTGTTTCAAAATATGTGCAAACAATTTTAATGTGACGTCATTACTTCATCGCCAAAATGCACCCATTTTAAAATTTCTTGAATCTGGTCGAAATAAATTGACGGCGACAAAACAGCTGTATTATGGATTGTCAAAATTGTGCCGCCGTGGTTCGTTTTAGTTTGAAAGAAGTTTATTGAGTAATTTATTATTTGTTTGTGTTTAACATAGTGAAAAACCTGTTGGATATTAATGGGATACTTTACTTACGTTTAGGTAAGTACTTATTATTTAATTTTATTTTTGAAGTATTCATGGCAAACATATTTGTTTTGAAGTTTTTTAAACAGGCGGCGTTCATATTTTGTGGCGTATATTTTAGAAAAAAGTTTTGCTGTAAAAATATTTAAGCAGTATTTTTATCATAACAGAACTTAATTATAAGACTGCAGTAATAATTTTAAGTAGTTGCCTATTAAAGGATTCAAAAGTTAATCTATTGTTGGAAATAAGAGTTGACAGTTTTAAGTTTCCAATTAAAATATAAATTTTTACATACAATACGTTATTTTAATATAGAACTTTAAAATGTTAGTCTAGTTCTGACTGGATGATTTTAATAGTGGTCATGAGGGTTAAAATGCTCAATAAGCATTATTAACAGTCATGTTAATAGAACCGAGCTGACAAAAACTATTAGGTGATACATATTCTAGTTTTTGCATGCTATTACCTATGTATTTCATAATTAGGCTTTATTTTTTATTTGTTGTAGATGTAATGACTTATCAGTAAAGAATTTAGCCCAGATATTTCACAATAAAATTATATAAGTTGCCTGGTGTTGTAATTATCATTACCTTTAAAAATTTTTTTTCCTAATTCTCTATTGCATTATCTTAATTGTCTCTCATACTATTTTAGTAATCTAGTTTTTTTAACATGTCTAGATTTATAGTAGCTCTTCCTAGAACTGTAAAATCTTAGATATCATGGATGGAATTTAAATAAATTAAAGACAAAATAACATTATACTATCAAGTAATCAAGTGTGTAATGTTTTAGATATTATGATTGAAAAAAATGGATTGCATGATTTATAAAGTTTCTCTATATTATAAAACAAAATCCAGTTATACATTTTGGGCAACAATCGTAAAAAGTCAGAAATAATTTCAACATTGCAGGCCTTTCTCATTTTTGTGATATTTTGAATGTAATTAACTAAAAACTTCTTGGGCTGATTATTTTCTTGTCTCTTATAGGTTAACAAAGAATAGATATTGTGTCTGAATAAACACTTGCTGGTTATATCCTGAGGTAAAGAAATCTTTTCATTTTAATTGCATATGTCATGCCCTTTGGATTAAAACTGATACACTGTAACACTAAGAGGAAGGATGTCATTAAAATGTGGAGCTATTTCTAGCCTTAACCTTGGGCTCAACGTAAAACAAAGAAAATCTTTGTTATTACAAAGAGGAGTTCAAGCTGAACTGTAAGTTTTGATTTCCTTCTTTTAATTGTTATATACAAAAGCAACTTATAAGTATTTATATATGATTCTTTCTGTCTCAAGTCAGTATCTATTTCAAGAGCGTGGTTTTGTAAAATTGAAACTTTAAGGTAGCACTTTTCGAGTTCAAGAAATTATACCATGTAGATTAGTGAATACTATCCAAATAAATAACTAAAGAGCACTTCCTAGCTACTGTGTATAGACATTTATGTCAGAAGAGCATAAGTAAAACTCACAGGCTTAAGTCAAGTTGCAATAATTTGTTGATCTAATAGCATGAAAAAATGTGTCTTCGGTATATCACTTTATATTTGCTTTTAACCATTTATTTGTTTTTTCTAACTTATAAAAAACAATAATGTACTAACATTTAAAAAAAAATAACACCTTGCACTACTTGATATTTTATCAAACTTTTTTCCTGATTTTTGTACAAGAACAAAATCCTATTATAAAATACAAATACTACAATATTTACAACAATAAATTCAATTCAGTCTTAAGTTTTTTATAATCCATATTGAAAACATCTACATTATTATGGATGCTATTGTATATCTTACATATGTTATACAAAGGTGAAGCCAATTGAAGGTTACTATGGGCAACATCTGTCAAGTAAAATGTAACTGGATCCCTAGTATGATAGACTGGGACATTTATATTCAGGTTTGCAAAGAACAATTTCACTTCATCAGCAAAAAGCAGCAGCTGGGACTTTCAAACCTCTTTCACTGAATCATTGATAAATAGTAGAAATAAAAGAAAACACAGATTAGATACCTGAGGAATAACAGATAATGCAACAAAACTGCACAAGCTACAACGCTTGACCGGCAAATAGTGATTGGCTAAGTAACTTTTCAGCTCAGAAACTATTAGGTTACGGTCAACTCTATCAAAGACCTTTGCAAGATCTATGTACACCGTTATCAACTTGAACACCTTCCGCCAAGTCATCTGAGGGGTACTCAACAAAATTTATAAGATTTCCCACTGCTGATCGACCTTCTAGAAAGGCATATTGATAATTAGAAATTTTTTCTTTTACATGAAAATTTATTCTTTTGGTAATTATATTTTCAAATATGATAGCAATACTTGGCTTTCATTGATAAATTGAAAATGTGTAGCAATCGTTGAATTAACTAGTCTCTGCATCCCTTTAAAAAGAATCTTAGTATTCCATCTGGAACTAGTGTTTACTTATTTTTCATGCTGTTATAAGGTTCAAGAAGTTCCTTTTGAGATATAGTTAATTGATTAAACAGTTTCCCTTGATCCTATCATACGTAACCAAGTATAAAGCTCAGAATAAAAGTGATTTTCATTACTAATTCCATGATCTGTAACATTTTTTTAAAAAGATAACAACCTGTATAAATCTTATATAAATAAATATCCAGGTTAAATATCATACAAGGAAATATGTAATGGTGGTTTTTCAAATAGAACAATAAAATGTAACACTCTGTTTTAAAAATACTAGTAAATTATATTCATCGAAAATCATGTTTGGTTTAAAAAACATATTTTGACCTCAATTTTAACAATTAGCTGTTAAACTTATGATTCAAGTTTATATTGAAAAAGATCTTTTATCAAATGTATGCAACTAATTTTCATTTTTATTATAGGATTTTGTTGCCAGGAGGTGCAGTTGAAATTAAAATAGTAGCTTCTCTGAGTGGAACAGACAGAATCTAGAAGACTTAATTTTTTTGATATAATGTTAAAACAGTTGTAGTTGTCGAGAACTTTTCTTATTAATAATTCAAAAATTATTTTTTCTTTTTTGTGGGAAGAAAATATGTTATGACTTATTGTGATCTGTATGTCATTTTTCACTCTAGCAAGAGTTTTATTGAATAAATGCTACAATTATTACCTATAAAGTTCTTATTTTGCAAATATCACCAGAAAATAACAGTTCACTGAATACAATCTATTATTCTTATATATTGTTTTAAAATAAATTTTTGTGTTATATTCAGTCTATTCAGAACATTACTGTACAACCCACTCCAGACCAAAATTCCATAGTGAATCAAGACCCTTATATGATAAGAAATCTCAAACAAAATTTCTTTAAGGATATAGAATTTGTAGATTAAAAAATTAATACCACTTTCTACAGTATTGTAAATCTTTCTAACTTTCAGTTCTATTATGTTTGTCCTTTTTTTGCAGTACTGTCCAAGTACTGGAACTAATATACTAATGAAATAACAGTATGAACTCAAAAGAAACAGTATATTACAGAAAATTTATAATGAAATACAATACGCAACCATTTCTTAACTTTAAAAATTTATGTATATATATATATATATATATATATATATATATATATATATATATATATATATATATGAAGGTAACAAAGTTCTGTGAATTTATGTATATAAGATACCCTAAGACCTAAACTATTTTTAAAGTTCATGTGAAACAAAAAAAAATAAGACCTACAACTTATGTGCATTATTTTATAAGTTAACATATATGAATAACCATATTATTTGTGGCTTTTTGTAAATGTACTGGATCAAATGGATAGACCTATTTAATACCAGCAATTTCAAATTCATAATTTTTAGGATGTATTTCAAGATAACTGGAAAAAATTCCATGTCTGTTGACAGGGCGTGTATATTTAGACCTATAATATATAATTTTTTTACACATTCTTCTAAGATCAAAATGATTTCATTACCTTTTAGGGGTGTATTTACAAAAAAAAAAGTTGACAGTGGTCTGTCTCCCTAGCCATTATATCAAATACGTTTTAGGTCCAATTTTTTTTTCTCATTACCAAAATCATATAAAGCAATAATTTCATCTCTGTTTATATTATAAATGTATAATGTAATTTAATTTTTTTTTTGTTGTAATAATAAATAATAATAATTATAATATTAGTTTGCTTTGATGGCCATCTCATGTATACATAACATACAATATATGTCCAATTCATACACTGAAGCAATTTATGATGTTATGCTTTAAATGCAGCATTGTTGTTAATGCCAGGGCGAAACATTTTTTTAGTCATATGATGTCACCCATAATTGTTGTGGATCTTTTTTTTCACACTTCATTTGAGGTTTTGGGTGAAAGTCAGTCTTCATTATAAAGGGGTATTTGTGCAATAAAATCCAACCTATTTGCTTTTACACTTCATCAGTATGAGCTCCACCTAAAATATGCAACATATCACTTTTAAAATAAACATATTTATTTAAAAAAAATCAATTTAAATATTCTTTCCAATCACAGAACAATCAGAAACCAGTCCTTGTCAATTAAATTGTCTAACACCAGTTGGCAATCTGTTGACTAACTATTATTGTTAATTATGATTTATGTACGAACAAATCTAATATTTGTGCTGAGTGAAATATAACAGGCATTTTTTGTATGTACAAATTCAACTGAAATTATATTTTAATTTGACAGGAAAATTATGTCTTAACATATTTCAGCAATAATTTTTTGGCAACATTATTATTACAATTATTTACTCGCCTGTATTTTCTTTATCATCTAATAATAAAAGAAAAAGTTCCCTTATACTTGATAGTGGATCAGAAACAACAGAACGTTTCCAATATGGACTTTCCTTAACTGTAATAAGATATATGGTGAATAAATTTTATATTTGAATAAAAAATATACTTTCATAATAGCAGAAATATTTTTAACATTTTTTTATATACTCTTAGGGAGCATATTGAATGTATTTTTTTTTCTATGAAATAATAGTCAAATTTATGAGTTTATGTATGGATAAAACAAATAATTAGAAGTAGTTTATTTAAAAAAAAAAAATTATCTTCTGTGTAGATTTATTAACAGTAAAGTGATGCTGTTTTTTTTATTTTGTTTTTATTTCATGGGACAAATGGAACAAGATCAGAAATAAAGATTGTTATTATTATTATTAGTAACAAATAAATATTTAAACTTTTGTGGCTGTGTCTTTTTAGTATTAGTAATTTGGGTAATTACACGAACTAGTGGAAACACCGAATTTTTCGCTAATTTTTTGCATATCCGCTATTTGGGATCGTAAAATATGAATCTGAAGTTTTCTTTTGGCAGTCGCATATAATTTTCCCAAAAAATACTTTCAATTTCATATTGTATTTTCTTAACTTTTTCTTGGAATAATCACACTTGCACTAAAACACAATTGAACATTTTGGATAAGGATAAATATGAAATTTAGTTAAAATAATATAGCGGAAAACACTAAAAATCAAGCTGAAACGAAACGTGAAGGACTTTGAATTTTGCAGTAAAATTGGTACTTTGTGATTTTTAACGACCATCAAATTGCACTTGTCTGAACAGCAACTCGCTCCATTTATTCTTTTAATCACAAAACTGAATATTAAGTAAAGAACCAGTTGACTATTAAAAAGAGAGTACATAAAGTCGAAATTAGAGAAACTGTTCTGAAATTGTTTGGCGTAAGGCAAATTTTCCACAAATTAAGGGATGTACTATATATTTCTTTTATACATAGAACAAATCTATCCTCCCTCAAACAGTAAGTATGAGCCAGGTTAGTTCAGATTTCTACAGTATTTATGTACGTAAAAATGGCTTATAAAAAGCAAGACAAAATAAAAACCAAAATCTAAACTGGTTATTAGGGTGCGTCTGTCTCTCTTCCTATCAATCTGATGCATCTTTTTATTACATTCTCGATCATAGGATTTATTGTCAAAAAACATGCAACAAGGATGAACTACACGTCAACATTGCATTTGTCTGGCGATATGGCCTACACTTGTTTGCTTTTTTTATTCTGCTCAATTTTTATTATTTTCAACTATATGATAATAGACTGTTATGTAGTTTTATATAAACTGTGTTATAGTTCAGAATGTGTAAATGTGTTTTAATGAGAGGGGGAAAATTTAAAGAATAGTTCAAAAAACGTATGAAAGGGAAAATATTTTTTTGGATAAACTATGTGCAACTGCCAAAAAACAACTTCAGATTCATGTTCTATGACCCCAATGTGGGTATGCAAAAGATCAGAGAAAAATTCAGTGTTTCCACTATATCAAATAATTACTGTAATTTGTTTCAAGAATTTTTTTTCATACAAAAAGAACCTGTGCAAAAAGAAAAATAGTAATATCATGGCAATCAAAATTTAATGAATAGAAGACCTATATACATACCAGTATATGTCAAAAATCTGGTAGGTGTTCCCTCAAATGACCCATCAGTTGAGACAAAAGAGATAATTGTACAAGCTGGGAATATGATAGGTACAGTATTGGCAAACCATATTGTAGGAATATTACTCATGACTTTGTTTCTATTCTCAAAATCACATACTAAATTTGAAAAACATCTCTAGGGTCTTTTTCAAGTAAACCTTGTCTGGAGCAAACCAAATTTTGCACCTAAAAAAAAGAGTCTAATTTTAGCCACACATTTTGTTAAAAATAAATGCTAATTATAAAAAACGTACATGAAAAATGCTTTCAAACATAACTATATAAGTAGTTAACTTTATTATACAAGAAAAAAAGGCTTTTAAATTACAAGCCTTGATTAGACCAAAACAAATACAAATTATTGATAGGCGGGTTTTAATATTAGGAAAACCTGTTCTTGCAAATATGAAATAACGTGTGGACTTACCTGAAGTATCATGTAACGGCAACTTGAAAAAAATTTAATTCCTTGGCCTTTCCTCGATTTGCATTGAGGTCCAATGCATGATTTGTCTTTTTCCTGTAGTATTTTTACATTAAGTAACAAGTTTTATTACAGAAAATTAACGCAAAAGAACTAAAATTTAAAATTAATACGTTTCTCATTACCCGATCACTGACAACCAAAAAATACAGCTGGCAACTGTCAAATCGTTTTTGCGAAAATGATTCTATCCCCTCTTAGAGGGGAATCACGTCTACGCAGCCTCTTGGCTCCGCCTATAGAAAGAAAGGTCCGTTGCGCGAAAGCGCCCCATCTCTTTTTAAGCGTGAGCCAACTTTCTCCGTAAGGGTCCGCAGTCTAGATTAAATAAAATGTAATTTTATTTAATTTCTTCTACGTCTATGGATAAAGGGTGTGGCTTTTTCGTCTTAACCTAACTTTTATCAGGGTTTTTGTTTATATTTTATCTAAAAATTAAAATGAAGCAAAATAAAACATTAATTGCGGCAGTATTTTAATCTAGAAAAAAGTTACAAAATGTAAGGAGAATATTGATATATTCTTTATTAAAAAAACAGAAAAGTCGTCGCTACTGGGTCCGGTCTGTATTTGAGGAAAACATTGGAGAAAAGCTTGGACATACTAATAATTTAATTCAAGAAATGTGAAAAAATGATCCTGATTTTTTAAAAATATTTTTCTGTTACTATTGGTGAATTTGAAGAACTCTTTTCTGTTTTTGGGCCAATAATTAGGAAACACGATATGGAAAAGTGTACAGCTATACCCTTATTACTAGGTTAGAAATAACATTGTGATATTTAGCTGATGAAATCAGCATGTGCAGTGCTGTGTATACCGTAGTAGATGCAGCAGTGTTTGTGCTCTTTCGTTTCAAAAGCTGCGTTGGAGAACAGATCTAAGAGGTTTTTATTACTTATTCATACTAACAACTTTGATTTGTGCATTGCTTAATTTTGAATAATAGCTTAATTTTGATAGTTAACTGATTAAATTAATCTTAAACTAGCTTGTAAGTTAATCTGCAAAATGGATGATGAGGGGGGAGGGGGTTCGGAGCCTCCTAACCTAAATAACGGTAGAAAAAAACTTAAAGATAACGATTGGCTTCAAAAAACTGAAATTGTTAAAATTGACACACAAAACGAACAAAAAAAAGATCGAAAGGACATTTTTTACTCGGAATCCGATTTCGGGCCATACATTGTTTATCTGGAATCTTCAAATATTCCTGATATTAAGGTTGGGTCATTTAATAGTATTAAGATTGCTAGAGAAATTTTTAATTTACAATTAAAAGATGTTAAAAAAATTAACAGTAAGGGGCTAAACCATATTGCTATCGAATTCTTAAAGGCACAAGCGGCTAATTCTTTTGTTAAAAATAAAACTTTATTAGATAAAGGTTATAAAATATATATTCCTTTTAATTTTGTCACATGTAAGGGGATTGTAAGACAGTTGGATATTGATATTGATGAGGAGGAACTATTAAGATGCTGTAAGACTGAACAAAACGAGACTGAAATTTTAAGTATTAAAAGACTGAATAGAAAAGTAATTATAAACAATAAAGTGACATACGAACCTACGGGTACGGCCTTATTTACTTTTAAGGGGGTAATTTTACCTAAAGTGGTATATTTTTATGGTTTGCCAAAACTAGTCAATGTGTATATAGCTCCAGTAACTCAATGTTATAAGTGTCTAAGATACGGTCATACGAAAAATAATTGTAAAGGGAAAGAGAGATGTATAACTTGTGGGGATTTAAAACACTCTGATGAAAAAATTTATTGTTTTACTGTCCAGATTGTAAACATAATATTGTTGATCATGATAAAGGTTATTATACTGATATGAATATTCAAAAATTACAAGAAGAGATAACTATTCTTAAAAAAAAGTTAGAAGAGAAAACCACAAAGTATGAAGGGAAAATCAGTGAGCTAAATAATGAAATAGAAAAACTCACAAAACAAAATACCAAAAGGAATGCCCATGTTGGAAAAATGTCAAAAAGAGCAGATGATTTTATAGACGACGTATCTAATGTTGAAAAGAATATAGAGCAATATAGAATTACAATCAATGAATTAAATAAGGAAATACTTGCCTTAAAAGAGGAAAGACAGATATGGGAAGAACGAAACAGTGAAAACTTGGAAAAATTAAAAAAAGCTGAAGATGAATTGAGAGAACTTCATTCAATGAATAAAGGCATGATCACATCGATTGAAGTTTTAACAATGGATAATGAGGTCTATTCTAATGAAATAAGGAAGCTGCGTGATGAAATTCTTAAAACTAGGAATGACAGTTTTAATAACATAAGTTGTGATGTCCCGTGTGTTGATCAGAAATTTTGTGACAATATAGGGCATAAGCATAGTGTTGGCAGTCAATTCCCTGACATTCAGCTAAATGTGGAGTTAGACAACTATAACTTTAATTTAAGTGGTAGCTGTAGTAAATTAGAAAATAGTGCAATGCCTAAAATTCTGATTCTTGGTGATGAGAACTGTAAGGGTTGGGGACGTGGATATAGCAATAACCAAAAACTCAACACGTATAAGATACAAACTATTACAAAGCCAGGATGTAATTATATTAATATTATTGAGAATGTAGATATGTTAGTTAAAGATTTTGGTAATCTAGATTATGTTGTAATTTGTGGTGGATATAATGATTTAAGTTGTGGTAAAGTTCCAAAAATCAAAGATATTTGGAACAAGTTAAAGATGTGTTCCCATACTAATGTAATAGTTTGTTCTGTGCCCAATTTATATAAAGATGAAAATAATACTTTAACGCACAAATTTAATCTCAAATTTCAAAGGTTTATAGACAGGGAAAACTATTTTGTTAAAAATAATATTTCTTTTATAGATATTAATGGTTTTTCTGGTTTTAAAGATAGAAATACAACCATTATTAATAAAATTGTTAATTGTATAAGTAATGTCAGCTTCTTTCCTAAAAAGTCAAACCTTGTATTCATTGACACAGTGACGGATCTCTCAACGTCATATAATAGTGAGACATTGGTGGTAAGTCGGGCCCAAGACCGAAATGACGTTCTGACCGATAGGGTTATTAGTTCAGAATCAAGGAGTGATAATAAAACAGATTCTTTTTTAGAAACACTTTCACCCCCAATACTGGTGGAAGATTAACGTTGATTAGTGTTAATACATAATGTCTCACAAACAAATTAACCGACATTGAAATTCTTACCCATGAATGTAAGCCGGATATCTTGTGTATTACAGAACATTGGGCAAACTTATTTAATATAGAATTTATGAAAATAAATAACTACTGTCAGATGGCCTACTCGTGTAGAGCACCACAAAAGCATGGGGGAACAGTTGTATATGTTCGGGATAGATTATATGAACACAAAAAAATTAGTACTATTACTACTGAGTTCTACTTAGATATGCATTTCGAATATAGTGGTATTAAGCTTCCCATAAATGAGGAGGAGAGTGTTTATATTATAAATATTTATCGTCCTCCACAGGGATCTCTAGAGCATTTTATTTTAAATTTAACTAGCTTACTAAATAGAGTATACACTCCTTTGAATGGTAAAATAATTTTGTGTGGAGACTTGAATATTGATAGTCTGTCTGAGAACGACAATAGTTACAGAGTGTTGAGTGATGTGATGCAATCATTTGGCCTGAAGAATATGGTGGATTTTCCCACAAGAATTTTCACAAACAAAAATGGAGTGACAACCAAGTCGTCTATTGACTATTTGATTACTAATTTACTGCCGAGTTCTTGTGACTGCACGTCAATGAATTTTCATGTGGCAGATCACGTGGGCATTTACTTCGAGTTCATGTACAAGGGACCATTTGAGATTGATGACAAAAATCTACCTAGAGTATTTCGTCGGATTAATGAGAACCGTATGGAACTCTTTGAATCTAAATTGGAAAACATTGAATGGAGAATTAGCAATAGTCTTAATGATAATTTTAACAATTTTATGAACAGGTTCTTGGAATCATTTAATGAATGTTGTCCGATTACACAATTTATCGACAGGAAGAAAAATACATCTCCATGGTACAATGAGGCATTGCGGAGAGAACGTAAAGAGATTGATATGGCTTATAAAAGGTACCATGCTGATAATAATCTTAGTTCCAAAAAATGCTATAAGGAAAAACTGAAGGAGTACAGAAAACATATCTCAAACGCCAAACGTGATTATATTGAACAAAATATCCGCGACTCGAAAAACACAACAAGAGAAGTGTGGAAACAGGTGAACAAAAAACTAAAAGGAAATAATACTTCACATATAAATTTTATTGAGACTGATAAGGGTACTCTCACAACCAGCCAAGACTTGGCGGATTATTTTGGCAAATATTTCACTACAATAGTAAAGGAAAAATTGAATAATCACTTTATAAATAATATCTCTACAGAATGTACGGTGGTTAAGTTTTCCATGACTAATTCTATGTTTTGCGAGCCGACAACACCAGAAGAAATCGTTAAAATTATTAATAATCTAAACAACACATACTCCTGTGGATCGGATGATGTGCCAGTGAGAGTTGTCAAAAAGATTGCAAAATTCATAAATGAACCTCTATGTGCTTTAATAAACCAGTCGATTGTGGATGGCGTTTTTACGGATAGTCTAAAGCTGAGCAAAACACTGGCTATTTTTAAGAACGGCGATAGACATTTAGCCGATAATTATAGGCCAATAAGTATTTTGAGCGTATTTTCTAAAGTCTTCGAGTGTGTAATGCATGATAGGCTAAGGAGTTATCTTTTCAAGTATAAACTGATTACTAAAAGTCAACATGGATTTCAGCCTGATAGGTCAACGGAGACGGCAGCGACAGAGTTTGTGGGCTATCTGGAGAGGGAGATGGATGGTAGGCGCCATGTCGCTGCTGTTTTCTTTGATCTCTCAAAGGCTTTTGATAGCATCAATATCAATTTTATTAGATATAAGCTTTCTAACTTGGGTATACGGATGAGTGTGCTGGATTGGATTGTTAGCTTTTTATCTGATCGAAAACTGTTTGTTCTTTTAAATGACTGTAAGTCCAGTGAGTATGATGTTGATATGGGTGTCGCTCAGGGTTCTGTACTGGGGCCACTAATTTTTACTCTGTTTATAAATGATTTGCCTTCTTATATAACTAGAGGTCTGGTGGTGAACTATGCGGATGATACCTCAATAGCTCTATCAGAAGCAACTCCTGAAGAACTTGGAGCATCCATTAAACAGGTCGTTAGTGACATGTCTGGGTGGTGTGAAAAAAACAGAC
This sequence comes from Diaprepes abbreviatus, assembly GCA_034092305.1. Taxonomy (NCBI): domain Eukaryota; kingdom Metazoa; phylum Arthropoda; class Insecta; order Coleoptera; family Curculionidae; genus Diaprepes; species Diaprepes abbreviatus. Next base: position 15,286,588 of record JASJET010000031.1, on the reverse strand, counting down.
TCATATTAAATGTAGATAAAACTAAATGTGTATATTTTAACAGGAATAACTTGGCGATTCCAGGAATTTCATGTGCCGCCTATAGCAAGTTTTTGGGTTTGACAGTAGATAGCGGTACTACGTGGGAATTGCATATCGGGGAGGTTGCTAATAAACTCAATAGGGCATATTTTGCTCTTTTAACTTTACGACGTGACTTATCACGTACTACATTGCTGCAGGTGTACTATGCTTTGGTATACTCAGCGATGTCTTACCATGTAATTCTCTGGGGAGCTGCATCAAATACAGATAGAGTATTTTTAATACAGAAGAGAATTATTTATTTATTTATTTATTTATTTATTGATACTCTTACAAACACCTAAACATAACATGCTACAAGGTAATTATAAGTAAGAGAAATTTTACAGACTTAACTAACACAGAACAAAGACAGCACAGACAAGAACCTGAATAAACCTAAAGGTCACTGCATAAGTTGCAATAGCAATTTCTTGGTACAATTAAAAAAGTCAATATCATTATTCTTATATAGTATGTTGCACTCAGTTAACATTAAATTCATTGGAGAACGACTACCAATGGAGACATGAAAGAATTTTTCCTTTTGTATCCTTAATCCTATCTTTGGTACATGAAGAGGTATATAATTAATCAAAGAACAATTGTTAAATTTTATATTATTGATAATACAATAAACAAATATCACAGATTGAATTTGCCTTCTTTTCTGAAGAGTTTGAAATTTAAAGCTTTCTAACATACTGCTATAAGAGATCAGATATGGATATAAGTTATTTTTCCTAACATATAAATATCTCAAAAACCTTTTTTGAACACGCTCAATAGCATCACAATGCACGTTTGCACTAGGAGACCATATACTAGATGCATATTCTAGATGAGGACGAACAAGTGCATTGTACAATTTTATTATTATATTATGGTTATTAAACTGACTGGTATTTCTAATCACAAAACCAAGCACCCTAAAAGCCTTATTAATAATATTGCGATAGTGGGTATTAAATTTCAAATTAGACTGGAAGTGCACCCCCAAATCCCTACATTCAGTCTTTTTTTGTAGTTTTGCTCCATCAATAAAGTAATTAAAATTAATAGGATTTATTTTATTTGTATAAGACATAAAGAAGCATTTATTAGTATTTAAAAACATTTTATTTAATTGAAACCATTCTGTTACTGAATTTAAGTCTGCTTGCAGTGCACTACAATCGTTACTGTTTGTTACTTTCTTAAATATTTTAAAGTCATCCGCAAATAAGAGACCATCAGAATGTTTAACACTATTAGGTAAATCATTTATAAACATTAAAAACAACAGTGGGCCTAGGTTGCTACCCTGCGGTACACCAGATGTTGCCATAAAAGCCTGAGAAAATGACCCTCCCACTCTCACCATGTGCGGCCTACACGAAAGATAACTTTTCATGAAGAGGTAAGCATTCCTAGAAAAGCCAAACTCGACAAGCTTAGCCAGCAACACCCGATGGTCCACCTTATCAAATGCCTTTGCACAATCGATATACACTGTATCCAACTGCTTCCCGCCATCAATAGCCTCCGAGGCATGATTTGTAAACACACATAAATTTGTTACTGTGGACTTTCCACTTACAAATCCATGTTGTTGTTCTACTATTTTATGAGTGATGTTGGTCATAATGTCATCTGAAAGGATCATCTCAAATATCTTAGCAAGTGAATTAAGTATACTAATTGGTCTATAATTTTCAACATTTGTTTGTTTACCATCCTTAAATATGGGAGAAATAATTGCTGTTTTTAGTTTATTGGGAAAAATTTTTGTTCTTAGGGCAACTTGAAAAATATGAGCAATAGGGGCCGCTAAAAAGTCTGAGCAGCCTTTATAGATATATGAGGGAATATTATCCTCTCCTGTACTTTTTTTTGGTTTTAGTTTTTTTATACTTTTCTTTACAGTCTCCTCTGATATTAAAGAAAATTCCAAGTCTCCCCATCTATTAATATCTATAGAGTCGCCGTTGGACACTGATGACAACTCAAACACTGAACTGAAATATTGTGCAAAAGCATTGGCAATATGTTCGTGCTCTTCCAATGATACTCCATTATAAGACATAACCCTTGGCATACCATACCTTTTACTCTTACAGCCAACATACATCCAAAAACTGCTAGGATCAAAATTTACATTATTCTCTATATTTCTTAAATACAAAGAGGACTCATAATCAATCTGTTTTTTAATATTATACCTTAAGTTACGATATTCCTCATATTGAAAAACACTAGCTTTGCCACATTGTATATGTCTATGCATTCTATTCTTTAATTTTATTTTACGTACTAAATCATTTGAAAACCAAACAGGATATTTACAATAATTTACTTCACTATTACCAACAGATTTAGCTTTTTTTGGAATTGTGTTATTTAAGCAGTTAAGTAATTTGTCATAAAATATGGCAACACATTCATTTGGATCTGTAATTTTTTTTATTTCAGACCAATTTGTTTGTTGTATTAGGTTGTAAAGCTTTAAAAAGTCACCTTTAGCATAATCATATACAAAAGAGGTAGATATGGTACTTTTAATTAAAGATTGTTGGTTATTTATTTGCACAGACATAGACAATGATGGATGATATAAATCTTCCACAATTAAGGGAGAATCGCACCTTTCTAATGATATAATTTCAGTATTAGACAAAACAAGATCTAGCTTTCTCTGCATATGGTTAAGAACTGTATTATACTGAGTTAAATTATTAATTTCAAGAAACTGACTTAGTAGCACAGATTTATCACAGTCGTTTTCCTTATATTCAGGTACATTAAAATCACCTATTATTATAACCCTAACACTAGTTGATAAAATATTTGTCAAACAATCATAAAATTTTTTATACATATCTATACTCTGATTTGGTGGAATATACACACAACATACATATAAAAGTAGTTTTCTAAATTTAACTCTTAATATCACACATTCAGTATCACAGTTAGTCTCAATCACCTCAAATCGAAACTTTTTCTTAATTGCGATTAAAACACCGCCACCCCTCTTGCTATCATTACATCTATCCATTCTTTTCACGTTGTACCTTAGGTCAAAAAGCTCAGAATCATGAAAGCTAGCATTTAACCATGTTTCTGTTAAAAATATTAAGTCGTAATCCTCAGACAGACTATTATTATGAAGTTGGGTAGTTTTTGTTCGAAGACCTCTGACATTCTGATAGTAAATATTTATTAGTCGAGTGTTGTTCAAATTTAGCTCTGAGGATGTACCTGTCCCTCTGATTGCGGCAGCATCCTCCTTTGCGAGAAAAACCGTGAGACAAGTGAACCAACTGGCCATACCTCCCTTTTCCAAGCATCTCTAAAGTGTTCTTGGCGGATTGTTACTTTCATCGAAGCATACTTATCAGGATGCTTCGACTCATGCACTTCACATTCAACATCCGGGAACTTCTTCATTAAAATACTTTTCAAGTCACCAGGTGTAGTATGAGGGTGAAGCCTGGTTACATGCAGAGATACAAATTTAGGGACTGTTTGAATAGGTCCTGTGTTGTTATTTTGGCCTACAACAAAACGTCGTTTTCTTCTGTGCCTCACACTTTTCCAGCCAGAATTTTCATCACTGTCCTGGTTCTCCTGCAAACTCTGCACTTCCTCCATTTTGTTTATTTGTTGAGCTTTCATGATCGCCAGATTCACCTGCTCGGTACGGATAACAGGTCGAGTGTTAATGTTATTGTTTTCATTTCTTTTGAGGTTACTTGTATGAGTGGTTGCCTGAGCCATCTGCTTATCAGTACCGCACGAACGCAAGTCTGATACCGATACAACTGCAGTGCTTCCATCCCTTTCAGCCACATTAGCATAAGAAAGAGAAGAAACACTGCTTCCCTCCTTGCCTCCCTGATGCTGATTCATCTTTTGTGGGTAATAATTCTTTTGTTTTAATTTTTCTGCTATATGATCAATTTTTTCCTTGAGTAAATCGATATTCTCATAGAGGATTTTATTTTTTGACTCTTTTTCGTCCACAAGTTTACGCAGCAAAACATTTTCAGAACGGATAATATCCAAGTTCTCGCCAATTTTTTGTTGACCGGGCTGATGATTACCTTTACAAGGTTAACAAATCCAAAAAATATTGGTATTTTCATTTAAAATTTTATACCACGTATCTTTAATTGATACACAAATTGTGTGATACTTGTTTCCACAGAAAAAACACTTCACAAACTTGGTACTAACAACAAAATTATCAGAGCACTTTAAACAGACATCTGCTTCGGACGCCATCTTTGCTTGCATTATTAGACTTATATTTAATTTAAAAAGGAGAGAATCATGTAGGGATATTTTTAAGAATCATAAAATACTAACTTTTGTATGTGTATATGTTTTTGAGTGTTGTCTTTACGTTAAAAGCAACATTAAACGTTTTGAAACGAGCTCGGCTTACCACCAGTATAACACCCGGAATGCAAATGTTCCACTTTACATCTCGCACAATACGACTCGCTCTGAAAGATCTGTCAATTATCACCCTATTCGTATATACAACAAACTTCCTCAAACTATCAAATCAGCCAATAACTACAATAGCTTTAAGAATAAATTAAGAAAATATTTAATTGGGAAGGGCTTCTACTCACTCGCGGAATATTTTGAGGATTCTTAAAGTGATACGATGGTTGATTTAAATTATGTGTTCCGTTTTTGTTCCTTGTTTTATTATAGGAAACTAGCTTTTAATTTTTAAGAAGTATAGCTAATGTCGCATGCATATTGTATAATTTTGATATATATCTGACCATATGACGTACTTTATATCAACCTTAATTGATGTTAAAGGTGAATAAATGTTTGACTCTGTTTGCTAATAGTGACAATGTCTTTAAGAATAAATTTGTTAAAGTCCTCAAAATTGAGGGTGTGTTACTGACGTTGTATGTCATCATTTTTTATTATTTATTCTTGTAACTAGTTTTTAATTCTTTGACCTCCTCTTGCTAGTGTTATTTTACTGTTTATTTTGAATATGTGATGTGCCTAAGTGTAAATTTGTTTGGATATGTAGTATGCCTAAATGTCAATGTAAATTGATTTTAAAGGTGAATAAAGTAAAGTAAAGTAAAGTAAAGAAGGGGAGGATAGGGCATGCGAATTGAAATGTTTTTATTGTAAGGAATCGCATAAATTTATAGATAAAAAATGCCCGGAATTCTTACGACAAAAAAACATAAAGGAAGTAATGTCATATGAAAATTTGACCTTTTACGATGCAAGTGTGGCCTTCCCGAAATCATACATTAACAGAGATGAATTCATATATAATTCCAAAGATTTTCCAGCCATCAAGAACAAACATATACAAAGCCAAAATTCACAAAGTAATAACAATAACAAGATAGATAATCACATTGTGCCATCACAAAGACGAATGCATAATTTTAAAACAGGTACTGTAAAAAGAACTTTTCAACAGGTGGTATCAAATAATGATAACAAAAGAAGAATCATACACAAAGGGTATGATAAAAGTTTGCATGATCAAAATTTATTTTTCTCGAACTCAAGACCGGATAAAGATTTTGAAAATCCCTCAACATCAAGAGATCAAAACTCTTTAGATTCAAATATAAATTTTCCTAATACACAAAAAGCCTGGTCGGCCAGTGCAGTTAAAAATAATAAAGAATATGAAAATTTCGACCCACATAACGGGTTAAATTATTGCATCAATTACATTAAGAGTACAAACAATGAAAACATAAATATTTTAAAAAATATCTTATTATCCCAAATAAATATAGGGTCTTACGTGGATCTGGAGCATTTTTCTGATTCAGATCAATAACTTTAAGCTATTATATAAATGAATCCAAAACTGGGATTAAGTATTTTACAATGAAACATTAGAAGTATTAAATCTAATAGGGATAATTTAATTGATATGATTTCTAAAGAAAAATCGGATATTATTTTGCTAAATGAAACCTGGTTAAAACAGGATTTTTCATTTTCATTATTTAACTACAATATAATAAGACAGGACAGAGGAGATGGAAAAGGGGGGGTAGCAACTTGCATAAAAAAAAATATTATCTACTCCAAAGTTAAAAATTATAATTCAGACCAAATTCAATACATAATTATTAAAATTGGAATCATTTACATAATAAATATATATTCTAACTCAAATAGTGTAATTTCTTTGGAGATATTAAGAGATATGTTACATGGGGTGGATCCAAAAAATTGTATTATCATGGGTGACATGAATTCTCACCACCCTTGGTGGGATACATGTCCAATGAATCGGGGAGGTAGAAACCTTGAGAACTTTCTCTTTGAAAACGAATTAGCTGTTTTAAATGATGGTAGCCCAACTTTATTGAAATCTCCAAATGAAAATATTAGTGCAGTAGATTTAACTATTGTTAGTAATAATTTAATTGTATTGTCGGATTGATCTGTATTGCAAGATTGTGGTAATAGTAACCATTTTCCTACTAGATTAAGATTCAATTACGCACAATGCGAAGGGTTTACAAATATTATAGTTCCCACATGTAAGTCGAGAAACTTTAAAAAAGCAGACTGGGGGGTATATTATAACAAAATTTTGATTGAATCTTCCAATATAACCAGGGATATTACATATAAGGAGCTTTTGCATATAATCGACCAGGCAGCTGATGAGTCTATTCCGTTAAAAAGCTGTGGACTTAAAAGAGGGATTTCTAACCCATGGTGGGATGAAGAGTGCAAAATGTGGATTGATAAAAGGAAAGGGGCAATTAAAAATTTCAAACAAGTCCCAAACATGGATAACTTTATTAAGACCAAACGCATAATAGCCGTAATTAGGAAAAATCTGAGAATCAAAAAAAGAGATAAATTTAAAAAAATTTGTGAAACTCTAAATAAAGACTCAAATCCAAAATATGTTTGGAATAAGATAAGGAAATTCTCAAACCATAAAAACCAATTTAGAAATGAAATTATTAAAGACGAAATTAAAATAGAAGTTCTTAACAAACTGGCCTCCTTAGAAATTAATCCAGAATTTAGGCTACTAAGAATTGAAGAGGAAGTTTCTCTTTTCTCAGCTTTTGAATTGGACAATGCCCTTCACAATAAAAGCTTACTGCCACTGGTATGGATGATATATCTTATACGATGCTTAGGCAGCTACCCATTTCAGCAAAAAAATGTCTTTTGAAAATTTACAATGATTGTCTATTAGGTGAAACCATTCCGGATGACTGGAAAAAATATAAAATTGTATGCATCAATTTAAAGAAAATTGGATTCTGCAAGCACCACCAGACATAGCTAAATGGTTTCTTAAAAAGCAAAAAATTTATGTAGACCTTATGGTCGTTTACGTCCAAGAACATATTAATTTGGCAATATGCTTTAATTGCTCGGGGTTTGGTCACGTCGCGAAATATTGTAGAGAAAAACCATCCTGTTATAGATGCGGAGAAGAACATCAAGGAAACAATTGTGTCAGTGAAGAATTAAAGTGTCCCAACTGTACCAAATTTAAAATAAAATCGGAAGAAAGTCGACATTCTGCAAAATAATTCAAATGCCCGGTATATCAACGAAGACTTAAGCAGTATCAAAGTAATATAAATTACAGTAGTACACAATCTAAAGATTTTTTACGAACATAAACATAGGAACCAACATACATCGAAAAAGTATCATCCACCAAAACGTACAGTCCCTAGGAAATTCAATAGATCGCATCAACGCCATGCTAACAATTAATCAGAACTGCGACATTTTATGTATCACTGAACATTGGAAGACGGAAGATCAATTGAAAAAAATGGCAATTAATAATTTTAGTTTGGTATCAACGTTTTGCAGAGGAGAAGGAGAACACGGAGGTGCGGCGGTGTATTGCAAAAATAGCCTCAAAAGCAAGGCATTGGACAAGTTTAACTGTTTATCAATAAGTGGTGTGTTCGAGTGTGCCGTAGTAGAATGTACATTTGCAAAAGAAAATAGTGTAAATGTGGTTTGTATATATAGGCCCCCAAATGGAGACATAAACAGTTTTATGTTACAATTAGAACAACTTTTAGTAAATATTTTTAGCGTTAAAAAACATATTTTTATAGTAGGAGATTTTAACATTAAATTGTTGATAGATAACGAGAATGGTAGGACTTTGCTATCTTTAATGAGCTCTTTTAATCTAAACCAAACAATCTTTGAGAACACTAGAATAACGGCAACCTCTGCAAATTGTTTAGATAATATTTTTACAAATATGCAATATATAGAAGCAGTAACACTGGAGTATTTTATATCAGATCATAGGGCACAGAAAATCACCTTTAAATTAAAGTCTAAAACAGAAAATAATCTCAGTTATAATCGTATTTTTTCTGAAGAAAATAAAAGTGATTTTTTATGCAGTTTACGGGAACAAGATTGGGAAAGGGTATATCATATCGATAAATCGGATGTAAATGGTCAATGGAATACCTTTATGAATATTTTCAAAAACCTATTTAATCAGAGTTTCCCGTTAAGGTTAAAAGGAAAAAAACAAAAAACGCTAGTGTACAAAGATGTAAATATTATAGAATGTAAAAGTAGGCTAGATATCTTATTAACATTGTCAAGTAACAATCAAACATATAAACAAATGTATATTAATGAGAAAAAAAACTATGATAAGTTATTAATAGAAGCTCGAACAAAACATTACGAGAATCGTATAACAAAGTCGGACAATAAATCTAAGTGTATGTGGACAATATGCAAAGAAATTAATGGGACAGAAACTAATCGCGAATTAAAAATAGAGGGTTCGCCTGAGATTATTGCTAAGAATTATAATGACTTTTTACTCTCAGTTGTGCCGAACTTACTAAATAGCTTAATCAGGGTTCCTTTTAGTAGCAATATAAAAAATAACACAAAATCTATATTCTTAAATCCTGTAACATCTGATGAGATTTGTGAAATAGCTCAAAAACTAAAAAATAAGCACAGTAAGGGAATAGATGAAATTCCGACAAGTTTAATCAAAATATCGGCTACTGAGCTAAAAAATGTGTTGTGTTATGTTATAAATAACTCCTTTACGTTTGGAATATTCCCTACTAATTTAAAGATAGCTTTAATTAAACCATGCTACAAAAAAGGCGACCCTGAAATAATGGACAACTACAGACCTATTAGTTTATTACCGGGGTTTTCAAAGATTTTTGAATATGCAATGTACACCAGATTAATTCGTTTTTTTAATCAAAATAACTTATTTAGTCATTATCAACATGGATATTTAAAGGGAAAATCAACCCAAACGGCAATTTTCGATTTTGTTAAGAATATTCTTGAGCACTTAGAAAATGGAAAAATAGCTCTCGGTATGCTACTGGATCTATCCAAAGCATATGATTGTCTGGATAGGGACTTATTAACCTTTAAATTGGAAAAATATGGTATAAGAGGAAATGCGTTAAAATGGTTCAAATCATATATAAACAATAGAAGGCAATCGGTGACAGTAACAAAAAATTGTAAAACTGAATATTCGAAAATCTTGCCTAATGACATAGGAATAGCACAGGGAAGTGTATTGGGTCCAATCCTGTTTATAATTTTCGTAAATGACCTGTACCTGCTGATGGATTCGTCTGATCGGCATGTTGTAAAATATGTGGATGATACGAGTCTAGTTGTTGGGGGCAAGAACTTGCAAGAGCTAAAGTTCAAGGCAAAAGAATTTTTTGATAAAGTCACTGATTGGTTTATTACAAATAGATTAATTTTAAATAAAGAAAAAACAAATGTCCTTTTGTTCAGAACCAAACAATCTAAAATTGTCAAGCCGACACATATGGAATTTGATAACAACAATTTAGATATTAAGCAACATACAAATTTTTTGGGCGTTTACATAGATGAACATCTGGATTGGTCATATCAAATCTCTACCTTAATAAAAAAATTAAATTCCATATGTTACGGTATAAGAGTAATAAGTAAATATATGAATGAAAACTCTCTTAAAATATTATATTTTGCTAATTTCGAATCGGTTATTAAATACGGAATTATCTTTTGGGGAAGGAAGAGCATGATGGAAAATATTTTTATAGTCCAGAAAAGATTAGTAAGAATTATAAAAAACATGAATTACCGTCAGAGCTGCAGAGCGATGTTTAGAAATAACGGTATTATGACGGTTTATGCTGTATATATTTATGAAAGTCTGATGTTTATTTTTTGCAATAAAACTTTGTTTGAAGCCAAAACAGAAAACAAATACAACACTAGAACATTAGATTATAAATATGTAGCACACAGACTTACACTTACTGAGCAAGCACCTCTTTACATGTGTGTCAAACTGTTTAATGCGCTGCCAAACCAAGTAAAAAGTATAAACACCATAAAAACATTTAAGGTACAAATTAGAAAAATTCTAATAGAGTTAGAACCATATAGTTTAGGAGATTTTTGTCCAGATCTGTAGTTGTGATTTAGATTGACGTCATTTCATTTCATGTACCTATATGATTTGAAATAAAGAGTGTATTTATTTATTTATTTATTTATTTATTTATTTATTAAAACCAAATAAAAACCCTCTCTTAGCTGAAAATTATCGACCAATTGGGCTTGCCTCGTGCGTGTTAAAAATAGTAGAAATTATGATTAAGAATCGTTTGGATTGGATATTGGAGCATAATCTATCCTTTAAATACACCCAAACAGGGTTCAGGAAAGGCAAAGGCTGTATGGATAATTTAACATTCCTACATTCGGACATTCTTAAAGCCTTCGCATGCAACCAAATTACGATGGCTGTTTTTTTGGACATCAAAGCAGCATATGAAAACGTCAACATCTATAAATTATATAATAAGTTAAAATTACTAAATATCCCAATTTCCCTTATTAATCTGATATTCAGAATACTAAATAACAGACTCTTATACGCTAGGGGGAATGAAGGTGAATTTTTGGGACCCATGTTGGCTACCACAGGGCTCCCCTCTAAGCCCAATTCTTTTTAACATATATATTTCTGAATTGTTTACTAGAATACCAAAAGATTTCCAGTTATTGGGATATGCGGATGATTTGGTTCTATATGTCCAAGGATTTACGGGAAGAATGATGGTTGCAAAAATTAATAGTGAATTGGTTAAAATAAAAAAAAATGGCTAAATTTGCACGATCTAAACCTGTCCATTAATAAATGTGAGGCAATATGTTTTACGAAGGGAATACGAAAAACCGCATTTCCAGAAATAAAAATTGATAATATTCTAATACCATATCGAAACCATACAAAGTTTCTGGGAGTGATATTCCATACACACTTAAAATGGAATTTACATGTGGAAGCGATAATAATTAAAGCCAAAAAAAATATTAATGTACTGTACGCTCTGTGTAGAGTATGGTGGGGTGCAGATCCTCGAACACTCTTAATGATTTTTAGCGCTCTTGTAAGATCACATTTAGAATATGGATCTATTATGTTCAAACCTTCTAGCCAAAAAGTATTAAAAAAGCTAGATATGGTCTTTTTTGAGGGACTGAGAGTGTGCCTGGGATGTATGAAATCAACCCCTAGGTTGGCCATGCTGGCGGAATCTGCAATGGTAGATCTTGAACACAGAAGAACCTTATTGGCCAGTAAATATCTTGCTAAAGTAATTGGTATTATAAATCATCCCTTAATTGGGATATTGTACACACTACGCAGGGAGTTAATAAAGAATCTCTCCTTTCATAAGAAAGAAAACGTTCCATACTTAATTTCAGTTTTGGAGTTATATTATCCTTTTTATAATAAGATTTACAAAAGTCGTTCAATGCCGATGTACGAGATTGACTACAACATTTTAATATCCCCTCTACAAAAATTTAATTGTAATATAAAGAAAAATGAAATAATGATAAAAGAAAAATTCGAGATTGCGACGGAGAGATTTAAAAATAATTATAGTTTTATATACACGGATGCTTCCAAAAATAAAGAAAGGGTTGGTTTCGGTATATATATTCCTAGTATTCAATATAGATTTTCCTCCAGACTTCCCAACAATATATCCATCTTTAAGGCGGAAATTTTAGCAATACACCAGGGGATTAAAATTGCGATAAATAAAAAACTTAGTAAAGTCATTATTTTTTCGGATTCTCAAAGTGCAATTGACAGCATTACTAAAAATAGTTTGGAATATAAAAATGATACATGGATTTTTAAAATAAAAAGATTAATTTTTTTGACAAATCAAAATGGATTTAGAATCATTTTGTCATGGATTCCGGGTCACGCGGATATTCCAGGAAATAATGTAGTAGACTCATTTGCCAAAATTGGCAGAGATCTAAATGTTCCTATGAGTATATTACTAGATCCGGGAGATATTTATTATAATATTAAGGGGGATATTCATAAAAAATTTAAAGAAAAATGGAAAATTGATTTAATAAATAAAAACCCTCAATATAAGCTGGTTCAATCTGATTTCCCAAGGAATAGTTGGTTCAAAAATATGGCGTACAAGGATAGAAGACACATTTCGACCATAATTAGAATGAGAACTGGACACTGCCTGACAAAATTACATCTATTTAAATTAAATTTAAAGGACGATCCTTTATGTCAATGTGGGGTAGTTGAAGATTTAAACCACATATTTTTTGAATGTCCTATTAACAAGATTCAAAACTTTGACTTATATAATAAAGTCAGGGGCATGAACTTTAACTCCCCATTATCCATTTCAGATATCTTAAGCAATCTTAATGAGGAAGTTATAAATTTATTAATTAAATACCTTAACTTTAATAGGATCAAATTATAGAATAGTTATTACTCAGTGGACTCCCCCACCCTTCCCTGATCCTCTCCTGTGTATGAGATGTTAGAATTTTATTTTTTTTTTGTAGTGGGATATCCAACTTCCTTTTGTCTTCAACTAACAATTACCTCAAGGATACAAAGAGAAAGAGAAAAGTTTCGGCAAATACACAGCACTCAAAAAAAAACTGTATGTTTGAAAGATAGAACTAGGGGGTTTTTGGGGGTATATACCCGTCTATCCGAGAATCCTCGACACTAGTGCCCACAAACCGGATTTCTGTGTAACCTATCCAGAAGGGTAGCTCTGGCTCTAGATAAGCACCGGGCCGTGGGACGAGCTGGCGAATTGCCTTGTACAAAAGCCATCAAAACGAAGAAAGAAAGAAAGAAAAATCAGCATGTGAAAGCAACAGTGCGAATTCCGAGTCGGTAAACAGTGTTTTTGAAATTATTCAGGTTACTTGTGCAATAATATGGGACTCTTTAAAAGAAGTTTTATTTCCAAAGTTTACCACTTCTACCTGGTGAAGAATTGCCAAGAAGTTCAAAAACGAGAATTTCAATATAACAGTGTAATTTTAACAATCGTTTTAATAGTTACAATTGTTTGTAGTTTTTAGAAGAGTACGTTACATATGATACTAACTGGATTTCTGTTATTAAATTTCCATTAATGTTAATTTTTACTTTATAATTGTTTATAATAGGTTTATATAAAGTTTGTGAAGGGTAGGGTTGCCAACAGGCGCGGATCCAAGGAGGGGCGGTGGGGGCGATCGCCCCCCCCCCCCCCCAAGAGCTTTGAGTTTAAGAAAATGGACCCGATTTTTCCTGTTATACTACACTTTATTTAAGAACTAGAGAGAGTAATAAATCATTTTTTACCCTATTTAACTTTGCAAACTACTTGTGTTCTTTAGTCCGGTGTCTTTAGCAAAATCTGTTAAACACATATATTTTTCATAGGAATGGGTTAGAAATTTTATAATCAAAATTATCGATCTATAATAATGGACTAAAACGTAGCCTTATTCTTATAAAAAAATCGAAGTTATAATTTAAATACTTACAAAATATCCATTGTCAAAAATACAAAAAGGTAAATATATATAAAAAAATAAAATCTTCCATATATTATTAAAATATTTTTGGGGCTATCGGTCATTTTATTATCAATTAAAAACATTTTTAGGGTATTTGACGTTTCAGTTTATTTATTTCTTAAACCATCTGCAGAATTACAATTAAACACTAAAAAGGGATTCAAATGTAATTACTTTTTTTATGTTGTAATTAATATTAGACCTACTTATTTTTATTTCTATTGTACTGATATCTTAATTTAATTTACTTTATTATATGGAAATACGATAGCCCCAAAAAAATAAGATAAACATGTTAATTCTACACGCTTAAGAAAAAGACAAAAATACAATAATAAAATAATAAAAAACTTACAGCTAATTAGAATTAAATATATATAAAATTAAAGAGTGGGACACACTAAAATAAAAATATATAAAACAACATTAAACAATAAAATACAACAAAAACAAAAATTTAAATAATAAATTGTGTTTACACTAGTAAATATTACGTTTCTAATTTCTAATCAAAGTCAATGAAACTATCTTCGCTCAAATTAATTATAATTGGTCTCTCTATCTCACCGATCATGAGATCGAGTTCTCACATTTTGTTTTATTCTTTTATTATATGGATTTTCCCCAATTTTTCGCAGTAACTTTATTAAAAAAAATCTTTCAAAAGTTTAGTTAAATTACTAATTTTGTTAATTGTGTTATTTCTAGCAACTCTACCTTGTACTTGAGAGAGATATTTACTTCTCCAACGGACAGTTTCCGAACGATCTATAGGAACAGATTTTCTATCTGGTTTTCCCCAGCAAAAATTAAGTTCTCTGAGCAATTTCCAGAGATTAGTTCTTTTAATTTCAGGTAAATCGCGATCTTCATTGATTTTAGTTAGAATTTTGTAGACGGTTGGGATATGCTTCTCATAATAAAATGTATATACAACCCCTTTAATTGCAGTTTTCATTTCTTCTTCCAACGAGGTTTTTCATCTGCCTGTGATCGAATGTGGCTTGGGAGTACTAACAATTCCAGTCGTTTTTTCTCCTTCAGTATTCGGTACATAGTAGATTTTCCAACTCCTGTCATGTTGGAACACATCTCAACAGAGCTTTTAACATTATTATCTAGATATTGATATCTTAAGGCATCATAAACATTCATCTTAATAAGTTTTTCGTTGAGGAAAAATGCCCTGGTTCAACGATTTTGGAATAAATATAGAGGTGAAAGCCATATCTTTTGGGTATCTCACTAATCTCAAATAATATATAAAAACAAGCGCAAACAAGATAAATCACTAAGAACAAACTGTAAGGTGTACTTTGCTCACTGACAGAAATTAAATTAAACTATCAGAATTTTTATGTTGCAGTAAATTTATAAAATATAATGAAATATAATTAGATTAACGGCAGTTCTCAGTTACCAGCGGCACTGGAGCAGGTACGTTGGAGGTTTCGGTAACAGTTTTATTGCTCTCTCTAGTTCTTGAATAGAGTATAGGAATGTGTATATTTGCGATCCCCCCCCCCCCCTCAAGAGCTTTGAGTTCAGGAAAATAGAACCCATTCTGCCTTTTATATTAGGAATGAGTATGCTGCTTGCACTCCCCCCCCCCCCCTTCGACCACTTTTTTTCTTGCCATACTGTACTTTTGTGATATCACCGCCCCCCCCCCCCAAAGAGAGAGGCTGGATCCGCCCCTGGTTACCAAACAACAGGAATTTTCCTGACATGTCTGAAATTTTAACCCCCTGTTAGAGAAACAGGAAAAAATCGCAATTGTCAGTATTTTTTTTTGAAATTAAAAGAGGAAAATATAAATAATAAAAAAAAAAATTATTAGTCATTCTAGTAAGAAAAAAATAAATTAATTAAACGTTAACAAAATGGGTGACTTACTAATTTAGTATATTAATAAATTTTGTTTCGTACTTCTTGTTGCTTGATGTTTCTTTTGGCAATTGCTGGTCTTTTATAACCATCACATTCTTCACATGATACGTTCTTTAAGTTAAATTGTGTCTAGAGTAGAAATTTAACAGAATATATTGTTGTAAACCAACTATTACCACAAATTATTAAATATTAAATTACTATATATAAATATTTTTAAGTTTCTCTTATGGATTAACAGATAATTATAGTCCAATATTTAATACTCTCTTAAGAAGAAGTTATGTCTTAAGTAAATTTATATTCTAATAGGCTCACACAAAAGCATGCCTTAATCTCCGAAACTCTAAAGCTTTACTTTTTACAGAGGCCATTAGCTTTATTCATATTGTCATCGTCCCATAAATACACATTTTTTTCATTTCTGTAATTATGTAAATAAATAGTTATGTTATATTTGTTAGTACGCCTATGACTGTAAAATAATAATTTAGATACAGAAATAGAATATAACTAGGACTTGAACATAGAGACGAGGGAAACTAAAATTAAAAAACTACAATAGTGACATTAAATTAGAAAGTAAGAAGAAAAACTGTTGTTACCTCATGATTTAGTGAACATTTTAATAAAATATTAAGAGTAATATTAGAATTTTTATTTGAATTCATCGAAACCAGTGATAAACCAGAACCAGCAAAGTTATAATATTGGTGGCAGCGAAAAGAAAAACTTATAACAATATAGACAGCCTATTTTTCTCCTTAGTCCACTACGCTCCCATTAATGAGAACACTCGCTCAATATTCGCATTTGGTGCTTCGAATGCAAATATTTTGAAAATCTCACTGCCTTAACATACCTCATACAACATTCAGAAAAAATGTCCGGATATTTACTGAAAGTATTGTATGATAAATATTGTCAGAAAATCTCATTATTTGATCTGGTAATCATAGCTAAGGGCATGTCTGTCGATTAACGTCCCAATATCAGAGATTGTCGTTGAATAGAAATTGTATTATATAGCGGCCTTTATTTCATAAGCTTTAATTTATATAACGAATAACTATATTATTGCAATCGCTATAAAATTAATAAAAAATGAACAAGAATTATTTTTTTGAGGACCAAGCAGTAATGATCTTCAGCAACAAGCATTTTTAATAAATAAAAACAATTTTAACATAGTTCACAAATATCCATTATCTCAAAACTCACAAAATAAAAAAATATATATAAAACAACAAACTTCTGAAAATAAATATAGTTTATGTTCATACAAAATATTAAAAATAAACAGTTTCCGCCATATTTAAAGCAGTCCGCAAAAATTAAACATTATTTTGCGTAATGACCTTGGAAAAGGCGGATTTAGGCGGGAAATTTTCGATCTTTGTATTTTTTTAAATTTAATAAATCACAATACTTGAAATATGACATCTGTTTTATTACGCTACGCTTACGCCCAGATTTTTCTTATCGTGTGGAACCACTCTTACATAGAGGATTAATTGTGAATAATATTTGCTTGTTATATGAAACTGAACTGCTCATGTATAATATCTCCCTTATACTAAAAATGACCCCACCATGTTCCATGCCATTATGTGCAAATAATCGGTTCCGCAACAATGAATTCCCTAAATTTTTATTATATTGGCTGTATTCTTTTGAGTAAATGATCACTGATCAAAGTGAAAAAAGTGAAACTGATAACTTTATGTTCTTTTGAATATGCATTTACTGTCATTGGGTCGAAGTGATCATTATTACTTCAAGTGACAGAACTGAAAGTGATAATTACTCAAAAGAATATACCAATTAGTGTAATTGTATTTTTGACATTTACTGCTCTAGATTCATGGGCCGGAGCAGTTCAGAGCTGCTCAGGCGCAAGAAGCACTTGCTTCATTCATGCAGTGCATTATGTCTCGGAGCTTGTCAGAAATTGATTTCCCCTTACCCCTCAAGCACCACTAAAAATATATAAAGATGTATAAAGCCCTAGCAGCTATCAATTATCATTTTTAGATGCTATTTGTGGTTAAAAAACCTTTTATACATAAAATGGAGAAACAAAAAATGAGATTATTTCACAAGCTATAGGACTTACGCTAATAGTTTTTTTAACGAATTATGAAATATTTATGGCCGAAAATGCCATGACACCAGACAAAATTCAAAACTAATAAGTAATAAAATAATATTTTTACCTTTTTGTTATGTTTTGCTAGGCATATTAAAAATACCAATTTCGAAAAAAATAATTTGGAGGTTTGTTACTGTTCAAATTAACACTTTAACGGCTTTATTCACATTTACTCGGAGCTAGTCAGGGTTTGATGCACCGGAGCTTAAAACTTTTGAATCGAGGGCAGTAATTGAAAACTTTTCATTCTGACAAAAATTTATTTTTGATTTTACATGCATTTTATCATATTTTATGTAACGTTTTACTGAGAATTTCAAACAGGAACGTGAATTTTAAGATTTTTTTTGGTATTCTAAAAAATGTGATTCTTCATCGTAAAACCCACAAACACCTCATCTGGTAAATTTTAATTTATTTCATTATCATTGGTAAGTTTTAAAGCATTCGGTAAAAATTATTTAAAATTTTACCGTAGAATCAAATTGTGTATTTAAGGGGAACAAGTTTAGTCTTATTAATATATTGTATGATAAATTTTAAATGTTCTAAATATTTTAGTTCTCTAAAAGAAAAGTAACTTCGAATTCAAGGGCTGAAGCAAAAAGCAAATTAGTCATGATCGTAATTCTTTTATCTACCAGATGAGTAAATCTATTCACAGAATTTTTCTGGAAATGGTTTTATATCAGATGAGCATAAGGTTTATTGTTCTGTTTTTTACAAATAAATTGTCAGAGAGAAGCTATGTAGCACTGTTTGATATAAACATCTTGAAGCAGCTAAACTTGGACTTAATAACATACACTAGCTCTACAAAAAACTGAATTAGATGTGTATTAAGCAACAATAATATCATTTAGCCATGCCCATTGTTGCGTTGACATATAAAGCTGAACATCGAAATTGGTATCCTGTTATAATTTAAAATTATACATTTAAAAACCAATATGCCATGTTAAAATAGAAATAAATGATTGCATATAATGTGACATTTTTCAATATTAAGAATATCTGGAAATTACATAAATTTTACTTTTATGTATTTGTTTTGGCTAAAAATAAAGTAGTAACCTTTTGTTTGAATATGCTATTAATTTAAAATAAATTTATATTTTAAGAAAATAAAACAAAAATTCTTCATTTTAGCTCAAATAGTAAGGAAATTTGTGTCGTGAAAATCCCTTGTCAAAGTACTGGGAAGCTGTGATTGATTGCCATTTCAAAAATTCAACTCTAGGAAAGGTTAATTCCAGATCTTCAGTTAAGTAAATGGAAAGTTTGAACTAGTGTAAAAATTAAAAGTTACTAGTAAATCTTTATGTAAATATTTAGATCAAAAATGATTATATTAATGTAAGAATCTCACTCTTATATTTTCAATATTTTTTATATTTAAAATGTCTTGATAAATATTGTTTTGTTTAGATAGATTAGCTATTAAATATAGATTGCTTTAACACTTTCTTTATCCATGTTCGAGTTTAATTTTTCTTTATAAAACTGATTTAGTACATAATGTTATTTTACTTCCTTTAAATTAAAGCTCTGTTATTATGAAGGGAATGTTGTTAATTCTCTATAAATACCTAACATATCAGTTCCCCAAAAGCATCGAGGAAAATATAATTTGGTCAAAAATCATTTTTAAATGATAAAATACTTTGCAGTAGATTATATGGATCTTTCAAGACCATATATTAAACAATATACATGTATATTAATTCATGAAATAAAATCTTTAAAAATGCCTTAATATTTTTTTTATTAACTAGTTACACTCTACGTTCAAAGAGAGATGTAGACTAACTAATATTATTTACAAACCCTGATATCCACAATCTTTTTCAAAACAGTTATTTAAAAAATAAAATAAGTCTAGACAGAAGACGTCCATTAAAGATATTGGCGGATCTCACATTCAACTTTGAATATATATATTTTTTATTTTATGTACCATAAATAAGGTTTTTATGCTGAAGGACCTCATTCGTTGGTCTGTAGGGTTCATATTTATATGTCTCGATAAATTATAATCATAATATTTATTTAATTGTAGTGTCGTATAGTGTTTAACACAGTCTAATTAAGTTAAGTGCTGTAGTTAACATAATTTAAATATTGTTGTTACTTATTTAAGTAAAAGTTTCAGATAGCTTACAAATTGTGATTTCTCAAATTTATTATAAGTTGTGTCGTGAAAAGAATTATATTAGATTTAACTGTTTAAAACTAAGATATTCGGCTGTTATGGACCCAAGTATTTATGTTAAATCCATAAGCAAAACTGGTCCTAGAAAAACATTTTTAAATAGCACGCTCATATAGTTGAGTTATGAACAGAATCTCCTGTAATAATTTTATATGTCTGTAAAATTTGTTTAATATTTGCGAGACATATTCAACTTTCTAAGGATATTTTATTAAAAAATTTGAAAATATTAAAAATATCGGGTACCATCTAATTAACATTTCAACTGTTTATTCAAAAAATAAAACGTCTTAAAAAAAACGGTTCGTCAACATATTATTTTTTTTAAGACGAGTTATTTTGAAGAAACAAAAATAAAATAAAAATTTTTAATTCTATTTTATTTTTTGAAATCCGTGCGTTAAATATGTCATTTCGCGGCTGACATTTTATTTGCGCATGTTTCACCGTTCGCTTACCTTCCACCGGGCGAACGAGGATATGAGTCATGAACATTTCAAGAATACGCGTTCGCGACCTCTTCACCGTTCACTTCACGTTCCCCAGTTCGAGAAGAGGGCCCCTCGTTATAAAAAAAATAATATGTTGATGAACCGTTTCTTTAAGACGTTTTATTTTTTGAATAAACAGTTGAAACGTTAATTAGGTGGTACCCCGATATTTTTAATATTTTCAAATTTTTTAGTAAAATATCCCTAGAAAGTTGAATATGTCTCGCAAATATTAAGTAAATTTGAGATTGCAGACATATAAAATTATTACAGGAAATTCTGTTCATAACTCAGTTGTATGAGCGTGATATTTAAAAATATTTTTCTAGGGCCAGTTGTGCTTATAGATTTAACATAAATACTTGTGTCCATAACAGCCGAGTATCTTAGTTTTAAACGAAACATAATAAATTTGAGAAATAAGAATTTGTAAGTTATCTAAAACTTTTATTTAAATAAGTAACAACTTTTATATTTAAATTATATTAACTACAGCACTTAACTTAATTAGACTGTGTTAAACACTATACGACACTACGATTAACTAAATATGATTATAATTTATCGGGACATATAAATATGAACCCTACAGACCAACGAATGAGATCCTTTAGCATAAAAACCTTATTTATGGTACATTTGATCTTCAAGTCTCTACAAATCTTTATAATATAAAAAAAAATATATATTAAAAGTTGAATGTGAGATCCGCCATTATCTTTAATGGATGTCTTCTGTCTGGCCTTTGGTTTTGGTCCCTGGTCATAAACAGTTTCTCTATCATTGTTCAAGTTTCAGGTTTTCTTTCAAATTTAGTTGTCAGGGCAGAACATCTTGCAGTAAGAGGCTGGATATTTTGTGAATTCATACAATAAATAACTGATTGGATAGTTTCCGTAGTGCATTGGGATGATGGCTTTTAGTCATACTACGTAGAGTTATAATTTCTACCGTTTCAAGGTTTATCTGTGTTGGCTTTCTGCAATTATTGTATATAAAGAGCATGTATTCCAATTGACGTCAGTTTATTACTTTGTATATATGAATTACTGTTTTTCTTAATATCCCTTTTTCTTTATATATTAGAATCCTAAAGTACTTGGCTCTTTGTATGCATTTTTGTTTAACAGTTCTAGACTGCCAATTTAAGATAATTTTCTGGTCTAAATTTACACCTAAATATTTGACTGATGGCTTGGTCTGTATTTTTTGGTTGTTAAGTGATATAAAATAAATTTAATCCAGGCAAAATACAAATATTGTAATGACAATCAATAACTTCACAACAATAACAACAACAACACTATCTTTTTTTACTTTTGACGATTAATTTGATGTACTAAAATTACTTTTTGCCTAAAATGGCGACAAAACACACTAAGGACATTTTCGGTCTGACAGCTCAATTCAATCTGTCATCCATTTTATTTTTTGAAATCCGCGGGTTTTAGCACGTACATATTTGGCAACATTGCCATTTCAAGAATACGGTTTTTACTGTCAAAAGTATGAAGTGACAGTTCACATCGCTATTCACATCACCTTTCACATTAACTTTCGAGGATACAGGCCCAGATTTTTTTTATCGTATGGACCCACTCTAACTTGTGGTTTATTTGGTATTTGCGACCGTTTTTTGAGCAGCAGTCATCTTATATGTGGCAAGCTATTGGATCTTAAGTGATTTTTAGTGTGATTATAAGTTAAAGGTGGTTGCGATTAAGGCTATATTCTTTTGAGTAATTATCAATTGATCAAAGTGAACAAAGTGAAACTGATAACTTCATGTTCTTTTGAATATGCATTTACTTGTCATTGGGCTAAAGTGATCATGATTACTTCAAGTGCTAGAAGTGAAAATGATAATGACTCAAAATAATAGCCCTTAAGAAGGTGAATGTTCATGTTAAAGTTAGGTAATAATTTCGATTAAGTAAAATCTAGGGAAACGTTTTTTGAAAAAAATTTACACCCTTATTTCGAGGTTGTAAAACACAATTCTGACCTTGATTTTTCAACGAACAAAGTTTAAAAATCAAATCGTACGCATTCTTTTTTCTATTAAAGCCTTAGAGTGAGTCCACACGATAAGAAAAATTTCGGCTTAGGCGTATTACGCCCATTTATGTTAAAAATGTCTCGTCCACACGGGCAACTTTTATTGTGCAGTCGTGCAGTCGTAAAGTGTGTATGTTTTTTTTTGTGGTAACCTAACTTTTTTCTGATTTTTTGATAATATTTATTTATGTATAAATTAAAATGAAAGAAAATAAAAAAAAAATAATTGCAGCAATATTGTTATGTAGAAAAAGAAAAAATTACAAAAGATAAGGACATTATTAATATATTCTTTATTAAAAAAAAAAGGAAAAGTCGTCGCTACTAGGTCCGGTCTGTTTTTTGAGAAAAACATTGGAGAAAGGCTTGGACATACTAATGATTTAATTCAAGAAATGCGAGAAAGTGATCCTGATTTTTTAAAAATATGTTCTTGTTACTCTTGGTGAGTTTGAAAAGCTGTTGTTGGGCCAATAAATAGGAAACACGCTATGGAAATGTGTACAGCTATACCCTTATTATTAGGTTTGAAAAAACATTGGGATATTTAGCTGATGAAATCAGCATGTGAAAGCAACAGTGCGAATTCCAAGTCGGTAAACAGTGTTTTTGAAATTAATCATGTTACTTGTGCCATTATATGAGACTCTTTAAAACAAGTTTTATTCCGAAGTTTGCCACTTCTACCTGGTAAAGAATTGCCAAGGAGTTCAAATATAAAGTGTCATTTTAACAATCGTTTTAATAATTACAATTGTTTGTAGTTTTTAGAAGAATACATTACGTATGACACTAACTGGATTTCTGTTATTAAATTACTATCAGTGTTAATTTTTACTTTTTATTTATTTATAATAGGTTTATATAAAATTTGCTAAGGGTAGGGTTACCAGACGACAGGAATTTTCCTGACATGTCTGAAATTTTAGCCCCTTGTTAGGAAGAAACAGGAAAAAACTGCAATTGTCAGTATTTTTTTGAAATTAAAAGAGGAAAATATAAGTAATGAAAAAATATTTATTAATCATTCTAGTGAGAAAAAAATAAATTGATTAAACGTTAACAAAATGAGTGAATTGTTAATTTAGTATATTATTAAATTTAGTTTCATACTTTTTATTGCTTGATGTTTCTTTTGGCAATTGCTGGACTTTTATAACCATTTCATGACATTCTTTACATGATATGTTCTTTAAGTTAAATTGTGTCTACAGTAGAACCTTAACAGAAGACAAGTTACTCTTATGGATTAATAGATAATTATAGTCTAATATTTAATACTCCCTTAAGAAATAGTTATATCTTAAGTAAATTTATGTTCTAATAAGCTCAAACAAAAGCATGCCTTAATCTCCGAAACTCTTAAACTTTACTTTTTACAGAGATGATTAGTTTTGTTCATATTGTCATCGTCCCATAAATACACACTTTTTCATTTCAGTAATCATGTAAATAAATAGTTATAAGTAATATTTGTTAGAACGCCTATCACTGTAAAATATATAATTTAGATACAGAATAGAATGTAACTAGGACATGAACATTGAGACCATAGGAACTAAAATCAAAAAACTACAATAGTAACATTAAATTAGTAAGTAAGAACAAAAACTGTTGTTACCTTATGATTTAGTGAACATTATAATAAAATATTAAAAAAGTAATATTAGAAGATTTATTTGAATTTATCGAAACCAGTGATAAACTAAAAGCAGAACTAGCAAAGTTATACCATTGGTGGCAGCGAAAGGCAAAGCTTATAACAATATAGACAGTTTATGTCTCTCCTTAGTCCACTACGCTCCCATTAATGAGAAGACTCACTCGATATTGGCATTTGATGCTTTGATTGCAAAAATTTTGAAATTCTCACTGCCTTAACATACAACATTCAGATAAAATGTCCGGATATTTACAGAAACGTTAGGGATATTGCCAGGAAATCTCATTATTTGATCTGGTAACCATAGCTAAGGGCATGTCTGTGGATTAGCGTCTCGATATCACAGATTGTCGTTGAATAGAAATTGTATTATAAAATGGCCTTTATTTCATAAGCTTTAATTTATATAACGAACACCTGTATTATTGCAATTGTTATAAAATTAATAAAAAAATTAACAAAAATCTTTTTTTTTTGAGGACCAAGCAGTAATGATCTTCGGTTACAAGCATTTTTAATAAATTAAAACAATTTAACATAGTTCATAAATATCCATTATTTCAAAACGCGCTAAATAAAATATATAAATAAAACAACAAAGTTTAAAAAAACATAGGTTATGTTTTCATACAAAATATTGAAAACAAACAGTTTCCACCATTTTTAAAGCAGTCTGCTGAAAAGTTCAACATCATTTGGCGTAATGACCTTGGAAAAGGCAGATTTAGGCGGGAAATCTTCGGTCTTTGTCTTTTTTTAAATCTAACAAATCATAATGCTTGAAATTTGACATATGTCTTATTACGCTACGCTTACGCCCAGATTTTTCTTATCGTGTGGACTCACTCTAACTGTTAAGGCATTGTCAAGTAGGGGCTGTCCACAGGGAAGAGTTATATCGCCTTTGTTGTGAAGCCTTGTGGTGGATAGTCTATTGAGTGAACTGAATGATGCCGTTTTGTATACACAGGCCTATGCTGACGACTTGGTCATTTTGTGTCCTGGTTGCGATATCCAGGACCTGGATGGACCAATGATACGGGCCTTCTGGATCCCGGAATGTTGGTACCACAAGCCAGGTTTTGTTGGTACGAGGAAAATGGGAAGACTTTCCACAATTACATTGGCAAGAAGGACTCTTCAAATAAAAATATCTGGAAGTAATTCTGGATTCGCGACTGAGCTAGAATAATCATATTGAGGCTCGAACCAAGAAGGCCATATGTGCTTTCTGGGCTTGTAAACGAGCCTTTTGGTGCATATGGGGGCTGACACTCCTAAGGACTTGGAGGACGCTTTGAATATTGCCAAAAGAGAAGAGTCGATTGAAAAATTGATACATGGTACTAGCAGTCTTGAATGTAGAGCTGTAGAAAACTTTGATCAAGCAAATGGCAGACTAGATATTAACTGACAAACGCAAAATCCTTTCAACGGAAAAAGTTGTACTAAATGTTACAAAGTAGGTCATTCTACAAATAATTGTTTAGCCAGCAAGGGCATAATTTGTTATAAATGTAACAACCCTAGACATTTTAGTAAAGTGTGTCCTAATAATAAAAATGCTGACAATTTCGGACAGGCATGGAAGCAAATAGAAAAACTTTGTTATTCCTGTCAAAAACCAGCATATATAGCTAGAAATTGTTACTAAGAAATCAACCATTTCAGTCAGTAAACTCGCTAAATTTAAACTCCAACGCAGCCACTTTC
The DNA here is from genome assembly GCA_034092305.1 of Diaprepes abbreviatus. NCBI lineage: Eukaryota > Metazoa > Arthropoda > Insecta > Coleoptera > Curculionidae > Diaprepes > Diaprepes abbreviatus. Next base: position 15,260,414 of record JASJET010000031.1, on the reverse strand, counting down.
CAACCCCGAAGTTCGGCTGTCAACGAGGCAGGAAGGATATAAATAAAAATAATAGTGTAGGGATATATACGTGCTCAGAAGAAGGAACCTCGAAATCATGTAACGTAATTAAAGTAAGTGCCAATGGTAAGTCATGCTTAGCCTTAATTGATTCTGGAGCAGTAGTATCACTAATAAAACCTAATATTGCCCAAGAGTTCATAAATGAGTGTAGTGAAATTACCTTAGTGGATATTCAAGATAATAATATACCAATACTTGGAGAAACAACTATATCGATAAGTTAGGCAAATGACTTAGTGATAGAGCATAAGTTTATTGTGGTAGATCCGTTTTACACACACAAGAATTATAGCCAAAATTTATCTGATAATTATGTTGAAAATTTTCATAAAACTAATCTGCTGTTTTACACATCAAAGAATTATTGTCAAAATTTTGGTGAAAATTTTCGGCATAAAAATATAGAACGTGTTCTATATTTTTACGACTAAAATGCAGAAAGTGCACGAAAATCGACGCAGAATAAAATATGTGAATTGACAACCCGCATTTGGTAATCAACCTAATCTCAATGTTTACTCATTGTTTCTTGCACAAAATATCCTTTATTTTGTGGTTTTTTGATTATATATGTTTGGAAACTTTCATATTTATGACATTTTAAGTTTTTTCTCAGATTATTTAACTGCTTGAACGTCACATGTTATGAAAATGTGCATGAGCACCGACAAAATTACCACCAAAATTATATTCAGATTTCTTGTACGTATCAAACAGAGTGGTATTTTATTGTAAAAATTATCTCCAAAGAATTTTCGGCAAAAATTTGCTGAAAATTTTTGTTATAATTTTCGGAATAATTCTTGTGTGTGTAAAACGGCTCGTAGGTACCGATTCATTTCGTGCGGAAATATTATTAAGAATATATTTTCTTCGGGAATACGGAGTAAAAAATTTATTTAGAAAATAATTGTATGTATGCTTTTGAGAGAACGATCCCATTATGTAAAGAGAAACCATTGAATTTTGAGGAAGTAATGATGATAAAAATTAAGAAAGAAATGGATAAAAGATTTTTGCAGCTAGAGGCAGATGTTACTAGTATAAAAAGAAAATTTGAGCAATGAAAGAAGAAAAAGAAATACGTTCAAGGAATTTTTGTGAGGAAGATCTCTCGTTACAGCGAATAACGAAGAAGTGCAGTGCTCAGACGATTCGCGATCGTCTGAATTCTGAAATAACAGAACATCCCTTCCATGAGAAATCTTCAACGTCTTCTGACAATACAGCTGATTCTCTCGTCTTTAAAGAACTACATGTTAATGATTACGTGCACGTGAAAGGAAGAGTAAAGGAGAAACAAGATATTGAGAAGGAAGAAAAGAAAAAGTTAAAAGAAGGAAGATTAGAAGAGGATCAAGAATTTGTGGCTGAAGAAAGGAAAGAGTTAAGAGAAGAAATATTAAAAGAGAAACAAGAATTGGCGATAGAAGAAAACAAGGAGTTAATAGAAAAACAGGTATCGCAAATGAGTTGTAAGGTGATGTTTCACGAAGATTTTAAAATTCTCTCGAATTGTCAAACAGTTTGTCGTGCATTAGTGCAAGGAGTGACCAGGGTTACGACCCAACACGTGGTTTTAGAACCTAGTGAGGACATTTCAACAGGGCTGCTTGTGGCAAGGATTTTGTGTAGGACTGGAAGAATGGTACCAGTCAGATTAGTGAATATAACAAACGAAAGGATGATTATAAGAAGAAAATCTATTGATCGTGGAATATATTGATATATTTAAAGCCCCAGAGCAAAAATTGAATTGCACAAGCAACATTGTTCATCGGATTATTACAGAAAACGTTCAACCTATATTGAAAAGATCATATCGAGTACCATATTACGGACAGGAGAGTATGAAAAAGGACATACAGGAGCTATTCGATGACGGGATAATAACATAACGCCAATGACCATGGAGTTTTTCTGCCATCTTATTAGAGAAGAAAAGACACCCTGGGGAAGAAGTTCAATACACGCTAGTAATTGACTACCGTTTGCTTAATGAAATTACGAAGACGAATTATTTTCCGTTACCAAATATACAGGAAACCACTGATAAATTATCGAGAGCAGGCATATTTTCCACTATGAACTTAGCATCAGGTTATTTTCAAGTCCCTCTACATCCAGATAACGAAGAAAAGACGGCATTCTCAATACCTGATCATCATTATCATTTCCTAAGAATCGCTCTGAGGTTGAAAAACGCACCCTCTACTTGGAGCAGGACGATACACCATATTCTAGGGAAATTAACCTTTAAAGGATGCTTAGTATATCTCGATGACATAATAGTATTTTCAACTAACGTAAATAAACACTTGGAACGCCTAAAGCACGTGTTAGAAGAAATTCGAGAAAGCAATTAAAAGTTAAAATCAATAAAGTGTTATTTTATGAAAGAAGAAATCGAGTATCTAGGTCATCTTATTAAAAAAGGAGGATATACTACTCATCTCTAGAGAGCAGAAGTCATAAAGACATACCTAATTCCGAAAAATGTAAAAGAAGTCAGAGTATTTCTCGGACTATGTGGGTTTTATTGAAAATGCGTTCCAAATTTTGCAAAAATTAGCCAACCGCTCACCCTGTTAACAAAAAAGAATGTAAAATATCATTGGAAGTTGAACAATATAATGCTTTTGAGACCTTAAAGTAAGCTCTAATCTCTCCACCTATCTTAAAATATTCAGACTTTACCAGACAATTCATTGTAAATACCGATTCTAGTGGAACATCCATAGCCGCGATTCTTACTCCAGTGCATAATGGAGTGGAACATCCAATATGTTATTCCAGTAGGACTCTTAATGAAACAGAGCGACGATACAGCACTATTGAAAGAGAGTGTCTCGCTATAGTATTTGCAGTAAAAACATACCGAAATTATCTTACTGGAACTCGTTTCATTATTATGACTGATCATAAACCACTCAAGTGCCTGTTAACTATAAAAGATGCAAACTCGACGTTAACTAAATGGGCAATGTTTCTAATGGAATATAGTTTTACAATTCAGTATTGAAAAGGACATCTAATGTTGACTCACTTACTCGTTTAAGAACAGAAGGAGACGTGCTTGTTGAAAATATAATGGCAGTCATCTAGGAATGTCAAAGAAAAAAAGAAGTAATGCCAGTACCATCAGTTATATGAAGCAGAGAAAAACTCCGTCAATTACGGCTCGAAGATGTTGAAATTAATAAAATTCGGACCACTGCAAATCCGGAAAACAATATATATTATATAAGTAGTGATGGATTAAAAATGCGACGAAGAGAAGTGCATCAAAGGAATGACCAAATTATTGTTCCAAGGCTTATCATACCTGAAATTTTACAGCTTTACCATAATTCTATTTATTCAGGTCATGCAAGTCTACAGAAAACACTTCAATTAATTGAAAATGATTTTTATTGGAATTCAATCAATGCTTATCATGTAATCTACGAAAAACAAATTATCAATCTCCTGTGGAAATGCAAGCAACACCAGTGCCATATTTACCATGGGGAAGAATTAGTATGGACATAGTATTCCCATTAAATAAAACAAACAAGAACAACCAATATATACTAACTTGTATAGATTTCCTAATACGATACCCTGAATGTATCCCGCTTCCGAACATAAAAGCGGAAACCATCGCGAAAGCATTTGTAGAACACATTATATGAGATTTGGCACCCCTCAAGAATTACTTACCGATTGTGGTACGCAATTTTTAGGAAAACTGCTTCAAGAAATCTGTATTTTATTGGGAATCAAAAAGCTGAAAACTACGCCATATCATTCCAGTGCAAACGGAATTATTGAACGAATGCACCGAACCCTTAAAACCATGATAAGTTATTTTGTCAGTAAGCACTATACTAATTGGGATGAAGTCTTACTATATTACTTATTAGCGTACAGAAATTTACCACATGAAGCAACCAAAGAGTCACCACTCTTTTTAATGTTTGGGCGTGACATGGAACCTCCTATACATCTTAAAATAAGACAGAACCAAGTAAAATACGAGTTAGATCAAAACTACGCAAACGAACTATTAGCAAGAATGTAAACTGCCCATGATATAGCTAAAAATAATATTGAAAAAAGTATTACTGCAAGATGTGAAAAACATAATTCTAAGAAATTGAGGTTTATTTGCATACTCCAGCTGTAACTGGAAAGAAAACAATGGCGACAAAATTTTATCCAAAATGGTCAGGACTTTTCTGAATTATTGAGAAAAAGGGACTAATTACGTATAAAATTAAAGAAGTAAATGGGAAAAAGGAACACATAGTACATACAGAGCGACTTAAGCCCCATATTGGTTGGGGTATGCTTCAAGTACCCTCACCTTCAACTGCATCGAGTCAACCACCTCGCCAAGGACAACGCCGAACGTCACAGGTGCCTTCAGCTGCAGGCGACCCTCGCCTGAATTCACGAAGGGCATACTACTACGTGGATACACAAGGTATGCGAGCTGTTTTCCGCCGAAGCCAGGATCGTGACCATGGAAACCAGAAAAAACGAACAAAAAGCGAGTAAAGACTTTTTAATTTTATATAGTGCAGAAATAGAAAATTTTTTGTTAGGATACCATTTCTAAAGTTTTAACTGAAAATTCAAAAGTACTAGTTGTCCTAAAGTTTACATTAAAAATTTGTTTTTATATTCGATAGTTTTAATCATTTATTTTATTTTAGTGCTAAAGAAGTTTATATTATTAATCAAAAATTTTAATTTTTAAGATTTTGTATTTTATCTTTTGGTTTATTATGCAATTAGATATACTGAATTTTAGGTACGAACTGTTCACTTATTTTACAAACAACACCTAAGTAGTCTAAGTAAAGATCGTCGCACCCGCTAAATAAAAATAAATTAACAAAAGCTTTTAACGGAACGAAGAGAAGAGAGATATAATACGTTCTATCTATTCATGACCTTCCTCAATCGTGATATTGACTTATATAATAATTAGAACCTAATAATGACTGAGATTAAATCAAAAGCAAAATTAATATTAATTAATTCTGCTTTAAGTAAGGGAGGAGGGATGTAGTAGGCCGAACCTTAGGAAATTTTATAAAAAGTTTTAAAATTATTTTGTGGAAGGATTCCAAAATTTTTTTATATATTTTCAAATCGTACCGATATTGCTATCTAGAACAAAAATAAACAAATATAAAAGGTTTTAACGGAACGAAGAGTAGAGACATAATCGTCTATCTGTGATCTGCCTCAATCGTTATATTGACCTATATAATAATTAGAACCTATCGATAACTTAGATTAAATTATTAATTTTTAATTAATTCTGATTTAAGTAAGCGTATGTAATGGACGGAACTTAGAAAATTTTATAACAAGTTTTAAAATTTTTTTCGTGTAAGGATTCCAAAAATTTTTTAATAATATTTTCAAATCGTACCGATATTGCGATCTAGAACAAAATATCCGAAACCCAAAAAGGGACGTCAATTAAACATATGGGTCTTGCAGCTACCTCTTGGTCACGTATTTTCTGCGAATCCATTAGCACCTAAAGTGGAGCCAAGTAATAAAAATTTTAAAAAAACCTTTTAACTTTATCATATTTATGCGAATAATTGTTTTAACCTCGGAAATCCATTAGTCAGCTGTTGTTTACGGTAGCATTCCTGCAGGTGTTCGAAAAATCGAGAGGACGAAAATATTACGTCAATAGAGGGTATAAATACAAATTGGGATTTTTTCGCGAGTGTCGGGAGAGGTTAGTTATCAGTTAGTATCGGGAGAAGTTAGTTGTCAGTATCGGGAGAAGTTCGTCAAAAAGTCAAGTTTGAGTTGTTAGAGTCAAAGTCAGTTAGTTACCAAGTCAATCGTCGGAAAAGTTCATAATGAAGTTGTCGGACGTTAGTTATTTTTTTTTATCGAGAGTTGTCTGCCGAAAGTAAAGCATTACATCGTCGGTCGTTAGAAAGTGAACCTTAGTTTCGAAAAGAAAAAAATCGTTATTTCAAAACAGTAGTTACAAAATAAAATGTGTTGTTTTAAAATTTCGAGTTTGAATACTAGGGAAATAAATTATTAAATCAGCTTTACAACATAAATCAGAATTATGCTCGCTTTCAAGTTGAGTAGCTTTTATAATTAACTAAGTTTAATCTTGACATCAAAAAGATAAGAAAGTATGCTCCCTTTCAAGCTAGATAAATTTTAAAACCCTTACATAAATTTTACACGAAAAATTAAGCAAGTGAATAGTGCAGTGCTCAGTCAGAAATGGATAACTTGTAGCACCCCAGGAGAACTAAAGGCCGACAATTTGTAAGTACAAGGGGCTAAAATAAGTGGGCGGCTTCAATATAAAATATTTTAATCAAATGTTTATAATTTGAAAAAACGAGTTTATTAAAATTTTTAACTTTGAGATTTGCAATGTCTGAATTTTTTAGATCGTAAACATGTGACTAAAAAAAGGGAAGTTTATTATTTTTTATTTAATTAAACTGGAAGGAGACTGTTAACTATACATTTTTATTTTGAAGGTATATATTACTATTTAAATAATTCTATAAGAAGTTATAGTCTACTAGTATACTATTCACAACATTTAAATTCCTTAGTTAGTTAATTTATAATTTTGTTATAAACTTAATAACATTTCTAATTTTGTGATTTGTAATGTTTAACTTTTTTGGATTGTAAGTATGGGACGGAGAAAAAATATTTTTTTTATTTATTACATTGGAAGGAGGGTGTTAAATAAGCATTTTTCGTTAGAAGCTGATTATTACTATTTAAATGATTATATAAAAAGTGTTAGTTCTACACTAGTCTACAATCCACAGAAGTAAAATGCTTTATTCTGACAAATTATAATTTAGGAATATTAATGACTTTGTATTTGCAAGGTTTATATATTATATATATATATATATATATATATATATATATATATATATATATATATATATATATATATATATTTGGGTTGTAGACAAGTTAATGCAAAACAAAATATGTTTTCCTTTAAAAATTTAATTTCAATCAGTAATATATAGGTCATATGAACTCCCGTTTTACATTGTATTTATATAAGAAGTGATGATATTTTATTAAATGATTAGATTTGAGCATTCAATAATTTTTTAAGCTGTAAATTTAGTAATGTTTTATTTCAATGTATTACTGATAATACTTAATGTTCATCCATCCGTGAATTTTTCAGAGAGGATGTAAGAAAGTTGTAGTCCTTATGATTTATGATGCAAGGATCTAAGCATTTCAGAAAGATTGCATTGAGCGTTGCTGAAACGACGATATGACACAGAAATAAATGTTTCTGAAAGGATTCCAAAAAAGTTACGACAATAATGCATGAAAGCTTAATGAAATATCATAATAAACGTATCCTGAAATATTTAGTCAATATTTAAGAAATATTTTAACTAACTTTAATTCGAGCTACTTAATACTTTTGGAAAAGTTGATGCAACTTTTTAGAAATGTTTCCAGAAACGTTTCATGAAATGTTTCAAATGCTTTTAAAAAATCTTCGAGTGAGTTATTCATTTGCGTACTGCACACTTCGTGAGATATTTCATAAATGTTTTGTCAATTTAAAAAGGAAAGTTTCAGGAAATATTTTTGAAAGATTCTATATATTTGAAGTTTATATATAAAGAAATCAACTGAAAAATCCTTATAAGGACAGTCGTGCTTTGTTCTAGTTAGGAATCAAAAGCACTACTTCAGATTGCAAGAAACTGCCAGAAAAAGGTGGAAATTTTTCCCATTACTAGTGTGCTGCCATCTGTAGACCGGTTTCGAGCTAATTGGTTCTTGTCAGTACAAAACAGCCAAGTACACCGCACCATGGGAAAAGTTAATATTTTAAATATTTTATATAAAACTAAACAGAAAGCTCAATACAAGCTGCACCATCTCCCGGAATTCCATGCAATCTAAATAGAAAAATCCCGTGCGAGATCTATCTAAATAGCAAATGAAAAATAGAAATATTTCTGAAAAGGTTTACGACACGTTTCATGAAACTTTTCTCGAAATGTTTAGGGAATGATTTAGAAATCTTTTTTGCTGCCTATTTATCGCACTCATAAAGGCCGCTGAGAAACACTGCAAAAATATTTCGAAAAATTTTCTTGACTCCTTTTGTTAGATGGTTTGAATAGCATTTCAGGAAATGATTTATAGAATGTTTCTTCAATATTTTCGAAACATATCTTGACTCGTTTTTGTATCCATCATGAAAACTTTTAGTCAATATTTCTCAAATGTTTCAAAAACGGTTCTCTAAACATTTCTAAAAAGGCTTATGATACGTTTCATGAAACTTTCTTCGAAATGTTTAGGAAATGATTTGTAAATCTTTTTTGTTGCCTATTTGTCGCACACATAAAGGCTGTTGAGAAACACTGCGAAAATATTTCGAAAAAGTTGCTTGAAAGCTTTTAGAAGATGGTTTAAATAGCGTTTCAGAAATCGATTCTTGGAATGTTTCTTAAATATTTCCGAGACATATCTTGACCCGTTTTTGAAAGCTTTCAGTAAATCTTTCGTAAAAGTTTCAAAAACGTTTCTCTAAACATTTCCAGCCAGATTCACTAAGAAGATTTAAGAATTAAACCCGAGATAGTTGCCCTGAAATTTAAATCTTCTAGTCGACCAGTTTTGTTTTGCTTATGATATTGTCATGATTTATATTACAGATGTCATCAAATCAATGCTTATATAGCGATATTAAGGTAAAGAGCCTTGCGATAAAGAAAAATAATTATATCCCGAAAATAAAAAAAAAATCTTCATTTTTGCCGATTCACAAATAAAAGAAAGCGCTTTTTTATGTTTGTATTTTTAGGGTTTAAAACTTGTCTGACTTATTGTTGCTCTTGTCAGTTTAAACCCTCTGCTATCAATTTAGAATGGTTTTAAAATTAAACCACGTTATTGAATCCGGTTATTCAAGTTTTATTTTTGAGCATTCTCATGGAATCTTCAACGAATATGAACTCAATGTTTCCGTAATATTTCATGAAATACTATATTTTAACATTTTGGGTTTGTTTCATGAGATTTTATAGAAAGTAGTTGCCGCAAATAAGTCACCGGACAGTGGCACTTACAACGACCAGAGCCGCCGATGGCTCGGCGCGCTCAGATCATTTTTTGAATATGGAACAGAATTTTGCTTTTATTTATTTATCAAAAATTTTATTGCATTAGTCAATCTATACATAGGAATAAAATAGAAGTGTCTGTCTGTCTGTCTGCACCGGCTAATTTTAGAAACGACTGAACCGATTTCGATGAAATTTTACAGATATGAAAAGGAAGTTGTCAGGAGCCACTTTTTTTTCTGTATGTGTTCTGTCCGTTTGTGTGTATGGGCTAATCTTGGAAACGTCTAGACCGATTTTGATGAAATTTTACAAACACGAAGATGATATTACTAGGAATGATATAGGCTATCTTTTTCTGTCTGTCTGTCCGTCTGTCTGCACCGGCTAATCTTCGAAACGACTGAACCGATTTCGATGAAATTTTACAGATATGAAAAGGAGGTTGTGAGGAGTGATATAAGCCACTTTTTTTTTCTGTATGTCTGTTTGTCTGTTTCTGTGAGATGGCTAGATCGATTTTGATGAAATTTTACAAACATAAAGATGAAATTACTAGGAACGATATAGGCTATTTTTTGTCTGTCTGCACCGACTAATTTTCGAAGCGGCTGTATCGATTTCAATGTAACTTTTCATACATCTAAATGGGGTTGCAAGGAGTGATATAGCCTGCTCCTATCTGTCTGTCTGTCTGTCTATTTACAGGAGCAAATCTTCGAAACGGCTGAACCGATTTCAATGAAGCTTTACAGGCTTGAACAGGAGATTGTCAAGAGTCATGTAAGTTGTTTTCCTTCCGTCTGTCTGTATGTCTATCTGCACGGTCAAATCTTCAAAACGGACGAACTGATTTTGATCAGTCTTTACAGAGATGAAGAGGAGATACTTTAGAGGGCTATAGATTGTCTTTTTTCTGTCTGTCGATTTGTCTGCATGGGCTAACCTTCAAAATGGCTGAAGAGATTTCGATGAAACTTTACACACACGAAGAAAAAGCTATCAGAAATTATATAGACTGCTTTTTATATCTGTACGTCTGTCTATAGGTCTGAATGAGCAAATGTTCGAAACAGCTGGACAGATTTCGACAAAACTGTACAGACATGAGGATGAAGTTGTCAGAATAGATACTGACTGCGCTTTTTCCTGTTTGTCTATCTCTCAGTCTGTACGTGCTGATCTTCGGAACGAATAAACTGCTTTCGATGTCTTTCCCTAAATAATTGCTTCGATTGTTGGCCTTTGTCATAATTCATATCAATTAATTCGGCGAACTCAGTATTTTTTTAATAAAAAAATACAGGGAAAGTTGCGTTTATTAGTTTTGTAGAAATCTTATTACTCTAAATACTTGTTTGCACTATTAATTATTGTTAAAATTCATATAAAATCATTTGGAGTCCCGGAACATAGAACGGAAGTCGACTTTGCTAAATGCGTTGTTTCGGCGAACTCGGTATTTTTTTTATAAAAAAGGCCAAAAACTTTGCGTTTATTACTGTTGTCGATATTTTATTATTCTGAACAGTTGCTCACATTGTTAGTCATTGTCAGACTTCATACCATCTATTTGGAGTCCCGGAACATAGAACGGAAGTCGACTTTTCTAGATGCGTTGTTTCGGCGAACTTGATATTTTTTTTTATAAAAAAAAGCCAAAGATTTTTCATTTATTTGTTTCGTCGATATTTTATTATTTTTGGACAGTCGTCTGCACTACTAGTTATTGCTAAAGTTCATACAATCGATTTGGAGTACAGGAACATAGAACGGAAGTGAACTTTGCTAGGTGCGTTGTTTCGGCGAAATCGGTATTTTTTATAAAAAAGGATAAAGATTTTGCGTTTAATAGTTTCGTCGATATTTTATTATTTTGAACAGTTGTTTGTACTATTAGTCATTACCAAAATTCATATCAATCCATTTGGAGTCCGGGAACATAAAATTGAAGTCGATCTTGCTAGAATCGTTGCTTCGGCGAACTCATTTATTTTTATAAAAAAGGGCTAGATATTTTGTGTTTATTAGTTTTGTCGATATTTTATTATTTAAAACAGTTGTTTGCACTGTTAGTCATTGTCAAAATTCATATCAATCCATTTGGAATCCCGGAACATAAAACGGAAGTCGACTATGCTAGATGCGTTGTTTCGGCGAACTCGATATTTTTTTTATAAAATAGGGTTAGAGATTTTGTGTTTATTAGTTTCATCGATATCTTATTATTTAGAACAGTTGTTTGCACTGTTAGTCATTGTCAAAATTCATATCAATGCATTTGGAGTCCTGGAAGATAAAACGGAAGTCGACTTTGCTAGATGCGTTGTTTCGGCGAACTCGGTGTTTTTTTTTTTTTTTTTATAAAAATGGCCAAAGATTTTGCATTTATTAGTTTCGTTGATATTTTATTATTTTGAACAGTTGTTTGCACTGTTAGTCATTGTCAAAATTCATATTAATCCATTTAAAGTTCCGGAATATATAACGGAAGTCGACTTTGCTAGATATCCAGGTCACCCTGCAAGGCCACATAGTCCCCTATCTCTCCAACAACCTTAAATATCTTTAAGTCGACAGCATATAAAAGACATCTGCTTGAAATTATAGAATCCTCTATGTCATTCACGAAACAATTAAAAAGAAGGGGTGCCAAATGTGCACCCTGTGGGACTCCAGAAGTGACGGGTATATCAGCAGATTCAACGCCATCAATCTTCACCCTTTGTGTTCGATTGGAAAGATAACTTTCAAACCACTCCGTGGATACCCATACTACTTAGCTTTATCAAGAGAAGTTGATGATCCATCTTGTCAAAGGCCTTGGAGAAGTTAGTGTAAATAGCATCCACCTGACAACGCCTCTTCAACGCCTCCAACAAGATCTGCTCATAAGCCAAAGATTAGTGACTCATATAGGAATCTTACTGATATATTGGGGGTTTCTGCCACAAAATTTGGAATTTTTTATTTATTCTCACTCTTATTGTACCTCGTAACTGGAAGATATAATCACATATTGTCATATATAATGTTTCGAACAAATGCAATTATCTCTTGATTATCAATACATAGATAAAAATTTAAAAACAGATGCTCCTATTTTAATTTTTACTTACTTTTGTAAATATGTCGAGGATAATAATATGAGATAATTTGGTTAAATCTGAGGTAACAGGCGTTAGCAGAAATTTGTTATATATTATTTGTTATAAGATAAATTATTACCCTAATACTTTTTTTTTAGATATTCGTGGGAGGTTTTCTGTAAAAAGAACTTTTGAAAATATATAAATCTTTTTTAAATTTCAAGCATTTAGCAGGTGTTTTTTTTTCCATTTTCAGAAAATTCTGATCTTCTGAATCCAAAATTCCTACAAAGAATGGTAATTTGTGACATACATTTTGCAAAAGAATGTGATATTCATGAGAGATCAAGTAGATTAAGGTCTGTAAATATATCAACATTTCTTGAAGAATAACTTTATTAGACACTATATTCTCTTCGATCTGAAAGTTTATATTTTTAATGCTTCTCAATTTTAAATAATATATTTTTTTATAAATAGTAATTATATGTAATATTCTTTTCAGATATCATGCTGCAACAAAGTCCTTTATTACAGAAGGATAGTTCCGAAATTCTTTATATTCTTAGACCGACAAATCTAAGAAAAAGGAAATTTTCAGAAAAAGTTCCTACAATAAAATATATTTTAAAGAACAATCCACATATTTTTACGCCTAAGGAGCAAGAGTATTTCAGTAAGACATCATCAGCCTTTCCCACTATAAATAAGAACTGGATATCAGGAATATGTGACGTAATTCCATCTCGAAAAAATAAAAGAAAATATTTTTTTTTTAAATATCTTCAGATGATAGTACAATATTCCACAAACTTGAGAATAAAATATTGTCTCAAAAAAAAATCAAAAATTTAAAATTATTTAGGATCAGAAACACTCGCATTTTTCGCAATACCAAAAGCACAATTATCTGTACACTGTTCTATCAAATTTCAAATAAAAATCCCCCCAACAATAGGTATTTATCTGTATGCAGCTCTTAAAAAAGAAAGAATACAAATTCAGTGCAAAGGAAAACAAATTGCTTTAAGTTTTTATTATCGAGCACCTCGAGCTTAAAAAGCAATTTTTAGAGCAAAAATGTAATTTGTCATAATAGCTCAATCATTAAAGATAACTAAATCCCATCTAAACCCAAATCAATTTCAAAAATTGTTGGTTAAATTAGCTGGTCAGCGTTAAAAAAAGCAATAGAGACAGGCGACATGAAATCTTCTACTGCTGAAGCAACTACTGATGGATTGCTTATTTTATTGCCTAGTTAAAGCAAATATCGATTACCTCTATCCGATGATAGTCTCAAAATTAAAAAAATAGGCAAGCATAAGAAACCACTTGAAACCTAACTTATGCATCCCTAATATTTTGATGATATCGTTCAAACTCTATTTTATTAATAAGTATTTAGATGTAGTATTCTCAGTGACGACCAGCAGACATGGTGCTTATGATATTTTTTTTTAATCTTAAAAAAATAGAAAATAGCGGATGATATCTTCACATCCTAAAATCAAAACAAATAAAAAAAAATAATATTGTATATAGAGTAGATGCAAAATTTTAATTTTTGCTCCGGAGTAAAGTTATTTAAAAAATATGCAATAATATTACTAGAAAATATTATTTTATGCCTCAATGTAAAATCTTAATTACTTATGACAAATAGAAAAACTGAGTGTTTATCAATCTCTAATTAGGATTATGGTTTAAAATAAATAAAATTTGTATGTGCTGGTCTTACTTAAAACCGATTAAAAACATGAAAACGGTTCAATTACTATAGTCATTGAATTTTAAGAAAAAATCAACAAGAAATATGGCGCGCGAGTGTGTCATTTTAAATATAGATTGTAAAACAAAGTGACACTAGTATTTTCTATTAAGAAGGTGTTTATTTATACTTCAATCTAATTTTAAGCCACAAAGGAGGAGCACTGATATTTTTTTCTAATAAACCTTCTAATTGTAGTAAAAGCTTTGTAGGAAATCAAAAAAATGATTAAAAGTGGATTTTCTTAAAAGTAAAACTTTTTGTTGTTTTTGACATTAAAAATTATACTGCGAATCCAAGAAGCCAAGAAGTATTAAAAATGCTGTTATGTCGTTCACTATATTTAAAAAAAAAAGAAATAAAAATACAGGTTAAAAAAATGTATTCCATATTTTAAAATAAAACAATCGTTACTGTGTAAAACTTTCCACGATTTTTTAAAATTTTTGACAAAATCTTCTCTAAATGCTGATATTACGGGAAAAGCATACCTTTTTTGATAAAAATTTGGCCATAGTATAAATAAACGTCACCTTATTAGAAAATACTATTTTCGTTTGTTTTACAAGACACATTCAAAATGGTGGAAATCGTGCACCATTTCTTTCTGACTTTAGCATAAATTAAAATTTTTGATTTTAGCAATTCATCTCTTTAACACTTTTTTTATAAATCAAAATTTATATTATTAAATATAAATTATATTTATAAATTCGTCCTACCCCTATTTACATACATTGGGTTATAAAGTTAAACAAATTTCTTTGGTGATATTTTCGTGTATTTAAAAAAAGTTATTTATTCTAGAGAAAAATTGTTTTAATTTATTTTTATGTCATTTATTTTCAGGATATGCACAAACAATCGGCTTTATTTTAAATTTTTTAAAAGCTTGATAAGGATTTTTCTCATGTGACTCATCTGTGACAGTCAAACCCACATTAACTTGGCATCATTCCGGAACGGAAGAACCGATTTAAATGAAATTTTTTATTTGACCAAAATTGGTTCAGTAAAATTCAAAATGGCCCTGATAATATGGAAGATAAAAAAAATAATTTTGTCCAATTTTCTCCAAAATTGGTATGGAAGAATTTTTGTAGTTGTACATAACGAATCCAAATTTAAAAAAAAAACATTCAATATGACGAATTAAAAATTTTACATCTCTCGATTTTGTCAAAAATTGCTATTGAGGAGTTCTTGAGGGTGTTAATTACGAATTTAAAATTATTTAAAAAAAGATAATATGGCGGACTAAAAATTTTTACATGTCTCGATTTTGTCCAGGTGTATATTATGAATTTAAAATTATGAAAAAAAATTCAATACAGTAAGCTAAAAACATTAACATCTTTTGATTTTGTCCAAAATTGATGTAATGGGTTTTTAAGGGTGTAAATTACGATTTTTTAAATTATTGTTGAAAAATTCAATATGGCGGACAAAAAATTCAACAGCTCTCGACTTTGTTTAAAATTGGTTGCTCGGGAGTTTCTGAGTATGTAAATAACGAATTTAAAATTCCATATGGCGGTCAAAAAAATTTATATTTCCAAATTATATCCAAAATTAGTACTGGCAGTTTTTCGAGCGTGTAGATTAGGATTAGATTAAGGGTTTAGAATTATTTCCATCCAGTATGGGGGATCAAATAGTGTGGGTTGAAAATTTTGTTATTCACATTTTTTTTTAAATTGGTATTAGGATGTTTCGGAACCGTTGGTTACGAATCTAAAATTAATTTTTTACAATTTATTATGACAGATATAATATGGGGGAATATAAATTTTAATTTTTTACGGTTTTGTCCTGATTGATATTGGGGGCTTCTCGGAACATATTCTAGAGATCTTAAATTAATTTCTTCAAAAGCTGTATGTGGGATAAAATAGGCCAGACTAAAAAATTTACATATTTCAAGTTTTTTCAACATCGGTATTGGTAACGAGTCTAAAATTAATTCTCATAAAATTTTTATGATAAAAACTGAATCGACTTCTAGAAATATACTAAAAAGTGAAAAATAACAATATATATTTTTATATGAAATTTAAATTTTTGAAGTCGGCGCTAAATTAATACCTAACAAAATGTAATTCACCTAAAAAAATTAAGAAACATTATTTGTAATTACTTTCTTACCATAACTTATAGTATCTCGTGTTAGTGGTTATTTGTTTATTTTAATAATAATTTGATGCCTACTTCAAAAATTTCGGTTTCATGTAAAATTTTAAAATATTTTTCTCTTTTTAGCGTTTTTTTAGAAGTCGGTTCAATTTTTTTATAAAAGTTCTATTTTTCGATTTTTAGTTTTGAATTGAGTTGAGTTTCTAAGGTCGCAAAGAAATACCCATTTTATTCAAAGTTGTACACTTCTGAATTGAACAAAAAAATTCTTCAAATTCCAGTTTTAAATAAAATTATACCAAACAAATATGTAATCTGCTATGGTAAATCCGCTATCTTGAATTTTAAGAAATTAATTTTAATTTCGTAATCTACGCCTCCGAAAACCCTCTTATACTAATTTTGAAACAATTCGGTAAATGCAAATGTCTATCTTGTCTTATTAGTTACACCATATTGAATTTGAAGAAAAAATTTTTAGATTTGTTATCCCCTCCTCCCTTCTACAAACTATGAAAAAGAGATCTAAAAATATTATATTTTTATTCACCATCTTGGATTTTACTGAACCAATTTGAGAGACCATCGTGAAAACTTACTGACATCTACATAAAATTTAATTTAAATCATTAAAAGTTCCAGTATATTTTTTATTATATTATTTTGAATTAAAACAGCATAACTGTAAAAATTCTATTAATAGAATTAAATGTTTTATATAATTTTTTGAGTTGCATTATTTTCTCTAACGAAAAGAAGTCTTGAGGAAGTATCTGGATAATTCAGGCCAAATGTATCTCTCGGTAAGCTTGTCAATAATATGGTAATGATGATCAGAAATTAATGTATACATACATATATATATATATATATATATATATATATATATATATATATATATATATATATATATATATATGTAATCGAAGGACAGCACCCGAGTTTTGAAAATGGTGAATGAGATTTCACCGAAACGTCAGCTGCCTTACAGTCCTGAGAGGGTCTCGCATACACGGGATTCCCGAAAACCTTCGATTACACATCACACCCGTGAAAATATCCGACATAACATATATATATATATATATATATATATATATATATATATATATATATATATATATATATATATAATAAAATATTGGCGAAGCGGACGTGAAAATTTGTCAATCTACATGATTCTCGTGTTAAAATGTGCGGAGCACTCCAAAATATGGAAAAACTCCGGGTACGACAGATGGCGACAGCGCTGTTTCGTCCTAATATGGGACTCGTCAGGCCACCGCATTCGGTGCAAACCATCACCTCGCCTTTGCATCGTATAAAGCTGAATTTAAAATAAAAAAACAGCAAACAAGACGACAAAGGCGACATCTCGATGGTCCACTTGATAATACAAGAACCACACAGATTAACAAAGTTTGTAAAAGAACCGTCATATGGTGGCGCGACGGTGAATTAAAACACAAATATATAAAATCGAGTACACGAAACGCGCTGCCCAAAGGATAGGGGTCGCATTTTTCGGTACTGGCAAGCAAGCCTACCGCTCATTTTAGCAGCCAAAGCCACGTGCCGCACCAAACGATCCCACCATGTGAGCATCGTCTAGCGTGTTTCAAAGCCAAACAAGATATATATATATATATATATATATATATATATATATATATATATATATATATATATATCTATATATATAAAAATGAATTGCTGTTCGTTAGTCTCGCTAAAACTCGAGAACGGCTGAACGGATTTATCTTATCTTGGTCTTGAATTATTCGTGGAGGTCTAGGGAAGGTTTAAAAGGTGAGAAAAATTCGAATACTTGCCGGGAAAATCCTCAAAACAGCATTTTTCTATTTTACATACAAACGTTTTCTAAATAAAATGAAGAGTCAATTTGTAATTTATTACCGCTGCATAAAGTTCAAATTCGCGTGCGCGTTGGAGGATCTAATATCGCGTTCTGAAACTCGACAAAAGTAAAAGTGAATCGCGAACGCGACAAAATTGCATAGTCTCAAAATACATAGTACATAAATAGTGGTCGGCTTCGAGAAACTCAATTTTAGCTAACTTCAGTTGTTAATCTGTCAGATTATTTTTTAATAAGACTATATAGAAATCGAAAGATAAATCTTAAGTATTGTCACAAATTAAATTATAAATCTTAAGTTAAATTTCTGAACGCAATCATAATATTTGACATTAGATTTGACAACCAACTAATATGTCAATCCATCCTGTCGCATTTCAGAGCACGGAAAAAAGTATTACGATATTATATCTATCTTTGTGGCTACGTGCGCGAGAACTTTCTTTCTTTATTATGGTGATCTTTTGTGATAGTGACATTCCAAGTAATGTGCTCTTTTTTGTGATAGTGACACTTTACTGCTAAATGAGCGGGAAATTTTCTCACTTTGATTAATTACAATTTACGATGCCGAGGAGAAGACGACCTGACTTAGGTCGTCGTAGTCAATCAAATGTGCGAAGAGCTACCTCACGTGCTAACCGCACTGATGACCAGAGACAGACAGATCAAGAAAATAGTCGTATTGCTATGTCAGAATTGCGTTCTTTAGTGAGTGACAATGTAGGAGATAGGCTTAGAATGCAACGAGTTCGTGCACATCAAACACAACAACAGCAAGCTAGACATAATGAAATTGAGCGAATCCGCAGACGCAGTGCTCCTGTGATTCTTGAACGAGCTGCATTCCACTATGATCCGGCAATTGATTATTGTGCCGACAAATCGGTAACAATTGGGGAAATGAAAACAATTTGTAAATATTGTAAGGCGTTAAAATACACTGGTGAATCTACTGGATTATGTTGTGCTGAAGGCAAAGTAAAATTGCCACAATTGGTGCCACCACCAGATCCTTTACGCTCTTTAGTTTCTGGGATTGGAAATGATTCTAAGCACTTCTTGACCAACATTCAGAAATATAACAACTGTTTCCAGATGACATCATTTGGTGCTACACATATTATACAAGACAATTTCATGCCCACTTTCAAGGTATTATATAAGAATATTTTTTTATATTATTCAAGTTTGTACTATATCGGAAATAATTAATGGACAAATTTTAAAAAATTACAGATACAAGGACAAATTTATCACTTACTGGGAACTCTGTTACCACTACCTGATGCAGATCATCATTTTTTACAAATTTATTTTATGGGCAATTCAGATGCGGAAATTAATAATCGTTGTGCTCACAATCCAACAGTGAAGAGAACCATTGTCCAACAATTACAAATGTTTCTTCATCAGTATAACAATTTAGTAAACATGTTCAAAATAGCATTGGATCGGATGCCATCTGATAGCCATAATATTATTATTCGAGCTGACAAAACACCTGCCGGTGAACACACAAGGAGGTTCAATTCACCTACCATTGATGAAGTGGCTGTTGTCATTGTGGGAGAAAATTTACAATCTAGAGATATTGTGCTTCATCGTCGGAATAGTGATTTAAAACGTGTATCTGAAACACACAGGAGTTATGATGCACTACAATATCCTTTGATTTTCTGGCAGGGGGAAGATGGATACCATTTTAATATCAAAATGGTAAATCAAGTAACAGGTAAATGAATTGAACAAGATTAAATAATATTTTTAAATTCAATTCATCTAAGTAACAATTTAAACATTTATCATTTTTGATTGCAGGTGCTGAAACCAACAAAAAAGTTAGTGCTATGAATTTCTATTCATACAGACTCATGATCCGTCAAGGTGAAGTAAATCATATTTTGATGTGTCAACGACTTTTTCATCAGTTTGCAGTTGACATGTATGTCAAAATTGAGACTGAACGATTGACATACATCCGTTTGAACCAACGACAGCTACGGTCAGAGGAATACATCCATCTCCGCGATGCTATAAATGCTGATGGCAATGTGAATAATGTAGGAAGAATGACAATTTTGCCAGCTACTTATATAGGAAGCCCACGCCACATGCATGAATATGCTCAGGATGCTATGTCATATGTTAGGCATTATGGCCGCCCAGACTTATTTGTTACATTCACATGTAACCCAAAATGGTCCGAAATCGAGAAGGAATTACTACATAGCCAAGCACCAGTTGATAGATATGACATAACTGCCAGAGTTTTTAAACAAAAATTAAAATCTCTCATGAATTTCTTAATAAAGCATTGTGTGTATGGCCGAGTCCGTTGTTGGATGTACTCTGTAGAATGGCAAAAGCGTGGATTGCCACATGCGCACATTTTAGTCTGGTTAGTGGACAAAATAAGGCCAGATGAGATTTATTCCATAATTTCAGCTGAAATTCCAGATGAAATAGTTGACCCAAAATTGCATGCAGTAGTTACCAAACACATGATACATGGACCTTGCGGACATTTCAACTACAACTCACCCTGTATGGTCGACGGTAGGTGTTCCAAGCGATACCCAAGAGACCTGCTTGCTGAAACCATAACTGGAAATGATGGATACCCATTGTATCGTCGGCGATCAGTTGCGGACAGTGGGCGATCGGTAGTTGTGAAGGTAAAAGGACAAAATGTTGATGTAGACAATCGTTGGATTGTGCCATACTCGCCAATATTGTCCAAAGCTTTTGAGACTCACATCAATGTGGAATATTGTAATTCTGTGAAGTCGATAAAGTACATATGTAAATATGTTAATAAAGGTAGTGATATGGCTGTCTTCGGTGTAACCAATGCAAATGATGAAATATCACAGTACCAGATGGGTCGCTATGTAAGTAGCAACGAAGCTATTTGGCGTATCTTTTCATTTGCGATCCATGAAAGACACCCTACAGTAGTACATTTGGCAGTCCATTTAGAAAATGGTCAACGAGTTTATTTTAATGAATCTAACGCGGCAGACAGGGCGGCACATCCACCGTCGACAACATTAACAAGTTTCTTTACAGTCTGTCAAACTGATGATTTTGCTCGCACTTTGCTGTATGCTGACATGCCACGCTATTACACATGGAACGCATCATCGAAATCGTTTCAGCGTCGAAAACAAGGAACACCAGTTGAAGGACATCCAAATGTATTTGCTTCTGATGCTCTGGGTCGCATCTACACAGTACATCCAAATAACGATGAATGTTATTATTTGCGGTTGTTGTTGGTGAATGTTCGTGGTCCGACATCGTTTAAACAACTTAGAACAGTTAATGGACAGCTGTGTGCGACTTACCGTGAGGCATGTCAACTATTACATTTACTTGAGAACGATTCGCACTGGGATGATACGCTCAAGGATTCCGTAATATCTTCGTCGCCGCATCAAATTCGTACATTGTTTGCGATTATCATATCGACATGTTTCCCCTCGAATCCAAAAGATTTGTGGGTTAAGTATAGAGATGACATGTCTGAGGATGTTTTGCATCGTGTGCGCTGTCAAACTTTGAATCCTACACTACAAATGACTGAAGAAATTTACAATGACACATTGATCATGATAGAAGATATGTGTTTATTGATGGCAAATAAAGTATTGTCGTGTTTGGGAATGACAGCAACCAATCGTCATATGCACGATGCATTAAACCACGAGTTGCAAAGAGAACATCAGTACGACATTGAAGCATTGGCCGAAACAGTTCGTACAAATGTTCCACAATTAAATCAACAACAAAGAATTACGTACGACACTTTGATAGAAGCTGTGAACAGTGGATCTGGTGGAATTTATTTCCTTGATGCTCCCGGAGGAACCGGAAAAACGTTTTTAATTTCATTGCTTTTGGCGAGGATCAGATCGCGAAATGATGTTGCTCTAGCGTTGGCTTCATCTGGAATAGCTGCAACTCTGCTAGAAGGCGGGCGAACTGCACATTCTGCCTTGAAATTACCACTAAACATGCAAATCACCGAAACACCAATTTCCAACATCGCCAAAAATAGCGCAATGGCCAAGATCCTACAGGTATGCAAATTGATTGTTTGGGATGAATGCACAATGGCCCATAAGAGGTCACTGGAGGCACTGGACAGAACGTTGAAAGATCTTCGTGACAACCAAAATATTTTCGGTGGGGCCATGATTCTGTTGTCAGGTGATTTTCGTCAGACTCTTCCAGTTATTCCCCGATCAACTGTTGCTGATGAACTAAATGCATGCCTAAAATCATCAAATTTGTGGCAGTACGTAAAGACACTCCACTTAACAACTAACATGCGAGTATTTTTGCAACAAGATGAAACTGCAAATGTGTTTGCGAAGCAGTTGTTAGACATTGGAAATAATAAAGTTGCAGTGGACACCTTGACCGGATTCATCACATTACCTACAGATTTCTGTCACATCACAGACTCAAAAGTGGAGCTTATTCAGCGAGTTTTCCCAGATATAGCGCAAAAGTTCAAGAAACATAATTGGCTGGGTGAACGAGCAATATTAGCAGCGAAAAATAAAGATGTCGAGGATCTTAATGCGACCATTCAGAATTTTCTTCCAGGACAGTTGGTTTCCTTCAAATCAGTCGACACCGTAATGAACCAGGATAACGTAGTCAACTATCCCACTGAGTTCTTAAATTCACTGGAATTGCCTGGATTACCACCTCACAATTTGCAGTTGAAAGTAGGATCAGTTGTCATCATGCTGCGTAACATTAATCAACCTCGACTATGCAATGGAACAAGACTGGCTGTGAAAAGACTGATGAATAACGTCATTGAGGCGACAATCATAAAAGAAAAATACAAAGGAGAGGATGTCTTGATCCCGCGGATACCGATGATTCCAACGGACTTACCATTCGATTTTAAACGCTTACAATTTCCAGTACGTCTGGCCTTTGCGATGACCATAAATAAATCGCAAGGACAGTCGTTAGAAGTTTGTGGAATCAACTTGGAGTATCCCTGTTTCGCGCATGGACAATTATACGTCGCGTGTTCGCGCGTCGGAAAACCGTCTTCTTTGTTTATTTACGCACCACAAAACAAAACAAAAAATATAGTTTATGAGAAAGCTTTAAATTAATTAACAGACTGTATTTTAACAGTGTGTGTCTGTGAATATCAAATTTAAACCTTATAAATAGCCAGTATTTCAGGAAAACTCTGTTTTCTAAGTAAGCAACATGATGTATCGAAAATAATAATAAAACTTCATGCTTTATTCAATAAATGCTTTTTTATTAAATACTGATTCGATTTGTTTGTTTTAAAATCATTTTATACAAAAGATTAGGTCTTTTATTTATCGATGAGGCAGTACGAAGTCTGCCGGGTCAGCTAGTATATATATATATATATATATATATATATATATATATATATATATATATATATATATATATATATACAGGGTGATTCAAAAATCGATCACGAAACTTAAGGGGGTGATTCTACTTGACAAAATAAGGGTAGAGCTTCATATAATTTTTTTTCAAAATGTCATTCGTTTTCGAGTTCAAGTTTTTATTTTTTGTTTTTTGAATTACTCGCTTACAGGAAAACCGATTTGACTAATATTTGAAAGATAGGCTAAGTCTTCTGCGCTTCATCATTTTAGTAACAATTCACATTGATTGTTTGCCGCTAGAGGGCACTTTACCTACATTGAAAATTGTTTTTTTGTCATAATTTTTTAGTGTTGACAGCTACAGTAGTTTTTGGCATAATTTCCGAAAGACTGATGCCAGGCCTTTAAAAAAGGTGCTCTTTATTTACATCGCTAAACCCAACGGTTTAGACGTAAATCACCCTTAAAAATTAAGTGGTAAATTTACTTTTCTCATTTCATTACCACCAGCTACCAGGTAAATAACTATCAAAGTATACTAGAGCTGTCAGTTTAACATCAAATAAATTCGCTTTTTAAACTATTTAATTTATAATCTTAAAATAACTAATAATGGCTAATCAGTAAATATTCATATTATGGATTATTGCGATATACATTTAATTGATAAAAATTAATGAAACAGTACTAAACAAACGAAAAAAGATTCTCAAAATGTCCCCCATTTTCTTCAATACATTTCCTAACACTCTTCAAAAAATGTCGCCTAACTCGATGAAAAATTTCTGGTGTTTCTTTAATAATTTGGCACTTTTCGATTATCCTGAAGCGAAGATCCTCGACGTTGATTACTGGAATATCGTACACCAATTGTTTCAAATGACCCCAAAAGAAAAAATCCATAGGATTAAGGTCTGGTGACCTCGCTGCCCATGCCAATGGTCCACTTCGTCCTATCCATCGCTCAGGATACGTTGCATTCAAATACTGTCGGACACGTATACTAAAGTGGGGCGGAGCTCCGTCTTGGAGGATCCACATGTTGGCCCTTACTTCCAATGGCACATCTTCCAGATACAATGGGAGACGATTTTGGATAAAATCTAAGTATACGTCACCAGTTAATGGGCCATCAAAGAAATGAGGACCAATAAGGTAATCTCCTATTATCCCTGCCCACACATTTAGTGAAAATCTACGCTGATGTTTCGTTTCTACCACATTGTTTGGGTTCTCGTAAGCATATGTGTGGATGTTGTGTAGATTTGTTATGCCATCACGAGTGAAACCAGCTTCGTCAGTGAATAATATGACGCCAATTAATCGATTATCGTGTTCATACTTAGCTAGGATCTGATTGCACATTTCCAACCGTCTCGGCCGATCATCGTCATAAAGAGCCTGCACCTTTTTTGAATGAAACGGGTAGAGTTGTTCTTCTCTTAGTATCCTCCATGAACTAGCCTGACAGAGCCGCACTTCATTCCCAATTTTTCTAGTACTAATACCTGGATTATCTTCAATAATTTTAAGCACTCTTTCTTCTTGTTGCACGTTTCTAGCAGTTCTAGGTCTTCCCCTATTTCCATTATAACTTTTAAAGGAACCACATTCCGCAAGCCTCCTGTGCACACTGGAAAATATTTGAGCATGAGGGATATTTCTTTCCGGATAACTCTCCATATAATATCTTCTTGCCAACTCTGCATTACCATTTGCTTTTCCATAACAAAAATGGATATCACAATATTCGATATTTGAATATTGGTGATTAGCCATTATTAGTTATTTTAAGATTATAAATTAAATAGTTTAAAAAGCGAATTTATTTGATGTTAAACTGACAGCTCTAGTATACTTTGATAGCTATTTACCTGATAGCTGGTGGTAATGAAATGAGAAAAGTAAATTTACCACTTAATTTTTAAGGGTGATTTACGTCTAAACCGTTGGGTTTAGCGATGTAAATAAAGAGCACCTTTTTTAAAGGCCTGGCATCAGTCTTTCAGAAATTATGCCAAAAACTACTGTAGCTGTCAACACTAAAAAATTATGACAAAAAAACAATTTTCAATGTAGGTAAAGTGCCCTCTAGCGGCAAACAATCAATGTGAATTGTTACTAAAATGATGAAGCGCAGAAGACTTAGCCTATCTTTCAAATATTAGTCAAATCGGTTTTCCTGTAAGCGAGTAATTCAAAAAACAAAAAATAAAAACTTGAACTCGAAAACGAATGACATTTTGAAAAAAAATTATATGAAGCTCTACCCTTATTTTGTCAAGTAGAATCACCCCCTTAAGTTTCGTGATCGATTTTTGAATCACCCTGTATATATATATATATATATATATATATATATATATATATATATATATATATATATATATATATATTTTCTTGATTCTTGAGCCATAGATTATATCATTTTTCTTAATTTTGTATTTTCTTGGGTTTAGGTTCTATAATTAATAAAACACAAAACGATTGACGTTTCGCCCTTTATTCAAGGCATTTTCAAAATTTTTTCCTTGACATTTTGCTGTTCTGTTTCTAAATTTTTTTAGAAACAGAACAGCAAAATGTCAAGGAAAAAATTTTGAAAATGCCTTGAATAAAGGGCGAAACGTCAATCGTTTTGTGTTTTATTAATTATAGAACCTAAACCCAAGAAAATAAAAAATTAAGAAAAATTATATATATATATATATATATATATATATATATATATATATATATATATATATATATATATATTTAAAATAAACAATTTCACGGTCTTTATACTTGGAAAAGTTATTTTATTCTCCTTACAACAGTTAAGAAAGGGGAGACAGACATTATATTCTCTGCGAATTCAACTCTGGTTTTCTCTCCATAGTAGTTTCGACCACCTAATGGTGTCATCAGTGGAGCTATAACGAACCAGGAGCAAAATACACATAAAATAACTATTTACTTAAAATCCCCATATCCTAAATTATTGGCAGGATTCTGCCGGAATAAATCCTGAATATACCCCAAAACATTTAAATATTACTCGATCGTCCCGATTTGAAATGTTGAACTATGTTTACTTACAGAATAGTTTGACTGAAGTTAACTCAATATCCATAAATTATTAGAATAACCATCTAGGTATTAATAGAGTTATGTAGTGTATTTCGCAATGTTTCCAAATAACCATTTTAACCAAAATACAAATTTTAAAACTAAATTGGACAAAACACAAGTTTAGTTTTAGGAAATTAATTTTAGATTCGTAATCTACTTTCCCCGAAAACCCTTTTATACCAATTTAAAAAAAAAATTGGTGAATTTAAAATCTGAGCTCGCCATATTAGATACACCGTATTGAATTTGAGAAAAAATATATTTAGATTTGTTATCTACACCCGCCATGTTAGATACACCGTATTGAATTTGAGAAAAATATATTTAGATTTGTTATCTACACCCGCCATATTAGATACACCGTACTGAATTTGAAGAAACTATATTTAGTTTTGTTATCTCCATCCCTGAAATTTTCCCCTCCCCTTTATATTATGGCCATGAAGAAGGGTAAGATCGAGGTGAAAGTTTTTTTCATATATAGCAATGGGTTGTTTTTACTTCATTTTTGAACATTTTATTTAAGAAAAAGGGAAAAAATTTACTCGCGAATGAACTAACTCAATGATCTATTAAGGTAAATAAATAACGAGTAACTTCCATTTTCCATTATCGTTTTTCCAAAAGTAGTTCTCAGAATAGTAGGATTTTTCCGTTCCTAAACCAAATGTATGAAAGATTAACACTTTTTTGCAGGATTATCAACAAAGATTAAAAAAAATGTATATAACCTTCCCCATAACATATCTTTGAACTTAGTCATAGATCTAAGTAAGAACAACCCATCGCTATATACGAAAAACTTTCATTTTTATTTTACCCTTCTCTATAGCCGAACTTTCAAATAGGTTGTACCCTTTTTTATTAGCCATTTTATATTTCCACAATCTGATGCAAAATTTGTAATCAGCGATGTCATAAACCCCCGTAAGTGAAATTTCAAGTAGATTGTACTCTTCTTTATAGCCAGAATATGCATTTTGGGGATTATTGGCCGCCATATTTGATCCGTCATTTTAAATTTCGATATTCTGACGCCAGATTTTAGAATCTGTTTGATTTTTTACAACTCTTGTTTTAGACATTTTTTTCTGAAGTTAGTATTTTTGAAGTTAGCGAGGGCTTTCACACTTTGTGGATAATATATATATATATATATATATATATATATATATATATATATATATATATATATATATATATGTATATATATATATATATATATATATATATATATATATATATATATATATATATATATATTGCAGCCCTTAAGTTGTACATATTTTCCAAAAAAAAAACTTTTTAGAATTTTTATCTTCTAAATCAGGTGTTAAATAATAAAAGAAAACTCGTATCATCGAATGGGAAAAGTTCCCGGTATAGGAACTAGAGATCGGATTGTATTAACTGATTATATTCGGATCCCTTCGGAAAAAAAAATACTTTTTGAAACAGGTATAACAGTTGCTGATATTTCCACTGTGAATATTGTGCTTCCTAAATAAAAAACTGTGGTATTCCTTTAGTGGTGTGTTTCTGTTAAATTTTTTTCCTTGGATAAATTCACAAATTTCATTTAAATCGCCTGATCTACATCTACTTTTTTTCTATATTTTTAACTAAAAAAGTATACATTCGCATCGTGCTCCTGAATCCACCCCTGTCTCATATGCTAATGGATATGACTTTCAATAAATAAATTCTGGTCGTAACCCAGAATCATTCACCCGACTAAAAAATTATAGAGAACTGTAATATATGTGAATTTGAATTGTATTTTGCTTTAACAATATATACGCTTTTTACTAGAGGGCAACACTTTTTTTTCTGTAAATTTAATATTGGCGACATCTCATTTCAAAAGTAATAACTAAAAAATTTTACTCTAATTTTCCCCATTTACAATATCCTACTATATATCTTATACAATGGTAAAACGTTACATAAAATGTGATCTAATGAATAAAACAAGCAAAATCGAAAATAAATTCTTGTCAGAATGAAAAGTATCCAATACACTTAAACCAATATAATAAAAATTTAGGGAATTCATTGTTGCTAAACCAGTTATTTGCACGTAATGGCACGGAGCATGGTGGGGTCATTTTTAGTATAAGAGCCGTTTTACACATAAAAATTATTCCGAAAATTATAACAAAAAATTTCAGCAAATTTTTGCCGAAAATCTCTGGAGATAATTTTTACAATAAAATACTACTATGTTTGATACGTACAAAAAATTTGAATATAATTTTGGTGATAATGTTGTCGTTGCTCATGTGCATTTTTATAACATGTGACGTTCCAGCAGTTAAAAGGAAGTTATAATCTGCGGATAACCTTAAAATGTCATAAATATGAAAGTTTCCAAACATATATAATCAAAAAACCGCAAAATAAGGGATATTTACTGCAAGAAACAAATGAGTAAATATTGAGATTAGGTTGATTACAAAACGCTGGTTGTCAATTCACAAATTTTATTCTGCGTCGATTTTCGCGCACTTTCCGCATTTTAGTCATAAAAATATAGAACACGTTCTATATTTTTATGCCGAAAATTTTCACCAAAATTATAACAATAATTCTTTGATGTGTCAAACAGCAAATTAGTTTTATGAAAATTTTCAACATAATTATGAGATAAATTTTGGCTATAATTCTTGTGTGTGTAAAACGACTCTAAGGGAGAAATTGTACATGAGCAGTCAATTTTCATATGTCAAGTTCGTGCCCTAGCTTCTGGGCATAATTATATTTATTTTTATTTTATTTCTTAGTCGATCCTTTTTTTCCAGGTCATTTGTTATACGGAGGAAAAATAATGAAAATTCAAGTCCGAAGAGTCGTTTTACACACATAAGAATTATAGTCAAAATTTATCTCATAATTATGTTGAAAATTTTCATAAAACTAATTTGCTGTTTTACACATCAAAGAATTATTGTCAAAATTTTGATGAAAATTTTCGGCATAAAAATATAGAACGTGTTCTATATTTTTATGACTAAAATGCGGAAAGTGCGCGAAAATCGACGCAGAATAAAATTTGTGAATCGACGGCCCGCGTTTGGTAATCAACCTCTGCTCAATATTTACTCATTGTTTCTTGCACAAAATATCCTTTATTTTGTGGTTTCTTGATTATAAAGGGTGTTTTTGATAGAGGTATAGAACTTTTAAATGGAAAAAACAAAGA
Source organism: Diaprepes abbreviatus (assembly GCA_034092305.1). Taxonomy (NCBI): domain Eukaryota; kingdom Metazoa; phylum Arthropoda; class Insecta; order Coleoptera; family Curculionidae; genus Diaprepes; species Diaprepes abbreviatus. The sequence goes on along the minus strand of JASJET010000031.1, from coordinate 15,230,633 downwards.
TGAATTTTTTAAATTAACATGAAATTTACTTTATTCGAAAGATAACCTTCTGGCATTATAATTTATATATGACTTATGGCATCTGACCGCCACGGCTGGCTCGGACGTAGTCTAATCTGAAGGTCCAATTTTCGATGACTTTTTCCAACATTTGTGGCCGTATATCGGCAATAACGCGGCGAATGTTGTCCTCCAAGTGATCAATCGTTTCGGGCTTATCGGCGTAGACTAGCGACTTCACATATCCCCACAGAAAATAGTCTAGCGGCGTTAAGTCGCACGATCTTGGAGGCCAATTCACGGGTCCGAAACGTGAAATTATGCGGTTACCAAACATTTCCTTCAATAAATCAATTGTGGCACGAGCTGTGTGACATGTTGCGCTGTCTTGTTGAAACCACAGCTCCTGCACATCATGGTTGTTCACTTGATGAACGAAAAAGTCAGTAATCTTGGCTCTATAGCGGTCACCATTGACTGTAACGTTCTGACCAGCATCGTTTTTAGAGAAGTATGGACCAATGATTCCACCAGCCCATAAAGCACACCAAACAGTCAGTTTTTCTGGATGTAACGGTGTCTCAACATACACTTGAGGATTATCATCACTCCAAATACGGCAGTTTTGTTTATTGACGTATCCATTCAAACAAAAGTAAGCTTCATCGCTAAACAAAATTCGCTTATGAAAATCGGGATCAACGGCAATCTTGTTTTGGGCCCATTCACCGAATCTACGCCTTGCTAGGTGATCGTGTGGCTTCAATTCTTGCACGAGTTGGATTTTTTAAGCACGCAAACCAAGATCTTTCCGCTAAATCTTCCATAAAGTGAACGGACACATATCCAATTCCTGTGCACGATGGCGGATAGACTGATTCGGGTCTTCCTCTACGCTACGCTCTACAGCAGCAATGACTTCTTCTGTACGCACTGTACGACGTCTCTGTGGATGCGTATTATCATTTAGAGTAAACGTGGTGCGAAGACGTTCCATAGTTAATCGAATTAATTGCTCTGATGGACGATTATGTTGTAAATGGACGTAGTGCGCGATAAGTATTTCGAACAGATCCATGATTTTCAAAATAAATTTGCACAATTTGGAAGCGTTGTTCAGGCATCAGTCTATTCAGTAGCGTCTACTCGCAGTGTTATCCAACGTTGCCAGATAGTCTGCACATTCATTGATTTCCGTATCTTTACCAACTTGGCTTGGCGCGAGATTTGAATCGTGAAATGTGCTTGCTGGGATGATTCAATTCCTACAGCATGTATTTTAGCAGCCAGATATTCTTTAAAAATCGATCAATATGTGGTAAAAAATACTTCAATAAAGTTTCACAAAGGCATCAACTGATTTTTGTTACGTTTTGTATTAATTTCCATTATATTTATCATTTGGAAATTTATATTTTAATTTGAATACATAAATCAGTGACGGATTTACGGGTAGGGGAGGTACAGGTTCAACAACATTTCATGAAGATTTGAGCTTGATACAAAACCCCCATAAAATCATTTTAATGTCCACACTCCCTCATGTGAAATCAATGAACGTTTCCTTGAAACTACAGCTATATAAAGAATATTAGCCTATGAATTTTGTTTCCAGATTTTACTGCAAAATGACTAAAAAATACTTTTTTTAGAAAATATTTAAGGGAATAAAAATGCTTTCTGATTATTTTTTAAAATTTTTATTTAATGCAAATATGTAATTACAGAACAGACACTCTATTAGATAAAGGTAAACATAGAAACAAACTTTATAAAGTGTACTTAAACAAAATTTAATAAATCATATAAACCTACAGTGAGTGTAATAAGCTTTTTATTAATTAAAAAACAAAAATTAAAAACAACTTTTTATAATATTAATACCAACACCTCAATTTCCAAATCTATTAAAAACAAATATCATATCAATCATATCTTAACCTTCATATATGCTAACACAAATACATAAACTGTATTTGGACAAAATTTAATACAATATATAATCCTACTGTGACTCTAATAACCTCTGTATTTATTAAAAAACAAAAATTAAAAACACCTATTTTTATTAATACCAACACCTCAATTTACAAATCTATTAAAAACAGATCTTCATATATACTAAAATAAACAAATACACTTAAAACAATCAATATATTATCTATATGTATAATTTGAAAATTGCAGCCCAACAACAACTTGGTTTTCTATACAGCAGAAAGATGAGGATAACTCTGAAAAAGAACAAACTGTCATATGTATAATGAATGTTAATAGTTTTAAGAAAACCTTTTATTTTGTTTACAAAAAAAGCTGTTTTCCCTACTCCTTTATCTAGTTATTTCATTTTCTTTCTGTACCATATGCATTCTCTCAAATCCTGTAAATTCAGTCCCAAATTTCTGTTATTCATCCCAATAGTAGGTATAACAGTAGATATAAAGTATCTTAGACATTTTTCTTGGTCAATCTATAATTTTACATTTCCTAATAAACTTCTACTTTTCTACACCCGATTCAAAACAAATCTTACATACCTCACGTCTTCTTTCAAAATCTGTTGATTAATTAATAGCAGCATTAAGCTCTTCAATAAAATTACATAGTTTATTCTAGTAATGCACATTGATTTATATAAGCTGAATTCGAAAACTTCTGAATGTTGTTCAGCCATATATAGAAATCTAAAAAAGAACACTTCTTTGTAAATCTTTTTAGACTCTCCACATTAACACCTTTTACAGGATTTTAATAATGTAAGTAATGCTTGCTCGTCTTAAATCTCATTACTTACCATCCAAAGTGCTGAATTCTAAAAATTCTTTCATAATTGCATGCCCATAAATATGATGCAAATGATCTCTTAAATCTGTGGTTAGTCTAAAAGCTATAGCACACTCAAGATTGTTTATAACACTCTTTTCACTTACTGTATTATGAACTTCCCCTAAATGTCTCTTTAAATTACCTTGGGAGGAATAGGATTTGTTACAGAGAGAACAAATAAAAGCCATAATAGTGTTATATCACAAAATAATGGCATTAACAAACTATTATATCCACAAAATCAGAAAATGGAAATTATTAGAACAGCATGAAAATCAAGGGTTTATGAATCTGAGGCTTTAAAATAACAAGTTTAGGTTAGGAAACAACTATTGTTGGGAAATCATATGACGCCCATTTGAATAAATGCTCGAAATACAGACTATCTGGCAACGTTGGATAACACTGCGAGTAGGCGCTCCTGTCTATTTATGTTGAAATGCCAAACCAAACTAAACATAAATCACTTGACAGCTGACAAAATGGCCGCCAGTTAAAAAAGTGTTGCCAACTTAAAGTTCTATACCTCTATAAAAAACACCCTTTATATGTTCAGAAACTTTCATATTTATGATATTTTAAGGTTATCCCCAGGGCAAGTTAAATTTTTAACTGTTGAAACATCACATGTTATGAAAATGCGCATGAGCAACGACAAAATTATCACCAAAATTATATTCAGATTTCTTGTACGTATCACACAGAGTGGGAGTAGAGCCGTTTTACACACACAAGAATTATTCCGAAAATTATAACAAAAATTTTCAGCAAATTTTTGCCGAAAATTCTTTGGAGATAATTTTTACAATAAAATACCACTCTGATACGTACAAGAAATCTGAATATAATTTTGGTGGTAATTTTGTCGGTACTCATGCGCATTTTCATAACATGTGACGTTCAAGCAGTTAAATAATCTGAGAATAACCTTAAAATGTCATAAATATGAAAGTTTCCAAACATATATAATCAAAAAACCACAAAATAAAGGATATTTTGTGCAAGAAACAATGAGTAAACATTGAGATTAGGTTGATTACCAAATGCGGGTTGTCAATTCACATATTTTATTCTGCGTCGATTTTCGCGCACTTTCTGCATTTTAGTCGTAAAAATATAGAACACGTTCTATATTTTTATGCCGAAAATTTTCACCAAAATTTTGACAATAATTCTTTGATGTGTAAAACAGCAGATTAGTTTTATGAAAATTTTCAACATAATTATCAGATAAATTTTGGCTATAATTCTTGTGTGTGTAAAACGGCTCGTATTTTATTTTAAAAATTATTTCCAAAGAATTTTCGTCAAAAATTTGCTGAAAATATTTGTTATAATTTTCGGAATAATTCTTGTGTGTGTAAAACGGCTCTAATACATTAGATTTGTTCCAACCCGCGTCAGAAACAGTTTCTGACCGTCAGGATTTTGCGCATTAACTTATTTTACATCGTATTTAAGTTAATGCGCAGAATCCTGACGGTCAGAAACTGTTTCTGACGCCGGTTGGAACGAACCTATTATATCAAAACTGGCAAAATAAATAAATAAACAACAAACTTATCCCTTCGTCTGGACTCACCCTAACTTAGAATTAACATGTTTCGTGTTTGGTGATACCTAACCTTAGTTTATCTTTGTATTCTTTATGTAATTCGTGATTGGTGTGTATGTATGAAAATCATATAAGTAGTTTTTTACTATGAGTACCTTATCGTTTGACTCGGTATTAAACAAATTTGAAGAAATTACAGAAACTTCCGCTAATTTTTTGGAGTAAGTACTTTAAATAAACTGGGTTTATATTTTCATACAGTAGATGCTTGAAAAAGTTATATATTTATATATCTTATTTGTACGGCCTAATCTTCGAAACGGCTGAACCGATTGCGATAACACTTTCATACATGAAGAAGAGGTTATCAGAAGTGATATAGACTGCTTTTTTCTGCCTGTCTGTCTGTATAGGCTAATTCTCAAAATGGCTAAACATTTTTCGATGACACATACATGAAGAGGAGCATGTCAAGGATGCTTTTTCCAGCATTTCTGTCTGTCTGCATGGGCTGATCTTCGAAACGACTGAATGAAACTTTACAGGCATGAAAGTTGTTGGAAGTGTTATAGGCTGCTTTTTTTTTCCTGTCTGTATGGGCTAATCATTAAAACAGCTGAACCGATCTCTATACATGTCTTATCGTGTGTTAGTCTAGACCATTTTTCACAGCAATTCATGATGTTTTCATAAAAAGTTAGTTGGACAGCTATTCATTAAAAAAAAAAATAAAAAAATAGGAAACTCTCATAGCTTAACAAACTTTTATTTTCCAAGTTTCACCCAGATGAAGTCGCTGATAAAAGCTAGTTAAGAATAATTTGTAAATGTTATTATGACCTTAATACAAACCGTTTAAATTTACACACAAAAATTTTTTCTCGATACACACATCAAGACTGAGATCTAACATATCAAGCAAGCTACTCCAACAAGTGCGGCGATCTAGAATTAAGTGTTGATAACACTTTCATTCTCAAGCTGTTTAACTCTCTTAAATTGCCCTTCAATCTTAGTAGCTTTTATAGTTTTTTTAATTTCTTGTAGTACCGCTTTGGAATCACTCTGACCTTTAATTTTGACAACGCTTTCATCCTTGACCGAATTTTGCGGCGGTGTTTTCCATTCTTCAATATCGGGTTTTGAAGCTGGATTATTTTTAGCGGGTGTGTATTTAAGAGCTTGATCAAATGTCTTCTTGTTACTAGAAGGTGATGGCAAATCAAAGACCGAATCACTCCTTGATGATGTAGGCGATGAAATTATTAACTTTTGGATTGTTGCGTTTGGTTATTTAAATGCTGGTTAGTCTTTTCCGTCTGCCCAATTCTAAAAGCCAATGTTGTTACATGCTTGTGCACAGTAAATATAGCGGAATTCACAGAACTAATCTGACCCAACGGCAAGCCAACAGTTGAATGAACATATTATATTTTTCTCTAAAAAATTCCTTAGAAATATTAGAGTCATATAGGCCTAAATCTTTAAAATACATATATCTTCACGCTTTATTTTGAATTTTTTAAATGAAATATTTATTACACTGATAAAATGGACTGACTATTTATTTATTTAAATAAGCATTTATCAGATATTATATTAAAAAAAATGTATTATTTTTTTTATAAAACTCTACGTTGAGTTGCTTTAAAAGCGCTAAGACAGTCCATAAACAAATCACAATTAGACTGCGCTGTATTATATAAGCTACAAGTTCTATATAAGGGTGAATTAATTTAGTTTAGTTTAGTTTGCCTTATTCATAAATAAATACATATAATGCATTTTTACAAGTCAGACAGTGTAGTAAATAAACTTATGTAAATAAAATGTATATTAAAATAAATACAAAAAATTTAAACTTTACAACACTTATCAAAAATTAAGTATTTAACTCTAGGTATAAAAACCTTTATTATGATTAAATAGGGCAAATCCTAATTAACTTTGATTATATCTTAATGTATATTAAGATCGCTAAAGTCATCAAAAGAGAAACATTTTTTTAAGATCAAATGTTTTTTAATTCTAATCTTAAATTATTTTAAATTAACATTTCTAAAAGTAGTAGGGAGAACATTAAAGAATTTAATACCATAATACTCTACACCTCTAGTTCTTGCAAGTCTATGGTAGCCAGGAACTATGTCAGCATTGTTTCTAGTTGGGTATTTGTGGATATCTGAATGGGTTTGAAAAGATGACAAGTTCTCGTTTATATAGATCAAGCATTGTAATATATATATATATATATATATATATATATATATATATATATATATATATATATATATATATATATATATATATATGCCGTGATACCAGAGTCTTCGATTTGTGAGTGGTGATAAGTTGTAAAGAACCTAGTATCGTCTGCAAGGAGTATTAAATTTTGCTGATCATCATGTTTTACCAGATCATTAATATACACAAGAAAGAGGGTTGTGCCAAGTATGGAGCCCTGAGGGACTCCGCACTTACTTGTCTGCTGTTTAAAGAAACCATTAAAAGGAACAACATGTTTTCGATCAAATAAGTAAGAACCATGTCAATGCTAAATAATTCAGTGTTATAAAACGTAAGTTTGGAAATCAAGATGTCATCTAATACACAGTCGCAGGCCTTGGTCAAATCGAGGCAAGAGACAAAGGTGTTGAAACCATCTCAAAACCTTCGCATATATACTCTGTCAAGCAGTTTATAGCCAGGGCAGTCGACTTCTTGTGTCTAAACCCAAACTGATTTTGGAAGAAAAGAACGTCTGACTGATTTAATACAGTTTCAAAAATTTTTAATATGATAGGTAGGGAATTTTAATACAGTTTCAAAAATTTTTGATATGATAGGTAGCACTGAAATCGGTCGGTAGTTGGAGAGGTCCTCAACAGAGCCTTTTTTAAAGATAGGTGTTACTTTAGCTATTTTAAGATAATTTAATAATTAAGGGCAATATTGGAGTTTACATGTAGCAAATTAAATAAATTTGGATTTCTTGTACTACACATTGACACATTAAAGTTTACTGACTCCAGTATCTCCCTAATTTCAGTAAAACCCCTTAATACTTTAAATAAATATAGCAAATCTGCAATTTTTCTTCTTTTTTCTAATGTGTTCATATTATATTTTTCCCGCCATAATTCCTTCGAAACGTTAAAATCTAGGGCCTGATTCCTTAAAATACATATATCTTAACACTTTGTTTTGTACTTTTTCAATACTATATCTATGACACTGATAATATGGATTCCATACCTGACTACCATACTCTAAAATGCTGCGAGCAAATATCTCAAATAATACCCTTATACACTGATAGCTGTTGAAGTCTCTAGTGCTTCTAACAATAAAGTCGTAAGTCTGAGACGCCCTTTTACAAATAGATTCTATTGGGGCCCATTTTTAATCTACATGAATGACCTACCTATGGGCAGATATGCTGCAGATTTCACACTCTTTGCCGATGACACCACTCTCTCGGTATATCTCTAAAAGGGGCTTTGGGCAGATTGGGAGCGGCACGGTCTGGTGCCAGGAAGTGGTTTGATGCTTCTGAATGAAAATAAAATGAAGCAAGTAGTATTTCCTCTACGTGTCTTGGGAGATATAAATGGGGGTATGCTGAGTGCTAAATTCTTGGGAGTCCAGATTAATCCTGGCCTTACTGGGGAAGTTTATATAGAGCACGATTCATGGAGGCTCCATAATAGTCTATTTGCTTTGAGACGTCTAGCGCTGTGTGTTGGCATGTCGGTTCTAAGAACTTTATACTTTGCGCTGTTCCATTGTCTGGGGCCAAGCATCGCGGGCATCTCGCGTGTTTGGGCTTCAGCGAAGGGCTGTGATGGTAGTGCGGGGTATGCGCTTTAGGGAGGACTGTAGAGCAGCATTCTCGGATCTGAAAATTTTAACATTACCTTCGCAATACATACTGGATAATTTACTGTATGTCAAAAAATACAAAGACAGTTTCAGAACGCACAGTGGGGTCCACAGCTGGGACACACGGCACAGGGACAACTTGGTGCCCGCATATTTTCGTTTGGAAAGGTGTCGAAACAGGCTTAGTTGTCTAGCAATAAAATTCCTTAATGTTTTGCCTTTGTCATTGAGAGAGCTTTCAGATAATCCTTTTACATATAGAATAAAACAAATTTTAATCCAAAATGCATTTTATAATTTTGACGAATTTATTCAATACAAATTTTAATCACAATTTTAAACTAAATCTAGCTTAAGCTCCATGTGTAATGTATTTAATTAAGATTTTAAATGTAAATGTATTTGTAGAGTTTTTTATTTTATTTACTGACGAATTAAGTGTTGTAAAACATGGTACTGATTGAGTAAATTTAAATTGAAACGTGGGCTTTAAATGTCAATGGCTCATCAAAAATGAGCCCCAAATCCCTAATCTCGCTGACTTTGTTTAGTGTTGTGTTTTGCATGTTGTAAACATAATTAATAGATTGATTTTTTCTAGTATATGATAGGACCAAACATTTGTCCATGTTAAAATGAAGTTTATTTTTTATTGACCAATTAACTAATTTTTCTATATCAGATTGAATTAAAATACAATCATTCAAAGAGGTTACAACTCTGTAAAGCTTTAAATCGTCAGCAAATAGTTTAATTTGTGAATCATTTGCACTAAATGTAACAGTGATATCGTCGATAAACATAAGAACAAGCAGCGGACCAAGGTTAGAACCTTGAGGAATCCCTGATGATGGTACAAAAGAGCGAGAGGTATAACCTCCAAAAACAACACACTGCTCTCTGTTAATTAAATATGACGACATTAGCTGTAACAAATTTGGATGGAACCCATATTGCAATTCCAACTTCTGCAAAAATATAGAATTGGACACCACATCAAAGGTCTGGCAAAGTCAGTGTAGATAACATCCACCTGACCATGTTTGCCCAAGGCTCCCAATATGCTGTTCGCCACATACAATAAATTACCCATACATGACCTTGTCCTCATGAACGCATGCTGATCGGATGAAATTAACGGCGAGACCGGGTTGTATATTAATTTAAACAGGATTATCTCAAATATCTGGGCCATTGCAGAGAGTACTGTAACTGGTTTGTAGTTTTTTTTATATCATTTGTCAAGCCCTTCTTAAAAACAAGGCAAATTTTAACATTTTTCCACTCAGTGGGAAAAACACTGATTATCGTTTAAATTAAATATAGTTTTTAGCGGAAATCTAAATACGTGTATGAGACCTTTAATTATATAAGGCGGGATACCATCGGGACCAATTGCTTTACCTATTTTAAGTGCCGCAATAGCGTCAACCACTGACATCGCTGTCACGACGGAATCAATCATAATCATGTCAGAATATATATTTTCTATCAGCCCGTTATTTAGAGAAACATCTGCAGAATACACCCCTCCAAAGTACTCAGCGAAGGAGTTACTCACCTCTTTACTACATTGCCTTCCATCAAGGGATATCCTGCTTGGTATATGTTTATTGCTAATGTAATTCCATAAAGACTGGGGATCATTATGTATATTTTGTTGACTTTTATTTATATAATTTTTATCTGCCTGTGTCATACTTTGTTTAAGTTTTCTTCTAAGACTTGACAACTCTAAGTTCTGGGCATAGTTATATTCCTTTTTTAGTTTATTTCTTACTCAATCCTTTCTTTTCAGGTCATTTATTATTGTTTTGTTATACCAACCAAGCTATGATCTGTAACTAGAATATAAATACTTTCAAAAAGAACTGTCTCAAACACCTTAGAAACTGCACACGAGATACTAATTGGCCTTTAATTTTTGATATTCGTCTTGGATGCACTCTCAAAATACGGACAACTTTACTGGTTTTCCACTTAACAGGATACTCTGAAGTCAGTAGGCTAAGATTAAAAATTAAATTTTACCACTCTAAGATAAAATTTTTACATCCCTACAAAATGTATGTAGATATACCATCAGGGTCCACTGCCTTATTTCTCTTAAGCTTTCCAATAGCCATAGCTATCTCTGAATCATTAATAATACTTTCGCAAAAGTATGTTCTCTTTTCACTTTTAGTACTAGTTCAAAAGCAAAAAAAAAGCGGAACCGTCAACATTATTCTGAGTACCCTTAAATGTATTCTCGTCTAGATCCATCCGGAACGTGAGGATTAAGATCAAAGCTTAAAGATCTGAGCCAAGCATTCTCTGTGGAAAGCTCTGAAGTTACTTGATATAAAATGGTGCAATGACTTTATGGGCGTGGCAATGCCAAATCTTGCTTTGGAGCAAGCCTCGGTGATAATTGATATATTTGCATTGTTGTTGTTGCTTGTTACTATCATAGCCAATGTTGTAGGATCTATGTTAGATTTAGTTTTCTGTAATTTTATAGATGTTAGTACTAAATTGTATGATTAACCTATTTTACCCTGTTATATGTATCATCCAGGCCTTGGTGTTTCTTTGTGTCTAGGTACAAGCAACTTTGAGTCTATTACCTTGGACTATGAATATTTGGATTTTGGACTTGCTAATTAATTATGCTGATTTGGATATGTATTTGGGTAGCTTTAATTAGGATTTTGTCTTGGATATGAACAATGTTAATCTAGCTCTTGATTGTTTATATAATATTATGAATGGGGCTACTGAATTGTTTATTCCTAAGCTTAGAGCAAAAAATACAAAATTTCCTTGTTGCAGAACGTAAAGCTTTATCTAAGGAACGCTATCAGAATTATATTCAAAATGTTCAGGAGGGAATTACAAATAATTGTAAGATGTTTTGAAATTTTGTTCATTCTAAACAGAATAGTCTTGATATTCCCGGTAGTATGTCTTTTAATAAAGTTAGTTCTGATTCACCTGTAGAGCTTGCTCAGTTTTTTGCAGAGTATTTTGGGTCTGTATATTTGTCAGACAACGGTAATTATTGTAGAAAAGTACCTGGAAATAGTTATGGTGTTGCTGTTGACATAAATTCTTGCCATATTTCTTTGAATGATGTATTTGAGTATATTTTGAATTGGAATTCTAACCTAGCTACTGCATCGGATAATTTGCAAGCTCAATTACTTAAAGAATGTAGGTTTATCTTATAACCTATATTTTTAAGAAATTTCAATTTATCATTATTAAATGGAACATATCCAGATCGCTGCCAGTATTTAAAAGTGGAGACAGATCTCAGATATCTAATTATCGCCCAATCTATAAGATTAGTAAAGCAGCTAAACTGTAGGAAATTGAGTCCATTATTTGGCAATTTTGTTTTAATAGCACAGCATGGTTTTGTAAGGGAAGGTTGACAACAACAAATCTTATGGTATATGGAGAATACTTGTCGGAGGCATTGGAGAGTGGGCGTCAGGTTGACTCAGTTTACACCGACTTCTCCAAGACTTTTGATAGGGTTCAGCACTAGGTCTTGGTATGCAAAGTCGAGTACTCTGGCATACATGCTTACCTATCGTCTTGGTTTAAAAGCTGTTTGAAAGAGGGAAAACAGATTGTAAAAATTAAAAACTTTAGCTGTGGGGATTCTTCTCACCTCGGGAGTTCCTCAAGACTCGCATCTTGCACTATTGTCGTTCAACATCTTTATCAATGATCTTAATAAATGCTTTAGTGCTTCTTGTAAACTGTTGTTTGCCGATGATCTCAAGTTATTTATGAAAATTTTAAATGAGAATGTGCGGCTTTGCAAGGTGATCTGGATGGACTGGCTCTGAGGTGCGTGAGCAATTCTACTGTTTACAAAGCATCGGATAATGCCAAGAATAGAGCAAATAGACCCTAAAAATGTTTACAGTTGTGGGCATTACAAAAATGAAAGTAACACATTAAAATACTAAAAACAAATCACATAAGTTTAATAAACAAACAAAATATAAAATTATGGTAATAGGTCAAAGACGTTGCAATTTTAATATTCTTCCATAGAGTAGAATGAATTTTTTACCAAACTATATTGTATATTTTTACAACTATTAAATTTCAGAACCTTTTTAATCTCTGTAGGAAGTTTGTTGTATAACTTAATTGGTAAATTAATTGGACTATTTGTTACCTTAGTAAATCTATACTTGGGTAAGCTTAAATTAAGATTTACCCTCAGTTCATACTGAGTGTTTCTTAATAAAGAATAATCAGACAGGTTTTTCTTCACATGCGTAACTGAGCTGAAAATAAACAAACATGGAAACGGCATAATTTGTAAATCAGGAAATAAGGTTCTACAGGTGAATGCGTATGGCTTAAATAAAATTGTTCTTATTATTTTTTTCTGAGCCCTGAACACCTCTTCCGCCTTGGAACCGTTACTCCAACACATGACACCTTACGACAAACAGGATTGCACGTAGCCGTAATAGTAAAGAAGCAAGAGCTCAGTGTTAACTTTATTACGTAACTGCCAGATAACATATGTATAAATTGACATTTTTTTAAAAATTGCGTCCACCTAGTCCGACCAAGTAAGGTGCTCATCAATGAGGATACCCAAGTATTTAGTAACTCTATTCTGCTTCATGGATTTGTTGTGAAATTTGACAAGTAAACTTTTATTTAAATCGGTATGGCTAAAAAATATCATTTCAGTTTTTTACTGATTTAGAACTAAGTTATTTTCCCGACAAAAGCTCACCATTCGGCTAATCGCGCTAGTGGAAATTTTAGATAATATCTCCGATCCATCACCCGAGGTTGAGACGACCGTGTCATCTGCAAATGTCGCCACATGGTTATAAGGAAATTCCTCCATGATACTATCAAAAAATACAATGAACAAAAGTGGTCTCAGTATTCTACCCTGCGGCACAGTCCTAGATACCGGTAATGGCCTTGACACAATGGAAATATCACCATTTTTTAGACTTAATCAATAAGTGAACAAGACCATGTGTACTGCACTTATCAAACTTATCCAACATTAAATCGATACTAATTACATCAAATGCCCTTTTTAGATCAAAAACCAGACATAAAGACTTATTATTCCGTTCCAAATTTGATATTACATGTAAATACAGGGATAACATTGCATCCTGAGTATAGCGGCCCCTTCTGAATCCAAATTGATATCTACTAAAAAACTTTCCTTTGGGTGAAAATGACTCTAGATGCTTATAAAAACATTTTTCGAAAATTTTAGAAAAAACCGTCGAAAGCGATATTCTACGATAATTTGACATTAAGTGCTTATTATCCCTCTCTTATGTATGGGAACCACAAGTGAGCTTTTCAACGTAGTTGGAAATGATCCCTCCTGAAACGACAGATTTACAAGATATGTAATAGGGATCACCAAAAGGTCAATAATGTGCCTGACAAGGGAGCAGAGGATTTCGTCGTCACCGGCAGAATTTTTTTTCTAACCTATAAGATAATTTCTCGTATTGCACTTTCTTGACAAGAACATAATAAAAGTGAATTTGATATTACTTTAGGTTTAAAATTTGCGGGAAATTTCCTACATTCGTGATTTCACTGATGGACTCTATGGAAAAATTATTAAAATATTCAGCGGCATGGTGCAAGTTGTGGAAATGATTATCCTTATCGTCGGCAAAATATTCCAGCTATTTTGGGCACCCTAAGTTGTCAGTGTTACTATTTATGACATACCATGCCGTTCTTGAAACATTATTAGATTTAGCAAATAGACAATAGGCAAATTATGATATTTTAGTTTGGCCGTTTTATCTTATATTCATGATGATTTTTTATAACTCTATATCTTATTAAAATATTTTTATCATTTTTATATATATAACTTTTGAACAAGTCCCTCAAAAATTGACCCTCCTCATTAAGTTCCCTTGACATCCAGGGTTTGCGAGCGGTTGAATCTCTAGGATAACATCTTTCCAAGGGAAAAAAGGCTTCTACATCATTTTGAAATACATCAATAAACCTGCTAAACTCACTATCCAAATAGCGTCCGGTACAAAAAATTGAATTCCAATCAATCATTAAAAGATTCAAATAAAATTTTTCAATTATTGAAGGTAAGATCTTTACGAATATAAATTACAAAGCCCCCGGCCTTCGCGTCATAACGAGAAAAACGAAATGCTAAAACATAACCTTGAATACAAAGTTAATTTATATCTTCATAGTCGTTTTGAGATACATTAGATTTGCACCAAGTTTCAGAAATACACACCGCATGAGGAAGATTGACCGAATTAAGAAGATCTTCCAGTTTTATTCTTTAAACTTAGGATATTTAGGTGACAAATCATTATTTGATTATTATTGTTATTAATCCTGGAGAAGCTAGACTTAATTATACCAACAGATTTGGATGTGTCAATATTTTCAATTTTTGTTAATTCCTTTGGATAAAGGTACTTCTGGGAAAATTTACATTTCCAATTTGTACCATGTTATTTTGTGGACAGCGATATTTATTTACACAGGCCCCTGTTGGCCAAATTGCTGGTTGATAAACTTTTACAACATGTTGTAACGGAAATGATACAATAAATGATATTCCCCTTTCCGTTTTGTTGAGTTCCTTAAAAGTAAACTCTATCTCGGGTGCTGTAGTTTTTAATACGTTCATTAAACCTACTGCAGATGTATTAGGATATAACCTATACACATGTAAATAGCTAAGTTCCGGCACGGATCGTACCTCGGAGTTAGCGTTGGTCCCCACTACCGGCCTGCGTCGTCGCCGACCGTGTGATCTGA
Organism: Diaprepes abbreviatus; assembly: GCA_034092305.1. NCBI lineage: Eukaryota > Metazoa > Arthropoda > Insecta > Coleoptera > Curculionidae > Diaprepes > Diaprepes abbreviatus. The sequence continues at coordinate 15,215,560 of JASJET010000031.1, read as the reverse complement.
TTTCCCTAGCTCCACACAACGCTCCACGGCTGTTTCGATGACTGCGTTTTTAACGGTGTAGCTTACTTGGCTTAGCGGAATTAGTTACTGAGCATCCCTACCACTACTGCTGGCCTCGGTCTTACGATCAGTAACGACACCTGCCTGCGACGTTTCTCGGCTGTTCTGACGAAAACGATAATACTTTATATTTCGCCTTGATGATCTCGGCACCTCCGATGCATGGACACTAGACGTCGCCAATTGATCTGAAGTCGATTGATTTTCATTCAGATTATGCTGCGAAATGACAGAATCAACAGGCCTAGTAAATTTGTTATTTTGGGACCCAGAAGATAATATTTATGGTGATAGTCCAGAAAAAGTCCAAAAAACGTTTTTTTAAGATTTGTCAACTTTAAATTAAGAATCGGATTTGAATATATTCATTATGCTAGTTTGTATAAGTTGTCAAAGTTGCCTACCTTGAAGACTAGAAGACTACAATATGATATATGTATTTTGTTTAAAATAGTCATTGGATTTATTGACAGCCCAGAACTTTTGCAGTTAGTAAATTTTCACCTTTCTAACCGTGTTACATGCCAAAATACTTTATTTAATCTGGAATTTCATCGAACTAACTATGGTATGAATAGTCCCTATTTCTAGATTGTGAAGAGCTGTCAATGCTTCCTGCAAAGATTTGGACTTTTTTGAGATAAGTTTTCGGGTCTTCAATAACAGGTTGGCAATTAAAATTAATTTACGGTACAGTACAATACAGATCCAGAAATCCAAATAGTACATACGTTTTCCAGAACTAATTATAGATTAAAATAAAATACAAAAATAAACTAAAAGTTTAAATTAATTTAACATAAATACAACAACAGTAAACGAAAACGTACGCAATCACAAATATACAATCCGACGACACAGGAACATTAGAGCCGCAATCATCATAGTATCTCTGAATGTCAGACATCGTCAAACATGAGTAAAACCAGTTTTCGTTTAAACGTTATGTGTGAACTGAGACAATCAGGTATTAATTTGTTATATTGGACTGGATGATGCACTTTTGTTTACTTATATATAAAAAAATGGCTATGTGATCATTTTTGCTTAAAATATTTTTTTAATTGTTGTTATATGTGATAATCTTTATGTTCTGTGTTCAATTATAATGTTTTATACCGTAAATAAAGTATTTTTTATGATTTGAAGCCAAGCGGCTTAGCACTTCCTCCAGTGAATATTGACTCATACCAGGTATACAAAGATACCAAAAGCATGGAACTCTGTGGGGACCCTTTCTATGTTATCGGATCCGTCCGCACGGTTGCAACTTTCCTACCTGCAATAGATTTAACCTACCTGCTAACTCTTCGTGGAGTATCTTAGTGGCTGAGTCGCTTGGTATCCTCTAGTTATGTGTTGGATTGTCTCTGATGTTTGACAGCCATATCTATATTGGTCCGACAGTTTTTCATTGGAATAACCTGGTCTTGAATGGCTAACAAAAAGCCCTCCGTTTCCGCAGGCATCTATTCTGAAGTCAACCAGTAGCTCGACGCTGAGTTGTCGACATTGTCCTGATTGACCTCATTTGGATGGCTTCTATATTCAGGCTTGCACGTTCTTTTGGTCTGTTTGGTGGTTACAAGCAATATCTTGTTCCCTCAGATTTAGCGGCGTTGAATCGTCTGCCTCCTATATTACTCAATGTAGTGTGGAAGAGTCTGCTAATCAGTGAAAATATCAATATAAATTTATTATTCGTTGATCGAGCTGCGTTCCAAAATCCACCAGTTTTCTTCCTTCTTGGTGTATTATTATTATAATAGATTTTCAAGCCAAACGGCTTCGCACTTCTTCCAGGGATTATTGACTCATACCAAGTATACAAATATACCAAAAGTATGGAGCTCTGTGGTGACCCTTTCCATATTATCCGATCCTAGGTAATGTGGTCTGCTGTATTTCCTACAAACTTTCGGACGGTCCGCGCGATTGCAAGAACTGCTTTCTAAATCGGTTTATACAGATCCTCACTAAGGCCCAATCCTTTGATGTTTTGCAGGAGGTTCTTTGATATCAGTCCAGTTGTTGATAAAATTATGGGAATCATGTGGATGCTCTTCATTGCCCATTATCTGCGGATTTGCACCTTCAGAACTCTGTATTTGGTGATCTTCTCAATGTATTTTGGAATTAGATTGTTGTTGTTAGGTATAGCAATGTCAATTAGTGTAGTCGCTTAGAAATTTTATCTGTGAGTATAACGTCTGGTCTATTATGACCAACTGTCGAAACAGTTAAAATGTGTAGTCAATGGTAAAGTCATGTTTCGATCGAGTTCCATTTTAGTATTTTTTGGAAGTGTTGCAGATGATTTTTTTGCGTAAATTTGGTGTCAGCTGATTCCCGGGACTTATATCGGTGCGCTGACTTGTTCCGGTTCAGTAAAACATTCGAGCTGTCGCAAATAATGCGATTGTTTGTTAATTTGCGACCTTTAACTCATCACCTTATAAAAATTTTTTTTACCTCCACGAAAAAATTATATAGTGTGTTTAATCTGATTTTCAATCAAGTTTCGATTAACCTATAATCCGTTTTGCCTGTTGTCCTCAAGAATGTCTGGTACTGTTTTAAATGCAAAAACCTCAATTATACACAAGGAGCCCTGGAAAACCGGTGAGGTTTTTGGATACCCTTATGATCACTGTAAAAATGTAGTATGTCAAACTTGAATCGAAATCAGTGCCACTGAAATTAGGACACTCTTATTATGCAAAAGAGTAATGACTTTCTATTGTAGAGACTGCATGCTCAGCGTCAGACAGTTGCTGGAATTGATATACCGTATGGGTGTCCTTGAAAAGGAGGTTACATTGCTCAAAGATGGATACAACAAAATTGCGTCTATTACTAAGGATGATCTTAAAGTGAAAGTTTAGGATCTTACTAGTCTGGGTGATCAGCAGAGCTAGGAACGTCATGTTGTACAATGTACCCGAAAGCGACAATGATGCACAGGAAGCATCCTTAATTTTATCAACATTGAATGACACTCCTTTGCCTGTTGCTCATTTTGCTAGAGTGGGCAGAAGTAATGTTATAAGCTCCAGGGCTACTAAAGTCACAATGAATACTGTTGATTAGGCCTAGAATTTAATACAAAACCGCCATAAACTCAAGGGCCGAAATGTTTACATCAACTTAGATCTGACCCCTAGACAGAGGGATGTTGAAAAGGCTACTTTGACGGAGTTTAAAGAAAGAAAGGCCAAGGGAGAAAGGGTTCGATTGTGGTATAAAGTCGGTGTCCCAAGCATTGTGGAGGAAAACTAATGTCGACGGACGGTGCACCATTAAGTTTGGAGATATAGTGTATAGTGTCTATTATCAGAACGTTGTGAGTAGCGAATATGATGTAATAATTTTAACAGAAACTAACTTATCTAGTGATATACGTGACTCTAAACTGGGGTTGTTTGGTTTTAGTATTTTCCGTAAGGACCGTTCTCACCTGACAAGTACTAAAAAATCATTTGGAGGAGACCTTATAGCGACCAGAGCCGTCATCCCGTGTAAGCAAATTGTGTGCTCTGAGAATCTTGAGCAGGTCTTTATCGTACTTGGCACATCACAATTACTGGTTTTTGGCGGTATATATCTGCCTCCGAATTCACCACTTCAGAACTATTTAGCCTTCTATGAAGGCTTAGACCCTAGCACAAGCCATTATTCCGACGCCAAACTTTGCGTAGTTGGGGATTTTAATTTACCAAAGGCAGCCTGGACCAATGAGGATATTTGCTCAGTGGCCGTCCCTCGGGATGATATTTACGTCTCCCCTCAGAATGGGGAAGTTATTGCTGCGCTGTCTGACTTTTACGCCGTCCATAACTTATTCCAATCCAACTTTATAGTTAATAGTAACAATGTTATTTTAGATTTAGTTTTGGGTCACATGAAACTTGCTGTGGACTCTGTTCCACCGCTAGTTCGCGTGGACGACAATCATCCGCCAATTGCCTTTAATATTGTCTCTCCATGTTCTCGTTCTCATGACACCAGCATTCATGCACAGAGTTTTTACTTCGACTTTAAACATGCCAATAATATCTTGTTGAATGACTATTTATGCTCTGTACCCTAGGTGACCCTTTTTTCTTCTGTGGGTAGTGTTGATGATATGCTAAATATTTTCTAGGATGAATTATATTCTACCATGGAGGCATTTGTGCCTGTAGAGAGAGTTTCTGCAAGAAAGTTTCCTTGGTGGTTTTCTAATGAGCGCGTTCAGTTAACTATACAAAAAAAAATATGTCATAAACAGTTTATGTCGAGTGGTTCTCGGAACGACTATGAAGTGTTTACAGGTTTGCGGGCAGAATATAAGAGACTGTCACGCCTTTGTTATGGTAATATATTCGTGACACGGAATCCGATATCGGCCGGAGTCTGAAGCCATTCTGGAACTTTGTGAATGATGAACTTCACTTGAACGGCATGCCATCTGAATTATTTTTGGAATACGAGAGAGTGGTCATGAGTCCTGGGGTTACTGAACTTTGTGCTAAATATTTTAGCAAAGTATACACTGATATAACAGTGAAGTGTCTGGTGGCTGTCTCAGCTGATATAAATGTCTTCAACTTCGCGATATCTATTTCTGACGTTTGAATGGTCTTGACCCTTATAAGGGTCCTGGCGCTGATGGCGCTCTTCAAATGCTACTGAAAAACTGCTCGTTCGTTCTGGCTCGCCCGCTTCATCACATTTTCAATGAATCCCTTCGGCGAAGTGTTTTTCCTCAATTTTGGAAAACGAGTTTTGTGGTTCCTATTCACAAGGCCGGCAGTAGAGCGACATTCAACACTATAGACCTATCAGCATAATTAATACTATTCCTAAAATCTTCGAGTCTTCTGAGGCCTTGGAGGGCGGATCTGAGGTCACTCGGTGTATATTGACTTCTCGAAGATCTTAGATAGGGTGCCCCATGGGATTCTGCTGGGTAAGTTTCGGGGGCTGGGTATCTTTGGTCCACTGTTTGGTTGGATTGAAGTCTATCTGAGTGATCGTCGTCAGGTAGTGTGGGTGAATGATTTTGTATCTTCTGAGATATTAGTGTCTTTAGGGGTCCCTCAGGGATCCCACATTGGTCCATTATTGTTCAACTTATTCATTAATGATGCATCAATCTGCTTTAGGTCAAGCATGTTCTTACTCTTTGCGGATGACATGAAGGTGTATAAGGTCATCAACAGTTACAGTGACTGCTTGGAGCTACAGGGGGACCTTGATAGATTTGTTTCCTGGTGTGAAGTGAATGGGATGAGTTTGAATATTCCTAAGTGTAAATTCATTAAGTTTTCTAAATCGCGGTATCCAATGGACTTTCACTATCAGGCCGCTGATCTCCGTTGAGTCTGTGCAGGACCTGGGAGTCCTTTTTGATTCTACCCTTTCATTCATTCCTCACATCGCTGACATTGTTAGTAAGTCCCTCAGAATGTTAGGTTTTATTAAACGTCACTGTGAAGTCCCTTAAAATACTCTATTGCTCATTAGTTCGAACACACCTTGAATATGCTTCTTGTGTTTGGAATCCCTACTATGAATCACATGTGTACCGGCTCGAACAGGTACAGAGAAGGTTTCTCAGATATATTAACATGAAATTCAATGGGAGTGCTGATCTTGATTATGCTGCTTTGTGCTCCGAGTTGAATTTGCTCGTACTTCCCATATATTTAATTTTTTTGGCTGTTTCAGATTGACAGGTGTACATTCTTTTGTTATACTATTATTGATATCACATTGTTATGTTTCACTCTAGCTCTGTAATTAATTATTGTAAAATGGACAGTCTTGTCCGTCGATAAATAAATAAACTGTCTGATCCGTCAGAACTGTTCGTTCCCAATATAACTTGAACTCGTTTTCAAGAATATGCTCCGGGTTGTATTTGTAGTAAGGCAAGTCCTACCTGTAATACATTTAACTTATCTGCTAACTCTTGGTGAAGTATTTTAGCGGTTGAGTCATGTCTTTCTTTATACTCCGTTGCGGCAAACGCTTGGCATCATTCAGTTATGTGCTGGATTGTCTCTGATGTTTGACAGCCGTATCTACATTGGTCATTTTCTATTGTGGGATTAGTTCCTACACACTTTCGGACGGTCCGCACGGTTGCAAGGAGAACCGCTTTCTGAATCGGCTTATACGGATGCTCACTAAGGCCCAGTCCCTTGATGTTCCGCAGGAGGTTGTTTGGTATCACTCCAGTTGTTGATAATATTATGGTTATCATTTGGATGCTGTTCGTTGCCATTGTCTTCGGATTTCCACCTCCAGATCTCTGTATTTGGCGATCTTCTCGTTGTATTTTGGCCTTAGGTTGTTGTTAGGTACAGCAATGTCGATTAGTGTAGTTCACCTAGAAATTTTATCTGTTAGTATAATGTTTGGTCTATTATGAGCAACTGTCTGATCCGTTAGAACCGTTCGGTTTCAATATAACTTGAACTCGTTGTTCTCAAGAATATACTCTGTATTGTACTTGTAATAAGGCACTTTTCCTACCTGCAATAGATTTAACTTATCTGCTAGCTCTTGGTGGATGATCTTAGCGGCTGAGTCATGTCTCTTCTTGTACTCCGTTGCAGCAAACGTTTGGCATCTTCCAGTTATGTTCTGGATTGTCTCTGATGTTTGACAGCCGTATATACATTGGTCGTTTTCTATTGAGGGATCTCTGATGATGAACTTCCTATAGTTTTTCGTCAGAATAACCTGGTCTTGGATAGCTTACAAAAAGCCTTCCATTTCCGGAGACATCTGTCCTGAAATCAACTATAGTTCAACTATGAGTTGTCGATATTGTCCTGATTGACTTCATTTGGATGCCGTCCATGTGTGGCTTCTGTAGCCAGGCTTGTAACTTCTCTTGGTCTGTTTGGTGGTGAGAAGCAATATCCTGTTCCCTCAGCTGTAGCGATGTTGAATCGTCTGCCTCGCATATTGCTCTATATAGAGTGGAAGAGCCCGCTAACCTGTGGAAATAAGAACGTAAGTTTATTATAAATCCACCAAGCTTAATAGCACTCCGAGGGTGATGTTTGTGTGCTTTTGCTAAGAGTGTTTTTATTTTTCTTTGCAGGTTTTGGATGTCCGTCCTGCTCCATTTTAAAATTGTAAAAGAGTAGCTAAGCGTAGAGCATGCGTACATGTTGAGCGTCTTAAACATATTTCTACTATTTAAACTAGTTCGTAATGCCCGCCTTACCCTTCTAACAAATTCATTGGTCAGTTCGGCCTTCATAGTGCGATGGTCAATTGTTTTAGCCTGTTTCATACCTAGGTATTTATATGTTTGCTCTGCTTCCATTGCAGCTATAGTTTCACCGATCTGCATCTCAAATGCTCCTGGTTGTATCTTTCTTTTAACGATGTTCAAAATACGGCACTTGTGAAGTCCAAACTGCATTTCGATATCCCCGGAAAACTCTTTTACAGTTTTAAGCATTTGTTCCAACTGGATTCTGGTAGCAGCCATCAGTTTGAGATCATCCATATACAGAAGATGATCCTTCGTTGTTATTTCTAATACTGAAGCCGTATCTGGTGGAGTTCAAACGGCGTGCAAGTGGGTTCATTGCAAGGCAGAACCACAGTGGGCTTAGTGAATCGCCTCGAAATATTTCCCTTCGTATTGAGATTGTACTCGTGTCGATCGTATCATTAAATGACACTTGCAATGGATCCTAGTTCTCCAGGTTTGACATGATGCGTTCTAAAAAGGGAACAAAATGAATATCAGCCCTATACATTCTCAGTATAGTTGTGAGCCAGTCATGTGTCACTGAATTCAAGGCCTTCTTATAATCCACATAAGCAGCAAGAGGTTTCTTAGGTTGGTACAGGCTTGGTTACATATGACAGAGTCAATAATCAATTGCTCCTTGCATCCCATTGCTCCCCTGGTGCATCCTTTCTTTTGAGTTGGGATGATTTTATTTTGTTCACAATGTGCATAGATGCGTTGTGTCAAACTAGAGTAGCACAAAAAAACTTTGAGAAAAAGTTATCGGAAATGAAAAATTTAAAATAAATAAGTTTCGGACAACTTCCAGTATAACCCGAAGTCGCATAAGATCGTTTTTTACTTCATCTGAAGAGAGCGTCACCAAAAATTCCATTATACAAATTTGCAGGATTGAATTCGTATTACTTCCCGAGATATTCTAATGGAAGATCACCATGAGACGCCCTGTATAATTCCGTAACAAGGTGACCAAAATACTAGGACTAGACTGATCAGATAAAGTTTAGACCATAGCAAGACGACGTACCGCAATCTAAAACAAAGCGCATCAATATGAAGGTGCCAATGCAAACTTTGATCCAAGTGAACACCTAGTATTTCAGTGGTTTCTCGACCAGGCAATTCCTTCATCAGTACTATCAACCATGTACAGGCGTCGGAATACGGCGATACTTAATATAAGTGTATATCACAGTATTTTAGGCAGAAATTCACGCTATCGATATCTGCATTTGGGAGAATTTGAGAAGGGGTTACAGGGGCAAGACCATCCTCATCTTATTTGGCAGTCAGGCAGCGCTTGAAGGCTCTAGCGTGCTGTCAGACAACATCAAAACAGGCCTGAGACTGTCTTCAAGGAATTATTGCTTTGACAAAATATAACAGGGTCACTCTTGCTTGGGTATCAGGGCACAAGGGCGTCCCGGGTAATAAAAAAGCAGACCTACTTGCAAGACAGGGGTCTGCTACTCCAGAATAACCACGTTATCAATAAATAAACATGTCAACAATTTGCAACTTTGCATCACAGAATGTGATAAAAAGGAGGTAAATTGAAGATTACATATCCCTAAATATATTTACGAAATTTCACGTTGCAAAATACCTTATTATGAGTAATAAGCATTCCTAATTGAAATATTTATCAGCTGTAAACATTTTCCCGACATATTAGACTGTGCATAAAAAACTCAAACGTGACTCATCAGGTAGTTCAGTTTTCCCAGCTACACAACTTTTAACGGCGGTAATAACAAATACCTGGTGATCATATATTTATGCTATAACACGTTGTATTTTTGGTAATTAGTTAGATGAAGTGAAATCTAGGAAAAAGTGTTTTTTGAAAAAATTTCGTTACTTACCCTCTATTTTGAGGTCGTAGAACATGATTCTGGCCATGGTTTTCCACTGTTTTTCCTTACTTTCCTGAAAAACTAAAAAAATAGCAAGCACTTTTATTTCTGGAAGAAATACCGAATTTAAGTAGGTATTTATTTTGAATGGTGCTAGTTAAAATATATTGTATGTAATATATTTTAACTATTTTTACCCCAATTTTAACAAATAAATTTAGAAAAACTTGTATTTTCACCAAAAAATCAAAAATACGTCTCGAAAACGCCATCGACCATCAGACTCGCGAAAACGAGAAATATTCGATGCGACGTTGCCAGATATAAAATACTTACGTGGTATAAATTATAAAATTATAACATTTGGAGGGAATTTAATATTTAGAGTCGAAGGGAAGTGAAAAATGTTTCTGGTGGCCTTTTCTTTCCAGTTTTAATAAAAAGAAAAGAATATATGTAAATTTTACAAATATCGTATTTGCAACCTGCCAATAGCGCAAGCTACTCGCCTTTCGGAACAAGTCAAGCCATTATGTAATGTCTTCGGCCATTTTTTTTTAATTGTTTTGACAAATTTCTTGAATTTCCGATAAAAAAGTGTAAATTTATGAATTTTTATATAACATAGGAGCTTGTATTATTGTGGAATTTGTGTTCGTAACAAAATTTTCACGATTTAGCGTAGAAAATTGAAGTGGAAAGTGATTTTTTCCTGTTTTCCACAAAACTGAAAAAAAAATTGTGTAAAATCTAGTGTATGATATGTATGTATATTATATAAGTTTGACGAAAATGATGTCTAAAAAATATGTTACATTGTGTATTGAAATACCTAATTGCACAGTAGACTTACAGACTTAAATCGTAATGTCGGCTTATTTTTTAAGTTATGAAGTTGTTTTGGCGGAAAACTTTTAACAAAAAAGTCTGTAACAACTGTAAGATAAAGGAGTCCAATGCAACCCTAAGGGAGAATAACGAATAATGATTAATAATAAGAATAACCTTTATTTCTAATCATGTTACAGTACATTTTACGAAGGAAATACAAATAACGTAAAATAAAGGAGTCCTAAAATAAAAATTATATCCGAATCTCTAACATTGTCCTTAATGCAAAATAGCTGTAAATTTATTAACAATGTTTTAAGCGTTTTTAAAATATATTTCACTGTTTACTGACTTTAACTTGTTAGGAAGGTTAATAAACATTTTTAGACATTTAAAGTTAGTCTACGAGTTGGGTAGTTATTACACTTCTTATTTTATATTGATTGAAAACTGATACTTCAGATATATTTATGTTTAAAAAAAAAGAACATTTATATGCATTTTTACTAAAACTTTTTTAAAAAATTGCCACAATGTTTCACATTCATTTTCTTCTTAGAATAATTTTATAATGATATTCAAATGCATATGGATTATAAAATTAGTAATTTTAATATTTTTGATTGTTAGTAAATTTCATTCTATTTTATAAGTACAGCAATAGTTTTTTTTTCCATACCATAGATAGTGAGGCAGTCGTAAAAAAACTTCATACGAGTGCTATAAAGAACTATTAACTCTTTATATTTTTAAAAGATTAACCTTAATATATCGTAAAAACACCCTAGATTTTATAAAAGGAAATATATTTATTTATAATTATATTTATTTAAAAACGTAAAATTAATCATAATTATAGCATTATTTTGTGACGAGTTTTCCATTTTTTTTTCAATTTGACAAATTTTTACAATGTCTTAACTAAAATTTCTCTGGGACCGTTACTGTTTTTCTGTGCTAATATCAAATGTTTTTATAAGAACATTTATAAAACAAATTATGGAACCTGATGAGGGTCAAAAGTCAATGTTTCAAAATTTTTTTTAAGTCAACAAGATATCCTGGGACTTTATAATGTTTTATAAGAATTTCTGTGACTTTACTACGATTTCAAAGAAAGATTTAATATTATTGCAAAAGTACACTCATTACTATTTTTCTATGGTAAAGCTACAATAAGGCAATATATACCTCAAAAAAAAATGTTGGGTATTTTATCCACATTTTAAAATAAAGGTTTCAAAATAAGTTGTAACTATGTTTTCAGTAAACACTTAGATACTTATTCCTCTCTTAATATGGAACAAAAGCTTAAATAAGTTACTCATATGACATTATAGACAAATAAGACCTAAATGTGAAAATGTATATCAGAATCATCACCTAGTTAAACATAAGATATAAATTCATTTAATACGCCAACGTAAAGACTTATTTCAAAATTGTAAGAATATCCCATATACTTTTTTTAATATCTTAAAGAGATTCACAGTTTTAATAATTATTCATAAAGTAATGTAACCTAACTTGGCGTTTTAAAATTCACTGTTCAGTAACTTAAAACAAAAATATTTACTGCGAGATATTGTTGTATTTACTTTGAGCGAAATATTACTTGTTGTCAATTGAAACAGTTTTCATTTATTATTTTCAAGTTGTTAAATATTACAATTGGATAATTTATGGCTTCGAAATAAATTTTCAACTTGACAACAAAAAATAATTGTTACGTTTTTTCTGCATATATATACTTTCACATTGTTTAGGTCTATAAAAATGGGTGACATATAACAAAATCGAAACTTATATTGAATAAATTAAACATGGCAATTTCCAATTTATCTCCATCATATAACAGATCGTTCTTTTTGCCTGAAAATCAGAAATGGCTTGTTATATGTAGGGTGGTTCCTTGCATTTCAGACCTTGGCCTAGGTTATTTCAGACAATTTCAAGCACGATACATCCTTTATAAAATTAAATTAGTTTTGGTACCATGTTATTGTTCCACAAAAATTCATCTTTTTTAATCTCCTCTATATATAGTTCAATGTTGTCATTAATGTACACAACAAAGTAGCATTTTGTCTTTTTGGTAATATTTAGTTGATCTTGAACCTAAAAGATAATAAAAAGTACTTGAAATTAAAATATTACAGAATGCAAATTAAAAACAAGTAGTTTTCCATTTCACTGGAATTATTTTTTAAATTCACGAGGCTCTGAATAAGCATAATAATGATTTATAGAAAAGTTCAATAATTTCCACTCACGGGCAGCAAACAAACAAGACAGAGTAATGTAATGATCGTTACAAATGTAGGGCTACGGTTAAAACATCATCTTTGTCACATACTCAAATCCAATATTTTAGTGTGACTAGCCCCAGTAATTTTTTAAGTGTTGGATTTTATATTTCCGTTACATAAAGTGCCAATAAATTTCTAAACATAATTATTTTGATTAAGTGAAATGTACGAAAACGATGTTATTTCTAAAAAAAATCTACACTTACCTCCTAGTTCGAGGTCGTAGAACACAATTCTGGCCTTGACTTTCTACTATTCGTCCTGTTTCCCGGAAAATATAGAATATCATATGTCACTTTAGGTTTAATTTATTGCACTAAATCCTTAAAATTTTGTCACATCCACAGATTTTACACTAATAGAAGTTTCTGTATACATAAAATTTAAAAAATTTGGACTTCTTTTATCGAAAAAATGAAGAAAAACGACCGAAAAACAACATCAAAAAAAATTATCTGTTCCACCTATCAGTCATGAGAGTTGTTTGGAATTGGGAATATTTGGCATTTTCAGTAATAATTCATCGATTAGTAGCCTTTACGAAACTTATTTTTATCTTTTCATTGAAAAAGTTTTTGTAAATTTGTGCAAAAATAGCTGGACTATATTACATATAATTTATTTAGAAATAAAAGTGACCTCATGTTAAGTGAAACATGTTTTTTTTTTTTTGTGTTTTCCTGTAATGTGGGGATAAATAATGAAAAACCAAGGCCAGAATCCTGTTCTACGATCTCGAAATGGGGATAAACTGTCAAAATCTTTCTAGAAAAAAATGTTTTCCTAGATTTCACTTAATCGAAATAATTACCAAAACTTGCAAAGAACAAAACAATCTGAAAATATTTAGACATATATAATTTTTTTTTCGCTTTTTACATATTTAGAGAAAAATAAATTATTATTGTACTTCCCGGTCTTGTTTTCTCTTTATCCAAGCTCACTTTAGACTCAAGGCTCTTTTAGTTTTTTACAAATTCTTGATTTCGGCATGTTAAAATAAATTGCTCAAAACATACACACAAAAATCACACTACTTCCACCACGAAGCAAAGCAGCGGTAATAATAGTTATTGTGGAAATATCGCCAAAATCCATGGAAAAGAAATTCCGCCGGTCGCACAATAGCGTCTTGACACGATTTGAGGGGTGCGGGGTTAGTTCAATAAATGCAAAGTACCGAACATTTACGGGGAAATATTGTGAAGGTCAAGCATAATAAAATAACATGGGTTACTATATAAGGCTTTTTATTTTATTATTTATTTGTAAGATGCTGTTTGTCATTAATGATTTTTCTAATGTTACTTTTGGCAATGAAACTATAATTTAATATATCATATAGTTTTAAAGCTTTAATTATGTTTTAAATAAAGTATAAATTCATTATAAAATTTGTGGTGCCATTCTTTTTCCATTTTTTATTGGTACATTGTGTAATGAAAGGGAAAAATTATAATACTTACCACAAGATAGAACGCCACCTATCGAGATTAAGCAGAAATAAGGCAACATAACCGGTACAAAAGATGTGTAAGAAAAACTATATTACTAAAATATTACACTGAGCGTCATCTATAATAATAAAAAAAGAAATTTGGCCGATTTGCGCGTGTGCGAAAGTGATATTTTTCAAGTCTAAACCCTCCTCTTAAATATAAGTTTACTTTTACTTTTAACATCTTGAACCTGGACGAACTGGAATTAGTCTGACATGTATGATTCACGAAGAGAAAGTGGAACGCCTCTTACTCCGTAACGAAAAAGTTTTTTAGCTGGACTGTATGGTGCTCACAATCAAAATTTTGAGAGAAGTCTATAAAAAAACTAACTGCTAAGAACTTTTGATCCAAAGCATCAATGCCCGACTTAGTAAAGTCGAAAAGAACTGTCTCTGTGGGAGATAAAAATTTGTTTTGTACTTAACTTCGGTCAACTGTTGCTGTTGTCGTGTTATCCTGTTTTTGAAATAATTTGGAGTGTACCATACAATTAGCATAATATATGTGTGCAATATTCTCTGCTTCCCCGTAAATGCGGTTCAGTCAAATTTATATTTTATTTTACTAACAATGAATGAAAAATACTAATAAATTGTAGATATAAGTCTGACAAATAAGAAGCTTTTACCATAAATAAGCGTGTAAGTAGATAAATCTTGTAAATAAGTTTTAGGTTAAATGGACAAATATCAGATGAAGTGAAAATAAACATTAAGGAAATACATGATTTTATCAAAATAGAAGAAACTCATTCTCACATAGGAAAATCTCCACACTTATTTATCAATAATTTGGATTCTGAACAAATATGGCAACAAATTGAAATTCGAAATGAAAAAGTTTTAACTACTTTTATTAATAATATAAGTGTATTAATTGCCGGTGCGGATAAGTTACTCTTCAGTGATTTGAAAAAAAAATATGAAGAAAAGAAAGATAATAGTTGTTTAGACAATGAAGATACTTCTGAAAGTGACTTACAGAATTTAGAAAGCAATGAAAGCAACTACATTACAGGTGATGACTTTAAAAAAAGTTCCAGTAACATGGCAGAGCCAAGTAGTAATGAATGCACTAACAAAAGAAAAACACTAGTCAATTCAAGTTTTGATGACACGTTTTTTAAGTTAACTGAAATGGAATTTTTTTTAAATACAGAAGAAAGAAAGTTGGTAGATCCAGCTTATGGTGAGTAACAATAATAAGGAAGATAATGTTAATGATATTTGGCATAATTATAAATTTCAAAGTTTTCTTTTGAAGTTTAGCTTGGAGACATGTTTATACTTTCGTTACCATATTATCATATGTATATTATGTTTGTAGTGATTCCATAGTTTTAGATTTTTTTTTTCAGAATTTTGTTTTTAGGCTATCTTTGATTTTTATTTTGTAGGTTTTTGGTAATTTTAAATTCAAAATCCGTAGTTTTATAAAACTTTTAATTTATTTATATAGCCAATAATGTAAAAAATTCATTCCAGAAACCATGTAATCCTTACTACTCACGGTTTCAACTGCTGTGGATGAACTAGTCTGCTTGTAAAAGATATATCTTTGACCTAAAACAAGTCTTACAGGGTGGGATGTTATAAATTCAAATTTAAAACATAATTTATTGTAAAAATACTCAACAAAGATTAAGTTAAAATTTTCAGCGAAATAAGAAAGTTTGAATACGAAGTGTGACTGTAAAATAGTGAGACTTTAAAACCTTTTATATTAAAGTTATACATATTTACCCCTCTTCTATCCCTACAAGCCTCCATGCGAATTTTCCGTTGTTGGAAAGAGTGTTGAAAGTTTTCTTCTGTGTGCTCCTTTATGACCGCTTTGTGTCACAGCTTTAATCGATTGTAATCTTGTTTTTTTAAATACAGATTTGACTTTGGGGAACAGATGAAAGTCACATGGTGCAAGGTCAGGCGAGTGGTCTAACACTGGGATATTGTTCTCGGCTAGAAAGATCTTCACAGACAATGCAGAATGAGCCGGCGCGTTGTCTTAATGGAGAATCCATGACTTGTTCTTCGACAATCCGGGTAATTTTTTCTTATTCTTTCACGGATTTGAACAACAACCTCAAGGTAGTAACGTTTGACACTCAGGAACCCAGTGAATATCGAGAAAAACAATCATCATCGCTTTGAATTTTGATTTTCTTATTTGAGCTTCATTACCTCTCGGTGAAGTTGGGCCCTTCCAATGTATGAATTTGCTCGTAGTTTCAGAATCATAAATGAAAAACCAAGATTCACCACGTTATCATTCTTTCTAACAAGTTCGGGTCAATTTCGAAGGCATTCAAAGTGTCCGTACAAATATTTTCGCGAGCTTCTTTTGTTTGATTGTGAGAATTTTACGTACTATTTTCGCACACATTTTTTGCATGTTAAAATTGTTCTGTACTGCCTTACGTGTTTTTTGTCAATTCTTACAGTTTCAGCAATTGCGCAAATAGTTAACCGACGATCAGATCGAATCAGATTATCGACTTTTTCAATATTTTCATCTGTTTTTGATGTGGAAAGGCGACACGGGCTTGAATCATCTTCATCGTCTTCTCAGTCATCTTGGAAATGCTTAAACCACTCAAAAACTCTTGTACTTGATAAATATTCATTGCCATATACTTCTTTTAATAGAAGAAACTTTTAAGTATATACTTCTTTTAATAGAAGAAACTTTTAAGTAGGCGTTTTTCCAAGTTTCATGTGGATTTTCACGATAATTTGTTGCTTTATTAATATACATACCATTTTTTCGATAACACAAAAAAAAACAGGTTTTAAACAATCAAAGGCCACGCCAGACTGATTTGTCTATGGACATGGGAGGCGCCGCATTCGAAAAAGAAGGCTTCATGCTACACAGCTATCGATCATTCGCCTTTGGTACGTGTGTAATTCTTCTGTAGAAGCGTCAATCTCGTTATTTTATAGCAACATCTCGTATGTACTTGATTTGAAGAGAGTTTTGATATTTGCGTGCATGCTCGTAGAATATGAGTAAATAAGAAGTTGAAAATGGTAATTTGGGATTAGTGAAAAAATAAATATTTAATTACATGTTTATGTAACTGTTCTCTAAGCTTTACAAAATAAAATAATTTGTCTCTGTTAGAGTCCTAATCATTTCTACTGGTTTTATAATTTTCTAATTTTTATATTACCAAAATAAATTTATTTAAAATACTAAACACTAATTAATATTTATTTTTTTTTGGTCAGTTAATTTATTTACTACCCATTAAGTCAGTAAATTCTTTTATAATTTTCGTTTTTAGGTAACCAGTCTGATTCAAATGAGAGTGAGGAAGAAGATGGAGTGAATCTTTTTGACGACAATTTTGATGCAAATTTATATCAAGAAAATGAAGCCAAAACAGCAAAATTTAAAGACTATTTTGTTGTAAAAGATGAAAATAAAAAGGAGCTGAAAAAAAATAAATTAGAAGAATTAATGAAAACCCACAGTGAAAATTTCAAGGAAGTGAGTAATCTAGTTAGAAAAAAGAGGGATAATTATTTTTATTATTTAACATCCAACAATTGCATGATTGAGATCATCAAATTCTATCTGCAAATGAATAAGAAATTTAAGAAAATTTGTGTTTTTACATCATTTTCGCGGATAAGGAATTTTATCCAAATTTGTGTGAAGCAAATTATGATCAGTCAAAGTTAATTTTTTAATATATTATCTGGCAACTACTTGTTATAAAGGATCCAAAGATAAAAAAAAACAATCTTGGACCCAAAGATTAAAAAGAATCTGTGTCAAGCTACAAAATTGGAAATCAAGAATTTACAATTTGAAAATCTTTAATGAAATAATCTCACAATAGTTTTATACTAAAATGTCTATTAATAATAATTTAGAAAAATTTTGGAATTACCATACAAAATGACATACCGTAGTGTTACGAGTACTTCCCTTGTTGAAATTGTGAAATTTTTTGCAAAAAACTTTTCGGCTTCATACTACAGCAATGACTGTGATGCAAATGATTTAATCTCTGTAAATATAACTAATCTGAATGCTTTTCGCATTTCAATTTCAGATATTTTTTAAAAACTTAACAGTCTTGATATAATTTTGGGTCCTGGATCGGATGGCATGCTTCCCTGAATTCTAAAACACTAGCTCTGTATTCGCTAGACCATAATTTCCGGTTTTTTAATTGATTTCTGTGGAGGGCAAATTTTCTGGTTTCTGCAAATCTAGTTGTATAGCTCCCATTTTCAAGGCCACAGGGCCGAGATTAGCAATTATAGATCTCTAAGCATACCGAACACAATTCCCAATCTTTTTGAAGGCTTCATCTGTGACTTTTTAACTTCAACACTGGACAGTATCCTCATTTTACAGCAGTTCCGCTTTAGGTCTGTCAGGTCCGCGGAGCTCAACCTCCTCGACTATTGTTGATTTCTGTTGGAGGGGGGATATTAAGTACATTCTGTGTACACCTTCTCATTTCTAAATTAGGAGATTTGGGCTTAGGAGGGATTTTGCGTGATTGACTTGAGAGCTATTTGCTGGATCTCTGATATCCTCAGATAATATCTGGAACTTCTGTTTTTTAATATGTATATAAATAACTTTCCTGCATGTCTTAGTTAATCTCATTGTTTTTGTCCGTGGACAATTTGTTTATGAGGTTAATAGAGCAAATCGTTTGAGGCTGCAGGTGGACTTTGATTAGCTTATTGAATGATCTGACTACAATTTCATGCAGCCGAACGCATCGAAATGTCATACAATGATTTTCTCTTGTGATAGATCTGTTACTGACCACACTTATTATATTAAGAACAACTTACCATCTTTGATGTTAGAGATCTGGATGTAATAATGGATAGCTTATTAAGCTCCTCTTATATATCTGCGATTGCCTCGAAGGCTTTGCAGATGTTGGACTTCATCAACAGATGTTCAGCAGGTTTTTACGTTACACATTTAGTGTAGTTCTTTACTGTTCCTTAGTTTAACCTTACAATATTCACAAACCAACGATCGAATAGGTGCGGCATAAATTTCTTCGCTATTTCGCTTACAAAATGAAAACTCAATTCCCATGAATTATAAACAATTGGAATACCAACTGTACGTAGGATTTCTGGTGGATAGGTGAGTGTTCAAGAACCTTAAGCTTTTGTACAATATCCTTAATTCTCATGTATCCATTTTAGGCCTTTTAGGTAGGATTCATCTTCTCGTTCAGTCCAGACATACAAGGTCTGCAAACTCCGTTTAGGTAATCATACATAGAGCCAACTTAAATTCTTGTATATCTTGTGCCTGTAAATATACCAACATATACACTGATGTTCTGGATTTCTTTGCTGGTCGAACTAAGTTCATGGCTCAATTGAAACACTTTAGAGGTAATGGGTTGCCGGAGCTCAGACTTGTCTAGTATTTGTTTTACAGTTACATGGATCTAACATTTTTAAAATTTGAAATTTGTTATTGCTTAATTCAGTGGCTTATATTTAATATATAAGTTTATTCTTACTTAATGTTTTTTTTTTGAATCATTACATCATACATAATATCTCAAAGGACTTTTGACCTTGATCCTTCTGCCCCTGTTAATTCAAATTTACAGGATATTTAAAATTTGATGGAAGGGAAAACAAAAATATGTATAATTGGTAAAACTTTACAAAAATTTGCTTAAGATAGGATATTAATCAAAAGTAAGTAAAACTGGTACAAATTTTAATTATCATATACTTAGGGCTTGAAGCCTTTACTAAGTGGCCCATTGAGGATGTTGTACCCCTGGCGTAGCATTGAGTGTACATTGTAAGTAGTATAGAGTCAGAAGGTTTCTGTTGTATTCTCTAGTAGCGAAGATGACAATGTATGGAGTCTTTCATTAATTTATTCTAATATATTGTATAGCTTGTATATATAGTAAATGATTTGATAGATTTTGGATCTGATTGTTCGAGTGACGAATCTTCTTGATTTTTCTGAATGCACTTGTTTCGGCAATCTTCAAATTTCCTATTGCAATTCCTATACAATAATTGAACGGCATATTAATTTGTATATGTTGGTAGCTGTCCGAATATTTATACCCTGAGATTTATATATAACCCTCGAAAAATGTTTTGCTTTACTTATAGATGCAATCTAGTAATGCCCCAAAACGAATACCATATCTCAAATGAGATTCCACCAGGACAAAGAATAGACTTCTTGCCGCTTTTTTCCGAGCTCATTGCGAACTAATCTGATGGCATAGCAAGCAGAGACCAATTTTTTTCTCAGTACAATATGTGTGTCAGATTTTAACTTACAGTCAATAAAAACTCCCAAAAATTTAGTGCAGTCCCTATTTTCTATAAGTTCACCATTTAGTGGAAGATTTGGAGCGATTCCTCCAAATGTCATGAGATTAATTTTGCTGATGTTAAAAGTAAACCTGTTTGCGTCACACTATTCTCTTATAACCTTAATATCATTACTTATTGCCTCTCCCAAAGTAGCCTCACTTATTCCTAGCCACAGTATTGTGGTATCATTAGCAAATAATGTAAAGAATTCGTTAATACCGACAGAATCTAGGTCATTGATGCAAATAAGAAAAAAGAATGGGCCAAGCACTGATCCCTGGGAACCCCATAACCAATGGTTTGTACAAATGAAATACTGTGTCGTTCACAAACCATCTGCCTCCTATTTGTCAGATAGGACTCAAACCAAGTCAAAGCACAATCCCTAAATCCATAACGAGATAGCTTTTGCAATTGTATTTCGCGATCCACACAATCAAATGCCTTCGAAAATCGCAAAACACTGCCGCGCCCATCTCTCCTTCATTTATACTCAATCTCTCAAAAAAATTAAAAGCCGCATCAGCAGTGCCCTTATTGCTCTGAAAACCAAATTGGTTCTTATTTAGCAAGTTATGCCTTTCCTAAAAAGAAGACATTCTGATTTTAACAGTTTTCTCTACAATTTTTGATAGCGTTGGTAGCACTGAAACGGGTCGAAATCGAGGGCTCACTAGAGTTTCCGCCCTTAAAAAGAGGTCTTACCACAGCTGTCCATAAACTATCAGGGAAAATTCCCTTGTCAAAGGAAATATTTATATTCCAGCAAGCTTTTCAAATACACAGGAAGGTTAAAAAATATTTTTAATGAAATACCATCAATACCTGCTGAATTTTAATTATTTATTGATGTAAATATATGTTTTTATCTCATTTCTGTTAGTGTGATTTAGACAAAAGGAATCAAGTAATAATAATAATAATAATGCCAACAAAATCCCACAGGGGTGACAAAGCAACGTCAGGGGACAAATTGATGCTATTAAATTATACACAAAGACAATTCAAAGTATTCTAAACTCAATCAAAACCAAAATTAAAAGAGTAGCATAAGCAACCACTGATTTTTTAAAATGTGGGATATTCCAAATAGATTTAATATCATTGGTTAGTGATCGATAAGCCTTTATAGTTATATAAAAAAAAAGCCTTTCTCATAAAATGTCGAGACATAGGCTGGAATCGCCAACTCATTTCTGCTTCATGTAGTTATATGCATATCGATACCATAATTATCAAAATTGTGCTGAAAATAGCTAGGGTTACATCTAATCAAAATAACCAAAGACATGAAGTACAATGATGGGACAGTCATGATGTCCAGATTAGAGGAGTATGGTCTACAAGACTCCCTATGACTAAGGCCTAAAATGCATCTTATAATTCCTTTTTGCGTTCTAAAAATTTGTATTGCTTCCCTTAAAGACCCCCCCCCCTCCCAGAAGGCGACACCATAATTTACATCAGACTGAATACAGCCAAAATAAGACATTCCACATATATACAATGTCTCAATCTACTTATAATAGCACATGCACTGTTTAGCCTGACCTGCAGCCCGTTTATGTTTTCCCAGTTCAAGCATGAATCTAAACTTATACCTAAAAATTTAACGGAATCGGTTGCAGGAATCGATTTATCGTTTAACTTTACCAGGAGTGATGCTTGGTTAGCTACCAATTTTGAGATACTTATTAGCCCTGTTTTGTTCACATTCAGCGTGAGAAAATTGTGGTAATACCACTACAGCACATCATTTGCCACTCGATTGCATTCTCGAGGGGGGAGCTGGGAATGGCGAGCAAGTAGCACAGAAGTACTTTTTACTTTTGTAATGAATAGCCAAATTTTCTTTTTCTTGTTTGGTTTTTTTATCAACCTTAAAATCTCCAAGTTTATCATTTGTTCCAATCTTTCTTTTACTTTATTTTCTTTTTAAAAAATCATCCCTTCTGGGCATTCACCGGTTTTTGTTTATGTTTATCATTATCTGAAGCAAGGTTATGGTTCCATGCTCTTGTCTTGTGCGTACGAAACATCTCGGCGTCAGCAGTGTTTTCCTATGTGTGTCGCTCGATATTGATTGTCGTCGACCTTTCGGCAGCGACAGTGGCGTAGTTTATCGTTGCCATAGTCGTTACGGCACTAGGTGCAGGTTGGCGTAACCCCTGACGTGTCCGATCCGCTGCCGATACAGATCCACTCGGCAAATTTGGAGACACTGCTTTTTCTGATGATCTGTTTATGTTTACCCTTAGCGATGAAATATCTCCAATAATTGAACTTTCCGTGGCTTTCCATCCTTTTGCAAACTTCTACAATTTTGTTTACTTTTTCTTCCCGAGCTTTTTTGCGCATTCGGCACACCTTATTATGGATTTACTTCCACTGACCACCTGTGATTCGCAATGCATAGAATTGGTGATAACACGACGCACAAATTAAATACCTTACACCGAGTTTTTCAACTCCCGATTTGCAATATTTGCACTTTTTACTCTCGGTTACTGACGGTACATCCTTGTTCGACGCCATCTTGGGTTATATATCCCGGTGCAGATACATCTTTCAGAATCGATATCAGAACATATATTTCTTTTCAGTTGTTCGGATATTGAACAATAATAATTATTAAGACTATCTGAATCTATATCAGTCTGATAATTACCCTTTTCATGATTTCTTCTTAGATAATACACTATGCTCCAAATTTCTTTTGATTTATTTTTTTGCATTACTAATCCTCATATTATAGGATTTTTTTTGTTATTTTTTATAACCGTACGGTATATTGATTTATACTTACTAAAATATAATCTGTTACAATTTCTGTTGGATTATATTTTGTCAGTGTATGCAAAAATCTAAGGTTTTTTGATGAGGTTTTGATTTAATTTACTATCCATGACTTTTTTCTTTTTTGTTCTATTATTTTTAACGGAAAATTTTTACCAAACAGGTTACCCAATCTAATGTTAAACTCATTGAGGGGGTCGAATGAGTACTTAACTTCCTCCCAATTTATTTCTTGATCTTTTCTGACTCTGTCAAAGTTGAATTTATAATATATTCTCCTCGCTTCTTACATTTCTAATACTTTATATTTTCAAGTTTACTACATATATGGCTTCATAGTTTGATAAAGCAGAAGGCACTACCCTAGTCTTGCAAGAGCGATGGTCATTAAAATTTGTTCAAAAGGAGTCAAAGTATTAGGAACATTAATTATATGAGTTGGATCTGCCACCAACATTTTCAAATTGAAAGATAAAAAGATTGCATACAGACTCTGTGTGTATATAGAATTTTTATCTAAATCATTATTATTAAAAGCACCCGCAACCAAAATCTTTTTTAGGCAAAAGCGAAAGTAAGGTTTCCAACCTATTTAAAAATTCCTGAGTTCTGCTATGTGGGGGTCTGTAAATGTATAAAAGGTAAATGCTGATTTTTTATTATATTTAAGCGAGAATTCAAATTCATTTTCTACCAATAAATTATTATAATCGCACACACCAAAAGAATTTACACAGGTATTTTGATTTATTGCTGGGCTATAGATGATGTTCATACAAAGTGAGTGATGGAGAGTTTTGACCTGGTGTGTGATTAAATATAATATACTGTGATTTAGTTGGATTGGGTTTTAATCTCCATTTGTTAAACCATAGACTGGTTCTTGAAGATGTTTTGTGGTTTGTTTGAGAGTTTTACCATGTGACACAAGGGCAGTATATAAAAATTTGAAGAGAAAGGGGCTCTACCTGAAAATGGTAGCTGTATAGATCTGAACCGTATATATTATATAAAAATGGAAATAATGATTTTTGTGGGAGATATTGTACCGGTATAATTTTTTTTTAAATATCTTCGTTAATTTTTGACTGACAGGAGAGGATTAGTTAGTAGGTTGTGGATAAGATGAATTAATTGTTTTGAGCAGTTTACTTCATACAGTTTGTCTAATAAACCCTGATACCACACGCTGTCAAAGGCCTTGTTAATGTCCATGAATAGAGTTGAAGATTTTTGTTTATTTAGCTTACTTGTTTCAATATTACTTGCTAAAATAATGAGAGGACGAAAAGTAGCATCCTTATTTTTAAAACCAAGCTGGTATCCTGTTATTTTGTATACAATTTGGAGTTCAAATTTGTCTTTTATTATGTATTAAAGATTTTTTCCTAAAACAGGCAGTAGTGTTTTTGGTATGTAATTAACTGTCTTTAAGTAATCTGTATTTGGTTTAGGAATTGTTATTATTGTTCCATTTTTCCACTCAGAAGGAATATAGTAGTATTTATAGCAAAAGTGTTATATTTTTAATATGTATTCATGCATATTTAGTTGCAATTATTTTAAGAGGCTTTTCGATAGGTAATCGTGCCCGGGGGAGGTACTTGTCCTGTGTGACAGTAAAATATTCTTGCTCTACAATGATAAGTTTATTATTTACCTAACACTTAGTCAAATGGCTTTCGAACTTCCTCCAGGGAAAATTCACTCATCCCAGATATTCTTGGATATTACAAAGATGGAGCCTTCTGGAGGCCCTTCACATATTGCCAGATCCTAGGTGATCTTATGTTCTCTGCATTTCTCATTAACTTCCGGATAATTCGAGCGATCCCAAGTAGCACTGCCTCTTGCATAGCCTTATACAGGTGTTTTCTAAGGCCCAATCCTTTGATTTTAAGGAGATTCTTTGGTACAACGCCGTTGTTGATAGAATAATATAGAATAATGGGGTCGTCGAGACGTTACTCATTCTCCACTGTGTGTATTTTTACTTCCAGGTTTCTGTATTTGGATATTTTCTCATTATGCTTGCCCCTTGGATTGTTGTTAGGGATGGTGATTTTTTATACTGTTGTACTAAATGTACTAAATGAGGTCTGGTTTATTATGAGCAACTATATGATCCATAAGCATAGTTTGATCCCAATATAGCTTGAACTCATTCTTTAGTCTGCTTCTGGGCTGTATTAATAGCGTGGCACTTTCCCTATCTGTAAGAGTTTGAATTTCTCTGCCATCTTTTGATGATCATGGCGGCTAAACCGTATCTGTCCTTATACTCCAGTGCGGCAAATGCTCGACATACTCCTAGTATGTACTGGATTGTCTGATATTCGATTCGACATCTATATTAGTATTGTTGATTCTGGATCTAGGGTCTCTGATTATGTGTTTCAGATAGTTTCTCGTTAGCTAATAGAAAGCATCCAGTTTCAAGAAACATTTGCCCTGATGACGACCGTGGGCTTCTATAGCTGGGCTTGAAACTTCTCTTGGCCGTGATCCCTCAACCGGTGTTGAGTCGTCTGCCCCGCACATTGTCCAGTATAGCACAGAAAACTCTGCTAACTTGTAAAAATATGATCGTAAGTTTATTAGTTGTTGATCCAATTGTTTACCAATATTCACCAATCCTCTTCCTCCATGGTTTCTTGGTAACATTATCCGTTCAGTCGCACTACGAGGATGATGTTTGTGTAGCTTTGTCAGGAAGGTTTTTACCTTCCTCTGCATGTTCTGCTTCATTTCAATTCCAAAAGAGTAGTTGAGTGCAGAGCACCTATAACTCTTAAGTACCTTAAATATATCATTACTGTTTAGGTTGGTGCTCAGTATCTGTCTCATCCATCTTATGAACTGGTTAGTTAATTCGATCTTCATAATTTGTTGGTGAATTCTTTGCGCCTACTTCATGTTCAATTATTTATAGGTGTGTTCTCCCTCTATTGCCGTAATGGCTCTGTATCTCAAATTCTCCTGGTTATCTTTCCTCTAGTTGTTTTTAAAATGTTGCGTTTATTAAGGTCGAACAGCCTCGAAGAACTCCACAATTTTGAGCATTTGGATCAGTTGATTTCTGGTATTTTGCATTTGATTCTAGTTCAAGTTGACATGAGGTGTTCTAAAAAGAACGTAATATACATCGACTCTATATATTTTCAGCATAGCTGTCAGCCAGTCAGGTGGCACCGATTCGAAGGTTTTTTGGTAATCCACGTAGGCGGCGAAAAGGTTCCTTTGTTTAGTATAGACCTGATTACATATGACCGAATTGATAATAAGTTGTTCATTGCAACCAATTGCACCTTTGATACTTTTGCTGAATTGCAGTGATATTATTTTGCTCGCAGTGTCAAGCAGGATAACTCATACACAAAGTGGAGAAACGTTGAAATCTGGTATTGCAGAACATGCGTGAAACAAAAATAGTTTGAAGCTACAGTAATATACATGGTGTCCCATAACTAATGGACCATAGAACATGTTAATAGTTAAAGAGATATCGATAAAAGCCCCAGGACCCAACAATATTCCCAACGAACTAATTAAATATGGTGGAAATGCATTACACGAAGAACTAACAAAACTCTTTAACAAAATAATTAAAGACCAAGAGATACCCCGAGATTGGAAGAAAAGTATAACAGTACCTATTTTCAAGAAGGGTAATAAGAAAATCACAGAAAACATTAAAGGAATAACTTTATTAAATTCAATAATGAAATTATTCACCAAAATCCTTGAAGGTATAATAACGGACTATTGCAGAATATCAGAAGAAGAGCAAGGTTGCCGCAAAAACAGATCTACAGTAGATGCCATATTCATCGTAAGACAGATAGCAGATAAATCTATTGAATTTGCTAAGCCGGCTTTTATGTGCTTTATAGATCTCACTAAAGCCTTTGATAGGGTGAGACTGGATGATATTCTGCAAATAATGCGAATTAAAGGCATCCCAAACAATTTAATTAACATAGTTGAACAGCTAAACTCCAACACCACAACACAAATCTCAGTAAGCGGCAACTTAACTAAGGATGTACCGATAGCGTTGGGCATACGACAGGGGAATTCTCTGAGTCCATTACTGTTTAACATAGTAATGGACCAAATAATTGAGAACGTCAAAAGGTAAAGGCACCAGGGTACAGAATGAATATCGGGGAAATAACAATAATATGTTACGCAAGCAATTCAACATGAAAATATCCATCGATAAAACTAAGTCAATTGTAATAAGCAAAGTGCCCTTAAGATGCAAACTAGTAGTGGATGACAAACCAATAGAACAACTCATGACCTTTAATTACTTAGGAGTTGAGATATCCGCAAACCAAGGCAGAACAAGAGAAGTAAGAAACCAAGTAAACAAGGCAAATAGAATCTCAGGAAGCCTAGCGGATATAATATGGCACAACACATACATGAGCAAGGACCCAAAAACAAAAATTTGCAAGACCTGTATTCGACCGATAATGACGTACGCAATAGAGACGAGAGCTGACAACACAAAAACAAAATCAATTCTAAGAACTGCCGAAATGAAAGTACTAAGAAGAATATCGGGATACATATTAAGAGATCACATACGCAATTCAACAATACGCGAGGAACATGGAATGCAGAAGAGCCTGGAATGAGCACGTAGGAAGAATGGCGCAAAATAGGATAGCGAGAATCGCCCGAGATGGAACACCGGAAACCAGAAGACCAATGGGTAGACCACCTAAAAGATGGAGAGAGTCCTGGATTTCAACATCAAATGAGATGAATGATTGAGTTGGAAAAAACAGGCTGTAAGCCTATAACAAGAGGAAGAAGAAGAAGAAGAAGAAGATATCGGGTCTGAAATTTATTTTGGAAAATAAACCATATTTTTGATAATCTAGAAAAGAATGACTGTATAATTAGTCTCGTGCTGGTGCCGGGTCACTCGGGTATACACGGAAACAGGAAAGCGGATCCTTGGGCGAAGATGGGGTTCGTGGGTGAATCATACTGCCACCAACCCATTATACCTGTTCTAATTACTGTTCTTACAAGAGATAACTGAAACTTTTAATTTATTGAATGCTGGTGGGAAGCCCCTGAAATTAAATGTGCCAAGGAACATATAAAATTGGACCTAATGCGTGATTTGCTAGGGAGCTTCTTTGCTTAAAGAGGAAATAACTGTAAATCGTGGTGGGATTGATGACGGGACATTGTCACCTGCGAGGCTATCTTCATAGGATTGGCATCACCGATGATTCGGTTTGCAGATGGTACCTGGAGGAGAATGAAACCGTTAATCATATTCTTACAGAGTTCAATGGACTGAGGCAGAGACATTTCGGGGATACAAAAATATCATCCAAAGCAGAATGTTTAAGTCAGATAACGAGGCCTATGCATTGAAGATCGAATATTACCACTCTTATTCTTTCTTTTAAGCCATATTTTGAAAACGATTCTATGTATTGTACTCAAAATCCGCAAGTTAAATGGGTGAATTACCAAGCACTGTTGTTAAAAAACACGAAGTTTTTTTACAGACATTTATTAATTGAATAAAATTGAGTAATACAATGATTGACTTAACGTAGACGAGAAACAGATGTCAATATTCTTAGCGTTTAACCTATATTTATATTTCGTAGCATATGCTACCTAAGCATGATTATATATAAGGGATCAGCAGTTTGCTTCCTTAACTCCTCCGGCCCTAGTGGAGAACTATGGGGTTGTACTAGAGTTCGATGGAAATCCAATATTGGGAACTAATTTAACATCTTGCAGTTCCAAGGCAGCTTGTGGTTGGGCTCTTTTTTGTTTTTTCTTTTGATAAAAATGGTAAAGAAATAGACGGGTTTTGTATTTCAGTGTATGTTTTATTAATATCGGCCAAGCGCTTTCGGTCTAACTTAGACCATCCTCAGGGCTCAGACCTCGTCAAAGGGCACACCTTAACCTTGTCAGTTTGAGAGCAGTCGCCAGCGTAGCCTCCACACAGAACAAAACGTATACAATTAAAAATTTTTGTCACAAATTAAAATTAAAACTAAAACATTCAACACACTAGTACATTGACATTATTAAAACAATAATTTTTTTAAAAGTTTTTAATTATATACGTTTTGTTCTGTGTGGAGGCTACGCTGGCGACTGCTCTCAAACTGGCAGGGTTAAGGTGTGCCCTTTGACGAGGTCTGAGCCCTGAGGATGGTCTAAGTTAGACCGCTTGGCCGATATTAATAAAACATACACTGAAATACAAAACCCGCCTATTTCTTGATTTCTTCGGTGTACAACCTGTTAATAACTTAAAAATTGTAAAGACCATATGTTCCTGCAAAGGAAATTAAATAAAGTATTACAGTATAAAAACTGACATTTTGGAATCGAATGGAAGTTTCCGAAAAATTGTCCAGTTTTTGTTTCTGATTATCAAGAGCACTGAATGTTGTTTTAAGTCCATTATTTTGCGTCCACATTTTCTAGCTGTATATTTTTAAAGTTTAATTTTTTATAACGCACACATTACAAATTAAAATGTATTTTAGGTAATGCAATATCTTTAGAATGTGGTTTTAAATTTTGAAAAGTTTTTAAAATATTGTCTTTTATTTTTATTTCACAGCCACTATTTAGTTCAATCAAATAGGTTCCATTTATTGGTACATTGTCTTTGTTTTCTGCACGTTTCTGGATAGCAACAACTCCGCTTGGAGTTACAAGTATATATTGATTTCTTTCAATTTTTCGAACTTCTATCTCTTGAATTTCGGTAACAATTTGCTGACAGTTTGTACTACTACTTGCATACTGTAATAACTGGACTTCACATGAGGCGTCCTTGTTAATTTTTGTAGTATGGGCATCAGCACAAAGGAATTCTTCTTGGGTGATTTCTTTGCACCTTGTATTCTTGAAGGCGTAGTTATACTCATTAAGGAGCAGGTATTTCTCCAGTGGGAGTGAGAGTAAATGATGGGGTTGGCAAGGGATATAGATGGTAGTAGTTATAGTTATTAAATGCGACAATTCGAATTTCTAAAATAAACGTAATTTGATTTCTTTTATTATAAGTTTTAATATCTATTATCTTTTCGAAAAGTAAAATATTTTTTAATATTGGTTCAAATGGAAATTTATTTTCTTCTAAGTATTGTTTAACATTATATATTTAGCAAATCATTTGGGTATATTATTGAGTTATGGAAAATATTAAGTTTCGAAATTGTAATTGCTACCTTAATTTTTTCTAAGATATCGTATATTATTTGAAATGTTAATATAAATTGAGATATTATTGATTGGTAATGAGTAAAATGGTATATTCCTGAAATTTCATCATGAGTTTCTTTAATAACTGCCTGTAATTCCTTAATTTGTTTATTTATTACTAACTGATTGTGTGTTAATGCATCTGTAGAATTTTGAAATATTTTAAATGATTTTTCAAGTAAGGTAATTTGATCCTAGACAATTGTTTTTAATTTATTTTGATTTTCCGATAATGATTTAATTGCTTGTTCATATTTTTCAGCATCGCTTTGATCAAGGTTGCCTGTAATAGATTTAATAATTGAGTCTAGCCCATCGATTAAGCCTCTTTTAGTTTTTGTTAGTAACATAGGGTTTAACTAAATTATTTACTAAAATATCTATAATAAATTTTTTTTAGTATTATTATTGATTACTTGTTTTATAAATATATAAGTATTTTGTAGTGATAGAAATTCTTCAGTGAGTTTGTCTATGTGGTATATTTGTATAAAAGTCCAATAGCCGATTTTATTTTGGGCGTTGTCTAATTTTAAAGGATGAGTCCATGGTTATCGTTTAAGTCATGGTGTTTAGTCCTGTTGCGATGCTGCAGAGGTTGATCTGTAACAACAGGTGGCTTTCTAAGTTCTTTGATATGAATAATTTCGGTTTTATTTTTATTATTTTTATGTATTATTTCAACACGGTTCTCTAATATTTTTATTATTTCTAGGGGACCTAAGAATTTCTTGTCTTTTTTATTTCTACCCTTTGGGTTCTTTTTATAGACTATTTGTCCTAGTTTAAATTCTTTGCTGATATCTCCCTGTGTATTATGTTTCGTTAATATATTAGTTTTATGAGATTCAAGTCTTTCTTTAATTTGTGCGTAAGTATGTTTTAATTTGTTTTTATGGTTTTCGACGTAATCAGGATAAAATGAGTTTTGAAGAAATATTTCGTTTCAATTTCTAGAGTATGTATGTATGCCCGAAAGTAAGTTCAATGGGGTGAATTTTGTAGAGCTATGAATCGAATTGTTATATCTAATAATTGCGTAGTCTATTAAATTTTTATTTTCAACAGGGTATATTTCCTGTAATACACTTAAGTGTTCTATTATAGTGGAATGAAATCGCTCGACTATACCATTAGATTCATGATGTGTCGGCGTTGTAAAATGTACGTTTATTTTGTGTAATTTAAGAATTTCTTTTACTGTTTCGTTATTAAACTCTTTCCCATTGTCTACTATTAAATTTTCTGGTATCCCGTAAAACGTAACATATTTGATTAAGGCATTACTTATATGAATGGCAGTTTTTCCTTCGACAAAGATAGCTTGTCCTAATTCTGTAAAAGCGTCCACGACAGTTAGATAATTTTTTCCGTCAAAAGTAAATACGTCTATGTGTATAATTTCAAATGGTCTAGAAGCTGTTTGTGTTAGCATCAAAAGAAAATAAGGGTCTTTCCTTGCATATTTGGATCTTTGACATATATCACAGGAATTTATATAATTGGTGATTGTTGCTTTCAGTAATAATTTCTTTTTAAATATTCGAGGGTTTTGTTTATACCTTGATGGTTAGTTTTACCTTCGTGATGATTTTTCATTAAAAGAATCTGTTCTTCCTTATCGGGAATTGTATTGATAAGTTTAAGACATATTAGTATTTTTGGACGTTTTTCCGAAAAGTGTTTTAGGTATACTGCGCAGAAATCATTGTAAAGTTCATCAGAGTGAAAGTACATATAATAGGTATTTTTAATATCCGTATATTCTTTGAAAAATTGTAGAATTAGATTTTCGTTATCGAATGTAGGTATTTTAATAGTAATGATTTTATTGTTTTCATAAATTTCATGTTTAATATCTAATTTAGGTAAAATATTGGGGAATACTATTATTTGATTTATTTTATTATTAATGATTTCGTTACATATTTTAATTCCGTCGTTAGTTGTTTCGTTTGCTAGACAATGCTGTGTTGGCATTTCCGTATTTGTTGTATTGTCTAGGTTAGGGTTAGTACGTGGTATCCTTATATCAGAGATAATTTTTATTTTATCGTTAGCATTTTGTTCTCTTGATGTATGTAATAAAGTAGAAGGGTTCTGATAATTTTGAGAGGGTAATACATTTTCACTCATGGTTCGTAGGGTTTCTAAAATTTCTTGATTGACATCTCCTGGATTATTAATTATTGATTCATTTTCTAAACTGTTTAAATTCATTCTCGATAGACAGTCAGCGTTTGTATTAAATTTGTCTTTTTTATATATAATGTTATATTCGAATTCTTCGAGCTTTAACCTCCATCTAACGAGTTTAGAGTTTGGTTCTTTAAGACTGAAGAGCCATGTTAAAGGTCGGTGATCCGTATATATTGTAAATTTTCTGCCGTAAAGGTAGGGTCTAAAATTTTTACATGCCCAAACTATTGCAAGAAGTTCTTTTTAAATAGTCGAGTATTTACATTCGGTTTCGTTCAGCGTTCTTGATGCGTAAGCTACAGGTTTATCGTTTGGAATGTTACCTTGTGATAAAATTGCTCCTAATGCTTAGTTACTTGCATCGGTTGTTAAAATAAACGGTTGTGTAAAATCGGGATATTGTAATATGGGATCGTTTGTTAAAATTTCTTTGCTAGTATTGAAGGATTCTATAAAATCTTGATCGTGAATAATTTTTGCGTTCTTTTTTAGACATTTTGTCATCGGTTTAGTTATTTTAGCGAGGTCTTTAATAAAGCGGCGATATTATCCGAGTGGCCTAAAAAACTTTTAATTTCCTTTTGTGTTCGTGGTATCGGAAAATTTTTTGTTGCTGATATTTTATCAGGATTGGATTTAACTCTGTCCGGCGTAATTATATGTCCTAAATACTGGACTGATTTTTGAAGAAATTCAGATTTATCCAATGGTAGTTTGAAATTATTTTTTCTTAAACGATTAAATACTGATTTTAGTCGTTGTATATGTTCTTTTAGAAAAGATGAAAAAAATTAGAATGTCATCTAAATAAACTAAATAGATCTCATGTTGTAAATCTCTTAATATATTGTCCATAACGCGTTGAAAGGTAGAGGGCGCGTTTTTTAATCCAAAGGGCATACGTTTGAATTCCTAATGACCTAATTCCGTAATGAAAGCTGTTTTTTGAATAACTTCGGGGTCTATTTAAATCTGGTGGAAACCGCTTGCGAGAGAAAAGATGGTAGTAAAATAATTTGCTTTTCCGAGTTTATCAAGAATATCATTGATATTTGCAACGGATATTTGTTTGAAATACTGCGCTCGTTCAATAATCTATAATCAATTACCAATTTCCATTTCCGGCGTCCAGACGCATCCATTTTTTTGGAACAACCCAAATTCGGCTTGACCAAGGCGATACGCTATGTTGTATTATACCTTGTTCTAACATTTTATTAATTTGTGACTTTACTCCCTGTTTATGTATTTCTGGAAATCTATATGATTTAGTAAATATTGGAGAGTCATTAGTGACTTTTATTTTATGTCGAATTTCATTTGTAAAATTTAGCGGTTGTTTCTTCACAATAAAATATATTCCTATATTCGAAACAAAATTTACGAATCGCATTATTCTCTTCCTTCTTACAGTGTTCTAATCGCAAATTTTTTAGATTTTCATGAAACGAAAGATTATCATAGTTTTTTGGTAATGAATTATTATTATCCGTTTCCATTTTTTCAATAAAATTAACATCAATTAAATTTAGAGGTTCGATATCCAGGGGTTCTAATATATCAATGCATACTTTATTTTCTCGACTATTCGTTATTGTTGTAATAGCAAAAGTATTTTTAATATTGACGACTGCTTTGGGAGTTTCTATGCCTTCTCCGAAATTTTGATAATTTAAAATACCCATACCGTCTTTTTGGTTTACTGATATTTTTACAAATTGTTGAACTCATGGTTCTATTATTAATGAAAAACATTTATTTTGTATTATAGGCTTGTTGTCTATATTTAAAGTTATAGGAATAGTAGCAAAAGGTGTTTTAATTTCTTTAGTACCTAAACTAACGTTTGCATTAAGTTATCTGAGTAAGTCTACGCCTATTATCGAATTTTTGACTACATTTGAAAAGATAAAATTTGTATGTTTCATTAACGTTAAAAATTTTGAAAACTGGTATTTCGGCGACTTCGTTATGATATGAAATATTGTGTGCTGTTTGAATATTAAAACTCTCATTAAAGATAAATTTTTGGTAGTATTTATGGGCTAATTAGGGATTGAATAAACTTTTTGTACTTCCGGTATCGATTAAAAAATTAGCGTTAATTTGTGGGATAAAAATATATGGAAGGTTTGCTTTTAGCACGTTAAGATAAATTGCTAGCTCAGATTGCTCGTTCCCGTGGGATCTTGAAAATTTACGTTATCAGTAAGTAATGGTGATAAGTTTGTCTCGATGTCTGTCTCGTTGTTTGTCGCATTATTTGTCAAATTATTTGGTGTTTCGGTGAATTAGTCAGGTGATGTATTTTCATGGAAATAAGGCGTTTGCATAATTGGATTATAATACTTATTAGGGTCATAAAAATAATTATAGTTATCAGTTAGCAATAATATTATGCTGCTCATGGATATAACGTTATTGGAAAAATAATATTGGTTATTTTCAAAGGGATTTTCAAATTTTATGTCTTGATTATATAATTCGGTAGCGATATATTTTGGTTTCAGTTTATACGACTGTTACTTGAAGATGTATCCATAGGTCCTGGTTTGTTACAGTTTTGATATGATTGATTTGGTCGAATGTTATTTCGATTGTTAAATGTTTGGTTAGGACGATTAAAATTTTGATTATTAGAAGTTTGATTTGGGCGAATAAAGTTTTGATTGTTAAATGGACGTTGAAATCGTTGTTGCGTAGTAGCGTTAAAATTTGGTCTAAATTGATTTATGAATGGATTTATTGGTCTGTGTTGAAATTGATTACTAAATATAAATGGTGTAGGTCGATAAATTGGTAAAGGTTTCAGATTTGGTAATGGAATGTTATAGTTATGTTGGTTTGTCGAACTTATTGGTAATTGTCTCTGTAACGATTTAAAATTTGTTTGTGTGTTTAAAGAATTAGAACTACCTCTTGTAGAGTAAAGAAAGTTTTCTTCTTTGATAACATAACCCATTGCTTGATCCAAGCTATTATGTTTTTTAAGGCGAATTATTGTCTGCAGATTTAAGGGTAAACCTTTTATAAAGGTTTTAGGAGCTAAATCATCATAACTTCCTAATCTAATTGTTTTTTCGGCTACGTCGATATTTAAGCTGTTAAGTTTATTTGTTACGCGACTACGAATATCTTGACATCTCATACCAAAATTGTACGGTGTTTCGTTTTTAAGGGCTTTAACGATATTAAATCTTGTACAAGAAAATCAATGTTACGTTGATCCCCAAAACATAGATATAATGCAGTATTTATTTCTTCCATGATTTAAGTTCTGTTCTAGAACCGATGATCATTAATGCACGACCAGTTAGTTTACCATGAATTGCTCTTAACAAAAAGCTATTAAAGATATTGTCATTTGCTTGAGCGAAATTGGTTATTAGGCTTTCGCAATAATCAATAAAATTATTTAATGTATAAGGATGTCCTTCAAATGATGGAATCGAATCGATATAAAGTTTTAATAATTGATAGTTAATATTAGGCGTGCCTGTGCCTGATTTTCGTTAGGCATATTTTATTTTATTTTATTTTTTCTTATGTTAAAATGAGAATGAAAGAGTTGATTTTTATATACAAAAGTTGAAATGAGGTTTATTTTAATAGAAATCAAATTTGATTTTCTTTGCGAAAAATAAAATATGGCAACTTTTATAACTAATAATTATTGAGTTATGTAGTAAGAAGGAATGAATGAGCTTACAGAGCTAGGATGATTTTCATTGATTGATTCTTCGATTTCTTTGGTTCTGTGATTTCTTTGATTTTTCTTATTTCTATTTTAGCTTAATGCCTTTAGGTTGAGACGATGCTTGTTCTTCCCCCAGGTCTTCTTAATCTAAGTGTTTGTCTCTAGGTTTGGACGATGCTTGTTCCTCCTCCAGGTCTTGTGTATTTGGTTGCACCACTCACTTTGTTTCAGCACGATCACGAACACTTCGGCGCGATTGCCCGCTGATTCGATTTTCCCTCAAATCAATGTTCGATCACTTGCCTAGTTTTCGGACTTTTCCTGCTAAACGTTGACGCGTAGAATTTTGCTTGTTTTTCACTCGATCACTAGCACCTCGGTGCGATTGCCCGCTGATTTGATGTTCTTTTAAATTGGTGCTGTTTTTTGTTGAATTTTCGCAAAATCCAGGAATATCCTACCGACTGCGCCAGTTAAATGGGCGGTTTACCAAACACTGTTTTTAAAAACACGAAGTTTTTTTACGGATATGTGTTAATTGAACAAAATTGAGTAATACAATGATTGATTTAACTTAGACAAGAAACAAATGACAATATTCTTAGCGTTTAACCTATATTTATAATATTTCGTAGCGTCTGCTACCTAAGTATAATTATATATAAGGGATCAGCAGTTTGGCTTCTTTAACTCGCACTCTGTTTTTAAGGGTAAGAAATAAGAATTTATGAACCATTTAAAGTTTCCTACTAGAGAACGTTAGTTACATACATTGGATTTAATAAATCTAGGCATTTTTTACTTGTAAAAATAGGTATGTTCCAGTTAAACATCACAATGCATTCGAAATAATCAAATTTATTAAATTCATAGTTTATATAAATTCACGACGCTGGCTGCGGATCACAAAACAATGTAATTTCAAACATATGTCAGAAAAAGTTTATAAAGTTCTATTATTAAACAAAAAAATAACCATATTCGTGCTTCTACTAGAAGATAAAGCTGTATCCAAATAGAATTCAACTAGATCGAGAAATATTTCAACATATTTATGATAATTTAGCCGAAAGACTTTTTACCTTGTTTATTTTAACTTCGAGTTTTTGATTTATTGCATTGAATTGTGATGAATTTAAATAAATTTTATTCTTTTGAGTGCATTATGAGGTTAAACGCAAATATACCGAAGACGTCAGGGGCCTTAAATATCGAGCAAATATACCTTTTTAGCTGAGAAATAATGCTTCTTTCAGAGACTTGGCTCGAAATATACCTAATTTTACAGGTAAAAAAATGCCTTGATTTTTTAAACCGAGTGCATGTAACTGTCACTCTCCAGCGGGAAATTTTAAAAAAAGAATTCTTATTTCGTATCCATAAAAACATAATACTGCCAGTTTTTAATACCATTCATTATGCATTTTTATAACATGGCTTATTTTCCAAAAATAAATCTTCACTTTGAACACCTGCATCTCTTTAATGAGTAGAATTTCGAAAAAAAACTTTTATGACTTGCTTGGTCTATTGTGATGTCTAGTTTATTTAGTTGGTGTATGGCTTATTGGTTTTGGGACAACCTATACATGGAACTGGATATTAACAAGAGTAAATTTATAGTATCAGCATACATTAAATATAATAATGGAATCTTAGTAAACCTAATCGTTGGCAACCAATATTTTGTTACTTCAAATCATTCAGATCTGTACAGTTTAGAGAAACCTCACGCTTCAATGGGTTCATTTCGTATAATCTCGTAGCCTTAGGATAAAACTTTCCGTGTATACTTGATAACGCTAGAAATACCACCTAATTGAAACATCGTTCAAGCAAATAAAAAAAATAGACAATGTAACTCCAACAACCACCTTTTATTCATATCTAAAATTATCTTCAAATGGCAAATATCTTCTCTTGATATCTTCTATTTTTTTTTATAAAATCTAATTATTGTTATCATTGATTCTATCGTTTTACCATCAAATGCCTATTATACAATATATTTACGATATTTTAGTTAGAGTTGTTTGAGCAAATCTCTTTTATATGATCAATTAATGTAAACAGTAGGAGAGCATTATCTACAGTGTCGCATTAATATTAAAACTGTTGAATGTCAGGTCTTCAATTTTGATGTTTAGTATAGGAAAGGATTAATATTAATTATTTTGATTTAAACGATTTTGTTCGGAAAAGACTGCCGATTTTCATAAAGTGTGTGTGAAGTGAACCATAGTCTACTGATAAATAAACTACAACAATATGGTATTTCTGTAAGTTTATTAAGTTGTTACCAAAGTTATCTGTCAAATCGAAGACAAATAGTTAAGTTTAAGGGTTACACTTCTAAGGAGGTTTTGGTCACATCAGGTGTTCCACAGGGTTCCCATTTGGCTCCACTCCTTTTTAATTTGTATATTAACGATTTAGGTAATTTTATTAATGATTCTGGGTTTTTATTATATGCCGATGATCTTAAATTTTATAGAGGAGTTAATAAGCTGAGTGACTGAGGAATTGCAAGAAGATTTAAGGATGTTGAATGAATGGTGCAGAATTAATGGTATGTAGCTGAATACAGGGAAGTGTAAAGTAATGAAGTTTTACAGGAAGAAAAATTTTATACAGTTTTTTTCGAGCATATGAATTTCATAAAGGATCTTGGAGTGTTTTTTGTTAAAGATTTGAATTTTAATTATAATGTTAATTGCGTAACTAACAAAACTTTGAAACTGTTAAGCTTCATTAAGAGATCGCTGACTGATTTTTCTAATGTGGATTGCTTTAGGATGTTGTATTGTGCATATATAAGATCAGTTCTTGAATTGGGTTATTTTTCTTTCTCAACTCACAGAGATCACAAATTTTAATAATAAAAATCAATATATACGACAAATTGTTGCTAATTTAAAAATAAATACAAATATTTTTCGATTTACCTAATCAGATCACTACATCTCAATGGTGTTACACTCACACAGCGTAATTCCAATTTTGTTATTATATGATCTTTTTCACATAATTTTACCGAGACACATATTGAAATACTTATTATTAAATCACATTTATTATTAAATAATATGTTTCACTGATACAATTTAATACGCTACTATTTGGTATCAATATTAGTTTATGCAAAATACATTACGAATCTCACACCTTCCGAAATGGCAATGGGCTTGGGTCCTATGACAGTCATTTGGTTTCTCTTTTATAAAGCTTATATTGATCAAGTTGAAAGAGTTTAGAAAAAAATTTTTGGGGTTTGTAGCCTATAGGTTGGGTATTTTGAGTGAAGATATTATTTATGACGAGATATTGCAACTCCTAAGATTGCCCTTTTTTACAGAATGGAAGAATTTTTATTGATACTTGTACATTGTTTAAAGTAATAAATTGCCATATTGATTGTTCAGAGTTACTGAATGCAATCTCTTTACATGTCTCGCCAAGAGCTCTGCGTGGAGGTGATTTGTTTCATGGTCTGTTACTAGAAGTTGCATTAACGCTGTGGCGAGAGAGACCGACATTGATTTATTTTTTGATGGTTTGCGGTCTTTTAAGGGAAAGGTCAAAGAATATCTGTTTTAGCATTCATATCAGTATTTTTAAAATTGTCTTAAGGCTTAAGAAATTTTATATTGTTTTACTTTTAATTCTCATTTAATTTAATTATATCCTTACCAATATTGATTGGCGGATGTGGCGTGTGCTCTGATCTTAATGATATCTTTCGGAACTAAACATTTTTTTTTATATTTCTTAAATTACATTGATTAAATTAACTCGTATCTTTTTTAGATTACGACGTCTTTTTTTCAGCAAATGAGTTAAAAACATTGCATGATGTTTCAAATTTATTGTATGTTTTTACATATCATTTGTGTCTTCTCTAAAAACTCTGTCTATTCAACTAATGTCTAACTTCAGAAAGAGTAATTAGTATGTCGCTGTTTGTATTGGTAATTTCAATAATTGATAATTCTTGGGAGAGGACGGCAGTAAGATGAGGTATTCGCCACCAAAGCCAATTTTTTTTTTAATTTCGGTCTGTTTGTTATTACTGATGGACACCAGTCATTAGTATCACGATTACTTCTTAGAAATTTTAGTTGTAATTTTGAAATATTCTTTGTATAATCTTCAAAGATTTCTGAGTACATATTTAATGGCACACGTAATAATATTCCATTTATCACTTTTTACTTCCTTTTTGGTTTGACTTTTTAAATTCAAATGCTGGAGCATTGTTGATTAACACAGTGACAACTAGCGACCTGTAATTCTAAATATATTTCGATTTTCAAGGTAACTGTCTATTGTAAAGCAGTTTCCATTTCATTCTTTGATTCATGTTCTGTACATTTAAAAGGATTAAAGGAAAGTCCTTCCTAACATAATTTTAGTTCATCTCTATTTATTCATTTTATTTAAAGTTGAAACCTTAACTCATGAGAAATTGATTATTTGTAGAGGTTTTGAAAGATTAATTATTTTTAAATGAATGACATGTGTTCTCAATCTTACAAAAGGTTATCTTTTTAGGATTTTCGGTAATATTAAAGTTTATTTACTTTTTGTCATATGAAAAAAATACGGTTCGCCTAATTTGTTAAATGCAGTCTTATCGTTGTGGTCTCTGCTCAAAAATCAACCAGATTACCCTTTCGATTTCATATTTTAATGGTTATTTTATCGATTAGTGTAAATGGTAAATATATAACATTTAAAAATTCATTCTATTATTTTAATGCCAGAGGTCACATTAGAAAACATTTGGAGAATTTCGAAGTACAGTAAAACTTCTCAATACCGTTTTTGGTATGAGATTAAATGAAGGGACGTTTATTATATGTTTTTATTTTATGAAAATTCATTAAGGAATGAGAAAACTAATTAGAAATATATAAATATAAACTACAAACATAGACACATAGAAACAATTTTTTCCACATTTCCGAACTAAGCCGCAAAAAGACAATATGTATAGAATGTGTTAAAAAATAAGCGATATTGTACAAAAAGAAACATTAAGTTTTGTGAAAAAATTGTTCAATGGAGGTCTGTCTTAAACTTTTAAATTTCATTTTTGCTACTTCACACTCACATTTTATTAAAATGCTAGAAATATCAAGGGTCAAATCGCCATTTTTTTTATCCAACAAAAAATTCTGTACGTATCTTAATTTTTCACAAACGGTACTCATATTTTTCACAGACGAACTAAAAATCTCTTGGTCTTCTTCACTTTTATAATTTTTATATTCGGGAGGGTTAGTCTTGCTTTCTTGGTTAGCGAATTCTTGAATTATTTCCTGCATATTAATTCTAGGACTTTCTGTTGAAATATTTGTGTCGATTAGAAGATATTTTTCCAGGTCTAGATTACCTCGAATGCCTTCTAAAACGGGAAACAACTGACTCAATGGGACATCGTTTTTTTTCCTTAAAAGTCTCGTTCTCTTGAATAGTTTCCATAAATCCAGCTTTTTGAAAACATTTTTTAATAGTTGAGGATGAAACGTTTTTCCATGCTGCAGCAGTCCATACCATAGCGTTTGATAAATTTATGCTTTTTTCTGTCGAATCTTTGGTGTTTGTAAAAGTTAAAAGTCTTCTTATCAAATATTTTTTGTATTTCATGTTAAAATTTTATTTTACGCCTTGGTCTATTGGCTCTCAGTGAGATATAGTGTTTGGAGGCAGAAAAACAATTCGAACGTTTTCAAGATATATTTGCGGGTGAGAAATCGAGTTATCCAAAAATAAAAGAATTTTTCTACTCTGCTTTCTTATTTTTCTGTCAAA
This sequence comes from Diaprepes abbreviatus, assembly GCA_034092305.1. NCBI lineage: Eukaryota > Metazoa > Arthropoda > Insecta > Coleoptera > Curculionidae > Diaprepes > Diaprepes abbreviatus. The sequence goes on along the minus strand of JASJET010000031.1, from coordinate 15,173,613 downwards.
GTTTTTCAGCTAGGAAGTCATTATCTCTGTTGTCCCCAAGATTTTTTTATCGGAGACCCATTCTAATGGTAATTTTTCTATATGTGTTCCTTTAAAACATCGCAGATTTTTAATTTTTGCAATAACTAAGGGGCTTTCCTTCTCACCATTCATGCTACTACACAAAAAAATTGTCACTCGTTGCTTAGCTGATTTTCTTCTAGCATATTTATCACTCTTTGAGGTAAAAATTTTGTTTGGCATTGCCACATAGTAAAGTCCTGTTTCACCTGCATAAAAAATGTCTTTAGCGTCATATTCCTAACTGATATCATGCCTTTTGCAGAACCTTTCTAACTAGCCATTTGATGCCTTAAAGTCACTAATTTTCAAGTTTTCTGGCACTTCCAGAGCTTTTTCCTTAATTAATGGTCCGGGTATGGGAACGTTTCTGTTTCTAGCTTTGCAAAACCAATCATAAACCATTTTGTCATTCGCCACTCCCTCTGTTTTTGGAAATCCAGAAAGTTTTTCAATTCGATTTTACTTTTTAGAATATCATTCACTTGTGTTCTTTCAACACCAAACTTTTCCGCTAACTTTCGTGCGCTAGTACTATATTTTTCACTTTTCGCGATGATTTCCTCTTTTTCTGTACGATATAAACGTTTACGTTTCAGAGACATGTTGACTATTGTTAAACTTTTAACTGAATAAATTATAAACTATAAATACAAACATTTGAACAAACTACCTCAAAACCCATTTATATAATTGGTTTTCAACTATTACTTTGATATATCCAATAATAAAAGTACCCATTGTGTGCGGTTTATGACCGGTATTGAGGGTGAAAGTTCCAGGTGATTTACCTGAAATTCACGGATTGTCGTGACCGTAGCCGTTTTTGCAAGGTTCCGGCATTGGCAGGTCTTTTGTTATGAAAAAAATATTAAGATTTATTTTAAGAAGCCCAAAACTGACCGATCAGAGAGGTAACTGCTTTTGAGGGCTGGCCGAAATGAGAAGTTTTACTGTATAACAATTTCTAGATTATCATCATGAATCGCTAGTACAATAACATATTGACCATTTTTTTCAATATTCATGAAATTCTGCTGGTCAAATAACAGAATTGCCAAAAATAACAGAACTAAGATATATCACGTTAAAATTCTCAAGATGCATGGACTATACTTAGTAATTTGATATTATAAAGAAACTTTCGAGAAAACTGACCTTAATTTGTTTTGTGAAAAGTTCGATAATAAATTAAAAAAATGTAATTAATTCAGTAGAGAGTCGGAAATTATCATTGCTATCAAAGTATATATATATATATATATATATATATATATATATATATATATATATATATATATATATATATATATATATATATATATATATATATATATATTGTTTGATGAGATTCGTACCCTCATAAATATACATCGCAAATAGGGAATATTTAAGAGTTTGACAGGTTTAATAAACCATATCTTGTAAGTTGTTTTTGAGGTATATACTTCGGCAGTTTTTTTTTAACAAGGTCTGTGGAAAATTCCCAGCTTTTGATATATCGAAATTAGAATGTCGCAAAAGTAATAGTACAGGCTACAGTTTTATTTGTTTGTAAGGACAATTTTTTCGACATTAAGAGATGGTATATTTTTATAAAAAAATCAACTTGCCAATGATATTTAATAAAAATATAAGATTTTAAGGATAAAACTCGGTTGATTTGTGCTATTTTATAGTGTGGCCAACTCTGGGAAAGGAAAATAAACAAGAATAAGGCAATAAACCTATTCTCATATAGTAGGGCTGCAATACTGACACTGAAGTTTGCTGTCGTAACTGCGCGGGTAGTGTCTGAGTGCCAGGATATACTAAATAGTCTGACAAGGAACGGCTGCACAACCAGACACGTGTGAATTCTGGATCACTCGGGTATATACAGGAACGAGGAAGCGAATCATCTGGCAAAGATGGGGTCCGTGATTGAACCATACGGACCCCAACCAATTCTACCTTTTCCAATATACCACCGAAGTCTGACGTCACGAGCCTTTTAACCTTTCCATAAAAATCCATAATAGCCATAGAAATGAAAGTTAAATATATAGATTGTGTGAGTGTCCTATAGAAACAAGTTGGCTCACGTTTAGAGAGAGACAGAGCATTTTCAATAAGTAGTATCTCTTGACATTTGGAGTATCATGCTTAGCTCCTTCATTAGAAAGAAAGGTACTACTTACCGAAAACGCTCTATCTTTTTTTTTAAGCGAGAGCTAACTTTCTTTTCTTAGATCCGCAGTCTATATACTTAACTTTTAATTTTTATATTATTATATTACCTTTTAACAATATTTTGTCTCTCTTAAAATGGAAAAACTTTACAAATTTATTAAATTGTGGAGGGAGGCTCCCGGAATGACGTGTGCCAAGGAATATACCTATATGTTAACTGAGCCTAAGTCACGACTTACTAGGCATAGAGAGGAAAGAACTGCGAATCGTGGTAGGACTGATGACAAGAAATTGTAACCTGCGAGGCCATCTTCATAAGTTTGACGTCATGGATGACCTGATGTGCAAATGGTGTTTAGAGGAGGATGAAACTGTTCATCATGTCCTTGGAGTGTGTGCCCAGCACTTAACGGACTGAAGTAGAGACATTTCGAAGATACGATATTGTGACTTGAATCCGTTAGCCAAGTTGAGTTACCGAGGCTCCTTGGATTCGTAAAGGCGATCGTCCTTGAATAACTTGCAGCCATGGTGAGATGTAAAAGGCCCAACGAGGCCTAGACATCGAAGATCAAGTGCCACCTCTTTTTATTTATTCATTTATCCCTTCATAAACCAACACTTATTACCTTTTGAGCTAAAATACTTTGTCTTTATTTTTTGTAGTGTTAAACCACTATTGGAAAAATCATCGCAATTTTTTTTCTATCATAGCTTTTAACTCACTTCTGAACGAAAGATACAGAGTTTTTATATATTTTAGAGCGGCTGCATTTTTAGGTTTTTTTTTGTCAATACAGAAGAAACTTTTATATTTTGTACTCATTATGAATATACCTGATAGATTTAACGAATATCAAGCAACTGACTCAACGCATAACGCGGAATAATTTAGAGCTTCGATCGTTGGACGTACCAAGTAAACAGGCCCAAACAATTATGGTATTCAAAAAGGCAACAACACGTCTTTATGAAATTAATTGCAGGCTTTAGTGACAAATATAACACGCACAGTTAAAAATGTTAATATCAGCTCTTTTCTGTGAGGCCCTATAAACCTCATTCATGGAACCATTATCGATTTGTCTATGCGGATAAAATGCAAAATGTAATACTCTATGCAGGATGGGACATGTTATTGAGTTTCGTTTCCAGCAAGATAACGATTCAAAGTAATTTTCACAGGTTGTTGAAAAGTGATTTCAGGCAAATAACATCTAAATATTGCAGTGACCAGCACAATCCCCAGACCTTAACCCCATTGAAAATATGCGCGAAGAAGTAGAACGTCGTATATGTACACATATATTTCCAAATAAGCAATCGTTGGAAAATAAAATCACTGAAGTTTGGACAAGTCTTTCCGAAAATATTGTTCAAAATTTGATTGTCTGAAGGCCTCTATATTGTCATCAAGTAATAAATTCTATTAACATAATATGTATATCTATTGTAATTCTTCAATGTGTTTAATGTTTTTTTGGTGAAATAATAAAATATTGTGAATACAATTTGCTGTTTTAGTTTTGCTGAACTTATTTCCGTCGAGTTTTATAATTACAGATATTAGTCAACCTAAATTTCATTGAAACATTACCAAAATGTAAAATAGTGCTAAGATTGTGATTATATTATTTCATTGAAATTAGCTAGGGATCACAAGCTTATAATTTGGTTTTTAATTCAAATGGATTTAAGTACTTTGTTGCTTTGCTTTTGTCCACTAGTATAAATTTATTCTAAATCTAAACATTTGGAATTGGAATTAAGTCAATTTTTAGTTGCTAGTCAACTCCAGATATTTATCTTCTTTGAGAAACCTGTTCCTTCAGAGAGTTTACATGCATTTTCCTTTCCTTTATGTACTTGTAACTGATTATGTTTAAACAGTGGGCATAAAGATGGTCCCTTCAGGTTTTCTTGTATTAGTCAGATCTAAGTGGTCAGCGCAACTTTGCCTTGTAAATCGTAAGCCATTTAGCTGGTTCAGCAGATTATCCATAACCAAGGATCTCATTAGAGTAGATAGTACTCTCCCTTGGTGAGTTCAAATTTGGACCTATTAATAAGGAATCTAATGTTACAATTTGTTGGATGTTTTTGGAGTATCCTGAATATTTCGTTGCTCCTTTTCAAAGTTTTCATCTAGATGGCGCTTTTAAATTCAGTTAAAGTCAGTGATTGTATTGTTATGGTAATAATGTAAAATTTTAAAACTTTTTAATTTTTCACGTTTTGTAGTTAGTAAGTTATTTTAAATTTTGTCAATTTTCCTCCACTAAAATGATTTTGGTCGTCAAATTTTAGTATTATTTTGATAATATATTGTGCTATGCGATAAATTAGCAGGATAATGAAGTTACAAATTAATAATTTCGATATAATACATAGTAAAATAAATTGGTAATGTTAAAAAAAATGCTTTTAATATTTATATTTAATAACTATCAGAAAAAGATCGAATAAATTTTATCATATTACATTTTAAGTTTTTTAGAAATAAAATGATTAAATTTTATTACGTTACAAACGAATGTTAATGTATACAGGTTATGCATATGTAAATATTCTTAATTATTACAATTATCTGAAGTTTCATTTGATTTGTCACATTATTTTTTAACTTGCAAAGCCACAAGTAGTCAAAGGAGGTTGTGGTATTGCTTATGAAATTCATCCTATTCCCATAAAAGTTACTCTATTTCAAGGAAAACATTTGCAAACATCATTGATTGGTAAATAGTAAAATCGAGAATATTCCAATAATTCATTTTGTAAATAAAGCACTTCAAGATATAGTCTCAACAAAGTTAGCCGAGTTCGGGTTTTATCTTCCCTAATATTTCAAATTGTTAATACTAAGCTTACATTTGGATAGTTTGCAGCAAGCAGATAATGATTTTGATATTCAGGGAGAGTATACATCATGTGCTAATTTAAACGTTGTACATAATTAAAAACTTATTAACTTATTAATTTATATTTGTTAGTGATTTATTTTCTTAATTTTTTAGGATCCCAAAGCTAGATTAAAAACAAACCTCGAACTCAAGCACGAACGCTTAAAAATAGATATAGATATATTAGAAGACCAAGCTGTTTCGGTAAAGCCTTGGCAGTTAAAAGGAGAAATAAGTGCTGAGAATAGGCCTCACAATTCATTACTAGCAGATGTCGTTGGATTTGATTTAATTTCAAAGCCAGGTAAGCAAACGTGAATAAATGAATAAAAGTGGTGATACTCGATGCTTAGGCCTCGTTGGGCCCATTATATCCCATCATGACCGCAAGTCATTCGATGCCGACCGCCTTTGCGCATCCAAGTAACCTCGTTTCCTGACTGTTTCGGATAAGCAAGGGTATATACATATATATATATATATATATATATATATATATATATATATATATATATATAATTTATTTTTGTATCTTAAACCTTTTGTTAAATATTTTTTTCTAATATTTTCTTGGGTATAGGTTTTTCATTAGAGAAACAAAGGACAATAATTTTCTTTCTGACGTTTCGCTCTACATAGCGAGCTTCTTCAAAAGAGCTTGGTATATTTATTTTACATCTACAAAAATTACAGAATTTTTTATATAATAAACATATATCACAGTAATTACATTTTTATATTTTTAATTTAATTAAAATTAATAAAAAAAAAACAAAACAGATTTTAAAATAGTCTTAAAGTTTAAAATTCAAAATTTAAAACAATACAAACAGGTTAAAATAGTGAAGATTATAAAACAGTACATACCTTGAAAGTAGTTTTGTGTGTATGTTTAAAAATAAATTCAATTATGATCTTTGGTATTCAATTTGTATAGATAGATTTATTTTTATAAAAAGCAAAAAATAGGAAAAAAGATTATTATTTATTTTTTAATGACGTTCTTTCACCTGTATGAGTGTATATGAAATCGTTCCAAGCATCATTACATTATTTCTCATATTTATTATAGAGTCGCTTCAAGCATGTTTTATTCAAAAATCAAATTATAGTATATCTGACTTAAATTTTTGACATCTTGCTTGTCATTTACAACATTTTTATCTTTTTTTATGTGTATCATTTCTTTGATGACTAATTTATGATAATTTCTGTCAGTATCTAAAATATGGGTGTTTTTAAAATCAAATTCATGCTTAGATGTTTGTTCATGCTTATGTAAAGATGTCGATGCGTTTTTAGTATACTTGTGTCCATTCACTCTATTTTCAATATATTGTGTCGTCATGCCAATGTATTTCTTAGGACAATTTAGGCATGGAATTGCATATATTACGTTAGATCTTTTTTTGGTGGGAACTTTGCTTTTTAACTTCGTATAAAATGATCCAAGTAAATTGTTCGCCTTATGGCATACCGTTATGTTATGTTTATCCAAAATATATTTTATTTTTTCAGACAGTTGGTATATATGCGGTAATGCAATGAAAGTGTTTTGTGTTTTGGTATTGTTAATTTTATTTTTTTTGTTTGTGTTATAATGTAAATAGGTTCTTTGTTTAATTATTTTTTTTATGAGTAGTTTAGGAAAATGGTTCATTATTAGGGTCTCTTCCACTTTTTTTAGCACTTCTGGGCGAAATTCGGGTGAAGATAATTTTATAGCTCGATCAACTAAGCCGATTATGACACTATTTTTTTGTTTATTTGGATGTTCAGAGTTAAAATTCAAATACCGGCCCGACCAAGTATCTTTCGTGTACCATTTTGTATGAAGACTATTATCCGTCTTATTTCTGTGTATAGTTAAGTCTAAAAAGTTTATTTTTTGTTCTATTTCAATTTCTACTGTAAATTTCAGTTTTGGGTGGAAATTATTAAAATATTGTAACAAGCTATCTATTTTGTTTTCGGGTGCAGCAGCCAAACAGTCATCTACATAGCGTTTAAAAAAGATTATATTAAAATCCAGTTTTTTTTTTTTTTTCAATATTTTTTTTTTCAATATTGAAATTGAAAAAACTGGATTTTAATATAATCTTTTTTAAACGCTATGTAGATGACTGTTTGGCTGCTGTACCCGAAAACAAAATAGATAGCTTGTTACAATATTTTAATAATTTCCACCCAAAACTGAAATTTACAGTTGAAATTGAAATAGAACAAAAAATAAACTTTTTAGACTTAACTATACACAGAAATAAGACGGATAATAGTCTTCATACAAAATGGTACACGAAAGATACTTGGTCGGGCCGGTATTTGAATTTTAACTCTGAACATCCAAATAAACCAAAAAATAGTGTCATAATCGGCTTAGTTGATCGAGCTATAAAATTATCTTCACCCGAATTTCGCCCAGAAGTGCTAAAAAAAGTGGAAGAGACCCTAATAATGAACCATTTTCCTAAACTACTCATAAAAAAAATAATTAAACAAAGAACCTATTTACATTATAACACAAACAAAAAAAATAAAATTAACAATACCAAAACACAAAACACTTTCATTGCATTACCGTATATATACCAACTGTCTGAAAAAATAAAATATATTTTGGATAAACATAACATAACGGTATGCCATAAGGCGAACAATTTACTTGGGTCATTTTATACGAAGTTAAAAAGCAAAGTTCCCACCAAAAAAAGATCTAACGTAATATATGCAATTCCATGCCTAAATTGTCCTAAGAAATACATTGGCATGACGACACAATATATTGAAAATAGAGTGAATGGACACAAGTATACTAAAAACGCATCGACATCTTTACATAAGCATGAACAAACATCTAAGCATGAATTTGATTTTAAAAACACCCATATTTTAGATACTGACAGAAATTATCATAAATTAGTCATCAAAGAAATGATACACATAAAAAAAGATAAAAATGTTGTAAATGACAAGCAAGATGTCAAAAATTTAAGTCAGATATATTATAATTTGATTTTTGAATAAAACATGCTTGAAGCGACTCTATAATAAATATGAGAAATAATGTAATGATGCTTGGAACGATTTCATATACACTCATACAGGTGAAAGAACGTCATTAAAAAATAAATAATAATCTTTTTTCCTATTTTTTGCTTTTTATAAAAATAAATCTATCTATACAAATTGCATACCAAAGATCATAATTGAATTTATTTTTAAACATACACACAAAACTACTTTCAAGGTATGTACTGTTTTATAATCTTCACTATTTTAACCTGTTTGTATTGTTTTAAATTTTGAATTTTAAACTTTAAGACTATTTTAAAATCTGTTTTGTTTTTTTTATTAATTTTAATTACATTAAAAATATAAAAATGTAATTACTGTGATATATGTTTATTATATAAAAAATTCTGTAATTTTTGTAGATGTAAAATAAATATACCAAGCTCTTTTGAAGAAGCTCGCTATGTAGAGCGAAACGTCAGAAAGAAAATTATTGTCCTTTGTTTCTCTAATGAAAAACCTATACCCAAGAAAATATTAGAAATATATATATATATATATATATATATATATATATATATATATATATATATATATTGGTAATTGAACCAAGAAAATATTAGAAAAATATATATATATATATATATTTATATATATATATATATATATATATATATTTATATATAAATATTAGAAATATATATATATATATATATATATATATATATATATATATATATATATATATATATTGGTAATTGTCAAAATCAATTTTGGGTCCTGTTTCGAGCCAATAGTAACTTTATGTTTATTTCTATAGACGTGGTTTCTTTATATAGAAACATCCCTAATGAACCATAAATAAAATTAAACATAAATGGAACATGTTAAAAGAAAGTACTACCTTGAGCCAAGATATGTTTATAGAATGTATTAATTTATTCTTAACGAGCATCTATTTCTAATTCAAAGATACGTTTTTCCAACAATTGGACGGTTGTGTAATGGGTTTCCCTGCAGGCGCGGATTCAAGGGGGGGGAGGCGGTGGGGGGCGACCCCCCCCAAGAGCTTTGAGTTCAGGAAAATAGACCCGATTTTGTCTCTTATACTATAGTTTATTCAAGAACTAGATAGAGTAATAAATCATTTTTTTACCTTTTTTTTCTTCGCAAACTATCTGTGTTCTTTAGTCCGGTCTCTTTGGCAAAATCTGTTAGACACATATATTTTTAATAGGAATGGGTTAGAAGTTTTATAATCAAAAATACCTGTCTATAATAATGGACTATTTTGGTTGGATAACAATAGATATTTGGATGTGAGAAGTGTTAAAAAGGATTTTACTTGTCATAGGCGTCGGAAGGAGGTTTATTTTATCACTAAGTATTTGTGGCATAGAATATTATTTCGGTAATAAACATAAAATAAAAAGTCTTTATAATATTAATTTATTTCTTATGATTTCTTAATAATTCACATACATTAGAAAATATAAATAAATTTGACATATTTAACACAAATCACAACTGTATTTGTATTATTTTTTATTTTGGTATAAAAACCGTTTTAGGCACATTCAGACTAAAACGTAGCCTTTTTCTCTAAAAAAATTCTAAGTTATAATTTAAATACTTACAAAATACCCATTGTCAAAAATACAAGAACTTCAACATATATAAAATTATTCGTCCGTATAATATTAAAATTTTTTTGGGGCTATCAGTAATTTTATTATTAATTAAAAACATTTTTAGGACATTTGACGTTTCGTTTATTTATTTCCTAAATCATCTGCAGAATTACAATTAAACACTAAAAAGGGATTCAAATGAAATTAATTTTTATATGTTACAAAAAATTTAAATAATAAATTGTGTTTACGCTGGTAAACATTACGTATCTAATTCGTAATCAAAGTACGTGAAGCTATCTTCGCTCAAATTAATTATAATTGGTTCTTCTATCTCACCGATCATGAGATCGAATTTCCACATTTTCTCTTATCCTTTTGTTATATGGATTTTTCCCAATTTTCTGCAGTAACTTTATTCAAAAAAATCTTTCAAAAGTTCAGTTAAATTACTAATTTTGTAAGTTGTGTTATTTCTAGCAACTCTACCTTTTACTTGAGAGAGGTATTTCCTTCTCCAACGGACATTTTTCGGACGATCTATAAGAACAGATTTCCTATCTGGTTTTTTCCAGCAAAAATTAAGTTCTCTGAGCAATTTTCAGAGCTCAGTACTTTTAATTTCAGATAAATCCCGATCTTCATTGATTTTAGTTAGAATTTTGTCGACGGTTGCGATCTACCTCTCATAATAAAATGTATGTGTAACTCCTTTTATTGCAGTTTACATCTCTTCTTCCAACGAGGTTTTTCGTCTGCTTGTGATCGAATGTGGCTTAGGAGTACTAACAATTCCAGTCGTTTTTTTCTCTTCCAGTATTCGGTACATAGTAGATTTTCCAAATTCTGTCATGTTGGAACACATCTCAACAGAGTTTTTAACATTATTATTTAAATATTGATATCTTAAGGCGTCATAAACATTCACCGTGATAAGTTTTTCGTTGAGGAAAAAATGCCCTGGTTTAACGATTTTGGAATAAATATAGATGTAGAAGATATATCTTTTGGGAATCTCACTAAGCTCAAATAATATATAAAAACAAGCACAAACAAGACAAATCACTAAGGACACACTGTAAGGTGTACTTTGCTCCCTGACGGAATTGAAATTGAATCAGAAATTTTATTGTTGCAGTAAATTTATAAATGCTTTTAATATTTAAATATAATTAGATTTGCGGCAGTCCCCAGTTACCTGCGGCACTGAAGCAGGTACGTTGGAGGTTTCGGTAACAGTTTTATTACTCTCTCTAGTTCTTGAATAGAGTATAGGAATGTGTATGCTTGCGTTGCCCCCTCCCCCCCACTAGAAATGGGAATGTTGCTGGTGTCTCTCCCCCCGTCGACAACTAGCTTCCGCTATCCGCTAGCCATACTGTATTTTTGTGATATCACCCCCCCCCCCCTAAAGAGAGAGGCTGGATCCGCCCCTGCTTCCCTATATCTTTAAATGTTGCACAACTAGTCATGCAATACTTAGAAGAGGAAGTCTTAAAATAAACTGACATACCAATAATTTTTTTCAAAAGGTATGGCGATGATTGTCTTACAGCAGTCCCTGAGGATCAAATGGCTCTTGTCAATTTTCACCCTAAATTGCAATTTACATTGAAAGTTGAACAGAATAATGAAATTAATTTTCCGGATTTGACATTAATCAGAAAAGAAAAAAGTGAAAAACTTAAAACTAAATGCTACACAAAAACACCTGGTCGGGTCGTTAGCTGAATAATAAATCACACCACCCAACATCTCAAAAAAATAGTGTGATCATAGGATTAACAGATAGGATACTAACTTTAACCTCACCAGAATATCGACGAGAAAAATTGAAAAAGGATAGGAAAGTACTCGAGGAAAACAATTTCTTGGAAGTACAAATAAACATATTAATCAAACTACGTACTTTTAGATTCTACAACAACTTTTCCGAAGATTGGTATTATTGCAAAATATGCCCTACGCTCTGACTTATTTAAAAAAATTAAATATATTTAAAAATAAAAAAAAATATTATTGCATATCATAAAGCCCAAAACAGTCTGTCCTTATTCTTTACACCTTTAAAAAATAAAGTTACTTCTAAAAAAAGATAAAATTCAATTTATTCCATACTATGTATGAATTGTCCAAAAAATTACATACCAGATAATAGCTTAAATTGACATAAATATACAAAAAACTCGTCTAGAGTTTTATACAAACAGAAACTCGTCTAAAATATGAATTGGATTTTGTAAATACTAAAATAATAACACAAGATGAAAACAAATCACAAACATCTAATGAAAGAAATGATTCATATAAAAAACATGTTGTTTTGCTACAATTTAAATCATTGAAAATACTTGTGAACAACTATATATATATATATATATATATATATATATATATATATATATATATATATATATATATATATATATATATATATATATATATATAGATATATATGGTGTTTTTCGGTTTTCAATCTGTTCGTCAGTAGAAGTATCTTCACGACGTTTCGCCAACATCTTAGCTGGCATTTTCAAGTGATGCTTCCGTCGAGGATTATCCAAGCTGTGCAACCTCTAAGACGGAAAGGATGTGATGGAGCGAAGTTTGCATTCACTGTTCGCATTTTACTTTATATATATATATATATATATATATATATATATATATATATATTTTATTTTTATTTTAGATTATACTTTTGAAAAAGCCCACTACGTTGGGCGAAACGTCAAGCACAGAATAGTAGTATTAATTTTTGAAACCTAATCCAAAGGAGTTACCATACATTTATATATATATATATATATATATATATATATATATATATATATATATGTATATATATATATATGTATGTATATATATGTATGTATATGTATGTATATGTATATATATGTATATGTATATATATGTATATGTATATATATATGTATGTATATGTATGTATATGTATGTATATATATATATATATATATATATATATATACATATATATATATATATATATATATATATATATATATATATAAATGTATGGTAACTTCTTTGGATTAGGTTTCAAAAATTAATACTACTATTCTGTGCTTGACGTGTCGCCCAACATAGTGGGCTTTTTCAAAAGTATAATCTAAAATAAAAATAAAATACAACTAACATGGTCACAAACGCACACTCACAAGACTTAGAATTAACACTCAATGGTACAAAATTAATTAAAAATATCAATTGATAAAATAATGTGACATTAAAAATCAAAAATTAAAATTAAAAATTACAAATTAATCCCAGATACGCACCTCAATTTACCTTGGCCATGTTTCTCCGTGAAGTATTTGACCGATTCCTTCAGTTACTATCAACTTAATTTTTTTTTTATTATTATTTTTATTTGGAAACCTTTTTACTCAGTTTTTTCTGATTTATAAATAAATTTTATCGATATTGACTATACAGTGTGTTGCAAACAATAAGGGCTACAATAGGTGGTTTAGTTTATTAGGTTAAAATATATTTGGCTCAGCTTTTTGATATCTTGTTTGTCATTGATTGCTTGTTTTTCTTTTTTTATATGTAGCATTTCCTTTATTTGAAGTTTATGGTAGTTTCTTTCCTGGGTTAGAATCTTTGTGTTTGAAAAATCAAATTCATGTTTAAAATTTGTCTCGTGTTTGTGTAATGCTGTCGTTGCGTGGTGTATTTATGTCCGTTCAATCTGCTGTCTAGATATTGTGTTGTCATTCCAATATATTTTTGTGGACAATTTAGAGACGGTACGGAATAGATAATGTTAGATTTCTTTTTATGGATCACCTTACTTTTTAGCTTTGTAAATAGTGGTGACAAGTGGTTGTATGTTTTGTGGCAAACTATAATATCGTGCTGTTTGAGGATGTGTGTTACTTTTTCTGACAATGAATTTATGTATGGTATTGCAACATATGTTTTTGGGTTATTATTATTATTATTATTTTGTGTAAGGGCGTTCTTATTATACAATTTGTAGGTTCGTTGTTTTATTATTCTGTTTGTGAGTTTTTCGGGGAAATTATTATCACGCAGGATTTGTCTGACTTTCTTTAAAGCTTCTTGACGATATTTCTGCGAAGTTAGGGTTAAAGCTCTATCAGTCAAACCTATTATTACGCTGATCTTTTGGTGTTTCGGATGATGTGATTGATAGTTAAGGTAGCGTCCCGACCATATATCTTTTGTGTACCACATCGTCTCAATCTTTTTACTTTCGTAATTTCGAACTAGTGTGAGGTCAAGGAAATTTATTTTTCCATTTTGTTCGACTTCTGATGTAAATTACATCTTTTGATGGAAATTGTTGAATGCATTTAGTATGGTGTCTATTTCAGTTTCGGGGACAGCTGCTAGACAGTCGTCAAAGTACCTCTTGAAAAATTGAATCGGTATATTAAGTTGGGTTATTATTATTATTATTTTGTGTAAGGGCGTTCTTATTATACAATTTGTAGGTTCGTTGTTTTATTATTCTGTTTGTGAGTTTTTCGGGGAAATTATTATCACGCAGGATTTGTCCAACTTTCTTTAAAGCTTCTTGACGATATTTCGGCGAAGTTAGGGTTAAAGCTCTATCAGTCAAACCTATTATTACGCTGATCTTTTGGTGTTTCGGATGATGTGATTGATAGTTAAGGTAGCGTCCCGACCATATATCTTTTGTGTACCACATCGTCTCAATCTTTTTACTTTCGTAATTTCGAACTAGTGTGAGGTCAAGGAAATTTATTTTTCCATTTTGTTCGACTTCTGATGTAAATTACATCTTTTGATGGAAATTGTTGAATGCATTTAGTATGGTGTCTATTTCAGTTTCGGGGACAGCTTCTAGACAGTCGTCAAAGTACCTCTTGAAAAATTGAATCGGTATATTAAGTTTTTCTATGACACGCAAGGAGCCTTAAGGCGAAAAAAAAAGATCCAAACCCTTGACCACCGGAACCCATAAAATAAAATTCAGTTTAAATAAAGATGCAACACAAAAAGCAAGGTTTTTGTAGTATCTTGTCAAAAAGTGAACCATGTGTTAACAATATGTAGTCTAAGTTGTGATCCTCGGCAAAAACTTATATAAGGTATGTTTTAAATTTAACTTATTAATTTTATGTTATAATATAGCAAAAAAATTTTTTCTATTATAGTTATGAAAAATCATTCTGAAGAAGGTCAAGTGTGACCGAAACGTCAATAGATATGCATAACAAATAAAACATATGCAGTTTTATTAATAAAACGGATTTTACACCCAAGAAAATCAAAAACTTTAAAAAATATACAAATAGAAAAATCCAAGAAAAAACATATATATATATATATATATATATATATATATATATATATATATATATATATATATATATATATATATATATATATATGTGAAATAAAATGCGAAACAGTGAATGCAAACTTCGCTCCATTATATCCTTTCTGTGTTAGAGGTTGCACAGTTAGAATAAATTGTAATAAAACACAATTCATCCTATTCCACCACCATCGAGATGGTGGCCCACCTGTACCACCACACCGAGAAGAAAGTCAAAGCTTACCCTCCCCGCCACAGTGATACGGCAGAGATACATGTTTCGTCTCTCACTAGATTCATCAGGGTACCGACATGCACCTGGCTGTGCAAAGGACAGATCGGAAGGAAAGCATGCAACACTGAACGCGGCTTCGCCGACCTCTCGTCAGATGGCTTATATATGTTTATACGGCTTTTACGGATTCCTCCGTGTGACATGCATTAGCAGTGGTTATATCCACATTATGCTGTTGTAGTGCTGAAATCACATTCAGCAAACGTACAACTATATGCAACTCCGTATGTAAGTGAAATAAAATGCGAAACAGTGAATGCAAACTTCGCTCCATTATATCCTTTCTGTGTTAGATTTTGCACAGTTAGAATAAATTGTAATAAAACACAATTCATCCTATTCCACCACCATCGAGATGGTGGCCCACCTGTACCACCACACCGAGAAGAAAGTCAAAGCTTACCCTCCCCGCCACAGTGATACGGCAGAGATACATGTTTCGTTGCTAAGATATATATATATATATATATATATATATATATATATATATATATATATATATATATATATATATATATATATATATATATCTTAGCAATTTTTCTTGCACTCCAAGATGAACAATCTACAGTAAACATTTTAAATTTCAAAAGGATCATTATTTTTTAATTTTGAAAATTTACTTTTCAGCCCATTCAGCATTTCTTCTAAATCTGTTTTTCTTTGAGAACCATTTTCAATTTCGGATAACGCACTAGAATAAAGACTTTCAGTTACAATTACAAAAATAACATATATTTTTTCTTCTTTTATTTATTTATTTATTTTTCTTTTGGTATAATAATCTTTTTTTAATTTTTATTGTCACAGAAGTTTCACTTCGAACGGCTGTCTCGTGGCGGTTGGATATTTTTTTACAATAAACAAATACTTTAAAAACTTTTTATAGACAGAGCAAATAATTTGTGGTATTAATTGAAAGTGCTTATTTCTTCTTTAACGAAACAAGGTTTCTGGTAAAAATTATGTAGTGCAATATATTTCCGCAAAGCAGCGCGAATGATCCATGTTTAAAGTGTATTATGATAATTTTCCTCTCGCAGGTACTATGATTTTTATGGAAAATTTCTTTCCGTGAACTGAAATTTTTAATTGTATCAAAAATAAAAAATTGGTGTGTCAGAACTTTGGAATAGATGTGTATTCAATATTTTTTATACCACTTATTGTGAAACTAATGGCTTTTCTAGTCTCACATCGAATGTCTTCCCAGGTGGTGGATAGGGACACGCCTCCAAAAAAGGAGATACTGAAGAATTAAACCCTCGGGGCGAACCAAAACTAACTAATGCAAGGAATCTTCATTAATTGCTCTTCCAGTAACGTACGTTAGAGTCGAAAGTCAGTCGAATTTACGATCCGCCATTTTGAACATTGTAGATCTGACTTCGGAATCGTGATCAGCGACCCGAAAAACTTGGTATGTTTGGCATTAATATGTTTAATTTTCCAAAATTTCGTCCGCCATATTGGATCCACCATATTGAATCTGTCATGTTGGATCCGCCATTTTAAATTCGGCAAATTTGACTTCATATTCGACCTCGAAAACCCCATATACGACACTTGCTTAAACTGCATAATTCTATGTATTTTTTGAAAATATTCATTCTTTAAGGTTTTTTTAAGGTTAGAAAAAATTAGACTAGCTATCTTAATTCTAACGATGAATTCTCGGATTCAGGGAGTCGAAATACCATAGAGTGTGTTGTTTTGGTAAAAAGCGGTTTCTTTTTCTTTTCGTTTTAAAGCATTTTTTGTGAAAATAACTGTATTTTTTGTGAGGTGTCTTAATAGAACCGCCATTTTGAGGTTATGTTTGACGATTTTTGAAAAACACCAAACGGCATCAAAAACTAGAGTTCAAAATGAAAATTTTGATACCCGGCAAAGTTTTTTTTTCGTAAAAATAAAGTGGGCAGATGGGGTCACTGATTTGAAAAAGAATGCCCCATTATATATATATATATATATATATATATATATATATATATATATATATATATATATATATATATATATATATATATATATATATATATATATATATATTAGCTTTAGGCCGAACGGCAAAGCAGCTGGAAATGAAGGTGTTACAGCCTAAGCATGCTGGGTAAACAACTTGGAGAATCCTAGCAAAAATATTTACAGACTGCCTAAAAGCAAGGCATATTCCGAAACAGTTGAATAGTGCCAATATAATCCTCATTCACAAGAAAGGTAGCAAGGAAGTTATCAGAAATTATTGACCAATTGGCTTGCTACGAGTAATATTCAAAATATTCACGAAAATAATTAACAACAGAATACATAGTCCACTTGATTATGCACAATCTCGAGAGCAAGTATGCTTTAGAAGTGGTTTCAGTACATTGTATCATTCAAACACTAAGAGATATAATGAGTCGCACAAAAGAATACAATCTATCACTAGCATTCATAGACTTCGAGAAGGCTTTCGACTCATTATATCTTAGAACAGCTATAGAAGCTCTGGTCAGTCAAGGAATAGACAAACAAGAAATGTTAGTTAACATATATAGAGAAGCCACAGTTAGAGTAAACATATATAAAAACTCCCAAAATGGAGATGGAGAACACCTGAGCCATTTAAGATTCCCTGATGATATAATTTTGATTGCTAGAACTACTGAAGAATTGCCAGGGCAATTTAATAACCTCAACACAGTTAGTAATGAAGTAGGTCTAAAGTGAACCAACAAAGATAAAAGTAATGTGCACTGATGGTTTCGGCGAAAATCGATAATCTTCAAATTCAGACTGAAACTATAACTTGACGAGTATTTGATCAATACATATTGCCGGTCATGACATATGAGTGTGAAACTTGAATGTTAAAGAAAAAAATAACCACAAACCTCCAAGTCACTCAAAGAGCCATGGAAAGATGCATGATAGGATTAAATAAAAGGTATGGTAAATGAGTAGATTGGATACGACAGAAAACTCAAGTAACTGATGTAATCTAGAGATAAAATCCTAAAATGGCAATGGGCGGGACATATAGCAAGAAGAACAGGCAATAGATGGACCACTAGGACAACTATGTGGTATCCAAGAAACGCCAAGAGACTGAAGAGACGTCCGAATCTTAGATAGGATTATGACATCAAAAAACTGGCAAGAACAACTTGGTCCCGGACAGTAAAGACAAAAACATGGGCAAAAATGAGCATAAATTATGAGAACACGGGATAAACTACATCACCAAGTAGTTGAAGAAGGGAAGCTCCACCGTATTTGGAAACGGTAGATGATGCTGAGAATGATGATGATTAAAGGCACAACATATAGAATCGGCAATTGCTCCAGAAACCTAACGTATAACCTGCAAACCATAAAAACAATAGGTTCATCTCTAGGAAACCCAAAGGACACAATCTACCTGGAAAACTAGGAACAAATAAGATTGCATGCGGCACGTGTAGTAAACGATACATAGGCCAAGAAGAATACCGCCAAGGCTAGAAGAATATAAACTCAGCCTAAGAAAAAATCAACCCTTTTCCAACATCAGCTCCAAACAGGACGCAAAATTGATTTTAACAACTGCCAGCATAGACAAAATTGATTCAGGAATCCATTGAAATTGAAAATAATAGGACTCTGAATAAGAGAGATGATGCGCTTAATCTGGAAGGTTTGCTCTTTAGGCGATCTGTTCCAGTACTTCATCTCTGATACAGTAATTTTACGTCGAAGATTGTAATTCATCTTTGTCAAATTTTGCGAAGCGTAGAATTCTTAAGAACTGTTTAGAGTTTTTCATGTAATATGCAGCCTTTTCCACACGTGGTTACATGAAGCTAGTAATGTATTTTTTAGTTTCGGGGTGGAAGAATTGTAAGCGTTGACAATGGGTCTTAGAGAGGAATTTTGCAACCAGTAAGGGCAGAAATTAGCTATACATAAATGCAAGGAGTGCATTTAATAGGCCTATTCTCACACGAGACACATTTTCTCATATTTTTAGTTATATGATATTCAAATCTTCCTCTAGCCTTAATTTCATGTTTACTCTTTAATATGTGTTTATTGAGAATACGTACGTCTTTCATTTCATAGCATTAGAAAATATTTGTTTTAATTGTGTTATTTTTTCGATAATGGTGGCTAATAAAGTCTAACATTGTCATTTAAAGAATCTGATTTGTGTTACATCAAAAATATCCCATACTTATGTAATATGACAAATTATTCAGTAAACGGAGTCGTTTATGTTCTTTTGGTACTGAGTGGTACAAAAGTATTCTATTAGCAGTTATCCACGCCATTGATAAATATTGAATATTGAAAGGAGAGCTCGCACGATTATTTATAATAATGATTCTAAACTTTTAGCAGTTATAGGAGTGGTCTATATAAATTTTCATATTAGGACTAGCCAGATAGAATGTCCATTAGGAATAGTTGGAGCTACTGCTCATTGAATGTTATACTCGGTTCGATACCATCATTATCACATTACACTCGTCCAAAATTGAAGTGAAGAAGTTTCAGTTTAAGTAATAGTTTTGTATCCGACATGAATAAATGTGAGGATTGCTTTTTGGAATTTTATCTTACATTCCCCTATAAACCATTACCCCATTTATAACATAAGATTTTAAGCTTACAAATGCAGATTACGCTATTATTAATATGATTTGATAGATAATTGAAAAAGTACCTTTCATAACATGTTTTGATGGAATGGCAGTGGATTGTACTCAGAAATTAACGATTGATTGTATGATATAGTAGACCAGGGTTGAAAAGCCCCTACACTGCAGCTTACAGACTTATTGGGTTGCCTGTTATATCTCTTCTAGGTGATTGCCTTAATTAGGTTTAACAACATGTTCACTAGTTTGTCCTCTGGGTATAGGCCTTCCGGATAGATTGATCCCTAATGGTGTCTCCAGTAGATTAAAACCGTCTTGTCCTCTTTGTCACATAGTCTACATAGTGGTTCTTCATTGAAGATGTTCATTATATCTAGATGTTTTCTTAAGCTGCAATGGCCAGTTATAAATCCTGTCACCAGCCTGATCTGTTGTCTGCTGAGACGCAGAATTTCACGACTTCCTTTGCCGGATTGTCTGCTCAGAAGTTGTTTGCTGTGCCTGTGGCCCGCAATGTGGTTCCAGTCGGTGTGGTGTTGTTGATTTGTCCACCAGGATAGCCATCCACAAATAGCAGAAATTAATAAGTTTCAAATTAAATATATCTCTCTTTAAGCTGAATGAGTATTACTTAGTGAACATGAACTAAAATGCTCTTAAAAATAAATTAATGCATAAAAATTTCATAATGAATTTTTTCTTTAGAATACAATTAAAGCTACTAATGAACGATATTTTGTTTAATACGTGAAAACATTTTGCAATAATAAAAAGTTCTAAAATTTGTCTCTAGTAAAGAGAAAAACCCAATGTCTATGCCTCATACTCTTCACTTTAAAAGCTAAATCATCAGGAAGGCATTAGATATTTACGGACTTCTTTCAAAGCTTATTTGTTTAAAATAACAACTTAACAACCCGATGTTCGAGCAGGCCAATCGCCTTACGTACCAAAATCGTTGATCTGTGTGTTATATCGAAAGTATGGAGAGATTTTTATATTAGAAAGAAAATGTCATTATATATATGATCCTCCAAATGCAAATGGCAAAACTGTAAAGCCACTCGGTTCATCGTTTTTTCCAGGCTGCTTCTAAATCCATAAAATGTCAGATCGGAATTTCTCAGAATGTTAACCTTAGATGTTTGTCGTCAACGACAATAATAAACGAAAAAGTGAAATCGATCTCAATCTTGAAATGGAATATTTCATTGTGCCAATGAATGATCTTTAACAATTAACATTTAGTGAAAGTATACTAACTGATAAATTTATGTCCTATTTTCATTACTATCTATAAGGCCAGCTCAAAATTCTGTATAAATGCAAGATTTTTTTTTAATCTTAAAAATAATTAAAAATCACTTGTATCAAAATCAAATGTGATAAGTTTTTTGTCCCAATTTATTTTTTGTTAAATTTTATAAATTCACACAGAATTTTTTTAATTAAAAGGCTTATTACAAACCAGGGATTTTAGGAATTATGCGGCTTGTGCTTAAACTATCCTTCAAAAATCTATATTTAAGAAATTCTATTTAATTCAATTAATTTGAATTTAAATATTTCTTATTTATGTTAGTTTGTAGTATCTTAATTTCTAGCTTGAACTTAATTACATAGTTATGTGATTACTTTCCCTGTTGCTTATAGAAAACATGACAAAACTACAAACCATCGATTTTTTCGTGCCTGCTTTTTGAAAATGCTTATTTCGTTTCATTTACTTGAAAAATATAAACTAAAATAACCTTTTATATATTCTGGTATTATCATTTATGTATATAGCCTAATGGAATGTATAGTTAATAACATTTGTGTTTTTACTGTAGCTCCTGTTATTACTGAACAAGCATCCATTCAACTTGAAGATATAATCAAACAAAGATTAGCACATAAATTATTTGACAGTGTACAACGAAAAAATAAACCTATAGGGATAGTATTAGAATACAAGAAGGAGCTAGTTTTGGATCAGGAGAAAAGCAAACAATCTTTGGCCCAAATATACGAAAAGCATTATTTTACACAGTTAAATCTTGAAAATGCAGGAAAGGAGGAACAAGAACCTGAACTTCATAATAAAATAAAAACTTTAATGACAAATGTGTTCACTAAATTGGATGCTTTGTCCAATTTTTATTTTACTTGTAAGCCTACTGTACCTGAAC
Source organism: Diaprepes abbreviatus (assembly GCA_034092305.1). NCBI lineage: Eukaryota > Metazoa > Arthropoda > Insecta > Coleoptera > Curculionidae > Diaprepes > Diaprepes abbreviatus. The sequence continues at coordinate 15,151,412 of JASJET010000031.1, read as the reverse complement.
TTAAAATTGTCAGTCATTTACCAGCGATTAATATGGAAGAAGTTGCACCAATTGCGGTCAGTGATACAACGTTATTGGCTCCTGAAGAAATTAAAAATAAGCCAAAGGGGTTGATAATTGGTAAGTTTTTATTTTTATTAAAAATGGATAGGACATAAAGACTTACATTTTTTAACTGATTGTTATAATTTCTAACTATACATGTTATAGAAGTAACACTTTATGTTAATATAAGTTTTAGACTTATTTTGTGCAGAACTCGACCCTTACCTTCAAATTTTTTCTCACAGCTGCCCGTTTCTCGGAGATGGCGCTCAGTATTGACAAATGTTTGATGGTTTGGTATTCGGCGATTAGGAAATCTATTCATGTAAACCTTAACACTTCGCCAACCATTCGATTACTTCAGAAAACCCATACACCAGTAGCATGTCGAACTTCTCGGCGAGGGTGTAGTGGACCATGTTTAATAGTAAAATAGGCTTAGAAATTTAGAATTGGGCGAAACGTCAAGCACAGAATAGTAGTATTAATCTGAAACCTAATCCAAAGAAGTTACCATTATATATATATATATATATATATATATATATATATATATATATATATATATATATATATATATATATATATATATATATTTCACGCCCTTAATAGCAGCTCTTTCTTTTTGCTGTCTAGAGGAGAAAAGACAACTTTGCCAAATTCAATAGACTGTGAAATTATTTATTTTTGTTAATTTTCTGCCGCTCCAGGGTATATTTTGACTGATGTATACACTTTTTATTATTTTCTTCAAATTTTTTTATTTAGTTCTGGCTCAAATATAAAATTTTTTAAGTAACTTTAATGTCATATAATTGAAAGAAGCCATAAGGAGCTAAAGTGTTGTTTTTAGCCGTTTTCAAAGTCAAGTGTAACAAAAATGAAACAGTACTACTTCAAATGAAGACAATTCAGGTAAAAACGTACCTTGTAATGTGTTTGGTAATGAAAATGTGTGTATAGTCCATATTCGTTACTTGAAATGCAGCCATTCTTATGTACAGTCCTTATTACATGAAAACAAAAACAATAATCACATATAATAAAGGTAGATCCTATTTTTTTTTAACATTTGTATCATTTATCCAGTCAGTCTTACACCTCTTTCCAAATATTTGTCAAAGATACTTATTTCACTTTAAATAAAAAACATAAATATACCTAACGATTTAATACTTACGTTGGTTTACAGATTAAATGATGCAGCCGCTAATCAGAAAAACTAACATGTCTAAGCGGCACAATTTTTACTTGAAAAAGATGATATGTCAAATTAAATTAATATTACTCTCCTAGATATGTTTTACATTAATTTTTTGTTTCAAGTATTCCCTACTTAAATAACAACAAATATTTAATTAAATTATTTATGATTTTAATGTCATAGCTTAAATGATGCAAAACTTAAAATACTAAAATCAGTAAAGAAGAGAAACTCGCCTATTTAGAAACCGAGTGCTAATATTTTGTTGGTCCTCCCTGATTATCAGTTACAGCCTGTAGCCTTCTAGGCATTGATTCGACTAACGTTCTAGTGTATTCTGGTAAGATTGTATTCCATGCTTCCGTAATTTTTACTTTTAATTCATTTTTGTTTGATATCGGGACGCTATTAACTTTATTTTTTAATGTCGACCACAAATTTTCATTTACGTTCAAATCTGGTGACTGGGCAGGTGTTTTAATAACATTTGAGCAGCTATAAAACAGCCAACTATGAACCCGAAATGACGTGTGCTTTGGATCGTTTTCTTGATAAAAACGATAATTACACTGGACAACAGCCAAAATGTATCTAAAATAAAATCGACTAAATCTTACTGAAACTAAACTTATCTTTTCAATATTAGTTCAAGTTTTAGAGATACATGGTGTCATATCTCCCTATATATTAACAATGTAACCGCAAGAATGCAATTGGTACATTTGTATTGTTATTAAAAAACTTGTTCTTGAAAATTTCAATTGAGTTTCATTGTCATTTTTGTGTTCAGCGCCCTAAAATTAACAAAAAAAATGCAATTTTCATACAAGGTATAACAAATAAACTAAAAATTTTTGCGTGGTGTTTTTAATAATATCCAGTTTTTGAGCACTAGCCGCGAGATGCTGTCTTAGACTATCCAAATACATGTATTCATATTCCCTTCAATAAAATGCTTGTTACCTATTCCTACAGATGACATACATACACTTCCACATTACTCCACCTCCGCCGTGCTTAACGGTAACTTTTATATTTTTCAATTTCAGTTCTTCATTGGGCTTTCTCCACATTGACATTTTGCCATCGGATCCAAACTGGTTAATTTTAGTTTCATCAGCAAATATAACTGAATTCCAAAAGTACAAATCTTTATTAATATGTGCCCTGGCAAACTCCAATCTTACGCGTATATTTCTCTGGCTAATAAAAGGTTTATTTCTAGCAGTCCGACAATGTAAATTATTTTTACACAATACCCGCCGAATCGTTTTAGTACTGCCCCTTTTTCCAAACTGTCTTTCCACCTCATCGCGCAATTTTGTCGCACTTTTTTTTAGGATTATTCACAATTTCTCTTACAATCCATTTTTCCTCACGTTCGTTGAATATCTCATTTGGAGTCAACCTTGATTTATTCTCGACTCTATTTTCATTCCGGTAACGTTCAATAATGTGCTGAATAGCCGATGAATACTTATTTACCATTTTGACAATGTTTCTTTGGCTATATCCATTTCTGTAATGAGTTTAATCAACGAAAAAAATGATTTGAAATGTCAAAATAAACAAGAGATAATTATAATAACAATATGATGCAACGCCTACTTCACATATTTGAAATTGTCAAGTTTTGTGCCATTTGTATTTATTTGCATCATTTAAGCTGCGACATTAAATAGGACATAATTTAATTAAATGTTTTTTTTTAATTTAAGTGTGACGTATTTGAATCAAAAAAATAATGTATACGTATTAAAAAGCCTTATATTACATTATTTTTAAAATGATTCTTTTCTTGTAATAAAAATAGAGCTAGTAACACAGGTTAGTTTCTTTTAACCGCAACTGCATCATTTAAGTTGTGTGTCACTGTATATTGTTACGAACGACTAGAAGAAAATTTATTAATACGTGATTAGGGTCTCGTCCACCATCTAGAGACCGCACAGAAAAGAACCAAGAAAACTACAATTAGTCAACATTAAGTGTCGAGTGTTGACCAATATGGAGAAGGCCCCCAGAATTATTTCCATTCGTGGCCTAGGAAGGACTGCCGACAGTTTTATAATTGAAGAAAAAGTCAATGCTTCATCTATTACCATAACTGTTGACACTGGTGCAGCAGTATCTCTGATAAAGTCAAATCTTGTTGATAAATTTAGAATCCTACCATTGTCCAGAAAAGTAATGTTGAGAACGGTAACTAGAGAAGCAGCTGAGGTAATTGGAGAAATGCAAGTGGAGCTTCAACTTGGAGGACTAAAATTAAATCATTTGGTGTTAGTTGCCGACATAAAAGATGAGTTTATTCTTGAAACGGACCTGATTCGTCAACACGGATTTTCTTTCGACAATAAGCTTAACATCTTTACGTTTGGCACTGAAGAATTTATTCTGTCAAAGAACCATAGTATCGAATCAATCAGAGTCATTGCCGAACAAACAACCAGAATAAAGGAAAATACAGAGAAGATCATTTACAGAAAACTGGACAAGAGTTCTGGAAGCCACGTAGGATTGGTTCAACACCACAATAAACCCTGCAAATACCTGACTGCGAAGGCAGTAGTCAATTCAGATCACATCTTACCTATCAAAGTAGCCATTATTCTTCCTATGTAAAAATTAATTACGGAGTCGAAGCAGCATTATACGAGTCAGTAAAATGAGTGGTAAAATGTGAACAACGCGGCAAGATACGTCAATTGTCATATAACGGACTAATTGATAAGCTTTACACAGACTGGAAACATCTTTCACTACAACAACTTGAAAAAGTCAAGTTTTATAGGAGCATAATGTTTTTGAAGCAGAAGATGGTAATACCTGTAGTACGAACATCATATAGCATGAAATAAATACTGGCAGCGCACAACCAATACGCCAGCCACCTGGAAGACTTCCGATAGCCAAACGCCAGGAAATGGAGTTACTTGTGATAAAATGCTGAATGAGGGAGTTATAGAAGAGCCATCTAGTCCTTGGTCATCTCCGGCTGTACTGGTAGCCAAAAAGGATGCAACTACTAGATTGTACGTTGATTATAGGAAGCTTAATGACGTCAGTAAGAAAGATAGCTATCCACTTCCGAGATTTGATATTTTGACAACGTTGGCTGGATCACAATGGTTCTCCACACTAGATCTAAAAAGTGGCTTTTTCTACTGGGGCTGGTCTATATTATTTTAACGTTATGCCATTCGGACTCTATAACGCTCCTGCCACCTTTGAGCAACTAATGGAAACAGTACTGCGAGGTCTTATATGGAAAACAAGTCTAGTCTATTTTGATGATGTAATGGTTATCGTGAAAACATTTGATGAACACTTACAGAATCTGCAGGAAGTTTTTGCAAGAATTAAAAACGCTAACCTTCGACTTAACCCCAAAAAGTGCAAACAATAAAAGATTAGCCCCGATCACGGAACAAACATGTGTTGAGAAGTTTTCTTGGGTTATGCACATACTATAGAAGATTCGTAGAAGATTTTGCCAATATTGCTTCACCTTTGCATAAGTTCACTGAAGAAAAGATTCTGAGTATGATCAGGTTTTTCGGAAACTAAAGGCTGCCTTATGTTCCAATCCAATTTTAGGCTACCGACAAGATCAGGGAATATTCATATTGGATACGGATGTCAGTAACAAAGGGCTAGGAGCTGTATTGTTTCAGATACAAGATGATCAAGAACGAGTTATTGAATATTTCAGCTGAGTGCATTCAAAATTGGAAAGAAATTATTGTGCCACGCGGAAAGGATGCCTTGTCAAGAAGACCATGTAATGAAGAATACAAGCACTGCAGTAAAGTAGAACAAAGAGAAGGATTTCCTATTCGGATAATCACTTTTAACGTTGATCCAGACGAGTACAGCTCAAATGAGAAAAATGATCTGGCGCCATTTCTTCAACTTAAAGAATATAATGAACCACGACCTAGTTGGGAAGAAATCTCGAATAAAGGACCCACATTCAAGGCACTTTGGGTTTAGTGGGACTCACTATTGATTGAAGATCGGTTACTAAAAAGATCCTGGGAAAATGCCGATGGCAAGAAAATTAAAACTCGAAGAGTGGTACCTAGAAAGAAAATTTTAGTGGTTTTAGAAGAAATTCATAATGGGAAGTCTGGTGCTCATTTAGGAGCTAACAAAACTCTAGACAAACTCCTTGAAAGATTTTACTAAGTTAACTACTGTCAAGACGTAAAATCATGATGTAGACAGTGTCCTAAATGTGTAACTAGCCAATGCCCAAGTACTAGATCTAAGGGAAAAATTGTGAAGTATAATGTTGGAATACCTTTTGAACAGATGGCTATTGACATAGCTGGACCATTCCCAGAAACAGATAAAGGCAACAAATACGTATTGGTTGCTACTGACTACTTCAGTAAATGGTCTGAGGTATTTGCCATCCCTAACCAGGAGACCTTAACAGTAGCTGAAGTCTTAGTCAACAATATGTTCTAGAATAAGTTACACAATCTCTCCATTTCTTAACAATATGTTCAGCCGATTTGGAATTCCTTTGAAGTTACATTCTGACCAAGGACGTAACTTTGAATGCAAACTTTTTCAAAGGCTCTGCAAACTACTTAACATCCGTAAAACCAGGACAACAGCTTTACATCCTCAGTTAGATGGCATGGTCGCACCATTTAATAGCACCATTGAACAGCACCTCTCAAAGGTTGTGGACAGACATCAGAAACATTGAGACAAATATTTGCCAATCTTCTTAATGGTTTATCGATTTGCAGTTCATGAAATTACCAGAATTACACCAGTCAAGGTCTTACTTGGAAAAGAACTTGAATTGCCCTATGACATAATGTTCGGTTCCTCAACTGAAGAAAGTATGGAGATTGAAGACTGGTTGGATGCTTTGCAAAAGAAGTTACGAAAGGTTCATATAGTTAGAGAACGCATAGATCTGGCCATAGATAGAATGAAGACAAGATATGACATTAAGGCAAACTCAGCAAGGTTCCAGTAAGGTGATAGAGTTTGGTTGTGGAATCCATAGAGAAAGAAGGGCAAATCGCCTAAGTTGATGCCATCATGAGAAGGACCATATACTGTTCAGAAAAGAATCAATGACGTCGCTTATAGAATTGAACTGAAGTTTCAAGACCAAAATGAAAGTACTACATCTATACAGATTGAATCCATAGCAGGGAGATATGGAAGCTGATCGGGACGATCAGAATTAGGAGGGGGCAGTGTTACGAACGACTAGAAGAAAACTTATTGATATGCCCTCGTATTCCGATGTGATAAGTCATGTTTATTATAATGTGCCGAAAGGAATATTATATCGATGAGTCATATTTCTAGATAGATCTCAACTTTTATGCTCTAGATTTGTATAGGGATTCCATATGGATAGGATAAGTATAATATAGTTAGTTGTATAGTTGTAGTTTAATACTGAAGACATTAAGAAGTAATAATAAGATTGTATTTTAACTGTGTTAATAAATAGTTAATATAAGTATTGCAAGTATTAGTGAAAGGTGTGTCTTATTCAGCGAACCCAGTGAGCGATTTTTTAAGAGACGAAATCGTAACAGTATCATTAGATGTAGTGTCACTGTATGTATACGAACATTCCATTTTTCCTTACCACAAAAATCGTGGAAAAAAATGGAACGAAATTAAGAAATATGTTCACATTCCTGATTGTCGGAGTACATTGGAACTTATACTAAACTCTACTCATTGTTCATATGAAAACTAATTATACCACAAAATTGAGGGATCAATTTCATGAATAATATCACAATTAGAAGGATTCGAAGAACAAAACTAATGATATCTTAAAACAGTTTAATAACTTCCATAAAAGGTTTCAGTTTTTCATTGAAACAAAAGAAAATTTCACCACCCTACATCCCCATACCACTATGAAAACCGACTGCTATACAAAGGACTCATGATTGTCAAGGTATATAAATTTTAATTAGTGCCACCCTATTAGCAAGAAAATCGACAGTAATATTAATTATCCAACAGATTTTTATAAATAAACTATTCAAGAACAGAATCAACACATTTTTAACTCGGAAAATAAAAAAAAAACAGGGTTAGAATACAAGAATAAAAAATTCGTTTCTTCCATTTGTAAATGGTTTGACACAGCAGTTCCAGCACTTATTCAGGAAATATGACTTGCAAATTTTTATACAGCTCATAACCTGTTATCAACACATATTTCTAAACTAAAATCAAAAACCCCTGAATTAAAAAAAGGTAACGTTTTTTACGAAATTAAATCTGGAGACTACATACATTGGACAAACAGGCCAATATTTAGAAAGTAGATTAAGGGATCCCAAATATGATAAAAAAAATATTAAAGCACTAACAAACCATGAAAAAAAAACAAAGAATTATCAATTAAATTTTAATAACACCAAAATCGCAAAATCAGTAAATAATTTTAAAAAAGAGAGATATGTAGACTACGTGACGAAGATGTCGAGATAACCTCACACACATCAAGGATCGATCAATTCGAAAGGCTTACATCGAGAGTACAAACTAGTGAACAGGCTGCTAAACCTGATTAAGACAACCAACAGGTTCATATAGAACAGATATAATAGGCCACACAATAAGTCACCAGACTGCAATGTAAGGGCTTCTCAATTCTAGCCTGCTATATCATCCGATCAATCAATCAAAACTACTTCTTGATAAATATTTTTTTGTTTGTCATTGATCAAACTTAAAACAAACTAACGGGCGTGATATTGTAGCATAAAATTGATTTTTTTTTAATAAAAAGAGTTAATATGTACCATTCTTATATGTGACGACTGTTTTTGTTTTTATGTAATATGGACTGTCACAGGAAATTGCATTCCAAATATTGTTTTTAACGAATAGAGACTATAAACACATTTTGATTTTCAATCACATACCAAGGTAAGTTTTTAACTGAATTTTTTGTATTTTCATTAATTACTATTGTTCCCGTTTTGTTACTTTTAATTTGAAAAAGACTAAAGACCATATAGCCGAAACGCCACTGCACCTTCTTGTAGCTTCTTTTAATTACATGACGTTGATATAATTTGAGGGATTTTATTTTTGACACAAAACCTAAAAAAAAAATATTATTGTTCATTTGAATAGCCCCTGAAATAGAAATTTCAATGCGAAAGAGACATAGAAGTTTCTTAATTAATGATAAACGACCTTTCCCCTAAACGGAACTATTTCAACAAATTATTAAATCCTTCAAAAGTTTCATAATTTATGTAAAATATTTGTCTTCAAGTAACTGTTATAGGCTATATCTGTTATTTATTATGCCGATAATATTTACTTTCCCTTATTCCCTTTTTCAATAGCTTTTAAATGAATCAAATATTCGAGTTTGTTACAGTGACTATTATCCGTGCGTTATTGATATCATAGTTCAATTTATGTTTTTTTTTTCTCAGGTAAAGACGAGCGACCCATTTCCTATAAAAAGACAGAAAGACGAAAGAAGAAAATAAAACAAAGAGTTATTAATCAACTGAAGCTTAAAAAAGAAAAGTTGAAATCGGCCAGTAGGGATGACAAATCAAACATCTACAGCAAAAAGATCCCCAATCAAAATGAGAATTAAGAAAAAGTTTTATTTACCAAAATTCTCGACACAGTTTATGAAACAATCGTTCAATATAAAAACTTTTGTAACAATTATTCTACTCTGTTTCATTTTACCCATGTCGACCCATATTACCTAATAGTTTTAATTAATGTCTGTGGAATAAGTATAAGAGACCCGGCTAGTAGTGAGGAGATCTTCTTTTATGTATTATACCTAAATTTCTTCTAATTCCATTTTTATAGCACCACGACTCCCTAGTACAGCTGTTTTTTCTTCAAAACTACCCTATGATTACGTACGCCGCTATTTTAAGGGCCAAGCTAGTTCGCGTCCGCAACAGAAAACTGCACGGGCATCCTGGTTAACACTAAATGAACTAGCACATACAATACAGTTCCAAATGAAAAGAAAAAACACCCAAAACTACAACAGCACTTGTTGACGAAGCATATTGGATCATCTATAGAAATATCAGTAGTGGAGATAGGGGGCTTCCAGTTGACCCCCCCCCACCACTTTTTGGATTGGTCAGCCAAAAACGACCTTGTTTCTGATTGGCTGCCCAAGTTCGCCCCCTATCTCGTTTGGTTACGTAAACTCCACCTCTTTTTCCTTCACCTCCTACCTCCTTCCTAACCACCACAGCAGTTGGAGGGGAGCAGGTATCTTAAATTACTGAATCTGAGCGGGTTACATTCATTCGCTACTAGTCTCTTAAACTCATATAGATGATCCACCACCAATAACGAAAAGTGTTGTTAAATTAAAAATAAGTGGTAGTTATGAACAGTGATTTGAAAAATGAAATTACCAAATTAGGTAAACAGTTTACTAAGATTCAAAATTCCCAAGTAAAAGATGCAATGCTAAGACAGAAGCAACCTGAGTGGGCGCAAGTATATTATGAGACTGCCTTCCAATACTAATTAGCTGCAGAAGCCTGTTTAAACTATAGAAAAACACAAAATTTGTCGAAGTTCGTTCATGAAATTAAGGAAATATGATTTAGTTATTTTTTTAAGAACATTGAAGGATTATATAGAAAATCCTGATATATTAAAAGAAATCGTGAAAGAAGAAGAGAGAGATAAAGAAATATTGTAAAGCAGGGAGGGTTTTAGTGTAGGATTTATTATGAAATTTTTAGTAAGATAAATGTATGAAGAGTTTTTGATGTCCGCAGCCTGTTCCGAGTTTTATGCATATGAAGGTCAAGAAAGTGAAGCGCAGAATATTATATTGTATTTAAATTATATGGAACATGCAGAATTATGTTTACTAGCAGCTAAATGTTGTAGTGAATATTTAAAAGATAAAAATATATATTGTAATATGTAAACTTCAAGAACTAGGATTAAATAATAATATTTCATGTATTAGAATAATGTTGGGAAATAAAACACATAATTTGTAATCAAGTCTCTTATTACATAAAAAAATTGTTGTAAAGGTAATAAACATTTGATAATGCACATACACATGGTATTTTTTGATGATAAAAGCAGCAAGGATCCATTTTCTTTCGGGTGGGTTGTTCGTCAATCTCGATAACTGGTTTTATGGAATACTTCTTTACGAAATCTGCCTTTCCTTCCCCTTTTACATAAACATAGTCCACTTTAGCGCTTAAATCTTTTATAATATCTCCACATTTGTGTAATGGTGTATATCCTTCACATCACTCAATGCAATGGTGATTTTTTATTAACCACAGAGCTTGTTTGTGTAAATAGGATGGTAAATGAGTCATCGGAAATGGAGCTTTGAAAATAAAATGACTTGCCTTTTGCCCATTGTAAGCAGCTAATTCTTTTACAATAAATTTATTATTTTCAATTTTGAATCCTTGAAGACCTAGAGTAAGTTTCATATTTTCAAATATTTGAATTTCTTGATCTTTTCTACTTTTAATTGATATTCACTTATTTGTTTTTTTAATTTCTGCAACTTAAGTTGAAAATCTAATACTCAAACGGAAATCTCGTAAGACATTATATAAATGAAGAATTCGGGTTTGGGTACGTTAATAAATATCAAAATTGACGCATGCGTTCTTAAGCATAAGTAGCGGTTTGTTTAAAAGGAGTTTTTTTTTTATCTTAACGAAGTTGTATTACAGTTGTTTCACAATTTTTGTTAATGGGTTGTAACTAAAAATTTTATCATGAATTATAACACAACATGCTGCTGTTTTAGGGGGTATTTTTTCCTTGGTTTCAAATTCAATTCTCATGGTAACTGGACCGGTTTGTAGTAAATCTCTTTGATGTGAACAATTAATGTAAACTATAGGAGCATTTCATACAGAGTAGCAAATTTATTATTTTCAAAATCAAGTTGAAGATCATTGTAAGGACATCTTTCTGAATTTAAAAAGACATTCATATTTCTTAAATTACAATGATCAAATTTACTTATCCATTTTTAGATTACCACGTCTATTTTTCTGAAAAGCAATTAGAACATGATTGATTGGCGTTTCGACTTTTGTAGATGTTTTTACGGGCCAGTTGTGCCTTGTAGTTTCCAATAACTCTGGAATTTGTAAACATTTAACGTATTTAAGTAAATTGTAATTTGTAAGTGCTTTTCGAGGTATATGTTTTAGCAGTTTTTTGAATAAGGTTTCAAGTATAATCCACACCCTGTTTTATAGGGTTTTAAATAAAGTCCGCTTCGTTTTTTCCCTACCGCAATGGACTCCATCATTTGATTGTGTCGTTTAGATTCTTCTAATTTCGCTTTGGCTGCTTTTGCATCATTTCTGCTTTAGCAATACCTGTAGCCCCTCCTAAAAGAGCACCAAGAGCAGACAAACCAGCCAATAAAGGTATAAGTGGAAGAAATCCGCTAGTCTTTGGGATTGGAATTACCCTTTTCTTTGGAGGTAACACTTTACCTGTTTTTTTTTAATAGCTTTTAAAGCAGTTTGAATACTTTCATTTAGGTCTTTAAAACGTTTCCCCTTAATTCCTTTTCTAGCTTTTGAAACTACTTGAGATAATGATAGTCCTCGTCCTTTTCGAGTTTTTCGCTTGAAGTCCCATACCTAATTTTCTTTTAATTTTCATAGCACCAGTAATTCCCAGTGCAGCAGCTTTTTCCCCAAAACTAGAATTTTTAGCTTTGAATCTTGATAAAGCTTCGTCAGCTAATACTTTCAGCTAAATGCCTTTTTTTATATCATTTGATTGTGAGTAAGCAATATCGTGTTCTTTACAAGCCTCATCCAATAAATTTATACCTTTATCACCTCTTGACAATTTTTCCAATTTTGTTCCAGGTCCACAAAAAATATAACCGAGAATATGCAATTCATAGGGTAATTTATTTATTAATGAGTTTACTAAACCTTTTGCTGTTTGTCTTGTAAATGATTCGTTTATTATGTGATGGAAACATTATATATAGTCGCAATCCTAGTGATAACTAACCAGTTATATCACAATACTGAATATTAATAGTTTGTTTTATATATGAAATGAGAGTTGAGAAACAACCATACTCTATAACAATTAAGGATCATGAAAGTTCAGTGAATGGTTTTAGAAAACATGGAAAACGGTTTGAGGGAAATAGTAAAAGAGGGTTAGTTATTGGCCCGTCAGGCTGTGGCAAAACCAATGTTATTATTAGTTCGATTGACGATCCGAATGGTTTGCGATTTGAAAATCTATGTTTATTCAAAATCCTTATATCAACCAAAGTACAAATATTTGAAAACACTTTTTAAATCTTTGAAAGAAATTGGATACTATGAATCTGAAAATGAAGAAACATTTGTTTCACCAAAACAAGTTAAACCAAACTCTAGAATAATATTTGATGATATAGTATGTTGTAATCAGAATGTTTTAAAAAACTATTTTTGTTTCGGAATACATAAAAATACTGATTGTTTTTATTTATGCCAAACATATTCTTCTATTCCGAAACAATTAATTCGTGACAATGCAAATTTAATTGTTATATTTCACCAAGATCGAACAAACTTAAAACATATTTATGATGATCATGTTAATGTTGATATGTCATTCAACCAATTTAATGAGTTGTGCTTAATAGGTTGGAAAGATAAACTTGGATTTTTGGTAATAGACAAAGACTCTAATGTGAAATCTGACAGATATCGAAAAGGTTTTGATTCATATATTTACTTATAAAAATAAACGTTTGTTGGTAAATTATACCAATCATAGATCAACGTTTAGCAAGAGAGCTAGTTAAACAAAAATATCAGAGTTTAAAAAATGCGGAATTTGAGGCGCAAACTAAATTTGAGGAAACATATAAACTGATAACCCAACCCTTACAAGAATTAATTTCAACAATTGGTAAAATTGAACCTGTTGAAATAAAGGAAGAGCTACACACATCAATTAAAGAATTTTATGAAACACCACAAAAAAGATCAATTCAAACACTAACACCAAAGAAAAAATTACAATATGGAACATCAACACCAGAAAAAAGAAAGACGGGAAAAACTCCACTCCTTCCTACAGAAATACCATCGATTATTGACTGGGATGCGACTCTAGCTTCAGTAAGTCAAATGCCCTCTATACAATAAACAAATTTTATTGCAGAAACTACCCCTTCTTCAGGTTCACACTCCACAATAGGAAATCTTTCAGATAAACTAGAACATACACGGCAAACAATTCGAACATTTGTTCATACAGATTTATATAAAGAATATTTATCAGGATTTGATGAATTACCTCGCCAATATATTGATGCTTGTGTAAAAGATGTTGAACATGAGTTTTATCATCAATATGGAATAGTTCATGATTCGGAAACCGAGAAATTCTTTTAGGATTTAACCCAAAAACTTGTCGAAATTATTGGTAAAAACATCAAAATTGAAGGAATAACCTATACAGGTACACCAGGTTTATATGAGTTATTATTTAAAAAAGGACGAATAGGGATAAAAAACAAGATTTGGAAAATTATATGGATATTTTAAAAAGAACCAATGCATACCGTAGAAATAATGATCCAAATGAGCAGGTGCAGGAAAATGGATCACATAAATATATTTCTATAATAGGACCTTACTTACAAAATACAGGAATTACGAAAACTAAAACTATTAATCCTGAGACTCATAATATAGTTCAAAGGTTTTTCGAAAAACGTAAAGCTCCATACAGAGAAAGCCGAATATCTTCAAAGAGAACAGGATCTGGTATAACTTTAAAAGTTAATAAATCTACAAAAATGAAAACCCTAAATCCCGAATCACAACAAGCAGTCCTGGGATTTTTTGAAAGATGCAAAGCTCCATATAGAGAAAGTCGAATGTCTTCGAAAAAAAACGGATTTGTTATAACTTTAAAAGTTAATAAACCTAATACAGATTACATATATTGGGATAATGTAAACGAACTTGTTGACATATTTCGACTATTGGTAGCATCCATGCTTGCGGGACACACTGGTCATAACAATGAAATTATAGATACTTTTAAACATTTTTAAAATGACCATCGATAAATTTGGTCGTCATATTTCAAAAAAATCTGCTCTAAACACATTATTACCATTAAAAATAATATATTGTCAAATGTTAAAGAGAGAATAATAAAAAATTTGAAAAGCGATGTAAAATATATTGAAAACAAATTAATTCAAAATTTAGATCCCATGTTGAAAAATGATGTTAATAATTTGAATAAGAGTATAAATGAATATGATAATAAAATACAAATATTGCAAAAAAGGTTAAGATTTTTGAGGATAAAGTTATTCCTGAATATAATGACAAGATAATTAATTTGAAAAATACTGTTGATGGAAATGATGAGGTAGTAGAAAAACTTTCTCAGAAAGTTTCTAAATATGCAAATGACTTTGACGTAGTGAAGTTAAAATATGATAAAGTTGATGATTTTGAAAATGAAATAAAAAATTAAATAACATCAATTAAATCAATAATAAAGGATACTTCAGCAATTGACAACGCCAATAACAGTATATCCAAGGATACTACATCAAAGTTTCAAAATTTTACTAATATGCTTAATAATAGAGTAGCAGAAGAAGTAGGAAATTTTGAGAAAATACATGATGTTATGGATAAAAATACCGAAAATCTTGAAAAAACAATGAACACTCATTTCCTAATTCTCAAAAAAGATACCGACAAAGTTAATGAATTTAAAGAACAAATTAAAGAATTTGAAATTAAAATTAATGCCTATAAATCAAATTTACAGTATTTAGAAGACAAATTGAAGGAGGATTTTCAAAACGAAAATGAAAAAATTGAAACAAAATTCAAAGATCAAATTACAAAAAAAAAAAATGAAAAAATCGAGGATATACTAAAGCAATTAAACAATCTAAAAACCAAATCGGAAACTTCTTTTGGCGAAGGAAATTTTACAAAGGTAATGGATGAGAAATTACAAAAATAATTAGAATCCTTACTAGAAGTAGTGCAAGCTATAATGGAAGTTTCCAAAAAGGATGTATTAATTAAAATTAAAAATAATAGTTCAAAAATCGAGGAGACTTCATTACTCATAAAAGGACTTGAAACATCTTATAAAGATATAGTACACAACGCTGAAAAGACGGCGTCAGATATAGAAAAAAAATTGTAAAAATGACATTAGATATAACAAATGCAGAATTTCAATTAGGAAAAGATATAAAAAATCTAGAAGATAAATTAGTAAAAAATATAAAATGATTGAATGAATTAATTCAAAGAGCTGCTGAGGTTTCTATAAAAGAATTTAATGATACGATGAATTATGCAAGAGAAGAATTGAATTCAACATTAGGTGGATTCAAAAAAAATTATCAAATGGAAATTAAATTTAACATGAAAATTTCTGATCTTACTAACAACATTACCCAAATAAATTTGTCAATAAAAGAAATTAGAAATGAAATCAAAAAATCATTTGAAGCAATGGAAAATAAAATTAAAGAACTTACTAGAAAAAACTGAGGTGGCTTTTTTATATTTTATACCTTCAACGATAAAGGGCTTTTATAAACGGTAAACCGTTCATAAAGAGGAGGTAAAGTTATTTATGGGATTTATTTTCGAGAGTAAGGTGTAAATTAATAATGAGTAAAATTAAGCAAGACGTTGTAAATGAATTACATAAACCAGCAAGAAGGCGATATAGAAGACGAACAATTGTAAAAGGGCTTAATGATCTATTTTCTTATAGAAATGCAGCCATATGCGAAATTTAATAGGGGTTTAAGATATATTTTAATGGTAATAAATATATTTTCTAAGTTTGTATGGGCAGAACCTGTAAAATCCAAAAGTGGTAAAGATGTAACAGCTGCAATGAAAAAAATTCTATTACCTTTAAAAATTCCCCCAAAAAATCTGAATACTGACTAGGGTAAAGAATTCTTTAATAAAGACTTTCAGAAACTTATGGAGCAGTTCAAAATTAATCATAACAGCACATTTTCTAATATGAAAGTATTGTAGAGAGAGTAAATAGAACTATAAAAAACAAAATGAGGAAAAAGTTTATTTTACTAGGTAATTATAAATGGATCAACTTTCTTAAAGAAATAATTACAGAATACAATAATATTAAGCATTCAACAATCGGAAAAAACCAAACAAAGTTAACAAAAAGAATGAAATGAAATTTTGAAATCAGCTTATACTCATAGGAAAACTGTGGATCCCAGATCACTAAAATTTCGTGTCAGTGATAGAGTACGAATAAGCAAGATTCGAGAACAATTTTCTAAAGGTTACACACCCAACTGGTCAAATGAAACTTTTCAAATAAAAAAAATCCAGCTCACTAATCCAACAACGTATTTGATTCAAGATGGAAACGGGGTAGATATTCAAGGAGGTTTCTATGAGGAAGAACTTCAAAAAGTAAGACACTCAAATGTATATCTGGTGGAAAAGTGTTAAGAAAGAAAGGAAACAAATTATTTGTAAAATGGTTAGGATTAGATAAATCTTATAACTCTTGGATCTTCAAGGGAGATGTGAAGTTATAGTAATTAATGCTTTAATAATAATTGATGTTTGTAATAAAAAAAAGAATTTTTACATATATTTGTTTTATTTAAAAATAAGCTAACATTAACATTTTTTAAATACAATATTTCGATAATCAGAATCTAATATGGGATTCAAAATTTCTTCAGTCAATTTAATCCTTCTTCTAAAATACTTTTGATTTGTAAACTCTTTAGAAGTCATTCGAGCTTTTCTGTAGGCGAGGTTCCAAGCAACCATCAGTGAATTTTCAAATATATTTTTACTCTGATTACTGAACATCTTGAATGATGTATTTCAAAAACTAACTAGCTATCCGTTTGCTCCTACATTTTATACATTTTCCCTCTCCTCTCAAGTGGAGGGGTAAACTTATTTTCCTTCTCCATTTAAGAGGAGGGGATAAACTTTAAATGTCTTTATACTAACCAGAATCAATAAAAAACAAAATTAATATTATTTTTTAACATTTATTAAATATTTTTATAGATATTTTTTCAAGAAATACAATAAAATTAAACATGTACAAATAAATATTGCTGCTGCAAATATAATAACAAATATATAACAACAGATACAATGACAAGATTCTTCTTTTTTATTGTTGAAAGGAATGCAATTTGAATATTGTAATTATTTGTTTGTCATGGAATATTTAATTTTTATGAATGTATTTTCACATAAAGCAGAATCAGTTACATTATAGGTAAAAAAGATATGTCATTTTCATCTGTTTGTAGCAATAGGTCTCATTTTTGAAAGCATTTATACATATGCCTTAACTGCATTAGGAATGTAATTTACATATAGCACATTTCCAACAAGGGAAAGTAAAACTATTAAAGATACAGCAGTCATTGTTGTAATATCACTAACAAAAAATTTCTATACAATATATTTGTTTTTTGGATTCAGTTCCCTCTCTAACTTTTAAAGCTTCAAAAACGACTTACGTAATTTATCATCATATAAAATGATGTCTTTATAAAGATGAAAAATTACTAGGAGTAGTTAATTCTAATCGCGTTTTTTTTTAGATGAATTTTCGTTTTCGGAACTTAAAGAAATTAGAGTATCATATCATCATTTTCATATCTTTATCAAAAAAATCTGTTTCGAAAATATTCATATGTCCCCATGCAAGAGTTTTTGTGGAATTTGGTATACAATATCTTTTATCATCATGAGTTGTTAATGCTAATTTATTTAACAAATTAGTGTATATATTATGCATATCTGACTTGAATACATACACGGTGCAGAATATTTTGTCACCTTTCTCAACATCTTTATAATCTGATAATGTTAATTGATTTTTTATACATGATTTACTGACACCTTTTGCTTTTTTATCTACACTATTTTTGGATTTTATATAATATGCTTTAGCACCAGTTCCATAAAAACTTTCAATGGGAATCCCTTTGTACTCATCTTTAAATTTACCAACAACTGATGTTATAATAGGCATGCAATGAATATTTTGTTCAGAAAAACTAGAAGAATCAATTTTGTCCTGATTTAGTTTCATATCTTCATAAAAGTTTTGGGTCTGAACTTCAAGAATTAAGGAATCAGTATCCGTATATAATAAATTTAAATTATTACCATATTTTACTTTTAAATACCGATAATAAAAATTATACATTCAAGTTTTTGCAATATCCAAGATACTCATCCCAACATAAATCGGCTTATTGTATTCAATGCAAACCTGTTGAAGTTGAAGAGGAACTAAATTTTCAGAGAAAATTTTAAAATCCTTTAATTGAGGTTTAGAATTAAGTTTTTCGGCACTAAGTTTATTACCCTGTCTTTCCCATTGAGATACTAACTTAATATCTGCTTGCCTATCAACATTTTCCATGGTTTTACCAAAAATTGAATTATTTGCCAATTTATAACAATTTTTATCAAATTTATTTTTAGATGAATTTCGTAAATTTGTATTTAAATCTATATATTCGGCTAACCATGGTGATTGTGTAAATTTAACTGCTCTGTGTATTTTCATGATTTTGAGTCCAAATTGTAGACATTGTTTTAGATATCGGTAAGGAATGATATAGTTATATTTATTATGTAAGTTTCGAATCAATTTGGAGTGGTTTGAAATTGGCGGTGTATATTGTTCAGGACCAAATGGGAAATCATTATGATTATCATGTAAATCGAAAGCGTTTCTGAATTATGGATGTGATGAGGTTTTTCGAGGATTACCAATTGGCTTGTATGCTGCTGAAACGACTGTTCAGGCGAAACAGCAATTCTCCTCATTCATCACATTCACTATTGATTTAGAAAATTTTTGCATCTTAATGTAGGAGGAGGCATTTAATGGGTTGTAATTATTGATGTTTACTTCCAAATGCAGAATTCTTTGTAGAGCCCACCTTGTAGTAGGAATTAAAAAATTGGTTCTGAGTAATATTTGTTAGAGATGTTCAAGTGATATTAAGGAAACTTAACTCTTGAGATTACATAATAATTACCTCAGTCTAGTTCCAGAAATTCATCTGCTTTGGTTTCAATAATCTTGAATAAATCATCGTCAAGCTGTTGTAGATCAGTTGTATGGGTTACAATGAAGAACGGTGTATTAAATGACTTAATTGAAGTAGAGATTAAAGTTGGGGAATAATATATTCCAAATAATTCCAAATTTACTTTACCACATGTAAATTTTTGTTGACGCTGGCGTATTAATGTTTGCACTTTATTACCAACATCTTGCTAAAACTTTTTGATGTCGACGTGGTAATTCTGTGAATATATTCTGTAGGAAGCTATTCGACATTTAAATGCACTCCTGATAATATCAATTCCATTTCCATATTTTATGCAACTCTTGTTTTTATGAATATTTGATCTCAAGTGTGTGCTCCAGGAATTAGATTTGACATTTACTTCACAATCTTGGCAATATCGCATTGTAGGTCTTGAAAGTAGTTCATCAACTGAAACAATTATTATTTTTTAAGTCTTCTCTAAAACTTGATTAATTAATATTAAAAAGAAAAATTAAAAGGAAAATTCTAGCTATATATGTTACAAAAAAATACTTACGATTAATTATATAATCTTCCATGTTAAAGGTGTTTTGGTTATTGACAAAATTTTCTCGAAGGTGGCGTATAATATGTGATTTTCTTTTAAATTCTCTTAAGCAATGTGTGCAAAGGAGGATCATTTTAAAATGGAATCGGTTAGGGTTATGTCGCTTTTTAATAAACACAATTTGATCTATCAAGACCCAATGACATAGAATAATTAGCAATTTTTTCAACTCGCGCAATTTGGAAAATTTTTTTATTAACTTTTTAATTTGTTGAAAAGCATGGATTTAAAAAAAATATATTACCCAAATTTAAAAGAAGATTGCCTTTGTTTGAATGTAATTTTTTACATCTTTCAGAGTTGAATTGGAAAAATTATTGCAAATGCTATTCAAGTTGAAATAAGAGGACACCATTGATTTATACCTAGATGCTGCGCATCTTGTGTCACTCTTATTTAAACTCGGCTTAGATTTCATGCGAACAAATTTATCCAATTCACTCTTATTTGATAAATCGATCTTGGAGCTGTTGTGATTGTGGTGGGTAAAGAAAAATTTTGATGCTCCAAATTATCAGAACTAGTATTGTCACAATCCAATTTTGGCCTTTTAAAATTTGGCAAATCCATCAGTGTTTCCGAAGAGTGCTTTTTTGAGAAATTTTGTTCAAATAAATTAGTAGAATTTTGTTTTTGCACATTTAATTGATTTTGTTCCAATACCTTTTGTTCCTGATTTTGATTTGAGCATGAACATTGAGGTTGCTCATTCTCAAAACTTCCATGATATTTATATACTTCAATGTCCCTCACAATTTCACCGCAGATCAAATCCAAAACGTCTACAAAACTGCTGGTATAGCCAAATTTGGATGGTTGTTGATATACATTTTGTTCATCTTTTGGTGAAACCTGTATGACAGTTTTCGCACTGTCGATAGAATCATCAGATGAATCATATGATGATGAATTATATCGTCGATTTCGGGTATTGCCACTTTGTATCTGTTCCCACTGATCAGACGGGTTTTAATGGTCTTCAAAGACTGGAACAAAAGTATATCGCTCTCATCACTGGTGGTTATTTTATCGCTAAGAATGGGTAAGTGTATCCATCTAGCAATTTGATTGAAGTCTCCTGTGTCATTTGGAAAGCCTAACGTGTGTGACATGAGGGCTACTTCCCTTTCTATCTTGTTTTATTTTTTCAACATGTCTTTGCCGCCAAACTTGTTTATTGCCATTTCGACGGCATTATATTGAGATTTAATTTCCTTATTGCAGGGTAGGATAACGTCCCAATCTGAAGGAACATCCCAGATCTGCCCCTGTCGAACCGTGAGTTCCTCAAACACTCCACTCTCCCAGTCCTTATCGCTTATTGTTTGAAAGGTCTCGAAGGAGTCTTCTCTTTTTAGTTGACGTCTTCTTCTCAGCTGTTCCTGTAGCTTCTTACATCCAGGGCACTTGTCATTCATGTAAATGGAACTTTCCTTATCTTGATGTTCTGTGACTATTGGTTCTAGACCATTAATTCTTTCACGAAATTTGTCGTTTTCGTTACGTAGATCTTTCATTGCATCGTCTTTGGTGTTTATGATTGTGTTATCCAACCACCCTTTAAGTCCTTTCGAGTTAAGTTTTACAGCAAGCATTGATAGCTTGCTGCTTATTTTGGTAAACTCTTTCTTTGGCTTATACGATTCCCTCAACACTCTCTCAAATAACTCAGCTTGCCCAGATATCTGTTCAAGGATGAATCGGAGGGTTTATCCGTCATTTCCGAAATTAATAGGATCTTCATTGCAAATGCGATCGGTTCTTTTCCTTTTAGTCGACCTCCCTTCTTCACTGTTGGGCTCTTTGAGAGCTGACAAACTTTCGAAGTCTGGAAGGGAAAAAGCTCTGCCTCTCGGTGGGGTCCTTGTTAGGGAGTCTCTCCTTGCAAAAGGGTCCAATAAATCTGTCTCTTTGTTTTTGAAATCCAGACTGGTCTCTCGTATTTACTGTTATTTTTGTCTTCTGTTGTATTAAATAAATTATCCATTTATTTCCCACGAATAGGGACAAAATAGAAGTCGAGCGTGGCAGTGCGCCTATACCACGCCAAGGCTGATACTTTCGCTACAAGCAAGGGTCGCTTGGTACTTGCAGGGCACCTTTTGAGACTAACTATCGTATAGCCATTCACTTGTCAGCACGGTACGCTAAGAATCTAAAAATCTAAGAATCTAAGAATCCAAGAATCTAAGAATCTTTTTTTTTTCTGTAGGAGGGGAAAGGCTTTATGCCCACCAGCCGCGCAGTGCGGAGGGCTGATAGTGTGGGACTCCTCAGATGAGTATACGCACTAAAACCCCTCCTTGTTCTCCCTTCTGCCTCCGGAAACCGCTCTGGCATTACTTCAAAGGCAGAAGCCGTCTAATATTCACTCAAATAATGGCACCTTGTAGGGTTTTAGTTTGTTAACGTCACTCAGTTCTCATTTCATAAGGAAAGACTAGACGGACACGACTTAGTAAAAAACAGAACACATTCATTCATATTATAACAATACATCACAGTTCGCAGCATTATTACAGGTTGAAATATCACAATTCCTTTCTATACGAAGTTAAGTTAAGGGACATATCTGTTCAGTCTCTGTTCTTTCTCTTTGGTTTCGATGATGTATCTGATGGTACTATAAGCGTAGCTCCAGGTTTCTTCATTTCCCAACAGAGATTCCATCATGTTGAGGGGATTAAAGATTCTTCCTGTGCGACTATGGTAGTCCTCACGGCTTGCTTCCCATCTACAGCACTTGAAGAGTGTATGCTGAACATCGTCCTCCTCCTTGCAGTAATCACAGCTGCTTGTGATTGACCTTCTACGGTCGAACAGATACTTCCTAAAGCATCCGTGTCCTGATCGAGCCTGTGGTAATAAAGTAGTCTACCTCACCGTGTTTTCTACTTATCCATCTCTGGATGATAGGAATCAGGGAGTATGTCCACCGTCCCTTGGTAGAGTTGGTCCAGTGTTCTTGCCAACTATTCATCAGATTTTCCCACGCAGTATTTTTTTATCAATTCCTGTGTATTTCTCTCGTCTTTCAATAATCAGCAGGTTTATAGGAGGAATACCAGCTATGACTCCCACACCATCTAAGGATATGGTCCTATAAGAGCACGTTACTCTGATGGCGATATTTCTTTGTAAGCTGTTGAGTCTTGACATAAGAGTTTGATTTCGAGAAGCTTCATACCAGGCCGGTGCGTCATAAAGCATCTGAGAGTGGACGACGCTTGCGTATAAACGCCGCTTGGATGACCTAGGGCCTCCTATATTAGGCATTAGACCTGATAGTGCCGTTATGGTTTTATCGGCTTTCTGCCAGATTTTATTTATATCTTCGGCAAAATTTAGCTTGGTGTCAATCCAAACACCTAGGTATTTCACTGCTCTGCTGAGATTCACTCTAACTCTCTGTATACTAAACGTGATCGGATTTACTTTCCTTTTCTTGGTTAGTAGTACAGCTTCAGTTTTTTCCGGAGCTATTTGGAAATTTCTCTCTTCCATTCAGTTTAACACCCTTTGGAGACCTGAATCAGCATTGTTCATTAAAATGTCTTTGTTTCTTGCTGTCACCATCATTGCCACATCGTCCGCGAATCCAACCAGTTCAACCCCACTTGGCATTTCCATCTCGAGAAGGTCATCGTACAGAATATTCCACAAGGTTGGTCCCAGCACAGAACCTTGGGGGACACCACAAGATACATTTAACTCTCATTATCTGCTTCGAGTATTATCTTTCTATTGGAAAGGTACGAAGCCAAAATTCTGATCAGGGTCTCGTCAATTCTCCTGCTTCTAAAATTATCTAGGATCTGCTGCCAGGTTGCACTATTAAAAGCATTTTTCACGTCTATTGTGATCATGACGCATAACCTGCGATGTGCATGGCTGTATTCTTCCGCACTTTTGGCTATCGCTAGCACTCTATTTATGGCGTCAACCGTTTGTCTACCCTTTCTAAAGCCGTATTGTCTATCTGACAGACCACCGGTACGTAAAATTTCATTTTGCAGCCTACTGAGTATTAGGTGCTCGTACAGTTGGCCCTCTGCATCCAACAGGCATATTGGTCTGTATGAGGAGACTAGTTCCAATGGCTTATCTCCTTTCCTAATTAAGAGTAAATTAGCCTTTTTCCATTCTGCCGGGAATTCGGTTCTTCTTGCTAGTCCATTCATGAGTGATAGGACATAATTTGGTTTCCTCTCAGTCAGGATCTTTAGTATTATGGCAGGTATTTTACGAGGTCCCGGGGCCTTATTGATCTTAATTTTGCTTATTACCACCTGCAGCTCTTCCATGCCAAAAACAAGGGGCTCAGAGTCATTTCTGCAGACGAATGTCACAGGCTTATGAGTTGGAAAAAGTTGGTCTGCTATATTCTCCATTCTCTGGATGGTAAAGTTTGTCCTAGGAGGAAAACCAAGCAGGCCCTTCATGACAATCTTGTAGCCGTCGCCCCATATGTCATTATCTACCTCGTGGCATATTCTCCTCCAGTGTTCCTTTTTGGCCGTTTTAATTGCGTTTCTTAGCTTTTTTCTGCTGTTTTGGTAGGTGATCCACAGCTCATGACTGTTCTCTGCCAGCGCACTTTTGGCAGCTCTGGTATAATGTTTTCTTTTTTGTACACAGTCCTTTCGAAGTTCAGCAAGGTTGTTATTCCACCAATACACTGGTCGATGGTTCGCAAAAATGCTCTTTTTAGGCATACATTCGTTGCATAACTGGTTAAGCTGTCTTGAAAATTCTATAGAGGAAATGGCATCCACATCTTCCGGAAGTTGGTTTAAGGCTTCCTCAAGCTTTTGCATATTGAGTTTCTTTGCATTCCATCCATTTGCCTGGGGAGCATTCGTTCTGGTTGAGGGCTGTACTGGTTTACTTATATCAAATGCTATGTAGTTATGATCGCTTAAGGATTCATCATCTGTTACTTCCCAATGTGTGATGTTTGATCTAAGATTTGGTGTTGAAATTGTCAAGTCCAATATAGATCCATATCCTTCTCTTTGAAAGGTGGGCTTTTCTCCTTGGTGTATAATCGACAAGTCGTTGGAAGCAGTCCATTCTGTGACAATATGGCCCCTTCTGTCAGTAAATTTCATACCCCATTGTGGAGACTTAGCGTTAAAATCTCCTGCTATAATCGCTTTTCCCTTATTTAATCTAATACGGCTCCCTATTTCAGTCAACTATAATTCTAGCTCTATCAGGTCATCGTTCCCTGAGGAATAACAATTATACAGGGTAAAAAATTTAGTTTTTATGTTGTGTATCCATGGCCACATCCTTGTGTCTCAATTTCCAATCTAGGATCTATGATTTTGATTGCAGTGGATTGGTCTTCATCACATATCCAATCTTTCCTGCCTCTAATAGCATTTATGTTTGGTTCACTTATGATCAATATACCTGCTTTGATTCTTTGTGACGTCTCCAGTGCCATGTCGTGAACTGGACGGCTTCGGTTAATGTTTATTTGGAGAACTTTTATCTTGTCCATTCCGTTGGGGATTTCTATTGTTTAAGTAGTTCGGGCATTTGCGGGTATCCGATTGGTGCCCCTCTTGTTTGCAGAAGATACAAAATGGTTTATGCTTACATTGTGCTATTCTATGTCCAGTTGAGGTACACCTTAAACACATCTGCTCTCTGTTGGGTCCATTACACTGCGATTTGGCATGCCCGTACTCCCAGCATCTAAAACACCTCGTGTCCGGTCTTCTTTCCTGCACCCGGCAGTTTGTCCAGCCAATTTTAATTGCTTTTTTCTGTATAAGTACTGCTGCATCGGTTTCTCTTAGTTTCAAAGTGACGTTCTGGGTTCCACCATACGCAGGACGAAGAGCTCTGACCTCCAAAGTTTCTGGATTTGTCCCTATCAGTTTTGAAACTGTTTCTCTGATGTCGTTTTCTGTAGTAACTTCATCCATACCTTTTATGTGAAGTATCTTATTGCTCGTAAGGGCGGTTGCTTTGGCCTCAGGTAATCTTTGTGTGAGCTCGTTTTTTAGGACAAGCACCTTATTCGCTCCATTTTTTACGGTGAGTACGAGATCGTTCTTTTTTGTTTTTCTTAGACTTGCGATATCAACACCAATTTCACTGGGATTAAGAGAGGACTTAACAGTTTTTAGCATCTCAGAATAGCTCTTTTCTTTCATTCTTATAATTAATGCATCCTGCTTATTACTTTTAGAACCTTCGGGAGGGTCTGTAGCTTGCGTATTACGCGTACTCTGTATTCGCCCTCTACTATGTAGGTTTTTCCGGGATTTATTGGCATCATATTGGAATATCTCTAACCGAACTGGTGAGTCTAAAAATAAGAAGCGTAGCATGCGAATAATCATCAGCCCGATTATATCGTCGATTTCGGGTATTGCCACTTTGTATCTGTTCCCGCTGATCAGACGGGTTTTGATGATCTTCAAGGACTGGAAGAGAAGTCTATCACTCTCATCACTGGTTGTTATTTTGTCACCAAGAATGGGTAAATGTATCCATCTAGTAATTTGGTTAAATTCGCCCGTGTCATTTGGAAAGCTTAACGTGTGTGACATGAGGGCCACTTCCCCTTCCATCTTGTTTTGTTTTTTTCAGCATGTCTTTCCCGCAAAACTTATTTATTGCCATTTCGACGGCATTATATTGGGATTTAATTTCCATGTGGCAAGGCAGAATAACGTTCCAGTCTGAAGAAGCATCCCAAATCTGTCCCTGTCGAACCGTGGGTTCCTCAGACACTCGACACTCCCAGTCCTTATCGCTTATTGTTTGAAAGGTCTCGAAGGAGTCATTTATTTTTAGTTGACGTCTTCTTCTCAGCTGATCCTGTAGCTTCTTGCATTCACGGCACTTGTCATCCAAGTAAGTGAAACTTGCCTTGTCTTGATGTTCTATCACTATTGGTTCTAGAATATTAATTCTTCCGCGGATTTGTCGTTTTCCTTGCGTAGGTCTTTCATTGCATCGACGTTGGTGTTTATGATTGCGTTATCCAACCACCGTTTGAGTCCTTTCGAGTTAAGTTTTGCAGTAAGCATTGATAGTTTGCTGCTTATTTCGGTAAACTCTTTTTTTGGTTTATAAGATTCCCTCAGCACTCTCTCAAACAACTCAGCTTGCACAGAAAACTTCTCAAGGATGAATCGGAGTGCCTCCGTCATTTTCGAAATTACTAACATCTTCAGTGGGAATGCAATCGGTTCTTTTCCTTTTATTCGACCTCCCTTCTTCACTGTTGGGCTCTTTGAGAGCTGACAAACTTTCGAAGTCTGGAAGAGAAAAAGCTCTGCCTCTCGGTGGGGTCCTTGTTAGGGAGTCTCTCCTTGCAAAAGGATCCAATAGATCTGTCTCTTTATCTTTAGAATCCGATGAGAGACCAGCTCTGGTATTTACTGTTATTTTTGTCTTCCGAGTAAGGACGAAGTAGAAGTCGAACGTGACAGTGCGCCTATACCACGCCAAGGCTGATGCTTTCGCTACAACCAAGGGTCGCCTGGTACTTGCAGGGCATCGTTTGGGACTAATAATCGTATAGCCATTCACTCGTCAGCACGGTACGCTTTACACTTTGAGTTACGTAGATTGATTAGGAAAAAAGAAAAAAAGAATCTAAGAATCTTTTTTTTTTCTGTAGGAGGGGAAAGGCTTTATGTCTACCAGCCGCGCAGTGCGGAGGGCTGATAGTGTGCGACTCCTCAGATGAGTATACCCACTAAAACCATCCTTGTTCTCCTTTCTGCCTCCAGAAACCGCTCTCGCATTATTTCAAAGGTAGAAGCCGTCCTATATTCTCTTAAATAAAGGCACCATGTAGGGTTTTAGTTTATTGACGTCACTCAAGGGCAACCCCTTGTATGAATTTTGTGTATATCCTCTCTGTAGGCATTCTCATTTCATAAGGAAAGACTAGACGGATACGACTTAGTAAAAACAGAACACATACATTCATGTTATAATAATATATCGCAGTTGGCAGCATTATCACAGGTTGAAATATCACAATTCCCGTATATACGAAGTTAAGGCACATGTCTGTTCAGTCTCTGTTCTTTTTCTTTGGTTTTAATGATGTATCTGATGGTATTATAGGCGTAGCTCCAAGTTTCTTCGTTTTCCAACAGAGATTCCATCTTGTTGAGGGGACTAAAAATTCTTCCTGTGCAACTATGGTAGTCCTCACGGCTTGCTTCCCATCTACAGCACTTGAAGAGTATTATCTTTAGTAGTTGATATAGTTGCGCGGGAGGCCAGTGATCATTAGTGATCCCTAGAAAATTCCATCTCCCTTCTACAATCCTTTCCCCTTTCTCCCACCACTCTCCCCTCTCTTTCCCTCACCACTCTCTTTCTCTCTTTCCCCCCATCACTTCCACCTTCTCCCACCACTGTCCTCACCCTTTACCCCACCACTGTCCCTCTCTTCCTCTTACCTACTATTAAATATTATAAGAAACCATATTGAGTCAGTATGTGCTCTGCTTCACGACAACCAGTACTGGTGTAATAAGAAGTCGTTGTTTAGTGTGCATAATATTTCCAAGTAATTCCTATATCATACAGTATTGTGCATATTACAGTAATGTGAAGCTTCTATTAATCAAGAAAATATGTTTTCATGCGGGGATTGCAATAAAACATTTACTCAAAAAACAAATCTTTATAGACACAAAAGGGAATCATGTCCATATAGACCGTCTTGTTTAGGGGTAAAAAGAAAGTGTGAACCTCAGGATAAACCAGCAAAAAAACTTAAAACAGAAAAACCCAAAAAAGGTGACCAACCTAAAATTCCGAAACTTACATTATCACGCTGTAAAGATTGTAATACTTGGTATGTAAAAAATAAACCAAGTGCCCATTTACGCTCAAATCTACATAAACGTCTTGTAGTAAAAGAAAATGAAGGTAATGTAAAAATTTTAACATCAGCGTTTAAAAATAGGATTATATCTTATATGTTGCTACCATCCAAAAAGTATGTAGATATTGATGATTTCTTTGAAGAAGTTAAGCAAAAATTTATTAAATTAATTTCCGAACAAGTAACGAAATACAGGTCTGTTAAAATTAATGTAGAATTATTTGGACAATATCTCTTACAAACCAAGGAAACAATAGAAACGAAATCTTTAAATACCAAAAACAAAATTATTACATCAACAACAGACTTAAGTGATATTTATGATGACTTTTTGTCTGCAGTCAAGGAAAAAGCTTCTATATTCGCAGAAAACGGATCAGATCTTACATTTGGAAATCAACGTGAACAAATACAACCCATTTAGAGCCTCATCATATATTTCTTTACCGAAACAAATTGCAAATAAACAAGCAATAATTAATGTGCAAAATAATGATCAGTACTGTTTTGCGTGGAGTGTTATAAGTGCATTATTTCCCGCGAAAAGTCATATTTATAGAACAAGTTCATATCCAAATTTCCACGATATCCTTAATTTTAAAGGAATTGAGTTTCCAGTAAAATTAAAGAACATATCAAAGTTTGAAATGTTGAATCAAATATCCGTGAATGTTTATGGTTTGGAAAGTATCGTTGAAGACAATAAATTAAAATATGAAGTGGTAGGTCCACTTTATTATACCTCAAAAAAACTTCAAATATATGTGAACTTGTTATTAATTAGTGATGGTACTAATAATCATTATTGTTGGATTAAGGATATGTCTAGGTTAGTGTCTTCTCAAATTAATAATAAGCATTGTAAAAAATATTTTTGTGATGGATGCTTAATTTATTTCTATTCAAAAGAAAAGTTAGATGTTCACCAAAAAAATGACTGTAATTATTGCTTTACAAAAATTCCAACCAATGATATTAAAATTAACAAATATGGACAGAATATTCCAGAAAATATTCTTCAGTTCGAAAACTTCCAAAAACAGTTAAAGATTCCATTTGTAATATATGCAGATTTTGAATGTTTCTTAAAACTTTTACAATATACACAACCTGAAAATAATGAAAATTCCTATACTGTAAATACATTCAAACATGAACCATATGCCTTTGCTTATTTTATTAAATGCTCATATGATGATTCTTTATCATTACTAGATTATTATTTTGGTTTGGATGCTGCTGAGGAATTTTGTAAACGAATCGAAGATCATGTACACAAAATCTATAATCATTTAAAACATATAGTACCAATGCAACCTTTAACAGATTGGGAGAAATCTGATTTTGAAAATAGTATTAAATGTAGTATATGTGATGAAGAATTTAAACCTGGAGATGAGAAACTTAAAGATCACGATCATTTAACGGGTAAATTTCGAGGTGTAGCACACAGTGTATGTAATTTAAATTTTAAAATTTCATATTTTATTCCTATTTTCTTTCATAATTTAAGCGGATACGATAGCTACTTATTTATTAAACAGCTTTGTTGCGAAGGGGATAAAATAGATGTTATTGCTAAAACTAAAGAAAAATACGTTGCATTTTCAAAATCTATATTAGTTGACAAATATAAAGATAAAGATAATAAGGAAAAGAATATATTTATTAAATTAAGATTTTTAGACTCCTTTCGTTTTGTTGATAGCTCATTAGAAAAACTCGTAGAGAGTTTAGAAACAAATCAGTGTGTGGAAATACAAAAATTTTTTCAAGATTCAGATCAATTTAATGAAATTAGAAAAAAGGGGTTTATCCATATTCTTATGTCGACTCTATGAATAAATTATACGAAAATGATCTACCTAGTATTCAACATTTTTATGACAAACTTAAAGGTGAATATATAAGTCAATCTGACTATGATAGAGCTGTTAATATATGGAAACTGTTTAATTGTCAAAATTTAATGGATTACACAAAAATTTATTTACTTTCTAATATTCATATCTTAACAGATTTCTTTGAAGCATTTCGAAATGTGTCTCTAAAGATATATAAATTGGATCCAGCACATTATTTCACAACTCCAGGTTTAAGTTGGGAAGCAATGTTACGCTTTACTAAAGTTAAATTAGAATTGTTAACTGATATTGACATGTTACATTTTTTTAAAAACAATATAAGAGGTGGAATATGTCACTGTAGAGTTCGAAAAGCTAAGGCCAACAATCCCCATTTCCAAAATTATGAACCTTCTAAGCCTACCTCATTTATAATGTATTTAGATGCAACTAACTTATATGGATATAGCATGAGTCAATATCTTCCTATTGGTGATTTTTCTTGGATGAGTAGAGAAGAAATAGATGCTCTTGATATTTTATCCATAGACGATGATGCTGATTATGGTTATGTTTTTGAAGTCGATATCAAATATCCTTTAAATTTACATGAAAAACACAACGAATTACCTTTTTTGGCTGAAAATATTTGTACACCTGAATCTAAAGAAAAGAAATTGATATGTAATTTAAATAACAAGGAAAAATATATTATTCATTATCGGAATCTGAAAGAGGCTCTCAAAATGGTTTACAATTAATTCAGATTCATAGAGCTATTTAATTCAAACAAGAAGCTTTCTTGAAACCCTATATTGATTTACATACGGAAATGAGGAATCAATCTAAAAATAAATTGGAAAAAGATTGCTATAAATTATTTAATAACGCAATTTATGGCAAATCACTGGAAAATTTTGACAAACGGGTTGATATAAGATTAATAGCTAAACCTAATTTCAAAAATCGATTGGTTTTTAATGAAAATTTAGTTGCGATTCAAATGGAAAAAGTAAAAGTAACGTAAAATAAACCAGTGTATGTTGGATTTTCAGTTTTAGAACTATCAATGTTATATATGATTTTTACTACGATTATATTAGCAAAAGTATGGTGATAATGCAATCTTATTATATACTGATACAGATAGTTTGATTCTACATGTCAAAGCCGATAACTTTTATAAAGATATTCAGGAAAATATAAACAAATTTGATACTTGAAATTACAGCGACAACAATGTTTACAATATAACCAAAAACAAATCTATATTAGGACGTATGAAAGATGAGTTTGCTGGATAACCAATTCTAAGTTTTTAGGGAACGGGTGCAAAAGCTTATTGCGTTAATTTAGAGAATAAAACTGAAAAAAGGCTGAACGTGTCAAAAAACATGTTATTAATAATTTAATTACTCAGCAAGATTACAAAGAAGTCGTTGAAAATTCGGAAATTAAATTTAGGAAAATGAATGTATTCCAATCAATTTTACATGATATGTATACGCAGTTAAAGAATAAGGTTGCTCTATCTCCTAAGGATGATAAAAGACATATAATTACAGGATTTTTTAGAACTCTAGCTTGGGGGCATAAGCATATCAATATTTTGGAAGATAAATATGATGGTGGGGATGAGGAAGTTGGAGATACAAATTCTTCAAAGTTTAGTTCGCGAACAATATAAAATATAGAAACGATTTTAAAGCCACTTATTTGTACGATGACAATGCTACCTGCAGGAATATTGTTTCTTTTTTGCTTTTTTTAACAACACTTTATTCATACAATTTGATCACAATGTTCAAGATGTGTTTATTTGTATATCAGTTAATAATAAGTATAATGAAACTTGGCCTTCAGCTTGGAAGAAAATGAATTTCGACAATGTTTTGCATATAGATAATGGATTATATACCTATAAATTTAATGCAAATATTATAAATACCTCTTATATTGTACAGTATAAGTTAAGATTGTATTATTTTAATAGAACATATGCAATAACAGAGAAATGGAATGAATTGTATAGAGAACCCCTAAATCAAGATTGTAATTCAACTATCTGTATAATATTATTTACTATATTTTTAATATTGTTTTTATGTATGTCAGGTTATATAGGGTATATTAATAGAAATTTGTAATATGAAAAAGGTGACATTTAATGAGAAAGAAAATGTTCATAAAATGTTTGTATGGAGCTAAAAAGTTCTGACCCGATCTTTGTCATGGTTCGTATTTGATTGCTTTAAAATTTTACTTTTACATTAATTATAAATCCACCTACCCCTTTGTGTAGATCCCCCTACTATTTTCCTTAAATCGCTATTTAAACTGACATGAAAAGTTTATTTTACATTCAGTTGACAAACTCTGTTCAGACAGAACCTAAAAATGTCCCCATCAGCTAACTACTACAAACCACAAGATCTAAACAATGATCAACTTCCAAAAATTTATTACCAACAACCAAAAACAAATTAAGAATTTAGTAAAAAGCGAGCTGGTGCTCTCATCAATGAAACAATGTTTTACATCAATAAATCAACATCTAAGTGGGTTAATGTTGGTTTTTCATTAGGGAGGAAATATATTGCTGTTATAAAACTGGAGGGATACAAAAATAACCAAGATGTTATTTTCAGTGAAGATCAGTGGATTTCGTTTTTAAATAATCAAGGAATTATGTTAAGCTTTATTTATTCCAACAGTTATGGATGGCAACCAATGCATGGAAAGGGATATTAAATTTATTTTGTGTTCATTGGTGAATCCAGAATAATCAAGATTACTCAAGATGGTGGTCATGAAATATTTCTGGCTGGTGATACAATAAACGAACTTGTTAATTTGACAAATTTAGTGACATATCGTTTTGATATGCTAAAGAGTCAGGAATTTTCCAAATATTATAATATTGTTATTAGTGGAGATACTTCTAGAAATGGTGATTTAATTAATAATATATATGATATTATTTCACCGGCTAGCAATATAAATAGTTCAAATGTGTGTTCTGTATTAGAGTTATTAAGTTTTTATTCTGATTGTATTATAGAAGATGTAGAAACGTTTGCTTGTAATGAATTTGTAAAGAGTTGTATTGATAAATAAATATTTAAAAATATATGCATTGTTTATTCCTCCCACCCTAACACTCTTACTACTACTTAACAATTTAACTAGTTAAAACTGAGCATTCTTATACCAGACATCATGTAGTTAGCTTATAAAACTGAAATAATAGCATATAAGTTAACAAGAGCCGTAGAGATTTTATCATCACATTTTGAAAATTATTAGATGCAGAACATGAAGCCGAATATGGTTTCGAAATATTTTATACATATGAAGAATGTCTAGAAATTGCAAGAAAATATGCAAAAGCTATTGAAGCTTGCAATATATATTTACAAACATTCGATATAAAAAGTTTTCTACAAACAATGAAAGAAATTAAATTTCAAGGATTTTTGGATGAAGTTAAAACGTTTGTACCACATACTATCTTTCAAGAAGTATTCCAAGAAACCTAAATTGTATTATTGTTTAAAATAAAAACTCTTTTAGTTAATTATGTGTTTTTATTCAATCATTAAAAAATTATTATATAAATAATATACATTGCTAAGTGCACAAATACATAAAGATTTTGAATGGTATAAGCAGTTAGGTTCTTGTTTTTCCAACGCTGGATTTTCATTAAGTTCGATTACTGGTTTCAAAGAATATGATTTTATATATTCTGTTTTTTCTCTGCCTTTCACGTAAACATGATCTACCTCTTCGGTTAGGTTCTTTATTATGTCATAAATTTTATGAATCGGTATATAACCTAGATACCATGGAATACAGTGATGTAAATCTGAGGTTAGATGTCCTACATCAAAAGGGGGCTTAAAAATATAATGACATATTTTCTTTCCGTCATAAGCTGCCAACTCCTTAGGAATAAACTTATTATTTTCCATTTTGAGTCCTTGTACGTCAATTACTAATAACCTCATATTTTCATTAATGAAAACTTTTTGAAAATGTACTTTTTTCTAGAATACTCCCTTATTTGTTTTTTTAATTTATTTATTTCCTCTAAACAACGAGATAAACGCACTTCCAGCTCTTCAACCATAGTGATTAATATTAAAAGCATGCATTCGTTTTTATAAAATTAGTAATAAGCAAAGTTTCTTGTCTTAGCTATACTAGGAAAAAGAAATAAATATCGAAATAAAATTTATTTATTATATTACAACACATCTTTTTTTAGAATCCACGAATTGTGTGATTTATTCATTCCCAATCATTTAACATAGACTTTGTCACCTTTTTTTCTTAAAATTCTTTCCACTAGATAGACATTAGGATGTTTAACCTTCTGTAGTTCTTCTTTGTAGAAACCACCTAAAATATCTTCGTTTTTGTAATCTTTTAATAAATAGGTGGTTGGATTGGTTAATTTTATTTCTTTGATCTGAAAAATTTCATTCGACCAGTTAGGAGTATAACCTTTAGAAAAAGCCTCCCTTTGTTTGCTTATACGCACATAATCACCAATTTTAAGCTTCTAAATTTTAGGGTCAACTATTTTTATATTTGTAAAAGATGCTTTTAAAATTTCTTTTTCATTGTGTTTATTAACTTCGACAGGTTTGTATCCGGTAGTTCTATGAACAGTGTTTTTGTATTTTTGAACAATTTCATCCAAAATATCAATCCACTGATAATTCCCATGCAAGCTAAATTTTTTCCACATTAAGTTTTTTAAAGTTCTATTAATTCTTTCTACCACACTTGCTTTTTAATTAGTGTAAGTATTATAATGGTTAATCTTGTAAGAATTCATAAGAACTTTAAAGTCTTTTTTGAAAAATTCTTTTCCCAAATCTGTTTGTAAGTTTTTGGGTTTAATTGTTGTTTCTAAAATTCTTTTCATTGCTATCGATACATCTTTTCCTTTTTTACTTTTAAGTGGTTCAGCCCAAACATACTTTGAAAATGTGTTTATTACAACCAAAATATATCTATAACCTTTATTAAATTTAGAATAAGGTTGCGTCTCTACCAAATCAGCCTGCCATAAGTCATTTAGACTTTTAATAATAGTTCGTCTTCTTCTGTATCTCCTTTTTGCTGGTTTATGTAATTCATTTACCACTGTTTCTTTTATATTCCCACTCATAGTACTGAAAAAAGAATTAGTAATATCTTTTTTAAATAACTTGTTTTATTGGTTTGCTGTCTTTCTTCAATAAATCTTCAATTTTAGTTTCCAAACATTTAATTGATATATTATAATCATTTTTAATTTGCCTTATTTCATCTTCAAGGTTACCTATTCTAACATTAATTTTAGTTTCAAAAAGTACCTTTGATTTTGTAGTTTCTTTTATCATATTTCCTGCTGTTGTATTTAATTCTTCTCTGGCTGATTTTATTTCCTTGCTTAATCGTCATCTAAATTTTTAGTAGTGTAAAACCTGACTTCTAGAACGCTCGCAGGCGATATATTAGATAATATCATTCGTAATGCAAATAATGTTACTTATTATTCACCCTGTATATCGAATTAGCGTGTTAATTGCCCGTTTGATTTATTTCGGCACTCTAAGTGTATGTTAGGCGTGTAATAAGTAGTTGTTATACAGGGTGATACAAAAAAGTAAGTACATAAAATTAATTACAGGTTAGGAACTCCGCGTCTGGGGTGGCAGCTGGGGCGGGCGGTCTGGTGTCGAGTGCAGGGTTTTTTGTATATTGTTGGTACTGTGTTGTGTATATTTTTGTATTTGTTTGTATTTTGATATTTATTTCTTTGTGTATGCAATGACCCCGGACTA
This sequence comes from Diaprepes abbreviatus, assembly GCA_034092305.1. Lineage (NCBI taxonomy): Eukaryota > Metazoa > Arthropoda > Insecta > Coleoptera > Curculionidae > Diaprepes > Diaprepes abbreviatus. Next base: position 15,114,864 of record JASJET010000031.1, on the reverse strand, counting down.
TATAGAAATGCCCACGGACTATTGCAGAATTACGTGTGAGGTTGGTATTCCGCTCGAAGTCATTTATGCGAGTATGTAAATAATTTACATAATGTGATCTGGTTGGTTTATAATTTATGGCAAGATTATCTGGTTTAGCGAAGAAATAACTATAAAAATGTAAATGTTGATGGGTTTGTAGTAAGAATAGGTAATTGATATCTATAATGTGTAAAGCAATTCTAGAGGATGTTATAGAAAATACGGGTGTGTTCGTTCGGTTTGGGTCTGTTTTTGGTAAATAGTAAAAATAATTATTTTATATATTGACGATTATTTATTTAAATAACTATATACATGTACGAGGTATATTTAAAAATTATTCATTTTCAAAAATATTTTGTCTTCGTTCGATATATGGTTTGATTTCAGTCAGAAATTCTGGAGTTACTCTTTGAAATTTGGTTATATATTCCCAGGTAACTTGTAGTTTGTGCCTTCTAATAGATTCTTCAGATAAGTTCTGATATGTAGAAATATAGTCCCAATTCACCAATGTTTGAAATTCAGTAATAAATTTTTCACTTAATACTTGCTACTGAGATATGTAGTCCCAGCTAACTTTTGTAAGGTATGTACGAATAAAATCTTCACTTAGTTTTTGTTTTTTTGATAGTATATTCCAGTTCAATTTATCTTGAAAAAAGATAATGAAATTATTTTGGAGGCCTGGAAATGTTGAAATATCATCCCATATTTTAGAACAATCCATTATGGTTATAATGTGCACACAACGCTGGTAATATTAATAATAAGTAATTTATAGAATTATCAGCCTTTTAAGAATGATAAATAATTGTATAAATAATAAACATTATTTAGTGCACAGATGCATTTTTGATTTAAATGGTAAAAACATAGAGGTTCAGATTGTTTTAAACATGGCTGTTCTGGAAGTTCTGTAACAGGTTTAGAAGAATATTTTCGAATGTAGTTTGCTTTTTCTTTTCCTTTGACAAATAAGTGATTCGCTTTGGCTGTTAATTCTCTAATAATATTCGGAAGCTGGTGCAATGGAGTAAATCCTTCCAACCAATCGATATAATGATGATTTTTCATTGACCATAGAGCTTGTCGGTGTAGTTCATTTGTTAATAATTGAATGTGAAATGGTTTTTTAAAGACACAATGATATACTTGTGATCCATCATAGGCGGCCAGTTCCTTTAGTACAAATTGGTTATTTTTAGTTTTGAACCTCTGAACGTCTATTCCTAAATTCATGTTATTTTTGTACTGAGGGGTCTACGTGATTTGAAGTAACTTGAATAGCTTTTTATGGGCATGCTTATCAGACTAATTCACTTTTGTTAATCCACCAATTATGTCTATTATCAAATCGTAACCATTTTACATAAACTTTATCACCCTTTCTTTTTAAGATGCGTTCAACAAGATACATTTCAGTATATTTCACTTTTTGAAGTTCACGGGTATAGAACGTGCCTTGAATCTCATCGCCATTGTTATCCGTCAGAAGATAAACCCGAGGATTAGTTTCACGTATCTTGCTAATTTTGAAAATTTCATTTGACCAATTGGGTGTATATTCTTTTTCAAATACTTGGCGATATTTCCTTATTCTTACAAAGTCCCCTACTTTAAATTTAGTAGGCTTCGAGTCAATCATTTTTATAGGGCTATATGTTCTTGATAAAATTTCTTTTTAATTTTTTTTTGTCACATCCCTCGGTTTAAGTCCGATAACAGAGTGTTTTGTATTATTGTAATCAAATACAATTTTTTCTAAATTATTTAACTATTGATAGTTTCCTTGTAAACTAAACTGCTTCCATAATTTGGTTTTCAAAGTTCGAATTACCCTTTCGACTATACTAGCTTTAAGGTTAGAAAATGTGCTATAATAGTTTATATTATATTCATCCATTCATTTTTTAAAATGTGGATATTAGAATTCTCCACCCCTAAAATAATTATATTAGTAGAGAGAGAAACGGCATTTTTCATTTTAAGTATTTTTTGCATGGCATTTGTGACAGTTTTACCTGTTTTATCTTTAATTGGTTCAACCCAAACATATTTTGAGAATGCATCAATGGCTACCAAAACGTATTTGAAACTTCGATTAAATTTGGCATAAGGGATAAGTGAAATTAAATCTATTTGAAGAAGATCTTTAAGCCCCTTAATAATTGTCTTTCTTCGAGCATAATTTTTACGAGCGGGTTTATGCAATTCATTTACAATTATTTGTTTGATATTAGTTGTACTCATCGTTGGAAACAGCCACCTTTATGACTAACTCTATTATTCCGTCCCCTGTTTTTGGGGAATCCAAAGATCGTGTTATCAAAATCTTATCTCCTTCCGATAAAATTTCCCCTTCAAGGGTGTCAATAAGTTTGTGGTTTAATATAAATTTAATTTCTCGGTGAAATTTTCAATGGTTCCAGAAGGTAAAGGATAAACCCAATTATAGCTTTTTTTTTATTAATATTATAGGAAAAGACAGTAGTTGATTCCTAACGTGAATTTGTTTTCTCACTAACTAGTAATGGAATAAAACATTGATAATACACATTTTTATTAAAATTTTTGCTGGAAATGTGACTTCCGAATTTGTCAATTGACATGATTAAACTGTTCTAAATTGTTTGAAACGTTTACTTTTATTGAATATTTAGCCTCTCTTAATTCTTCGGTTATAGAAATGATTTCGTTTGTATGGGAGGTGTGCCCTGCAGCTGAAGAAGACATCAATAATCGAAGTCTATCCACTAATTCATTCGGATTATCCCAATACACATAATCAAGATTTTGTTTGTTGGTTTTTAATGTTATTCCCTTCCCTAATTTGCCGGTTTTTGGTCGCATAGTTCTGGTAGGTGGAGGAGGTTTGACAAATTGTGATGACACAGATATATCACGAGCAATGTCACTTAAGATTTTCGATCCCTTTTTTGTTAATCCTTTTTTATGCAAATAAGGTAAAATAATTCTCCCAAATTTTGCATATCGATTTGAACTTGTAATTATATTTCCTGTTCCATCTTTATATGCATTTGTTCGTTCTAATATTGTAGTTATCTAAATCTTTTAATGTATACAATTTATGTTCCTTTTTAAATAAAAGTTCGTATAATCCAACGGTGCCCGGGTACTTGATTATTTTAACCTTTATATCTTTTCCAATAAAGTCTATAGGTGTTTAGGTTAAACCTAAGATAAATTTATTTTCTTGAAAATCGTGAATAATTCCAAATTTATGGTCAAACTCGTTTTCTGTGTCACGTATATTTGCATCAGTGTATGATCTAGGTAATTCATCAAAATAGTCTAGATACTCCTCATAACCAGGTTGACCTACATACTGTTGTATGCTTTGTCTAGTTTGATTAATTATATCCTCTAGAGTTGCTGTGGGTTATGTCTTGTATTTCCTGCTCTGCGTCATTGGTTGTTGCAATTACACTAGTTTGTTGAAATGGTACTTCACGAGCAGTTTTATTTAACAAATTATCATATCTATTTTCATTTTCAAACGATGGCATCTCTATAGGAACTTGCGGGGATTTAGACATTTTCAATTTGGTTTTTTTGGGTGTAGAAACATATAGAAAAACATAACGATCATAATCTTCTTCTTTAATTTCTTGTTTTGGTACAATTGATTCTGTGTGATCGACTTTTGTTATGAATTGTTTTAGAGGTTGAATTATTGGCTTATAAAATTTTTCTAATTTAAATTCTGTCGCTGCCGTGTCAGATTTTAGTTTTTGATACTTTTCTTTAACGGCTTTTCACGTTTTAACAAGTTGTTGGGATGTGTGTTTATACATGTTAATTTTTTAGCGACTGATGGCATTTTAAATAATTACTTTTAATTTATAGTGAAATAAATCTATCAAAACCCTTACGATACCTTCCTTTCGTCGTTTCGCAATCTTTATCAACAACTATAAACCCATATTTATCTTTTCAACAATTTTGGCATAATTCTTTGAACTGGTGATATGACATGTCAATACTAACATGATCGTCGAAAACGTGTTTTAAATTTGTATTGTCTTGTCTAAACATTATTATTAAGTTCGCATTATCACGAATCAGTTGTTTAGGTTTTACGTTTGACATAAATAAAAACAATCTACATCTTTGTGACGTCCAAAAGAAAAGTAGTCTCTAATTATATCTTGATTACAAGAAGCAATGTCGTCAAATATTATCGAATTTGGACTAACTTCGGCTGGTGGTATAATGTCACCATCCTCTTCATATTCATTATAACCTATTTCTTTTATTGGTTTTATAAGCTGTCCTAGATACTCATATTTAAGTTGATGAAGAGATTTCGAGAAAAGATATATATTTTCAAATCTTAAACCGTTTGGGTGTTCAATTAAGGATATCATAACATTAGTTTTTCCTGATCCCGTGGCACCAACTAATAAACATCTTTTTGATTGCCCTCCAAATAAACCACCATATTTTTGATATTTTTTTATTTCAGTTTTTCCATCAATGTTAGAAATGTTATTCTAAAAACTAACTTGTAAATATTTTAAAAGCATATTTATAGGTTAGTAATAATGGAAATTGGCTTAGTAGTTTTTAAGAGGTGCTATAAAATGATAGTTCATCAAGATCCTACTTTTATTCACAGCCGAGGTCGTGTGAAGAAAAGATCGGGTTTATTTGATAAAATTATCAGAAATCTACCTTTTGAAGCGCATATTCCAGGATATAGGTGAGTATGCATAAAAAATAGCACCGTTTATTTAAGTTATGTTAAGAAAGTGTTTTTAATTTGCAGATTTTGTGGTCCTGGAACCAAACTAGACAAGCGAATTAATCAAAAAGGAATACATCCATTAGAAAGTGCTTGTAAGGAGCACGATATTGCTTACTCACAGTCTAAGGATTTAGAAGCCAAACATAAAGCTGATAAACTTTTGGCGGTAAAATCATGGGAGCGTGTTATTGCCAAAGACTCTTCTATACCAGAACGTTTATCAGCTTTAGGTGTTACAGGTGCAATGCGAATTAAACGAAAGCTAGGAATGGGTTTGAAAAAAAATAAACAGGCTTCAAGAATAGTGAACAAAAAGAGTGTTAAACGTGGGAAGGGATTGAAGGGTAGACCTAAGAGGAAACGAATAATTAAAACCCTAAAAAAGATAGGTGGTATTTTACCATTACTCTTTTCACTTTTGGGTGTGTTGGGGGCATTAGGAGGAGGTGCAGCAACAATAGCAAAAGCTGTCAATGATTCTAAGGCTGCAAAAAAAACAACTTGAAGAGTCCCAAAGACACAATAAAGCAATGAAAACACTAGCAAAAGGCAAGGGATTAAAAATTAAATCGAGTAAGAAAGGACGAGGAATTTTTTTGGCACCTTATAAAAAAAACTTCCAATAAGTCTTCCTCGGCATGCGTTATCTAATATCGATTTGAATAAAATTATTAAGACATTAGAAATACCTCATTTTAGAGGTGTCTTTATGAAAAATAATTTGCCTAGGAAGATTAGAAATTTTGAATGTGGTATCGTTAATCTAGACGACAAAGATGGCGAGGGATCTCACTGGACTGCTTATATTAAGAAACAAAAAGAAATTATTTATTTTGATCCTTTTGGAAACCTAAGGCCGCCCCTTGAACTAATTTATTATTTTAATAGTTCAGGGTATAATAGAATAAAATATAATTATGATAGTTTACAAACTTCTTCTTCTAAATGCGGACAACACTATTATGTTTTTATATAATAATTGCAAATAACAAAATTTTAACATTTAAATATAACCCGTTCGAGAGACAAAATGTCCACTACTTTTACAATTTCCGGAAATGAATCGGTTTTGAGTGCAAATTTTAATCCACCAATATATTTAGAAGATGACAAAGATTACTTTATTGGCCTGGCAGATTTTGAAACATTTTTCACAATACCAAATATAGAAAGGGGTTCTAATAAATTCTATGTGGGTACTAAACTTATAACAATTCCAGAAGGTTTTTATGAAATTAACGATTTAGAAAGAACTATTAAAAGGGAAATGTACGAGAAATTTCCTATGGAAAAATTCGATTTAAATATCAGGGGTAATACGAACACTCTGAAGACGATAATCAAGTGTTCTCATCCGAATTGACTTTACTCACGAAGATTCCATTGGAAAATTGCTTGGTTTTGAAAAAAGGATTATTCCTGGTAAAAGGAGAATGTAATCCGATAATGTTATAGCAGTTCTAACAGTAAATGCCATTTGCATTGATTGTAATATAGTGACAGGTTCTTTCCACAATGGCAATCTTGTTCACATAATTCATCAATTTTTTCCATCTGTGCCCCCTGGTCATAAGATAGTTGAATCCCCACTACCCATTTTGTATTTTCCTGTTAGTGTTAAAACAATTAACAATATAACTATAAAAGTGGTTGATCAAGATTATAATTTAATTAATTTTAGAGATGAAACTATTACTGTAAGACTCCATCTAACGAGAACAATAAAGAACAATGGTTATTAGATATAATAATAAATTGAAAGAAGTAAAACTTACAAAGCCTGAAACTGTTAATAAAAAAAACAACTCAAAAAAACATTGTTAGTTCGAAATCAAACCTGAAACGATTGTCAATTTTTACGTACCGTAGGATTTAAAGTGTTTCCAAAATAATAATGGACCTTTTAAACATTACCAAAAAGCTTCTTGTCGACAATTCTATTTTAAGCTCGGAATTACACAGTATTAACCCTTTCTTACATCAAAATTTGAGTATAACGATGAAATTAGGATTCCTGTTCAAGAACTTGATACTTACACATTACCTTGTGAGAATCTTTTGTATATTGAAGGAAAATTAACCAAGGGTGATGGGACTAGGGCTACCAAAATTAAGTTTATTAATAACGGGGTGAGTTTTCTATTTAGAGAAATTCATTATGAATTAAACGGTGTAACGATTGACTCTATTCGAAATGTTGGTTTAACATCTACATCGACCTAACCTGACCCCGTTTTTTCCCTTAAAACAATGGGTTAAAGGGTTATTTCTATTGTTTTAATTAATTTACCTAATTGATTACTCTATATTAATTAAATAATCATAAAAAATCCTATTAAAAAATAAGGATCTCCGTCTGGGTGGAACTGGGGTGGATCTTTTGGGTGACGTCATACAAGATATCGATCGCCAGGTGCATCACCACCTGCCGTCCTTTACTGAGGCGAAGGGTTCTATTGTATTTTCGGACCTTATTGTACCTGCTTTTGACCGCCCGACAGATGCCTACCTTTTGAATTAGGTTAAAAGCATTGTTAGAATTTTAAAAGAGATAAAGTATTTGTAATGACTTTGGGTTCTATATGTTCCTTTATTGAATTCTTTTTGTTCTGATTTAATTTTATCTTATTTAATGTATTATTTCGAATATTGTGGATATTAAGTTTAGAATTTAACAACTACACATAATGTTAAAATTGCTTTATTGATATTAGCCATACCTTGCATTTAAAATAGTCTTTTGTATTAGAATTTCCGGATGAACCAAGACTTGTCCTCTGCTGTATGCGACCGTCGTTCGGTGAGTTTTTAGAAATTTAAAAGGGATAAAGCGTACCTCTTATGGCCGCTTTTTTTTATATTTGGGTTCTATTGTCGTTTTAAGTGATAATGAACGTTTTAACCAAAATATGTCTTACGGAGTTTTTAATAGAGTTTCGCAATAAATAAATATATATATATATATATATATATATATATATATATATATATATATATATATATATATATATATATACATATTATTTTACATCCGTTTTAAATGATCGTTTGAAATCATTTCTACGAAATCAGAATCCCGGATGTATCTTTACCTGTACTCGACCGTGCCTGTATATTATCGCTCCTCGTTAGGTAACAATGCGGTGTTAGAATTTGAAAAGAGGTAAAGTATGTGAATAGGATTAATGGCTTACATTAATAGGATTAATGATACATTTTTGCTGTATCAATTTTTTTATCTGATTTCAAGTAATATTTCGAGTATTGTGGATTCAAAGAAATTAAGTTTAGAGTTTAACAACTACACTTAATGTTAAAATAGCTTTACTCACATAACTTAAACCTTACATTTATTTGATCTGTATTGGTTAAGTAATCATAAGAAAGGAAGAAAACGAGGATCTGACAACATGGTTTTTGGGTGGCCTTTTTAGACCACGGCATACATATCTGCTATCGATCACCAGAGATACGTTTTTTATCAGGTGTAAAGAATGGCTAGAATTTTAATAGACATAAAGCACTAATGGGATGTGGTTACATTATCAGAAATAATAGGTGAACGCATATAAATTATATCATTGATATCTAAATCACTACTTTTGTCGAGATTTCAGCTCTAGGTGTTGATATCACCGATCTATATACCCTCTCTAATGACGTCTTTTCGTTGTTTCTATTTCTTCTAATTTAAATTAATATTTCAAGTATTGAGGGAAGAGTGAACAAAACAGATTAAGTTTACAGTTTAATGAATTTTATAAAATCTTTGTATCTATACATCTATTTGAATGGTATTATTGTTGGGTGTTTTCCAATGCTTTGTATCTCATTTTATGTGACTTTTCGAACAATACGGGTTTTGTAAGTCCAAATAGAGTAATTTTTAGAACCATTTCGAATGATCTTTTGTAATCATCTCTACCAAATCGGGTTCTTGGATGTATCTTTTTCTAGAAACACATCAATTATTTCTAAAGGGGCGAGGCTTCGCGCATAAATACGAAAAAAAATTGGGTTAAGCCTCATCACTTTTACCCACTCGCTTTCTTAGATATTAGCAGAAAAAAAATCGTTTCTATTTTTGTACAGTGTAGAGGGATATACTTAAAATATGAGTATACTTTTATCTAAATATTTTAACTTATAAAAAACCTCTGTATTGGGAATATGTATGCCTATATGTATGTATGTATTCATATCAATATATGTGTACGTTTGTATGAATGCAAGTATGCAGATGGATATGTATATGTATGAATATATGTGTAGACATGCATGTATACTTATGTATGTGTATGTATGTGTGAGTATATGGGTGTATACATGCGAACGTATATACATGGATGTGAGTATATTATATCCATTTATGTTTATTAATAGATATTACTGTTCACTGAATGTTTTTTTAATACCATTCCTCTTTTTTAATGCATAAAACCAAGTTGAACATGTTTACAGTGTATCTGATTCTAGTTATAAACTCAACTCAGATCGAGTATTCTACCTGATTTTCAATTATAACAGTTCCAACTACGATTCTGGGGAGGATGATACATCCTTCAAAGCCGAGGTCAAAGTCATAAATATAGTGGCAAAATATCGCAACTGGAGTGCTAATTAAACCATTGAGACCTACTTATAATGGAAGATGACAATGTTATCCTTATGAACGATTTCAATGCCAGTAACATTTACTGATTGTGATCCGATGACTCGATATTTTTAAGGAATGCGAGGTTCTATTAGAATTTTTTAAATAAATTCATTTCGGTGGAAATAAGCTTTGAGATAATATCGGTATATATTTTTGGTCGAATTAGTCCTTTCATTTCGGTTAAAGTCTCTTCTATGTGCATTAGTAAGTACTAAAATATCCTTATAGTTTTCTAAATAACTGCCGAAATAATGATCAAAACATGCCTTTGTTAGCAGATCCAATAAACCATCAGTTTAAGTACAACACACATTTCCAACCAAACCACTATTGCTAGGTTTAATTTGTTATTGCTAAAATATTTGATAGAAATAGGTATTTACACGAGTTCATATAGGAAAAGAAGATAGTTTAGTTCGAGTTGGTTTAGTTTATGTTCGTATAAATATGTAAGACCACTAATAACATGCGGTTAGTAATTCACATTTTTAAAAGTAGGTCATCAAACTTGTATAAGTTTTCGCATGCCTCATTATTGAAATTTTAAGTTTGAACATGTAAGACGAGATTGTATGGTTGTTATATTAGACTTAATATATGCATTCAGAAAGTCACACATATCAGCCTTATATATTCAGCATTGAAAACTTGTCTAGATAGCCTTATTATATTACACTTTTATTGTTTTTGCATCTAAATAGCTTTTAAATGTTTATTCTAGTACTGCAAATTGTAGTAATACAGTTCTTCACCCCCGTGCAAAAAAGACATTGAGTTTGGGTTGTACAGAAGTATTCATGATTAAAAATTAATCTGTTTAAAAATATGCCTAATTTTAGAATATGTGTACCCAGGTGAGTATGGTGAGTTTATCTCTAAAGAACTAGTAATTTTTGATGTATGTATGAAGTTAACCATTACTTAAAAACTTACAGGCAAGTTGAGTGATTGATTAAATTTTGTTACTGCATCCATCGCATTATAGGACACCTAACTTTTTGTCATAATCTTTCCTTCGGTAGCCAAAACCAAACGAAGAAAAGCCAATTAGTTTATGTGGGGGTGATGAGAATAGTTATACTGTACCAAGCTTGTAAGTGAATCTAAAAGTACCCAGTTTTAGTTAAACGACTCCTAAATCTTTTTTTTTTTTTATCATTTCAAATCTATATGTGTACAGTAAAATCTCGGGTAGGATTGATTCTTGTGGGTAATTTAATTAGTATATCTTCCACGGTGAGTGGGACTTCATTAATTTAGTATTTTTTTCTAGTCATTGCTTGTTCATAACTCGAATGTACATTATCCATATAACCTGAGAATCCCCATTTTGTTGGAAATGGTTCAGAGTTTGATGTTGAAACTTCATTTTCAACAGTAATTTTTATACAAGTTGCATATTTTATATAATTAAACAAGGAACTTTCAGCACTCGAACTACTTGGATATTGGGATATGGGGTTCACTCAACTGCTTTGATATATCAGACATCTTTGAATAGCTACATGTTTGTTATCGCAGACTAGTTACAGAATTATAGTGTAATAGCAAAGATCTCTTCTTCAAAAATATAAAGATTACAATAGGGGTTAAATATATCATGAGTTAAGTAATCTTCATAACATTCAAACTATATATGGATACTATCACTAATTAAACATTTTAGGCCAAGTTTCATTTTGTTTGTTTAAATGTCCTGAAGATCTAGGCATTTACCAATTTCAAATGCAACCGTAGATATTAGATTTGTACTGTGAGAACGCTTAGAGTACACTTATAATATAAAAAATGTCTTCAGTATCCTCGATTGATAAGTGTCTTCCGTCTTTTGAATGGGTATGAATTATGGTGTTGATATTAAAAACATTATTATAATATTATATAAAAGCTTTACAATAGCTATATCTTACAAATTTTACATAATATAAGTTACATCACTATATTTCTATGAATATATAAGCTCACTAATAGCATGTGGTTAGTGGATTAAATACGTATGTATAATGATAATAGTTCTGGTAATAAAGCTCAAACTTAATAGCCAGCACAATGGATATGTTTTATGGCTTTTAAAATTCTAACAACGTATTGTTACCTGTAGGGCGATAATATATGATGAGTGACGAGTCTAGACAAAGATGCGATCGGAAATAACTTTTTTACAGACATTTATGAACTTAAGGATTACGAAAGACTATTTTAAAATGTTATATGTAACCATAGGTGTGGATCTATGCTGTTATAAGACTCGGAGTTTTCTTCAGGTAGAGAATTACTACCACCAAAAGAAGCGAGATTTATAGCATCAAAAATTCATATATACATTTTATGTAACTTCAAAGTCTGTTAAGCGTTCTAATATATAGATATATATATTCATTCCTATCCTCTTCCGATAAAAAAAACATGAGTTTTTCAAACTTACAGAGATGTGTCTGCTATGTATTCGCACACAATGAGGGATAGGTAGTTTCATTTGCAATAAAAGACTAATGATATTTCTTGTAAAGAAAAATCTAAAGGTCTACGATATTTGAATAAATATAATTTATAATCCTATGAAGCAAAGAGAAATAGGACTCAACTTATTACAGCAATTCTTTTACAAGACTAAACATTCAATTTTTTAGTCTACGCATTATGGAAAAATCATATATATAATGCAAAAATCTTAGGTAGTTCATTGTTAGTTTTTTTGATGTTTATGAAGATACTTAAATTTTGTATAACTGTAGCTCTTGTTAGATCCTCAAATTTATAGATATACCCATTCAAATCTTCTTTCAAAAATAATGCAAAAAGACATATGTTTTCCAATTTCACAGAGATGTGTCTACTACGTAGTCGCCCACAATTAGGGGTGATTTGCTTCATTTGTATTAAAAAAACCAATGATATTTCTTGTAGGAAAAAACCTAACAGTCTAGGATATGTGAAAGAATACGAGATATAAACCTCGAAAGTAAAAAGAAATAGGGTCCAGCTTGTTACAGCAAGTCTTTTACAAGGCTAGGCATTTAAATTTTTAGTTTACGCATGACGAAAAATCAAGTATAAAGTCAAGATTTTAGGTCGTTCATTGTTAGTTTTTTTCTTCTGAAATTTATGAAGACTTGTAAAATTTGGAAATCTTTAAAAAAAAATAATAGAAATTTAATTTAATGGTTTGCGGTTGTATATATCTAAAATTTGAAAGTGAAAAAATGGTACTTATATATGCTGAAAATATGGGGAGGGGGGGATTTTAAGTTCAGTGAAAGCCTTTGCTTTGAAAAAATGTTTAAAAGATATGACTAGAGAAGAACTTGTTGGATTATCTAAAGAAATAATTGTCGCCTGTAGTGATGAAATAGTTTTGATTTATCATAAACTCCCAAAAGCACTACAACAAGACTCTGAAATAAAAAATATTTGTTCTGTACTGAGCATTACAATAATCAAGAAGGCGATGTTATAAATGGTCCTACACCTAGAAAAAATTTCTTGTTACTACTGTAATAATAACGAAGTAGCTATGTGGTTCAGCGATGCATATAAATAAGACTAATATAATAAAATAATAGATATAAAGTGTAAAAGTATGTAAATATATGTAAGTTTATATATAAGACACCAAGGTACATTAAGTATGTAAAAGATCGTAAAATCATTAGAATAAATTAAAATGTAACTTAGGTTAATGCTGCAACCCTATGAATAAATAAAACATATTTTATAAGGAGAGTCTTTAACTGATTGAATGAGTTATATAGCCCATTGGGTTAGGGAAGTTCTTGTACTGAAACTTGAAGGTTGTATTGTTTGTTTTATGCGAACAGTTTAGTTACCTGTTTTAATTGTCATAAAATCCTTCTAACAAAGTCAAATTATGGTACCTTCAGGTGTATGTTCGATTATAGGTATACACTAGGGTTTATCTCCCGCGTGTGATAAAGCTACCTTATTTTTTTAACTTCGATATGTATATCGTATAAGTGTAACTGAAAAGCTGACATCTGAGGATAAATTTTCGCTAGATTTGTTTACAAGTATACCGTGATGGTTGTTCTTAGAGTAATTAAAAGTATAGAATTTATGTAAATTCTCACACATATCCTTCTAGAAATTTCTAGTTTGAGTATGTGAAATTAATATGTCTGATAGATGTTACGAATATTAAGCAACAGAATGCACAGCGCGGAGATTGATTGACATATGTAGACTTGATATATGTGTATACCAGTTATTCGTAATAGTCTTGAGTATACTTAGAATTGGGAAACCTATTTAGATAAGTTTGCTGTATATATTAAATTTTTGTGGTGTATTTTTATCTCTTCCAGCAGAATATGATTCATTGGAATCATATTTTCATTTAAATGTCTTTATGTAAATTCATAGTAGGAATATAACATTCATACAATTGAAATCGTATAACAAATTTAATTAAAATATACATAATTTCCCTCTATTAAACCATAGGCTTCAATGTTCTCGTTTTCGTCACCACCTCTCCAATCCTTGTCTTTCTAAAATTCATTGCAATAATTTTTATCTTATTTTTATTCTAGCCATATTAAGATATTTATTAGTATTAGAACCTCATTTGTCGAAATTTTAAAAACTTTTGTTAGTGATTCTTGTTAAATGCACACATCAAAATATGTTTTTCAACTTTATTTCATTTAATACAGGAAAAACCTTATTGACCTATACCAACAGGTGTAGTACTAGAACAAAATTAGTCTTTTTTAGCTACACTCAAGAGACAAATATACTCACATAACATAAAAATCCCTTCACTACTCTCGATTGATAAATATCTCCCAATTATTTGAGTGAGTGGGGGTTATGGTATTAATATTCATTGTAATATCGTATAAAGCCTATGTAATAGTTAAATCTTACAAATTGTAGTTAATATATAAGTTACGTTACTATCATGTTTCTATGAATATATAGGACCACAAATAATATGTGATCAGTAAAACAGACTTGTAAAGTGTTAAGATAGTTAGCTGTAAAATCAAATTGTAGCTTTTGGATCAATCAAAAAAAATATTATCGGACTTAGAAACTATAATTCTAGGTGATATGTCAAATTAAATTGAAGGATACCATTCTTGGAGTTGGAAATGTGTGTTGTACTTAAACTGATGGTTTATTGGATCTGCTAACAAAGGCATGTTGTGATCATTATTTCGGCAGTTATTTAGAAAACTATAAGGATATTTTAGTACTTACTAATGCGCATAGAAGAGACTTTAACCGAAATGAAAGGACTAATTCGACCAAAAATTTATACCGATATTATCTCAAAGCTTATTTCCACCGAAATGAATTTATTTAAAAAATTCTAATAGAACCTCGCATTCCTTAAAAATATCGAGTCATCGGATCACAATCAGTAAATGTTACTGGCATTGAAATCGTTCATAAGGATAACATTGTCATCTTCCATTATAAGTAGGTCTCAATGGTTTAATTAGCACTCCAGTTGCGATATTTTGCCACTATATTTATGACTTTGACCTCGGCTTTGAAGGATGTATCATTCTCCCCAGAATCGTAGTTGGAACTGTTATAATTGAAAATCAGGTAGAATACTCGATCTGAGTTGAGTTTATAACTAGAATCAGATACACTGTAAACATGTTCAACTTGGTTTTATGCATTAAAAAAGAGGAATGGTATTAAAAAAACATTCAGTGAACAGTAATATCTATTAATAAACATAAATGGATATAATAATAAACAAGATGTAGTTTTATTTGCATACATACTTCATTATGGATGAGAAGATTTGGTTCATCTTCCATCACACCCTAATTATGAAAGTATATACAATTCAATATAAAATTAAATAGTGCTGTGGTACACAAGAAGTATTCTAAGAATGGTTCTCTGAAACGAAATGCAAAAAATCATAACAGAAATGAGCTATAACAATTAAAACATTGAAGTTCGTTAACACACATGCACCCATATACTCACATCCATGTATATACGTTCATATGCCCACTCATATACATATATACATACACATATATCCATACATTTACGCTCATATGCCCATTCATATACATATATACATACACATGTATACACCCATATACCCACACATGTATACATGTATATACGTTAACATATCCACTCATATACATATATACATACACATATATCCATACATATACGTTCATATGTCTATTCATATACATATCTACATAAACGCATGTATACACCCATATACTCACACATATATACACTTACATAAGTATACATGCATGTCTACACATATATTCATACATATACATATCCATCTGCATACTTGCATTCATACAAACGTACACATATATTGATATGAATACATACATACATGTAGGCATACATATTCCCAATACAGAGGTTTTTTATAAGTTAAAATATTTGGATAAAAGTATACTCATATTTTAAGTATATCCCTCTACACTGTACAAAAATAGAAACGATTTTTTTTCTACTAATATCTAAGAAAGCGAGTGGGTAAAAGTGATGAGGCTTAACCCAATTTTTTTTCGTATTTATGCGCGAAGCCTCGCCCCTTTAGAAATAATTGATGTGTTTCTAGAAAAAGATACATCCAAGAACCCGATTTGGTAGAGATGATTACAAAAGATCATTCGAAATGGTTCTAAAAATTACTCTATTTGGACTTACAAAACCCGTATTGTTCGAAAAGTCACATAAAATGAGATACAAAGCATTGGAAAACACCCAACATTAATACCATTCAAATAGATGTATAGATACAAAGATTTTATAAAATCTATTAAACTGTAAACTTAATCTGTTTTGTTCACTCTTCCCTCAATACTTGAAATATTAATTTAAATTAGAAGAAATAGAAACAACGAAAAGACGTCATTAGAGAGGGTATATAGATCGGTGATATCAACACCTAGAGCTGAAATCTCGACAAAAGTAGTAATTTAGATATCAATGATATAATTTATATGCGTTCACCTATTATTTCTGATAATGTAACCACATCCCATTAGTGCTTTATGTCTATTAAAATTCTAGCCATTCTTTACACCTGATAAAAAACGTATCTCTGGTGATCGATAGCAGATATGTATGACGTGGTCTAAAAAGGCCACCCAAAAACCATGTTGTCAGATCCTCGTTTTCTTCCTTTCTTATGATTACTTAACCAATACAGATCAAATAAATGTAAGGTTTAAGTTATGTGAGTAAAGCTATTTTAACATTAAGTGTAGTTGTTAAACTCTAAACTTAATTTCTTTGAATCCACAATACTCGAAATATTACTTGAAATCAGATAAAAAAATTGATACAGCAAAAATGTATCATTAATCCTATTAATGTAAGCCATTAATCCTATTCACATACTTTACCTCTTTTCAAATTCTAACACCGCATTGTTACCTAACGAGGAGCGATAATATACAGGCACGGTCGAGTACAGGTAAAGATACATCCGGGATTCTGATTTCGTAGAAATGATTTCAAACGATCATTTAAAACGGATGTAAAATAATATGTATATATATATATATATATATATATATATATATATATATATATATATATATATATATATATATATATATTTATTTATTTATTTATTGCGAAACTCTATTAAAAAGTCCGTAAGACATATTTTGGTTAAAACGTTCATTATCACTTAAAACGACAATAGAACCCAAATATAAAAAAAAGCGGCCATAAGAGGTACGCTTTATCCCTTTTAAACTTCTAAATACTCACCGAGCGACAGTCGCATACAGCAGAGGACAAGTCTTGGTTCATCCGGAAATTCTAATACAAAAGACTATTTTAAATGCAAGGTATGGCTAATATCAATAAAGCAATTTTAACATTATGTGTAGTTGTTAAATTCTAAACTTAATATCCACAATATTCGAAATAATACATTAAATAAGATAAAATTAAATCAGAACAAAAAGAATTCAATAAAGGAACATATAGAACCCAAAGTCATTACAAATACTTTATCTCTTTTAAAATTCTAACAATACTTTTAACCTAATTCAAAAGGTAGGCATCTGTCGGGCGGTCAAAAGCAGGTACAATAAGGTCCGAAAATACAATAGAACCCTTTCTCCTCAGTAAAGGACGGCAGGTGGTGATGCACCTGGCGATCGATAGCTTGTATGACGTCACCCAAAAGATCCACCCCAGTTCCACCCAGACGGAGATCCTTATTTTTTAATAGGATTTTTTATGATTATTTAATTAATATAGAGTAATCAATTAGGTAAATTAATTAAAACAATAGAAATAACCCTTTAACCCATTGTTTTAAGGGAAAAAACGGGGTCAGGTTAGGTCGATTTTCGTTAATTAATTAAAAAAAATAGCATAGGCCACGTATGCGGCCACCCTAGAGATACCTCTGGGGCGGTCCCTGAACTCTCACAAAACCCCTACTAGTGCCACATATTACAGTTGATATACCACAACAGTTAGCTCTTACTAAAATATTAGAGAAAAATATCGAAATTGTTATGGGTTTTAGAAGTTGGGAGCTAGTGGAGTATTCAGCGTTACCTTCAACTACACGACATACTTGGCCAGTTAAGACCGCCAACACTCTTGAAAGCCCTGCCCATTGTATATTATCGTTATCGAATGATAAAAGGGGTAAAATAAAGGAGGATATGAGCAAATTTGATCAGCTAATCTTCGGATCTTTTTAAATTCTGAAAGATATCCGTACCACGACTTGTATCTAAACTTTGAAGAAAATAAATTTGCAACTCTTTATGAAATGTTTGTAAATTTCAGAACATCGTATTACGAAAAAACAACAGAATCAATTTTTACCTCTGAAGAATTTAAAAGCATATGCCCAATTGCATATATAGATTGTTCGCACCAAAAGATAAATATGCAAAGTGGTTCTGTTGTAATGCGTATTGAATTTGAAACTAGTAAAGAAACAGAAAACGATACTTCAGCCTATTGTCTTATTCTTCATGATAAAGTATTTAGCTACACTCCTCTTACAAAAATGGTTCGACAAGTTTAATTATATTGTTAAATATATTATTTTTTAAAATGTATAAAATAAAACTAAAATAATTGAACCAAAATATTTGTTTTATTAAACCTTTGATTATAGATAAATAATCTATAATTTACATTTAATATACTATCTAAAATAGATTCGAGATTTTTTATTCTTCTTTGAAAATGGATCCTATTTGAGAAGGCTTCAAAGTCCCATTCTCTGGCCTTTCTGTACGCAAAGTTCCACACTATCATAAAGTGCACTTGATTTTTCGATTCGTTAAATGTTTACTGATTTCTTCATGATAGTAGCTGGGCTTCTTTATTTGATATTTCAACTTATACTCGAGTAAATCAGGGTGTTTTGTAAGTAATTCCAACATAGTGCTAATATTTTCATTGTTGGGGTTTTGTTTCGGCGACAGAATATTATAAACATTTGTGAGTAAATCACCTTGTTGCCTGTTTGCATCGTTTTTCACCGTATTAAAGTATTTTTCGAATTATTGATTTTTTTATCATGTTTAGTCGATATTCAATTACAGGTATTAAATCCCATAATTTGTTCATGCTTTCAAAACCAAAATAAATATAACGTTGATTGTCGTGTTTTATCTTCACCACATTATAATCATCAATTTGGTCAAAATAAATGGTAAAGTTGTTAAATCTAATAGGTACATCAAAATAACCAGTAGAATAGAAATAACTTGTAATCGTCCCCTGATGTTGTAGTATACACTTCCAATCGTCCTCGTTCAGTAATACGGACATATCAAATGCTTTACTGGCAGCAAGTTCTATGCATGGTAAAAATTCATCTCGAAGGTTCAATCCTATATTCACATATTTCGTATTCGAATTGTTTAAATAATAAAGTTTGCCATTTAAAAGGCTACAACTTTCATACTGCACTATATAATTTGGTATCGATCCTGTATTAGTACTGCTCGAAGCAAACGTATTCATCATTTTCTATTTGACGTATATACGCGCACACACTAGATTTTCACACTGCGGTTATCTTTTATATGCCAGTTGTCGACGAGTTGAAAAATTAAAAAAGTGGGGACTCTATCTTAACTTTTTATAAAATATAAAAATTACACTGCTCGAGGCTATCAATATTGCACAACACAAACCATAGCATAGAAAGTAATTAGAGGAGATGTCGTAGCAAGAATTCTGATTGAAAGGTACCCACTCCGAATTAAATTTACTCCTGTTTGAATATGAGTAAATTATTTTGAAATACCTGAAATCACTTTTTTCCAACTCGAAGCTATTCATAGTATACGAAAAAACTGGCAAATCTTCATTAATTCTGGTTATCTTCATTGCTTTACAAGAACAACAGTCTATTTCGGTATTGTTATTTTTACTAAAACATATTTGAGACTCGGCAACTTTCAGTTGATAGTGAATATATAATATATTACTAGCTGTCAACCAACAGAGTAAAAAAAAATTTATTTTGTTTGGTTTTAACTTTTTTCACAAAATACTGTTGGATCCACTAATAGCAGTCGTAATATAAGTATAAAGAAAACAACTGTCCAATAATTCTTTTTCGATGTTAATGTTTCCCTTTGATTATTATTAAACGTTTTACCCAACCATAAGATGTGTGCAAGACTACAATGTGATGCAATCTTATAGTGTTCCTCTATCGGGCAATCTTCCTTTTTCCACTTAAAAATTTCAACTGAACAATAAGCACACTGGCAAATATTTAGGTATTGGATTGACGGCACCCCTCCAATTTTTAAATGTCAAGAGTCTTTCTTCAAAACTCTTCCTAACTTTATCGGAATCTAAACTTTCCAAGCACATTCGGATATAACAACTAATAATTATCCTTTGTTCGCTACTTTAAATATACGTTTTTGTTAAAACTAACCTACCACACCCACTAGCCGTAGAAAAAATGCTTTAAACTTGTCGAGACTCATTTTTTACTAATATTTTCATTTCCTTTAACCTTGTACAAATGAATGTCTACTTATTTATTTTTTCGAGATTTTAATTTAATATATAGAGAAAAATAGTGGTGATGGTGGTGTTTAACAGATGTCTGGACCAAAATATGTAGCGCCTGCTCCCGCCCCCGCACCAACGCCGATACAGGGTTTGAGATTCATATAACATTTCAAAGAATTTACGTATCTATAAGGGAAGACGCCTTTCTTAAACAAAAGTCTAATATGTTCTATAGGCCAATTATGGAGCATATATTTACTAATTTAGTAGCTCGTTAAAAATGAGGAAAGGCGTTCCAAACTATATATATAATAAAAATATAAATTTGTGCAATCTATAAACTTTAAGTGTATAATTTTATAGTATTCACGGTTATCTTTTGAGATTTTCCATTTAAGTTTCTTTGTAAAACATTTATATTTTTCCTTATTATAAGGTAACACTGTACTAAGACCCTCCAAATCAGAACAAAGCTTTTGAATAAAAAATTTACTGTCAAAATTAGATAGATTGTGGGATACCACTGGAATGAAATTTGGAAGCTTATAATTCCAATTACAAGTATAATGCGCCGCACCTCTGAATTTCCCAGTTAGGTGACAATGATCTTTAACCTTAAAATCAGATTCAGTGAAAGCTTGCTCACAAATGCGACATACAGAGGATTCTTCAAAATTAACTAATTCCTGAGGATTTAGTTTTCTCATGGGGATAATATTATCAAATGTTTTACAAACAAATTCAGCGACTTTATACAATTCACTTATAAACCAATCAATACAGTCTCGACCCGAATAAGATTCAAATTTCCATAGTGATTTGTCATAAGAACAGTGCAAAAAGTAACCTATATTATACGCAATATGTTTTTCTGTAGCTGTTATATAAGAAGATTCAGGTGAAGGCATAGAATTTGCAATTGAAATTGGTAAAGTTTCTAAATCACAATACAGTGCAAAGGGGACCCTTTCCTTATGAGAAAAATTTTTAAAATATACAAACTTATTTTTTTCGTTGGGCATTACGCTTTTTATACTTTTAAATTCTGAACAGTAAGTACTGTGGCTGTTTAACTTTTGTTCAGTTGAGAAAATTGATAGGCATATGGAACAAATAAATTTTTTTGTTCCGCGTGTTTTGTATTGATTTCCGAGTAGTCTACTAAAATGTTCCATCCAACAAAAATGATAACGCGTTTCATTCTCATTTATCCTATCATTTCCCTCCTTAGTTTGTATTAATAACAAATTAATATGCTTTGGTTTAATAACATCTGAAACAATTATAGGTACTATTTCATATTTATCTTTTTGTGTTTGGGGTGTAACTTCATCATCGCTCTAATTTTTGCTCTCACTTTCACTAATCAACGTAATTGTTTTTCCAACATAAAATTTATTTGACTTATTTTTTTCTTTAATAGTATATATATTTACAGTTAAGTTATTTTGTTTTTCAAATTTTGATAACTGATTAAGGGTAAATGGCTGAGTTATTCCTTCTAGACTTAAAACTTCAGAATAATGTCTATATGAATTAACTCTATGAACATTATTTTTAGCCGGCTCCAATGCTGAAGTTACAGCCCAAGCAAAACATGCACCATCATTTGTTTGAATATTTACACAGCATTTTTTACGTTTAATTTCATCAGGTAAATCTCTATAACAAGCCCCGACGGAAAAAATTGTGCATCTATTAATTTTGATATCTAATTTAATTATTTCTTTAAGAGTATATTCCGATCCCTGATCACTAAATTCAGATAATTTTTTTTAAATTAACATCAAAAATATTCTCTTTACAAAATTTTTTGCTAAATTAATATTATATAAAATTTCGTTTTTAGTACTTATAAATATATCTCTTTGATTTATATCTTCACCCGCATCTGAATCATTTTCACCCCCTTTAGGAATAATAAATTTTCTCATCATAGATACATTAATTTTACACGGAAAATGATGGACTCTTTTAACCAAGTCGGGGAATATTATTTCGATTTCCTGTAAAAATTTGATAGGATCTAAAAAACCTAAAGTATTTCTAATTTCTATAGTAAGTAATCTACATTTAAAAGCTGACTCCACGATTACTGGTTCTAGCTTTGTAACCACCGATATTGTCACTCACTCAAAAATTCGAACTCAATGTCATTAATTTTACGACCTGTTGATATCTTCCTTTTTCCCCTATAAATAAATATGACTTTTTTACCCTTATTTATCGATTCTAGGTATTCATCTGACAAATCCTTAAAGCGTTCGGGTAACCATAGAGCCTTCCCCTCTTCGAAAACTATCATAATTCTTCTGTCGTATACCGTATCGACCGCTCTGAATTGTAAAATATTTTTTTTTTACATTTATAGGCACATCCGTAAATTTAATTACTTCATAGTCTAACTTTCCTAGAAAATTAAGAGTTTCAAGTGTATTCATGTTCTGCAAATAAAAATGAAGGGTGAGTTGTGTTTGAAGATTAATTTCTTACTTTTTGAGTGTGAAAATAAAATAAGCGAGGAAAATAGATTCATCTTATAAAGTGTTAGTGAATACCCCAAATGTTTCGTTTATATTTTCTTTAGAAAAACCTATAATATTTTGAGCTGAAATTGAAATTAATTTAAAACATAATACCGAACAACAAATTTGACACCAGCTCTTATTACTCCCAATTTCTTGTAAAAGAGATTCTCTAAAAATATCTTCTTTAAGTTTTATATTTTATAAATTTTGCATAATTTAAATTACATCTGGACCAAATAGACCAATAAATCCTCTTAAAATATTCGGGGCAACATATTATAATACACCCATACCAGCATATACTATAGCACCCCCAAATTATTTCATGTTTTATATTATCATCAATAAAATCCAAAAAACTAACTGATCTAATTTCTCCATTGTGAAAACCACCCCATTTTTTATATAACCTTAAATAATATTCTGAAACACCCTCTTCAAACTGACTTATAGAATTAATTAAAAAATTATTATTTTTTTCCTGTTCTAAATACACATTTGTAAATTGATTTAAAAGCTGGCTTTTTAATTGTGATGGTGTAGGTAATGTTATAATACCTAATCCACTTGTTAATTTTCTCAAAATAGCTTTTGATGCAAATGATTTTAGACAAGGTACTTTTTTATTTTTTATTATATTTTCACACTCACTAAAATCAAAATCTTCAACGTCATTAAAATCGGACATTATAAAAAATAAAATGGAAAATCTACTTACGTTTCTTTTCTTTCTTTCTGACGATGGACACTACTTGATTATTATAATAATTTTCCGTTTAAATTATTCTATTTATATACGCTGCACATTCACCTTATTCGCCTTGATGGAAATAAAAAATCATAAACTAGGCGCGCAATTGCATATAAATACTGCATTTATTACTTAATATTTGCAAACTGAAATCATTTACATTAGATACAAGACAAAGTAAAAGTGTAAGTAAAATGTTTTCGTCATATAAAAATAGTTTTGTTCAAAATTATAATGAAAAGGAAAAGAAATATAATCCTAAAAGTTTATTTATTATTTCTTTAGGAAATTGTTCCAAACCAGTATTTAATATTCCTAATGGTTTTCTATAATTATTAACAGGCAATCTCCAATTACCTTTTTCAGTTTAAAAACAACTTTTCAAAAATCGGCATAGTCTTTGGAAAATCTATTTTGAAACTTTTAAATGTGATATATTTGACTGTATTTACCGCATTTATTTAAATAATGGATTAATTGAGCCATGCTGCCAAATATTTTTAAACAACATAGACAATTCTAGTTTAGGTAATTTTTCCATCAAAAAATATCAGTATATAATTAGTGTAAATAATAAAGTATATGAAATTTGTAAAAGTTGCTATAGTTATTTAAAAAAAACAACCAAAAATTTGTTGTATATAAATACATTCATTACTTTAAAAAATACCATAAATGTACATTAATAATTAATAACTTTAAAGGTAATTTTTGCCAAATTTGTAAAACCGGTTCATTTTTTTTTCAAATTTAACATTTTTTCCTTTGTCGTGTATATCTTTTGAAAATAACTCGCTAGAAATTGATAGCCCCAATTCTGATTATCTCGATATAGAAAGCTCCGATGATGATTTATAAAAGTAAGAATATAATTTTAACTTTTTATTATTTTTAATACATATGTCTTCAATAAAATATATTAAGTTCTTTCAAATAATAATAATATTGTGAAGGTGTTATCCTTATTTAAAATTAAACATTTTTCCAGTTGAAGATTCGTTAGCTCACTAGTTGCAATTTTTAAACTAAATGACTGAGAAAATAAAAATGCGAGTAAATAAAAATTTTTAAAATTAATATTTTTAAATTTTGGTTTTAAAACAATTTTTTATTGTGATGACTAATTTTAATTAATTTTTTTAGAATAATAGAATAAAGCAAGTGAATCATTTTAATCCACCAAGTTTGGAATTTCTTGCTATTCAAATAATTTAAATCCAAGATATAACAAATTTACCTCCCTCTTTTTTTATGAAATTAAATCATATTGATGTTTTGAACCTTAACAGGATCATCACTAAAAACGGTGTATGAAAAATGTAAGCGTTTCATAAAGTACCAATAGCTTTAATTTTTTCTAAATTATCCTTAAACTTTTTGCACAAAAATGTATTTAACAAAAAAAAAACATTTTTCTAAAATTTTACAGATGACTACCCATAAATTTTGGAAAGAAACACCTGCTAACTAGGAGCAACCTCATATAGTGCAGAGCTCGACCTATATGACTTCGAAAATTGTTCCACCCCCCAATGGAAAAAGCACTCTTTTCGACACTGAGCCGCTCGCTCGAGATTTACATCTTTTTATTTGTAACATAAAAACCTTAGGGTAAATAATTAGATATAAAAAGAGGTAAATAAGTTTACTATATTAATAAATTTCAATTAATTTTTGTTTAGTTTTTTTTTTATTTAAAAATATATCTAATCCTTAAAATTATAAACCAACCAGATTAGAATTGCTTTCCTCATTCTAGGTATCAATTACCTACTATTAACGCAAACCCAATAACATTTACATTTTTATAGTTATTTCTTCGCTAACCAGATAATCTCGCCATAAATTATAATACATACTCGCATAAATGCCTTCGAGCGGAATACCAACCGCACACGTAATTCTGCAATAGTCCGTGGGCATTTCTATATAGTCCGGGGTCTTTTCATACACAAAGAAATAAATATCAAAATACAAACAAATACACAATTATTTCACTCTCTTTCTACAAATATACACAACACAGTACCAACAACATATAAAAAACCCTGTACTCAACACCGGACCGCCCGCCCCAGTTGCCACCCCAGACGCGGAGGTCCTAACCTGTAATTAATTTTATGTACTTACTTTTTTGTATCACCCTGTATAACAACTACTTATTACACGCCTAACACACAATTAGAGTGCCGAAATAAATCAAACGGGCAATTAACACGCTAATTCGATATACAGGGTGAATAATAAGTAACATTATTTGCATTACGAATGATATTATCTAATATATCGCCTGCGGACGTTCTAGAAGTCAGGTTTTATACTACTATTTTTTACATATGACATGGTTTCAACTTTGTTTCCTACATCGTTCGAAGATTTTTCGAAGTATTTATTTAATTATGATGAGATTTCCTTAATTTTTGAAATATTTTTTTTTTATTTCAATTGATAATTCTGTTTTAGCAGCTGCAATCATACCTTGAACTACTTCTACTATAGATTCTAATTCTTGTTCTAATTTTTCTTTCATTTTCTTTTTAAAATCCACTTCCTCATCAGTAGTTTTAGATTCTGTTTCTAGATTGTTTAATTGCGTTATTATATCTTTGATTTTTTTTTATCAATTTTCAGAACTCTATCTTCAAATTTACTGTCTAATTTTGTCTCAATTTCCTTAATTTCATTATTATATTTTGCAATTTGTTCTTGAAATTTATTTCCATTAATATTTCGTAAATCTGTTTGTAATTTCTCTTGTAAATTTTGTGTATTCAGTTTAGTTTCATTGAAATAATTTTCAATTACTTTAATTTTCGCTTTCAATTCATTAACATTATCACTATCTTTTTTATGAATTAGGAGATGTGTGTTCATAGATTTCTCAATTTCTTGTGTATTTTTATTCATATTATTATGAATCTTTTGAAAATTTACCACTTCTTCCGAAACCCAACTATTAAGTTTGTTTGTAAATTCTTGAAATTTTAAAGCCATATCTTTTACAATAGTTTTTTTACATTATCTATTACTGAAGTATCGTTTATTTTTGATTTAACCAATGTTATTTCATTATTAATGTTGTTTTCAAAATTTTTTACTTCATCATAATTCTGTTTTATTATTTTAAAGTCATCTTCACATTTCAATGTTTTTAGCGTAAAATATCTTACTAGTTCATCATTGTCTTGAGCAATATTTTTTAAATTTAATATTTTACTGTCATATTCCGATACAACATTTTCTTCCAATAACTTAAGCTTTTTTGAAATAGTTTGGACACCTTTATCACTTTCATAAACCCTTTTTTCCAAAATTACTTTATCATTTTTTAACTCAGGTTCAAAACTTTTAACTATTTTGTTTTCGATATATTTATCATCCTTTTTAAAATTTTTTAATATCTCATTCTCAACGTTTGCTAATATCTTATTTTCTAATGAGGATATCTTAACAGTGTTCCTTTTTGAAATATGAAGTCCAAATTTATCTATGGTAACTTTAGAAATGGAATGAAACATTCACATCATTCTTTTATATGTATTGGCTTCTTTCAATTGTTCTATAACAGAAATAATTTCGTTGTCATGTCCTGTATGACCAGCCAACAAAGATGCTATTAATAATCGAAGTTGATCAACAACTTCATAAACATTGTCCCAATATACATAATCGGTGTTAGGGTTATTAACCTTTAAAGATATATCAGATCCTGTTTTTTTTTTTTTTAAATTCATTTGACTTTCTCTATATGGAGCTTTACGTCTAGTGAAATAACCTTGAATTATATTATGGACTTTTGGATTAATATCCTTAGTTTTTGTAATTCCTTTTTTTTTTTTGTAAATATGTTCCTATTATATAAACATATTTGTTTGTAGAGGTTCCTTGTATCTGCTCATTTGAGTCACAATTTCTACAATATGCGTTAGTTTTCTTTAAAATATCCATATAATTATCTAAATCTGTTTTTGCATACCCTGCAGGTTCTATTTTAAATAAAAATTCAAATAAACCTGGTGTACTAGTATAGGTTATACCTTCAACTTTTATGTTTTTGCCCACAATTTCTACAGGTTTTTGGGTTAAACCCAAGAAGAATTTTTCATTTTCATAGTCATGAACTATTCCATATTGGTGATCGAACTTATGATCTACATCCTTTACACCACCGTCAATGTATTCACGAGGTAATTCATGAAATCCTGATAAATAGTCTTGATATCCAGGTGTATGAACAAACGTTTGAATTGTTTGTCGTGTTTGTTCTAATATGTCTGACAGATTTGCTACTGTAGGTTCTCCTGAAGAAGGTGTGGTTTCTGCTATAATACTTGTTTGTTGTATAGATGGCATTTGACTTACTGAAGCTATACTTTTATCCCAATCTAATATTGTTGGTATTTCGGTAGGAAGCAATGGAGTTTTACCCGTCTTTCTTCTTTCTGGTGTTGATGTTCTATACTCTAATTTTTTTTTTGTGGCGACAGTGTCTCATAATATTTTTTTAATGGGGTTTGAAACTCTTTTTTTACTTCAACAGGTTCAATCTTACCAATTGTTGAAATTAATTCCTGTAAGGGTTGTGTTATTGATTTATAGGTTTCTTCCAATTTAGATTTCGCTTCAAACTCCGCATTTTTTAGACTTTGATATTTTTGTTTAACAGCCTTTCTTGATTTAACAAGTTCTCTTACTAACCGTTCATCCATGATTGGTATAATTAATAATAAACCTTTTAGATTTATAAGTAAATATATGAATCAAAACCTTTCCTATATCTACCAGACTTTATGTTACAGTCTTCGTCTATTACCAAAAAACCACATTTATCTTCCCAACATATCAAACACAACTCTTCAAATTGATTAAAAGACATATCAATATTAACATGATCATCATAGATATGTTTTAAGTTTGTATTATCTTGTTGAAATATAACAATTAAATTGGAATTGTGGCCAATTAATTATTTGGGAATTGAAGAATATAT
The DNA here is from genome assembly GCA_034092305.1 of Diaprepes abbreviatus. NCBI lineage: Eukaryota > Metazoa > Arthropoda > Insecta > Coleoptera > Curculionidae > Diaprepes > Diaprepes abbreviatus. The sequence goes on along the minus strand of JASJET010000031.1, from coordinate 15,086,151 downwards.
TTGACATAAATAAAAACAATCCGTATTTTTGTCTCTTCCGAAACAAAAATAATCTTTTACCACATTTTGATTGCAACACACAATATTATCAAATATTATTATAGAGTTTGGTTTTTCTTCTTTTGGAGAAATTATATTTTCTTCATTTTCAGATTCGTAGTATCCAATTTCTTTCAGTGGTTTAAAAAGCGTTCTTAAATATTCGTATTTCGGTTGATACAATGGCTGAGTAAATATATAAATTTTCAAATCGTAAACCATTAGGATCTTCAATTAAACTAATAACGACCTTTGTTTTACCACATCCTGATGGACCAATGATTAAACCCCCTTTGCTATTTCCCTTAAACAATTGTCCATGTTTTCCAAAATTATTTTTTGAATCCTCGTGGTCTTTAATTGTAATAGAGTAAGTTTGTTTTTCAATCCTTATTTATATAAAAGGATGTATAAAGGTTTAGTTCTAAATTGAAACTAGTCAGTTTGTTATAAGATTTCAATTACATATAATGTCTATCTCATACAACAAACAAGTCATTTACAAAAGAAGAGCCAAAAAAGGAGGAAGGGGTTTAATAAATACTCTAATAAATAAGTTGCCATTTGAATTACATCTACCAGGTTACAGTTTCTGTGGACCTGGAATAAAATTAGAAAAGCGACTAGCTAGAGGCGATGAAGGTATAAATCTATTAGACGAAGCCTGTAAGGAGCATGATATTGCCAACTCACAATCAAATGATATAAATAGTAGACACGCTGCTGATAAATTATTAGTTGAAAAAGCTACAGAGAGATTTAAAACTAAAGACGCTTCCTTTGGAGAAAAAACAGCTGCACTTGCAATTAGTGGTGCAATGAAAATGAAAAGAAAATTTGGGATGGGACTTAAAAAACAATAACTCGAAAGACTCCAAAGAAAAGAATTATACAAATTCCAAAAACTGGCGGATTTCTTCCTCTTATTCCTTTATTTGCTGGTTTGTCTGCTTTAGGAGCTCTTGGAAGAGGAGCTGCAGGTATTGCAAAAGCTATAAATGATGCAAAAGCTGCTAAAGAAAAATTAGAAGAATCCAAAAGACATAATAAAATGATGGAATTTATAGCAGTAGGAAAACAAGGAAGTGGTCTTTATTTGAAACCATATAAAACAGGATGTGGATTATGTCTTAAACTTTATTCAAAAAACTGTTAATGAATATACTTCGAAAACTACTTACAAATTATGTTTTAATCAAATATGTTAAACTTCTGCAAATTCCCAACTTTCGAGGTATATTATTGAGAGATAAATTACCAAAAAAGATTAAGAAAAATGAAAATGGTATAGTTAATCTCGATAATAATAGTGGTGATGGAACTCATTGGACTGCTTACGTAAAAAAGGGAAAAAATTTAAGATACTTTGATAGTTATGGTGATTTGCGACCATCTACCGAATTAATGAAATATTTTTTTCAGCGATAACAATAAAAATATTGTGAATTATAACTATGAACATTATCAGACGTATAACAAAACAAATTGTGGCGAGTTATGCCTCAAATTCCTTTATAACAATGTGTGAGAACTAATTTGAAATCATTTAATGTGCAAATTTTAACGAGATATGTCTTATAGTTTTGTTATTAGTGGTAATTCTGCAACATTGGCTATTAATTTTCACCCGCCTATTTACTTGGATGAAAATTTTGAATATGCTATAGTTCTTGTAAATTTTGGAGCTTTTAATGCTATACCAAATATTGATGAAACCAATAATCTTTTTATTTATGATACAAATAAAGAATTTAGAATACTTCCAGGTTGTTACGAAATAGATGATGTAAATAATCTTATTCAAAAACAGTTAGATAATCGTACTTTTGTACATATTTCTCTAAATAATAATACTTTGCGAACTCGTATTAAAACAGATATTCCTATCACTTTTCGCGATGGAACAATAGGAAAAATATTAGGTTTTAAAAATAAAGAATTAGAAAGATACAAAGAGCATATCTCAGATTATCCGGCAGAAATTATTAAGGTAAACGCAATAAATATCGATTGTAATATTGCTGAAGGGTCATATTTAAATGGAAAACCTGTTTACATAATACATCAATTTTTTCCTAGTGTAGCTCCTGGTTTTAAAATAATAGAATCACCTCAAAATGTTCTTTACTTTCCTATCACTGTAAAAGTTATAGACAATATAAGCCTTAATATAGTGGATCAAGATGGTGAACTCATTAATTTCAGAGGAGAAACCGTAACAGTAAGACTGCGTCTTAAGAAGATAGATTAATAATGGTTATTTTATATAATAAGAAGACTACGATCTCTAATTTCTCTGAAACATTCTTTAAGAAAAGTCTTAATAAGAAAGACATTTAACTCAATTCTATTAGTAATAAATTAAACTTTCAAAGGTTAGCACCTCGTAATCAGAAATTTCTTTTAAATTTAGGTTTCAAACTTAAGTAAAATGGAATATTTAAATCTAAGAGAAAATATTCTCGTGGATGAATCCATATTAAGCTGGGAAATACTTTCTTTTGATCCTTTTAATCCTACAAAACTTGGATCAAATGATGAAATTAGAATTGCTTTACAACAAACTGGCCAATATCCTTTACCTTGCAAAAGCGAATTGTATTGAGAATTACAGGTTACCAAAGAAGATGATACTCCATTGACTAACACAGTATTAATCAATAATGCTCCAGCATTTTTGTTAAAAAATGGCGATACATTTTAAATGGTGTAACAATTGATTCTGTTCGGGATATTGGTATAACTTCAACACTTAAGGGCTATATATCTTTTAATCAAAACGAAAGTGCTAAGTTGGAAAATGCTGGTTGGTATCCAAAAACAAAAGCAAAAGAAAAAATTATGACTGATGATAAAGGGAATGTTTCTCTATGCATACCCTTAAAGATGTATTCGGGATTCTTTGAATATTATATCAAAATTATTTTAAATTCACAACAAGAACTAGTATCTACTGTTGATGATGAAAAATCTAAAATTAAAATAACCAAGCTATGTTGGCGGGTTCCACATCTTACTGTAGCCATCCCCCAAGAATTAGCGCTTACTAAAATTATTGATAAAAACAGTGATATACTTATTACTTTCCGAAGTTGGGAATTCATTGAGTATCCAGAATTGTTAGAAACTATTAGACATAACTGGCCTGTAAAAACTTCAACGAAGATTGAAACACCAAGGCATGTTTTAATTGCCTTTCAAAAAAATTGACATGGTAATATAAAAGAGGATATGAGCAAATTCGATCATTGCAAATTAAGAAATTTAAATGTGTTTCTAAACTCTGAAAGATATCCTTACAATGATATTCAACTTGACTTTGAGACCAATAAATTTGCCACATTATATGAAATGTTTTATAATTCACGATAAAGTGTTTAGCTATAATCCATTAACAAAAATCGTCAAACAACTCTAACTTAGTTCTCTTCACTTAACCATCAAATTGAGTGCACAGAGTTTGATAGCATTACATTAAAAGTAATGTCTTATGTATTATATATTTTTAATGATTGAATAAAAAATTTAAACGTATAAGTATTATATTTTATTTATTCACACAATAACAAACCTATATTTCCTACTAGAATTAGAACGTTTTATCACATATGGATTGGGTAACTGTACCCCCACCTATACTTCCAAGTCTGCATTTAAATAAAATAGCAGATTGTTCACTTTCCAATGATAAAGTGAATCAGTCACTAGAAGTTAATAATGAATGAGGAAAGAATTACATCTATTTACAAGGATGAGATGGTACACCTTCGATTAACAGACGATCAAAATATATATGAGAGTATACAAAACATATTAATAAATATTGATAAAAATATATTTGATAGTGATCATGAAGAAAGTGAAGAATATAGCGGCGTGAAAGACGGGAATAGTGAAAATACTTGTGGTCAAGAAGGTTTAATAAAAATTTAAAAAATTAAATGCTTCGGAGGCTGTCAAGTCGAACTATTTAGAAAGAATGGTACGCGTAACCCAATCATATGTCGCAATAATATCCAAGTTTGGTGATGTATACAGTATTTGTCACCCATGTTATTTTTTGCATGCTATTAATATTGCAGAAGGGAAACGTAGCCACATACACATTCACTATCGACGAAGGGCCGAATGTTGTGAAAATGAATTATGTTGTACTTTATTTGAAGAAAATCTCAGTCAAACTGCCACGTCGCAAATATGTTTAGTCTGTCACAAAGGAGTAATTTCAAACATAGAAAATCATTTGATTGACAAAAATTATTTTATGTAAACTTGTTGTAAATATTAATAAATTCTAAGTATAAAAATATGTCTTTTTTTAACATAAAATTTATACTGTCAATATAAAGATCAGGGTCAAGGCTAAAATCTAAGTAAAAGTCAAAATCAAGTCAAAGCTGAATTCATTACTAACTTCAGCTACTATACTTCAGTACTTGCAAGATATAACTCAAGGTCAAAGTCAAGGTCGATGTACTTTAATTTATTCACTGCTATTATTTGCTGTAAACCTCCAGGTCAAAAGGATGAGGAGGCGGAGAAGGAGGGGGAAGCATTAATAAAAGAGGACTAGAAAACTACAATATCTACTACTGATACTACTATTAAAATAAAAATATTTTCTTCTTTAATAAATAAAACCAAAAATTATAAATATATATAGTATCTATGCCATTCTGAGATTTTGTTTAGTATTACATTTATTTGTTTAGTTTTTCATATATTGTAATAATTTTTAACTCGTTATTTAAACATCGAGACATTCGAGCCTTATGTTCATGTTAATGAAATCAGTGTATGTTCGTTTCACTTACAGCTTACATGAAATGTGTTACACTCTTTTGTTTTAATTTGGTGCAAATATTATATTTGGGATTATTTATAACATCATTCAAAAGGTAGGTCTATACTTTTTATTTTAAAATACCTATTTTGTGCTTAAAATGATAAATGGTTCTGATATTTTTTATCCCTATAAATAGAGGATTTTAAAACAAAAATAACGGGTTGGTTTTTTAATAAATTTACAAACAATTTTTTTTCTAAATTTTATTTTTTTCGTTCGTTTGTTTGTTAGTACAATCCTAAGTTTAAATTCAAACATAAAAAGAAAAGTATATATTTTTCTTTATTTTTAAATATTAAAATCATGAAAGTTTGATATAAAATATTTATATAAAAAGAAATATTAATGTATAATTATTTTACGAAGAAGGCGTTCTTGTTCAATTATACCATTATAGTGGGTTTCAATGGCAATTTCCCTTTGGTCTAAAATTTCTAATAATTGAGTGCAGTCTTAAACCAAGTTTTAAAATTTTTTAGACGTTCTTGTACTTCTTTTCTAGTTGCTTTAACCTCCTCCAATGCAATAAGTTTCTCCATCGTATGCATTTCTTCTCTTTTCATTTGGTTAAACCATCCTGATTCCAGCATGTCGACGTCGTTAAGAGTAAGAACTTCTTCTGAAGAATTTTCTGCACTACCTTGATTATCTTTTATGTGACCAGGTTGGCTGGTGCCTGCTTCCGTTGTAGCACCATTCTCCTGCACATTTTGTCGAGTTAATACGATATCGCTGCCATTTTGGACGTCTTGAGTCAAGTCCATGAAGTTTTCATTCAGGTTGAATCCATAAGTGGTTTCTTCAACATTGATTACTTCATGTAAAATTTCATCTATTCTTCTATCTTCTTTATTGGTAATGGAATTTATGGGGTCTTCAATTTCTCGATCAATTAAGTTCGGTTGGTTTGCTGGATTAATTACAATATCTTGTAACACATTAATGCGATTACGGTTAATTGTGTCATTTTTGACAGTGAAGGTTTTGAGTACATAATATATCTTTGAATTTAAACTTAAGATTGATTTTACGAACTTTCTGCGAGGTGAATTTATACTAGTATTAAAAACCCAAAACACCTTTCCATCCTTCTGTGTTACTAATTTAGTGTCCCAGTCATTTAGGGAGCTAGCCATGGAGTATAAATACAAGGTTGTCACAGTAATACAAAGTACTATTTTTTACATCCTAATTTGCTTTCGTTAAATGAATTATTTCAGTAAATTTTTCAACTATTATATGATTTTTATATTTATTATTTCAATATTTGTAAATAGAGATAATCCCTACACCTTTTATTTGAAAGATGATTTTTTTGCCTTATAGTAAACCCACTTTAAATCAATATATATAAATAAAAAGTACTTATCAAGGAAAACTGCTAAAATTAAACCTCCTTTGATAAGCTCAGTATTACAGTATAAAATGCATATAAAAATATTATTTTGTGTCATTATTCATAATAAATAATATTCTAAATTATTTACATAAAATAAGGTATATTTTAATAATCATTTAGTCACACTTTGTAATTGCCATTTAAATCGTTGGCTGAGGTAATTTGTGTACGTTACCCGCGCAACGTATCTTTGCGTTGGTTGACATCTGTGCAGTTTGCAAATGTCTGGGAATCATGTAATTAATTAGACCACATGTGATGTTTATTTAGCGTCAGAGTTTAAATTGCCTTTCTTATAATACCTAAATAATATCTGAAAATTTTTATTCGAACTAATATGTTATATTATAATTTTCTCTACCTGTCTGTTTGTAAGTGTATTTGTCAGAGTATCACAACAAAAATTAATCCTTGGGAGTAAAGTTTATAATTAAACCACGACTTTTAACTATTATTATTAACTTATTTTAATAGACTATACATAAGCCATTTGCAATGCCAATATTCTTTGAAAAAGTCTCAACTAGAATAGTTTCAGGTCCTCTTTTCTGAAATATTACTAGTTTGCAGATTTATATAATAGTATGTTCCACAATAGAATGAAATATCCGATATACAGGGTGTAAGACGAGTGTAATTATCTACTACTTTTATTTTTACAAGGGGTTCAAGATATTGTTTTATTGCAAAAAGAACATTTTTCTTGTGAAGTTGGTTGTCCATCAAAACCAATTTTCCAATTTGGATTATTATAGTGAATGAAGCATGGTAGTTTAACTTGTAGATAAAAATTTGTTTTGTATATCAGTGGTAGTTTATTCCAGATTTCAAGCAATTCTAGAGGGTTTGCGTATTTAAATAAATAAACCAATGGAAGCAGTTCTAGTTCCTTTTTGGTAAAATTTACAAGTTCTTTACCACCATGCAAATTGACGAGCATTAAATTATCTGAAGCGCAAGCTATTTTTTTAGCGTTCCTTCTCTTCTATTGTTTTGCTATTCTTTCGCTCGTTCTTTTTTCGCCTAAATTAGGTGACGGCTTTCTCAAATTTTGTTTTTTTTGAGCTTATTTTATAGAACTCTTGTGTTCCTATGTCTCAAGAAAGATCAGTTGATACTGATGAAGTTGTTGTGCTTGAAATAAACTAAATAATCTGGTTTGGTATAGGTTTTCTTAAGGTTTAAAGAGTGAGGAGAGTGGTGGGGGAAGGGGGAACGGATTGTAGAAGGGAGATGGGATTTTCTAGGGATCACTAATGATCACTAGTGATCTCAGATCACTGGCCTCCCGCGTAACTATATCAACTACTATCTTTCTATTGGAAAGGTACGAAGCCAAAATTTTGATCAGGGTCTCGTCAATTTTTCTGCTTCTAACCTTATCTAGGATCTGCTGCCAAGTTGCACTATTAAAAGCATTTTTCAGATCTATTATGATCATGGCGCATAACCTGCGATGTGCATGGCTGTATTCTTCCGCACTTTTGGCGATCGCTAGCACTCTATTTATGGCGTCTACTGTTTGTCTATCTTTTCTGAAGCCGTATTGTCTATCTGACAAACCACTGGTACGTAAAAGTTCATTTTGCAGCCTACTGAGTATTAGGTGCTCGTAGTTTACCCTCTGCATCCAACAGGCATATTGGTCTGTATGAGGAGCCTAGTTCCAATGGCTTATCGGCTTTCCTAATTAAGAGTAAATTAGCCTTTTTCCATTTTGCCGGGAATTCGGTTCTTCTTGCTTGTCCATTCATGAGTGATTTGGTTTCCTCTCAGTCAGGATCTTTAGTATTACGGCAGGTATTTTACGAGGTCCCGGAGCCTTGTTGGTCTTAATTTTGCTTATTGCCACCTATAGCTCTTCCAGGCGAAAAACAAGGAGCTCAGAGTCATTTTTACAGACGAATGTTACAGGCTTATGAGTTGGGAAAAGTTGGTTTGCTATATTTTCCATTCTCTGGATGGTAAAGTTTGTCCTAGGAGGAAAACCAAGCAGGCCCTTCATCACAATTTTGTAACCGTCGCCCCATATGTCATTATCTATCTTGTAACATATTCTCCTCCAGTGTTCCTTTTTGGCAGTTTTAATTGCATTTCTTATCATTTTCCTGCTGTTTTGGTAGGTGATCCATAGGTCGTGACTTTTCTCTGCCAGCGTACTTTTGGCAACTCTGGTGTAGCGTCTTCTTTTTTGTACACAGTCCTTTCGAAGTTTAGCAAGGTTGTTATTCCACCAATACACTGGTCGATGGTTCGCAAAATGCTCTTGTTAGGCATACATTCGTTGCATAACTGGCTCAGCTGTCTTGAAAACTCTGTAGAGATAATGGCATCCACGTCTTCCGGAAGTTGGTTTAAGGCTTCCTCAAGCTTTTGCATATTGAGTTTCTTTGTATTCCATCAATTCACCTGGGGAGCGTTCATTCTGGTTGAGGGCTGTATTGGTTTACTTATATTAAAAGCTATGTAGTTATGATCGCTTAAGGATTCATCGTCTGTTACTTCCCAATGTGTGATACTTGGTCTAAGATTTGGTGTTGAAATTGTCAAGTCCAATATAGAGCCATATCCTTCTCTTTGAAAGATGGGTTTTTCTCTTTGGTTTATAATCGACAGGACGTTGGAAGCAGTCCATTCTGTGACAATATGGCCCATTCTGTCTGTAAATTTCATACCCCATTGTGGAGACTTAGCGTTAAAATCTTCTGCTATAATCGCTTTTTCTTTATTTAATCTAATTCGGCTGCCTATTTCAGCCAGCAATACTTCTAGTTCAATCAAGTCGTCGTTCCCTGACGAAAAACAACTATACAACTAACAACAATATATACGTTCTATCTTGTTTTGTTTTTTCAACATGTCATTGCCGCCAAACTTGTTTATTGCCATTTTGACGGCATTTTATTGGAATTTAATTTCCTTATTGCAGGGTAGGATAACGTCCCAATCTGAAGGAACATTCCAGATGTGCCCCTGTCGGTTCCGCAAACACTCCACTCTCCCAGTCCTTATCGCTTATTGTTTGAAAAGTCTCTAAGGAGTCATCTATTTTTAGTTGACGTCTTCTTCTCAGCCGTTCCTGTAGCTTCTTGCATCCAGGGCACTAGCCATTCATGTAAGTGGAACTTTCCTTATCTTGATGTTCTGTGACTATTGGTTCTAGAACATTAATTCTTTCACGGAGTTTGTCGTTTTCGTTACGTAGATCTTTCATTGCATCGTCGTTGGTGTTTATGATTGCGTTATCCAACCACCCTTTAAGTTCCTTTCGAGTTAAGTTTTGCAGCAAGCATCGATAGCTTGCTGCTTATTTCGATAAACTCTTTCTTTGGCTTATAAGATTCCCTCAGCACTCTCTCAAATAACTCAGCTTGCCCAGATATTTGTTCAAGGATGAGTCGGAGGGACTCTCCATCATTTCCGAAATTAATAGGATCTTTATTGCGAATGCGATCTGTTCTTTTCCTTTTAGTGGACCTCCCTTCTTCACTGTTGGGCTCTTTGAGAGCTGACAAATTTTCGAAGTCTAGAAAGGAAAAAGCTCTTCCTGTCGGTGAGGCCCTTGTTAGGGAGTCTCTCCTTGCAAAAGGGTCCAATAAATCTGTCTCTGTCTTTAAAATCCAATGAGACTGGTCTCTCGTATTTACTGTTATTTTTGTCTTTCAATGTAGGAATCTAGGAATCTAGGAATCTAGGACTCTAAGAATCTAGTAATCTAGGAATCTAGGAATCTAGGAATCTAGGACTCTAGAAATCTAGGAATCTAGGAATCTAGGAATCTACGAATCTGAGGGTCTGAGGGTATGAGGGTCTGAGGGTCTGAGGATCTCAGGATCTCAGGATCTCAGGATCTCCGGATCTCAGGATCTCAGAATATCAGGATCTCAGAATCGCAGAATCTTAGAATCTCGGAATCTCAGAATCGGAGAATCCGAGACTCTACGAGTCTACGAGTCTACGAGCCTACATATATAAAGGTCTAAAGGTCTAAAAGTCCAAGGGTGTAGCCCAGTTCCCAACCGGCAAGCAAGTTAATTAGGACCAAACCCGCGAGCAGCGTTGGATGTGATTGAGGATGAATTGGAGTCGATTAAAAATATTTTTCAGAACACTAGAAAAGCTCTCCTCTCTCCCTCTCTGAAAAGTTTCTAATACTAATAGAACATTTTAACAGGATGTTACAAAATAAAAAATGTTTATAAGTTTATGTCAATTTTATTTACCATTTATAAAAAAATTATCATACATATTTAATACATTAGAAAGTGCACACATAGCAGGCGATTTGGAGTAATAAAAACATTTTGGAGTTTATTTAACTAAATCTGGTTGTTCATCCAATTCAATTATAGGCGTAGTACAATATTTTCTAATATAATTGGCTTTTTCTTCCCCTTTTACATAAACAAATTGTCCTTTTTCTGTTAAGTTTTTGATTATAGTGGAAAAATTATGAAGAGGGGTATACCCTGTATTCCAATGGATGCAATGATATAATTTCATTAGCCACTCGACTTGCTTGCATGTTTCTGGTGGAAGCATTTGTAGAAGATAAGGGGGTTTAAAATATAATGACTGATTTTATATCCATCAAATATTGCCAGTTCTTTAGGTATAAATTTGTTTTGCTCATCCTTAAATGCTTGTATATCCAAAACTATTCTCATATTTTTAAACTAGCAATTTTTTTAATAACAAATTGTTTTTCTGAATAAGTTTTAATAACACTCTTAAGATCTTTTATTTTTCTTAAAAAATCTTCTATTTTTTGTTTTTGTATTTTAGACATTACTTTTGGTGTGACACCCTCAGACTCTTAGCCACAACTGAGCTGTTTAAGTGCGTTTAAAAATTTAATAATGATGTATAGTATTGAGAAAGAATTTAAAGTTGTTAAACAATTTTTGTTAATGGATTGTAACTAAATATTTTATCATGAATTATAAGACAATATGCTGCTGTTTTAGCCGATATTTTTTCTTTTGTTCAAATCTTTAAATTCTTTTGGATTAAAAATTGGTTCTATTGGAGAGTTATAATATACTTGACGGAATTCAGAAAACATTTCGTATAGAGTAGCAATCTTATTATTCTTAAAATCACGTTGAAGATCTTGGTAAGGATATCTTTCAGAATTTAAAAATACATTTATATTCCTTAATTCACAGTGATCAAATTTACTCATATCTTCTTTTAGGTTGCGACGTCTATTCTTCTGGAATGAGACCAAAACATGCCTAGGGGTCCCAAATTTGGTTGTTGTCCTAACTGGCCAATTATGTCTTGTATTTTCTAACAACTCTGGATATTCAACCAATTCCCAACTTCGAAAAGTAATAAGTATATCAGTGTTTTTATCAATAATTTTAATAAGCGTTAATTCTTGAGGGATGGCTACAGTAAGATGTGGAACTCGCCAACAAAGTTTGATTATTTCAATTTTGGGTTTTTCATTATCACTAGTTGACACGAACGCATTCGTATCATCATTACTTCTTATGAGTATTAGTTCTTGTTGTGAATTTAGAATAATTTTGTTATAATCTTCAAAGAATCCCGAATACATCTTTAAGGGTATGCATAGAGAAACATTCCCTTTATCATCAGTCATAATTTTTTCTTTTGCTTTTGTTTTTGGATACTTCTTTAATGGGATACATAGAGAAACATTTCCTTTATCATCGGTCATAATTTTTTCTTTGACCTTTGTTTTTGGAAACCATCCAGCATTTTCTAACTTAGCGCTTTCGTTTTGATTAAAAGAGATATACCCTTTAAGTGTTGAAGTTAGACCAATGTCTCGAACAGAGTCGATGGTGATACCATTCAAAATATATCGTAATTCTTTAAATAAGAATGCTGGAGCATTGTTTATCAATACAGTATTAATTAGCGGAGTATTGTCTTCTTTGGTGATTTGTAATTCCAAATATAATTCACTTTTACAAGGTAAAGGATATTTTCCAGATTGTTGTAAAGCAATTCTGATTTCATCATTAGATTCAAGTTTTGTGGGATTAAAAGGATCAAAAGAAACAATTTCCCAGCTTAATGTTGATTCGTCTACAAGAATATTTTCTTTTACATTTAAAAATTCCATTTTTATTTAAGTTTAAAACCTAAACTTATAAGAAGTAAAGGACATTTTGTGGTGATTCTTTTATTTTAAAACCAGGAGCTACACTAGGAAACAATTGATTTATTATGTGAACAGGTTTTCCATTTAAATATGATCCTTCGGCAATATTACAATCGATGCTTATTGCATTTACTTTTATAATATCTGCCGGATAATCTTTATTTCCTTTCAATTCTTTATTTTCGAAACCTAATATTTTTCCTATAGTTCCATCATGGAAAGTGATGGGAACATCCGTTTTAATATGTGTCCGCAAAGCATTATTATTTGCATAAATGTGTATAAAAATACGATTATCTAAATATTTTTGAATAACGTTATTTAAATCGTCCATTTCTTAACTACCTGGAGGTATTCTATATTCTTTATTTGTATCATAAATGAAAAGATTATTGGTTTCATAAATATTTGGAATAGTATTAAAAGTTTCAAAAATTACAAGACCTAGAGAATAATCAAAATTTTCAAGTATATACGAGGATGAAAATTAACTGACAGTGTGGCAGAGTTGCCACTAATAATAAAACTGTACGACATCTATCTTTAAAAGTTTTGTACAAAATGAATTAAAATTAGTTTTCACGTATTATTATAAAGAAATTTGAGACATAACTCCCCACAGTTAGTTTTGTTAAATGTTTGAAAATGATTATAGTTATAAGACACAATATTTTTTTTGTTATCGCTAAAAAAAATAGGTAGTTAATTCGGAAGGTGGTCGCAAATTACCATAAGTATCAAAGTACATTATATTTTTTCCTGTTTTTATATAGGCAGTCCAGTGAGTTCCATCACCACTATCGTTATCGAGATTAACGATACCGCTTCCATTTTTCTTAATATTTTTTTGGTAATTTATTTCTCATAAAGACACCTCGAATATTGGGAATTTGGAAAAGTTTAACATATTTGATTAAATCATAATTTGTAAGTGGTTTTCGAGGTATATGTTTTAACAGTTTTTTGAATAAGGTTTCAGATACAATCCACACCCTGATTTATAGGGTTTTAAATAAAGACCACTTCCTTGTTTTCATATTGCTATAGACTCCATCAGTTTATTATGTCTTTTGGATTCTTCCAATTTTTCTTTAGGAGCTTTTGTATCATTTACAGCACTTACAATACCTGCAGCACCTCCTCCAAGAGCACCCAAAGCAGACAAACCAGTAAATAAGGGAATAAGAGGAAATCTACCAGTCATTGGAATTGGTATAATTCTTTTCTTGGAAGATAATACCTTACTACTTCCTATAGTTTTTAGTGCAGCTTTTATACCGTCATTTAAACTTTTAAATCTTTTTCCCTTAAGTCCTTTTCTAGCTTTTGAAATAGATTGATATAGAGATATTCCTCGTCCTATATGAATCTTTCGATTTCTAAGTCCCATACCAAATTATCGTTTAATTTTCATTGCACCACTTATTCCTAGTGCAGCTGTTTTTTCTCCAAAATTAGCGTCCTTAGCTTTGAATCTTGCTAAAGCTTTTTCACCTAATACTTGATCAGCAGCGTGTCTGCTTTTTATATCGTTTGATTGCGAGTAGGCAATATCATGCTCTTTACAGGCTTCATCCAATAAATTTTTACCTTTATCGCCTCTAGCTAGTCTCTTGTCTAGTTTTGTCCCAGGTCCACAGAAATTGTAACCTGGTAGATGTAATTCGAACGGTAACTTATTGATTAGGGTATTTATTAAACCAGTTCCTGCTTTTTTGACTCTTCTTTTAGAAATGACTTGTTTGTTATATGAGATAGGCATTATATATAGCTGAAATCGTGAACGAAACTGACTAGTTTTAAATTAGAACTGCACCTCTATACATCCTTTTATATACATGAGAATTGAAAAACAACCTTATTCTATTACAATTAAAAACCACGAGGTTTCAACGAACAATCTTAGAAAACATGGAAATTTGTTTGAGGGAAATAGTAAAAGAGGATTGATTATTGGCCCATCAGAGTGCGGTAAAACTAATATTATTATTAGTTTAATTGAAGATCCTTATGGTTTACGATTCGAAAATTTATATATTTATTCAAAGTCCTTATATCAATTCAAATACGATTATATGAGAAGACTTTTTAAACCATTGAAAGAAATCGGATACTATGAGTCCGACAATGAAGAAAATATTATTTCACCACCAGAAGTAAAGTTAAACTCTATAATAATATTTGGTGGTATTGTGTGTTGTAATCAGAATGTTGTAAAAGATTACTTTTGTTTCGGAAGACATAAAAACACTGATTGTTTTTATTTGTGTCAAATATATTTGTCTATTCCTAAACAATTAATTCGTGACAATGCCAATTTAATCATAATATTTCAACAAGATAAAACTAACTTAAAACATATTTATGATTATCATGTTAATGTCGATATGTCCTTTAATCAATTTAAAGAAGTATGTTTGATGTGTTGGGAAGATAAATTTGGATTTTTTGGTAATAGACAAAGACTCTAGTGTAAAATCTGGTCGATATCGAAAAGAATTTGACTCATATATTTACTTATAAAAATAATAGTTTTATAATAAAATAGACTAATCATGAACGAACGGCTAGCGAGAGATCTTTATAATGCAAGAAAGGCTGTTAAACAAAAATATCACAGTTTAAAAAATGCAGAATTTGAGGCTCAATCTAAATTGGAGGAAACCTGTAAACCAATAACTCGACCCTTACAAGAATTAATATCAACAACTGGTAAAATTGATCCGGTTGAGGTAAAGGAAGAGTTACAAACACCCATTAAAAAAATTTATGGGACGCACTTACAAAAAGATTGTTTCAAACCATAACATCAAGGAAAAAATTACACTATGGAACATCAAAACCAGAAAAAAGAAAGACAGGGAAAACGCCACTTCTTCCTACAGAAATACCAACAATTATTGATTGGGATACAAGTATAGTTTCAGTTGGCCAGATGTCATCTCTACAATAAACAAGTATTATAGCAGAAACGACACCTTCTTCAGGGTCAGAGTCTACGATAGGAAATCTTTCTGACATACTAAAACAAACACGACAAACAATTCAAACATGTCGGTACACCCTTATATAAAGAATATTTATCAGGGTTTCATGAATATATTGATGGTGGTGTAAAAGATGTAGAACATAAGTTTGATCACCACTTTGGAATTGTACACGATTTGGAAACTGAGAAATTCTTTTTGAGTTTAACCAACAAATCTGTAGAAATTGTTGGTAAAAACATAAAAGTTGAAGGGATAACCTATACAGGGTGAGTCAACGATTGGATGAAGTAGGTTTGTGCCTTTTCGGTGAAATTTACAAAGAAACTATATTTATTGTTTGATACAGTTTATTTTTACGCAGATTTTAAAAATATTTAGGACTCTACAGGGTGAGCCAAAAAACTAGGACAGCATAAAGTTGTTGTATTTTTTTAAATAGAACACCCTATATACGAATCGTATTTTCGATTTATTTTATAATTTTAAATCTTTTTTATTAAGGGTTTACTATAACAAAACTTTATAGTTTCTGAGATAATTAAGTTTAAAGAAAAAAAGTCATATTTTCAAGCATCAATTCAATCCTAAATAACGTTTTCAATTTTGTGACAAATATATTCAAATTTGGAATTTAGCAAGGCCAAGGACAAGTTAACATAATTTTTACCTAATATTTGTAATAAAAGCTACAGGGTGTTGAACACATCGGCTCAAATTTGAACAAGTTTAAATGAATAAATATCTTTTTTTTTAAATGGTACACCCTGTATATTTTCATGTTATTTAATAGAGTAATAAAAACCCTAAAAGTTTTGTTCAATATATCCTATACCTATTTATAATAGTTTTTGAGATATTTCAGTTTTTCTTATTTTCCATACTTTTTTACAGAAATAGTCTTCATTATCATAGTAGCCAAGGCAAAAACAATGTAAAAGAACATTTTTCTGTGTGTCAAATTTATAACCGCAATCGCTTCTTTTGGTTTTTATGTAGTGTAGTTTGGTTTTTTTTTGCATTCATCTTATATTGTAAAATGAATTTTCCAAAGAATGAGTTAATAGATATGATTTATACAATAGGAGAGGCTCAAAAAAATTGCCTTCTTGCTCAAAGAATTTACAAAATGAAGTATCCTGATCGACGCCAGCCTAATACCCATACTTTTCAAAACTTAATGCAAAGATTTGATTCTTCTGGTACTGTTGATTATCCAAAACGTAAAGTGGTCAACAAACCAGTAACTAATGAAGAAAAAGAACTACAAGTATTGTTAAATGTTCAGGAAAATCCTTATATTGGTAGCCGTCAGTTAGCAGCATTATGTGAAACATCACAATCCACCGCTAATCGTACTACCAAGAAATATAGGTATCATCCATATCGCATGGAATTACACCAAGAATTGCATGGACAGGATTTTGAAAGTCGTGTAAACTTTTGTCGTACAATAAATACGGAGATTCAATTAAATCCAAATTTATTATGCAAGGTAATGTTTAGTGATGAAGCTACTTTTAGAAGTAACGGTGCCGTAAATAGACGCAATATGCATTATTATGCCACAGAAAACCCATTTTGGATTAGAGAGGTGCAACATCAAAACCACTGGTCATTAAATGTTTGGTGTGGTATTCATCATAATCGAATTATTGGACCCCACTTTTTTAATGAACCACTAAATGGCCATAGTTACCTGAACTTTCTACAAGAAGAACTACCCCAACTGCTTCAAGGTCTCGATAGGGATGAGCTCGACAGTATGTGGTTCCAGCACGATGGTGCGCCTCCGCATTACCATCGTGAAGTTCGTGCGTTTTTGGACCAACGATATCCGCAAAAATGGATTGGACGTGGGGGTTTCATTGAGTGGCCACCAAGGTTTTGCGACATCACCCCATTAGATTTCTTCCTATGGGGTTATATTAAAAATAAGGTGTATGTTAATCCACCAACAACAGTGGAAGATATGCGAAACAGGATTAGGGATACCTGTAGAACAATAACGCCACTAATTTTGTCCAGGGTCCGAGAAAATCTGCAAAAAAGACTAAATTTGTGCATTGCACAAGAGGGTCTTTTATTCGAACACTTATTAAAAAGAAATAATCAATCTCAGTATTTAATAGGTAATTTTTTTGTTTCAATTTAGTATAAAAGTAAATATGTATTTGCCTTGTCGTTATTGTTGTGTTAATTTTTTCACATTATGTTTAATTAAACTATTGCCGTTGTAATACAACGAATAATGTATTTCATCATATTTAACCAACTTCTGTTTGTTTCTGTAGTTTCTTTTTATTATTTTACATGGCTACTATGATAATGAAGACTATTTCTGTAAAAAAGTATGGAAAATAAGAAAAACTGAAATATCTCAAAAACTATTATAAATAGGTATAGGATATGTTGAACAAAACTTTTAGGGTTTTTATTACTCTATTAAATAACATGAAAATATACAGGGTGTACCATTTAAAAAAAAGACATTTATTCATTTAAACTTGTTCAAATTTGAGCCGATGTATTCAACACCCTGTAGCTTTTATTGCAAATATTAGGTAAAAATTATGTTAACTTGTCCTTGGCCTTGCTAAATTCCAAATTTGAATATATTTGTCACAAAATTGAAAACGTTATTTAGGATTGAATTGATGCTTGAAAATGTGACTTTTTTTCTTTAAACTTAATTATCTCAGAAACTATAAAGTTTTGTTATAGTAAACCCTTAATAAAAAAGATTTAAAATTATAAGCTAAATCGAAAATACGATTCGTATATAGGGTGTTCTATTTAAAAAAAATACAACTTTATGCTGTCCTAGTTTTTTGGCTCACCCTGTAGAGTCCTAAATATTTTTAAAATCTGCGTAAAAATAAACTGTACCAAACAATAAATATAGTTTCTTTGTTAATTTCACCGAAAAGGCACAAACCTACTTCATCCAATCGTTGACTCACCCTGTACAGGTACACCAGGTTTATATGAATTATCATTTAAAAAAGAACCAGTAGGTTATAAAAAATCAGATTTGGATAATTATATGGATATTCTAAAGAGAACCAACGCATACCGTAGAAATTATGACCCAAACGAACAAATTCAGGGAAATGACTCACACAAATATATTTCTATAATAGGACCTTACTTACAAAATACAGGAATTACGAAAACTAAAACTATTAATCCTGCGACTCATAATATAGTTCAAGGGCTTTTCGAAAAACGTAAAGCTCCATATAGAGAAAGTCGAATATTTTCAAAAAGAACAGGATCTGGTATAACTTTAAAAGTTAATAAATCTAACACCGATTATGTATATTGGGATAATGTTAATGAACTTGTTGATCGGCTTTGATTATTGATAACTTCCATGATGGCTGGTCATACAGGACATAATGATGAAATTATTTCTATTATAGAAGAATTAAAAGAAGCCAACATAATTATATAAAAGAGTTATGTACACATTAATGTATTTCATTGTTAAAATGACCATTGATAAATTTGGACGTCATATTTCAAAAAAGGCAAGAATAGATCTAATCTCATTAGAAAATGAAATATTGGCAAATGTTGAAACTAAGATAATTAAAAATTTTAGAAGTGATGACAAATATATTGAAAACAAAATAGTTCAAAAGTTTGAACATATGTTAAAAAATGATATTCTAAATTTAAACAAGAGACTTAACGAAAATAATGAAAATGTACAAAATATTTCAAAAAATCTTAAGTTATGGGAAGAAAATGTTGTGCCTGAATATGAAAGAAGTTGAGAATTTCAAAAAGATTCATGATAATATGAATAAAAATACACAAAATATTGAGAGATCTGTTAACACACATTTCCTAGGTCATAAAAAAGATAGTGATAATGTTAATGAAATGAAGGGTAAAATTAATGTAATTGAGAATAATATCAATGAAAATATATTAAATAAAAAAAATTTGGAAGAAAAATTACAGATAGATTTACAAAGTGTAAATGAAAAAATTGAAAATAAACTCGTAGATCAGATTGTAAAAAATAAAGAACAAATCAAGGACATAATAACACAAACAATCTAAAAGAAGATTCAAAAACCAGTCTTGGCCACGGAAATTTTAAAAAGATAATAGAAGAAAGATTAGAAAAAGAATTAGGATCTTTGAGTTGATATATTTCAACTCTTCCTTATTACGATTCCATCAAAACATTTTCAAAATTTTCCTTATATTTCCTGAAAATAATTAAAATATATGCATATTTTGCATTTTTTGTAAATATGTAGCAAATTAATGGTTAGGAATATCAAAAAAATTTACTTGAAAAAAATGTAGAGGAAGTTTAGTACTATATGCTAGAAAAGGAGGGGGATAGTTTGTGTCTATAACAGAGATACGGTGAGTTATAAAATCATATTATTCTATATATATATATATATATATATATATATATATATATATATATATATATATATATATATATGAAGTAAAATGCGAAACAGTGAATGCAAACTTTGCTCCATCATATCCTTTCTGTGTTAGAGGTTGCACAGTTAGAATAAACTGTAGTAAAACACAATTCATCCTATTCCACCACCATCGAGATGGTGGCCTACCTGTACCACCATACCGAGAAGAAAGTCAAAGCTTACCCTCCCCGCCACAGTGATACGGCAGAGATAGCCGTATAAACATATATAAGCCATCCGACGAGAGGTCGGCGAATCCGCGTTCAGTATTGCATGCTTCCTTCCAATCTGTCCTTTGCACAGCCAGGTGCATGTAGGTACCTTGATGAGTCTAGTGAGAGATGAAACATGTATCTCTGCCATATCACTGTGGCGGGGAGGGTAAGCTTTGACTTTCTTCTCGGTATGGTGGTACAGGTAGGCCACCATCTCGATGGTGGTGGAATAGGATGAATTGTGTTTTACTACAGTTTATTCTAACTGTGCAACCTCTAACACAGAAAGGATATGATGGAGCAAAGTTTGCATTCACTGTTTCGCATTTTACTTCACTTACATACGGAGTTGCATATAGTTGTACGTCTGCTGAATGTTATTTCAGCACTACAACAGCATCATGTGGATATAACCACTGCTAATGCATCTCACACGGCCGAATCCGTGAAAGCCGTATAAACATATATAAGCCATCCGACGAGAGGTCGGCGAATCCGCGTTCAGTGTTGCATGCTTCCTTCCAATCTGTCCTTTGCACAGCCAGGTGCATGTCGGTACCCTGATGAGTCTAATGAGAGATGAAACATGTATCTCTGCCGTATCACTATGGCGGGGAGGGTAATCTTTGACTTTCTTCTCGGTATGGTGGTACAGGTAGGCCACCATCTCGATGGTGGTGGAATAGGATGAATTGTGTTTTACTACAGTTTATTCTAACTGTGCAACCTCTAACACAGAAAGGATATGATGGAGCAAAGTTTGCATTCACTGTTTCGCATTTTACTTCACTTACATACGGAGTTGCATATAGTTGTACGTTTGCTGAATGTTATTTCAGCACTACAACAGCATCATGTGGATATAACCACTGCTAATGCATCTCACACGGACGAATCCGTGAAAGCCGTATAAACATATATAAGCCATCCGACGAGAGGTCGGCGAATCCGCGTTCAGTGTTGCATGCTTCCTTCCAATCTGTCCTTTGCACAGCCAGGTGCATGTCGGTACCCTGATGAGTCTAGTGAGAGATGAAACATGTATCTCTGCCGTATCATTGTGGCGGGGAGGGTAAGCTTTGACTTTCTTCTCGGTATGGTGGTACAGGTAGGCCACCATCTCGATGGTGGTGGAATAGGATGAATTGTGTTTTACTACAGTTTATTCTAACTGTGCAACCTCTAACACAGAAAGGATATGATGGAGCAAAGTTTGCATTCACTGTTTCGCATTTTACTTCACTTACATACGGAGTTGCATATAGTTGTACGTTTGCTGAATGTTATTTCAGCACTACAACAGCATCATGTGGATATAACCACTGCTAATGCATCTCACACGGACGAATCCGTGAAACCGTATAAACATATATATATATATATATATATATATATATATATATATATATATATATATATATATATATATATATATATATGAATAGTTTGGTTATTCCGGGTTTCAATCCGTTCGTTCAAAAAATCGTTTTCACGACGTTTCGCCAAAATCTCATTTGGCATTTTCAAGTGCGGTTCGTCTCGTTACTCGTTGAGAACTGATGGTGGCCTCTGAAGAATTTCGAGTTTTGTTTAGTTGGCTCGCTGCCTGATTGGGTGGGCGGCTTCGTAGGCTCCTCCCCTCTCCCGAGTGCGATATATTTTGTTCTTGTATGCAGGTCTCTCGTGTACTAGTTGATTTTTGTTGTTTTCTTTCTTGATTCTTTATTAATGTTTTCCATGTAGATGAAAAATTTATAGCATCGTCTCGTTTATTTAGCTGTCCCGCTTTTTCGATTTCTAGGGCCTCTCTTATGACGCGTACCTTGTAGTTCTGTACTGGTGCTATTTCTTTTGTTTTTTCGAAATCGATGGTATGTCCGGTTGTTTGGTGATGTTGAAATAGGGCTGAGGTTGTCTGTTTGTTTTTGAGGCTATTTTTATGTTCTTGGATTCTTGCTGATATGCGCCTGTTTGTTTGTCCTATATAAGTTTGATGACAATCTGCACATGGAATGCTGTAAACGCCATGATTTTCAAGGTTGGTCTTGTCTTTGGGATTTCCCAGGATGTTGGCTATTGTTTTTTGTGGTTTAAATATGGGCTGTATGTTGTGTTTTCTTAAGATTCTTCCGATTCTGTCTGTTATTCCTTTTATGTATGGTATACTCGAAATTCTTCAGAGGCCACCATCAGTTCTCAACGAGTAACGAGACGAACCGCAGTTGAAAATGCCAAATGAGATTTTGGCGAAACGTCGTGAAAACGATTTTTTGAACGAACAGATTGAAACCCGGAATAACCAAACTATTCATTCTACCATCCGTGAAAATCTACGATATAACATTTTACACCTTTACGGGGAGGAGACTTTTTTAAATGTTAAACGTTTCGAGAAACTGAGATCCAAGAAATCAGCCCTCCTTTGCGATATAACTTTCTTAATAAGATGCCGCAACAACAATCTAGAACCAACTTGCACCAAACTCTCGTACCATTTAAAGACAAGAAGAACTATTTCAATCCTTAAGACCGCTGGAAAAGCTCTTCTTCGAGAACAAATCAGAGAAAAACGGAGAATTCTATCAAGGACTGAAACAGAACTTTACAATCTCCACTTAGCTTTAACCCACAAAATCCATCACCTTCTGTGGAATGACATACAAAAAGTATCCTTTTGGAGAACGGAATCAGACACCCAGCTTAAGGCAAAAAAACAGCAGAAGAAATTTGAGGCACTACAAAAACGCAATACTATCCACACACAGCAAACACTAGACTGCAACAAAGTTGTCCATAATATCTCCAACCACCAGTTAACAGAATCCGAAAAATTAGTTCTGTCAAAAGGTTTTAATTTTGCCGTAACGCCAAAAACAGTCCCCTTAGAAGAGATAATTTCGAATATAGAAGCTGCCCTAGAAAACATCCCTGAAGAAAATGCCGAACAAGCCAGACAAGACATAACACAAATTTTGAAATCAAGCCGGCCTCCCAACTCAAACTTAACGCGAGCTGAACATCAAGCCTTCTCATCCTTAAAAAAGAATAAGGAAATAACAATATTACCAGCAGATAAGGGAAATGTCACGGTTGTAATGAACACCAACGAATACATGCAAAAAATGTCGGAAATTCTCGAAGACGCCTCTTACAAACAAACCAACAGAGATCCAACGACGTACCTTGAAAAAACTACGAAAGCCAAGATTAAAGCCTCAAAACTAGACCCAGAAATTGAAAAATCTATAATACCAAGAGAAAAATCAAGCAGATGTCCAAAACTATATGGCTTACCAAAAATACACAAAACAAATGCACCACTCAGGCCAATAGTGAGCGCCGTGGGATCTCCTACACAAAAACTGGAAAAATATCTAGCAAGTATCATTCAACCAAGAGTCGAACTGGCTGATTCTTTTGTGAAAAACTCCGAGCATCTGACTAAAATGATCAAAAACATTCACCTCGAAGAAAATGACATCTTAGCAAGCCTCGACATAAAATCGCTATATCCAAGCATACCATTGGATGAGGCTTTTGGACAAAATCGCCATGAACGAGGATTTTCCAGACTACACAATTGAACTTGCAGCACACTGCCTAAAGAACACATACTTCATGTTCAATAACCAAATATACAAACAAACAGATGGCGCACCTATGGGGTCCTCGCTTTCACCAGTCATAGCCAACCTTTTCATGATATATTTCGAACAGGAGGCACTGCAAAAGGCACCTTTAAAACCGAAATTTTGGAAACGCTATGTCGATGATATTTTTATAATATGGCCACATGGAAAAGAACACCTGGATGATTTCCTCATATATCTGAACAATATCCACCACAGAATCCAATTCACGCTAGAAATCGAACAAGAAAAGAAACTTCCTTTTTTGGACCTGCTATTAACTAGGAAACTCAACAACACCTTGGGGTTCAGTGTATATCGGAAACCCACACATACTGACCGATATCTCAATGCTGCGTCACATCATCATCGCTCTCAAAAGCAGTAGTCAACACATTAGTATCAGGTCTCTCCGCCTAACAGAACCTGACACAAAACAAGACGAAATAAGACACATTTCAACGGCTCTAGAACGGAATGGTTTCTCACAAGCAGATATAAAGAAAGCCATAAAAAGACAAGAAAAGACTACAACAAAGACCAAGATCAAACAAGGAACAAAGCCATAATACCATACATAAAAGGAATAACAGACAGAATCGGAAGAATCTTAAGAAAACACAACATACAGCCCATATTTAAACCACAAAAAACAATAGCCAACATCCTGGGAAATCCCAAAGACAAGACCAACCTTGAAAATCATGGCGTTTACAGCATTCCATGTGCAGATTGTCATCAAACTTATATAGGACAAACAAACAGGCGCATATCAGCAAGAATCCAAGAACATAAAAATAGCCTCAAAAACAAACAGACAACCTCAGCCCTATTTCAACATCACCAAACAACCGGACATACCATCGATTTCGAAAAAACAAAAGAAATAGCACCAGTCCAGAACTACAAGGTACGCGTCATAAGAGAGGCCCTAGAAATCGAAAAAGCGGGACAGCTAAATAAACGAGACGATGCTATAAATTTTTCATCTACATGGAAAACATTAATAAAGAATCAAGAAAGAAAACAACAAAAATCAACTAGTACACGAGAGACCTGCATACAAGAACAAAATATATCGCACTCGGGAGAGGGGAGGAGCCTACGAAGCCGCCCACCCAATCAGGCAGCGAGCCAACTAAACTAAACTCGAAATTCTTCAGAGGCCACCATCAGTTCTCAACGAGTAACGAGACGAACCGCACTTGCAAATGCCAAATGAGATTTTGGCGAAAAGTCGTGAAAACGATTTTTTGAACGAACGGATTGAAACCCGGAATAACCAAAATATTCATTCTACCATCCGTGAAAATCTACGATATAACATATAAATATATATATATATATATATATATATATATATATATATATATATATATATATATATATATATATATATATATATACCACCTTACCCCCTCCAACTTTTTGAATGTATATAAAGGCCGGTATTAGAATTATTTCATCATGACACCAAAAAAAGATTATTGGCATTGTTAGGCCATTCGTACCGGGAACATTATGCAAGAGTGACGAATGTAAGCTGGTATCGTCGGCAACGCCTGCAACACCGCCAATTCCAGCACCGCCGGCACCTTCAGCAATGCCGGCACAGCCAGTACGGCTTTGGGAGCCCGAACTCGTGGTGCAGCTAAGGAGAAGACCAAGGGCTGTACCTAGGTCGGTGTTAATATCGTTGGGTATTACTCCCCGGTAGACACCCGACCCTCCCCCAGGCCCTTTTAGGGCTACAAAAACGGTCCTTTTCAGCACCACATTATATTTTGATTGTAGTTTAGTAATCGTCACTTATGGGGTGAGATATTCGTTTAACGACGATTTGTCTCGTAGCTTAAGTGCCAAGTTATATGCTTGAGAACCTATGAAAATGTTAACAGTTCAAACAAGGTTTCTATTAATTTTTTTTTGTAATGCATTTTTCACAAAATGTTAAGAATTGATCTTATTGTCTAAACCAAAAAAAAAACAAATCTAATTCCTTGTTTAAAGTTTTTGGAAAAATCAATAATTCTATAAGCTCTCATCAATACACAACATTTAGAATCCGTTGGTGGGGTGGGGGAAGTTCTATATATATGAGACTGGGCCAGTTACACAGTCATATACACTTCAACTCTCATACAAATAACATGGAGGAAGAAAGACCCGCAAGCAGAGACTCATCTATCTTTAGCGAGGACACCGTCGCCGGCAACGTTGGAGACCTGGAGGACTTCGTCGACGATGAGGTGGACTTTGAGATTGACGTCCTACGTTGGGACGACTTGGATGAGCCGATTCCGCTGTTCTATGACTACGATCCTGGTCTTATTGAATTGAACGATGTGGGCGACTGGGTTCTACAAAAACTCGACACTCCATCGCCACAGCCAGAGCCGGATTCGACGGAAGATGCGGTGCTGGAAATTCCAGCATCACCGACACCCGACGATCCGCAGGGCCCCT
The DNA here is from genome assembly GCA_034092305.1 of Diaprepes abbreviatus. Classification (NCBI taxonomy): domain Eukaryota; kingdom Metazoa; phylum Arthropoda; class Insecta; order Coleoptera; family Curculionidae; genus Diaprepes; species Diaprepes abbreviatus. The sequence continues at coordinate 15,059,971 of JASJET010000031.1, read as the reverse complement.
GCGATTCGTCAAGCTGGTGGTCGACCAGCGAGGATGGGGCACCATAAGTCCCACACTCTCCCTGGCCCTTTTTAAGGGCAAACAACAACGGTCCTTTTCAGTACCACAAAATACTTTGATCGTAGTTTTAGTTCATATTAGTACTTTGTTACTAATATTGTATATATAGAATATACAATATTGGATACAAAGTATTAAAAGTTTAGGTGCTGGTGGAACCCAACACAATTATTCGTTCGTATTCGAAACCACAAACAACTTTGGTCTCAATACGTAATACGACATTTGTTTTCACCCCCACCACTAATTTGTCTCTCTATATACGACCACCAATGCTTATTACAATTATTTCGGTTCAACATGTCTGACAGTGAACAATAGCCCATCCAATGCCCTGTGGTAGATTCTATCACGGACGATTGTCGCGAATGGGAGTTGGATGATCCCAGATGGTGATTATACTTGACAAAATAAGGGTAGAGCTTCATATAATTTTTTTTCAAAATGTCATTCGTTTTCGAGTTACAAGCCGTCCAAGTTCAAGTTTTTATTTTTTGTTTTTTGAATTACTCGCTTACAGGAAAACCGATTTGACTAATATTTGAAAGATAGGCTAAGTCTTCTGCGCTTCATCATTTTAGTAACAATTCACATTGATTGTTTGCCGCTAGAGGGCACTTTACCTACATTGAAAATTGTTTTTTTGTCATAATTTTTTAGTGTTGACAGCTACAGTAGTTTTTGGCATAATTTCTGAAAGACTGATGCCAGGCCTTTAAAAAAGGTGCTCTTTATTTACATCGCTAAACCCAACGGTTTAGACGTAAATCACCCTTAAAAATTAAGTGGTAAATTTACTTTTCTCATTTCATTACCACCAGCTACCAGGTAAATAGCTATCAAAGTATACTAGAGCTGTCAGTTTAACATCAAATAAATTCGCTTTTTAAACTATTTAATTTATAATCTTAAAATAACTAATAATGGCTAATCAGTAAATATTCATATTATGGATTATTGCGATATACATTTAATTGATAAAAATTAATGAAACAGTACTAAACAAACTAAAAAAGATTCTCAAAATGTCCCCCATTTTCTTCCATACATTTCCTAACACTCTTCAAAAAATGTCGCCTAACTCGATGAAAAATTTCTGGTGTTTCTTTAATAATTTGGCACTTTTCGATTATCCTGAAGCGAAGATCCTCGACGTTGATTACTGGAATATCGTACACCAATTGTTTCAAATGACCCCAAAAGAAAAAATCCATAGGATTAAGGTCTGGTGACCTCGCTGCCCATGCCAATGGTCCACTTCGTCCTATCCATCGCTCAGGATACGTTGCATTCAAATACTGTCGGACACGTATACTAAAGTGGGGCGGAGCTCCGTCTTGGAGGATCCACATGTTGGCCCTTACTTCCAATGGCACATCTTCCAGATACAATGGGAGACGATTTTGGATAAAATCTAAGTATACGTCACCAGTTAATGGGCCATCAAAGAAATGAGGACCAATAAGGTAATCTCCTATTATCCCTGCCCACACATTTAGTGAAAATCTACGCTGATGTTTCGTTTCTACCACATTGTTTGGGTTCTCGTAAGCATATGTGTGGATGTTGTGTAGATTTGTTATGCCATCACGAGTGAAACCAGCTTCGTCAGTGAATAATATGACGCCAATTAATCGATTATCGTGTTCATACTTAGCTAGGATCTGATTGCACATTTCCAACCGTCTCGGCCGATCATCGTCATAAAGAGCCTGCACCTTTTTTGAATGAAACGGGTAGAGTTGTTCTTCTCTTAGTATCCTCCATGAACTAGCCTGACAGAGCCGCACTTCATTCCCAATTTTTCTAGTACTAATACCTGGATTATCTTCAATAATTTCAAGCACTCTTTCTTCTTGTTGCACGTTTCTAGCAGTTCTAGGTCTTCCCCTATTTCCATTATAACTTTTAAAGGAACCACATTCCGCAAGCCTCCTGTGCACACTGGAAAATGTTTGAGCATGAGGGATATTTCTTTCCGGATAACTCTCCATATAATATCTTCTTGCCAACTCTGCATTACCATTTGATTTTCCATAACAAAAATGGATATCACAATATTCGATATTTGAATATTGGTGATTAGCCATTATTAGTTATTTTAAGATTATAAATTAAATAGTTTAAAAAGCGAATTTATTTGATGTTAAACTGACAGCTCTAGTATACTTTGATAGCTATTTACCTGGTAGCTGGTGGTAATGAAATGAGAAAAGTAAATTTACCACTTAATTTTTAAGGGTGATTTACGTCTAAACCGTTGGGTTTAGCGATGTAAATAAAGAGCACCTTTTTTAAAGGCCTGGCATCAGTCTTTCAGAAATTATGCCAAAAACTACTGTAGCTGTCAACACTAAAAAATTATGACAAAAAAACAATTTTCAATGTAGGTAAAGTGCCCTCTAGCGGCAAACAATCAATGTGAATTGTTACTAAAATGATGAAGCGCAGAAGACTTAGCCTATCTTTCAAATATTAGTCAAATCGGTTTTCCTGTAAGCGAGTAATTCAAAAAAAAAAAATTAAAACTTGAACTCGAAAACGAATGACATTTTGAAAAAAAATTATATGAAGCTCTACCCTTATTTTGTCAAGTAGAATCACCCCCTTAAGTTTCGTGATCGATTTTTGAATCACCCTGCATATATATATATATATATATATATATATATATATATATATATATATATATATATATATATATATATGTATATATATTTGTCAAAATAATACATTTTTATTAAACTAGAAAATATATTTACAATCTTAATACTATAACTTAAAAATTAATACTTAAAACTATTTTATTAAACTAGAAAATATATTTACAAGCTTCATACTATAACTTAAAAACTAATACTTAAAACTAGTTAACATCCACTACAAAATCTGTCAAAGTCTTCCAATTGTCTTTTGTATCGTTTACTCACACTTTTTTTCACCGCTAATTGTTTTTGTATGTCTAATGTTTTTCGAGTTCCCTTATTTCACAGTCATTTTCACCCACTTTTTTTACCAAGTCTTTTTTCATTTTATACATGTCCGTCAATTTGTTTTTTTGCAAATTGGTAAAGTCTTCAACCCACTCCGGTTGAAATGTCCCAGAACATTTCGAAGTAGGGTTTAGTGATGAAGGATATGAAGCATCGGAAACTTCATCACCTTCAAAACACTGCTTAAACCGCTTCTTCATAGGTTTGCGGCCTCCCAATACCGGAGATAGTGGCGCATCAGTCTTCACAGGTGGAGACTTTACCCCCGACACTTCTTTTTCACTTACACTGGCAGGTGTTGGCGGAGTTGGTTCATCGTCGCCTTCAATTATGTCAACTTCGACGGACAATGGCTCTGTCGGTGATGACTGTGTTAACATGAAATCGGGTAATGGTGTGGGCGTCTTTGGTTTTTTGAAACTAAATTTCTTTTTCGAGTGCCCAACACCTTTAATCGCCGAATAAAATTTTGTTTTATCGGCGATTTCCGACTTCTGTATAGTCAACAACTTCTTCAGTTTGGAATTCCTTGGAGAAAATTCCCTGTTAGGCTGCGACGCTTTTCGCACAACCACATCACTGATAACTTTTATTTTAGGCTCCTTCACCTCACTCCAACATTCAAGAAATTGCGCAGCCGACTGTATCAACCCTTCGTCTCGACCATCATTCAGGGCTTTGTCTTCGGCATCCTCTTGCCCTCTGCTGTGCCAATTCTCGAAAACCCCTGGACTCAACACTTCCAAGCCACTCATGTTTTCCAACATGCCTTGTTGGGATCCGCAGCTCATGTCAAGGGCATCCAAAAGAGAACTTACACTTCGCGCACTTGACGACATTTTCGATACAACAACTGTTACTATAACTTTAACTTACTACTGAACTGTTTGGTGTTCTGACGAACTGTGAAGAGCTCGAGCCAGCAAGTCTGCTTTTATGCCTATTTCCCCCACTACACCATTTTATTCCTTTTGTTCGATGCATTAAGTATCATATTTAAACTTGTCAGATGCAAGGCCAAGACCAAGGCCGACGTAACCGGGAATATCAGGGTCGTTTTCAAGGTTGTAATTTTCATGCATTTTTTTTTGTCCCTGTCAAGGTTATTTTAAAAAGTAACATAAATATAATACTAAAAGTGTCAGGTGCAAGGCCAAGGTCAAGGTCAAAGTGCCCTTCAATGCCAGGGTCGTTTTCGAGGTTGTAATTTTTAAGGATTTTTTTTGGTCCCGTCAAGGTTATTTTAAAAAGTAACACATAAATAGAGTACAGCGATTGAAAAGTACAACATAATCAAACATCATGTTGCCAACTGATTAACAACCTGGTGAAGCAGCCAAAACATACAGGCATATCCCAAGAGCTCTTTGTTTAATTTGTCATCACTGTAAAAGACAAGATATCTACTGGCGGAATGATCTGACACACAATTTCAACTACATCGACCGTCTTTGGGTCAAATTTTTACAATGCGGTTTTTGTGGACTTTTTCACTACCAGGGCAAGGACATTAATGAACGCGCCATCCAGAGAAGAAATTGAGTCATAGAAGAAGCTTACCTGTACAGAAGAAATAAACCTATGTATTTTATTTATTTATTTGTTATTTTTTTTGTTTGTTATATTTTTATTTTTTAATAATAAAAAGTAAAGTTAATTTTTTTGTTATATTTTCATTTTTTTACCAATAAAACAATAGTAAAATGAATCTGTATGTGTATTTATTAAACATCACCTAAAATACGTTTTGCAATCCATATTTTTCTGCAGAGTCTGTTTACTAATGAAATAGAACCATATATTAGGGTGAAATGTTATGGTTTCAAATCAGTCTCATATAACAATGTCAGAAGTAAACACTATTAATAAGTTCGGTAGCAAAAGAAAATTTAAGGATTTTATCTTTGTGCGAGGTCCTTCAGGAATAGGATTTAAACTTACACCTAATGGAGATTACGACATTGGAAGCAAAAGATTGTGCTATTTAGCGGAACCTCATGAAGAAGACGATGCGGCCACACGAAATTATGTTGATAATTACCTTGCTCAGTGTGTGTAAGATACGCAGAAAGCTTTACATGACTCAACAATTGTTATTAAAGATACATTCAGAAACCAACTTGAAGGTTACGTACGCAAGAAATTAATTGAAACCGGTCAAGAACTTAGAGGATACATTGATGATACTGTTATTGCAATATATGAACTTAGGCAAGACGAACTGCGTGATGAACTTAATTCTAGAATGTTGAAAATTGAAAAGACTATGGACGATCCTGTCAACAAAACTGTTTCACATTAAACATTTGCTCGTAGACCTGTGCGTTTAATTTACTGTTAGACAAATTTTTCAACAATAACTTTTACCGTTTGTTATTTGTCGACACTTCATTATATTTATAATTTTAAAATAAAGGTTCAATAAAAAACAATCAAGTAATGAATACATGTTTTGTATTTTAAAAAAATTACAATACGACCCTTACATATTAATGTTGTATGTTCAATGGAAATAATAAAAACAATAGAAATTAATGAAATATGGATTTTCCAGATTACGTGTTGTCCTGGCTTAGAAATGATTCCAACACGGTGACTAAATTTGCTAAGTTTTCTTCCGGGTCTGTTTTGTAAAAATCTATGTCCCCAAGGTAGAGTTTGGTTGAATTGGGAATTACATAACGTTTATCATCGATATGTGATAATGCTACTTTATTTATTATGTTGGTATAAATGTTATGTAATTCACTTCTAAATATCTTCATCTTTCTTAATATCAAACTACCCCGTTTAACAATTCTTTGGTAGTCTTCCTGATGAAGCTCTTTCTCGATAACACATTTTTTGACACCTTCGGCTTTTCTTAATTCATTATTAATGGACTTTACATAATAAGCCTTCGCGCCGGTACCATAAAACTTATTATCGGGTCATCAGGAAACTCATCTTTCATTCTACCAACTACAGAATTACTTTTAATTATGTTGAAATTATTTATTTCGCAGTAATTTGATGTATCACATTTTTCGGGGTTTTCTGATATAGTCTGATAAAAGTTTTCCGTATACACTTTTAATATAAGCGAGTCAGTATCGGTGTAAAGTAACGAAGCATCATTGCCAAACTTGGATTTAATAAAATTATAATAAAAATCGTATATTACAGTCTTTGATATATCTAATATAGGAAATCCGATATAAATTGGTTTATTGTATAATATTTTAACTTTATTCATATGTATAGCAACAACGTTTTCGATAAATATCGAGCTACTATTGAAATTGGGGCGGGATATTAGTGCTCTAGCTCCATTTCTGCCTACACTGTTATCCCAATGTATTACTAATTTTATATCCGTTCGATTTTCCACATTTTCCATAGTTTTACCAAAAATTGCGTTATTTTTTAATTTAAAAGTGTCCTTCGCAAATTTTGTGGTGGCCTTATTACGCAAATTGGTATTAAAATCAATATACGATTTTAGCCATTTTGATTGTTTAAACTGTAATACTCGATGAGTTTGCATTACCACTAAGCCGTTGGCGATGGCTTGTTTTAAAGTTGTATAGTGTACAATGTATTTTCTTTTATCTTGTATATTAGGAATTAATTTCGGCAACTTGGCGTTTTCTGTTGGCGGTATGATATTTTATACTAGAAATGGAAGATCAGAATGTGCATCATGCAACTCAGTCGGATAATGTACATCCACTTCCAAAACGCAGTCATGTAAACTATCATCACCAACAGCCATAATATTTAAATCGAGAATTTCGCGCTCGGTTAACCATCGAAAACCACCATATGGTAATGCTTGTGACATACTATGATCATATAGATTTGTAGCATCAAGGTATGTTATAAATGAAGACGGTTTTGTTGGGTCATAGTCTGGTAAAAAAATATTATTAGCGATGTGCTTCCTTGCTGTACACTGGCTTATGCCGCCGCGTATACTTTTCTTAAAAAAATGTATCATGTCTATATCAGTTAAGAGCTCTAGCTCTACCTTAGTCATACGCAACATACAATCAAATGATAAACTTGGAAGGGTATAGTAGTGTACTGGATCCAATTTATCGAATTTTAAACAACTATCCGAAATTGCTCAAAAACATTGAACAATAGCAACACATCTAATTTTAAATACACATCTGAATAGTCCTCCAAAGTTTTACACCCAAACAAGCGCCATACTTCTTTTGCTCTTCTATAGCTTTCATCGCTAATGTGTCCTGCCCGTAAATTATCATAAAATTGATCTTTACTTGGAAAACATGTATTTTTCATTTTTTCTATAGAGTCAATTAAGCTATAAGGAAAAAAACCCTTTTGACGCATCAAATTAAATTAGCCGATATTTGAAAAATGTTTCCGCGTTTCAATAAAATCGTCGTCGTTTAAACCGCTGCCTAAATTTTCCAAAGACGTTGACAGAAATTTAAAACTGTCAATGAATCGCAACTTTAAATATTTCCTCTTGACTTTTCCACATTTACTATCAAAATATTCGTGCACATAAATGCTTTTGGTAAATGATATGTACTTTTCCTTACTTTGAGCCAAAACACCAATTTTATCCCCATATTTACATAACTCTTTTATAAATAAATGGCTGTCGTAGCCGCTTAAGTTATGAAATATGATAGGGATAAAAGAAGGTAATTTATAATTTAAATTACAAACGGAATGTGCAGCACCAAATCTTTTTGCACCAGTTATGTGACAGTGGTCTCGTACTTTAATCTCACCCTCTTCAAAAGGGCCTTCACATTTACCACATATTTTAGCATCATTAAACTCCCTTTTTTCTTCAGGCGTTAACGGTTTCATAGGCTTAATGTATTTTAAATATGTGTTATATAGAGCCCTTAAATCACACTCGATACGATCCACAAAGACTTGAGCTGCATTATTCCCACGAAATAGCTAAAATTTCGAAAGTGAGTCGTCAAGAGAGCATTTAATTAAATAAGCAAAAGAATATGGTTCATGTTTAAAACTTTTTACAGTGTAAGAATTTTGTGGGTTTGGTTGTACCGTTTCAACGGGTTTTAAAACAGATTCGAAATCTGCATAAACCATGAATAGAACGCGCATTTGCTTTTCTATACCCTCGAATTTTAAAATATTTTCCGGCACACTCTTTCCAAATTTATCGATTTTTAAATCCACTGAGGGTGTTTGCGTGAAAATGTGGTTACAATCGTAGCTTTGATGTAAAGTTAAAGCTGACGGTGTACTAAAATAAATTAGGCAACCATCACAGAAATATATTTTATGTTATTGACAACTAATTTGACTTGAAACTAAACGTGATAAATCCCGAATCCAACAATAATGACTCTTTGAACAAGTCGTATCACAAAAATGTTCACCGCCATCTTTACTACTACAGTCTTTTGTAATTAACAATAAATTTACATGTCTATCCAACTTTTTTGACGCATACCTCAGCGGACCAATAACTTCATGTATTAGTTCATTATTTTCATATTTAGATTCCAGACCGTATACGTTAATGGATATGTTGTTCATTTCCTCAAATTTTTTAATGTCACGTAATTTTATTGGAAAATCCATACCTGTTAAATTTAATACTCTTGAAAAATGGGGGTAGGATGTCTGCTGTGAAGGCGCTGCTGTTGGAAGAAACAATGCTGATGTTACAGCCTACGCAAAGCAAAATTCGTCCTGGTTAATCGCATTGACGACGTCTCCTTTCTTTTCAATAGAACACGGCAACTTGATGTATGATGAGCCATCCATAGGATTATACTTGTTGATACTAACTTCCAAGTATAAAATTCGCTCAAGAGCCCATCCTATAACAAGAAATATAATATATAAAAATCAGTTTAATATATCGGGTTTTGATTTTTCCATACCTGAATCTTTCTCCTGGAACTCTGTCGCCTGCGTTTCTATTAATTCAGTGAAGGAATGGTAAACGGCATCCAAATCACTTTCTACACTAATTATTTGATTAGCAGTATTGAATGATTTTTCACTCAATATTTCTTGTGATGGAAGCATGTACTCGCCAACAGCTGTCATGTTACTTTTAAAGCATGATGTACACGTAATAAATTATTAACAAGTTCCACCACCTTCGATTTAATGTCTGCAAAGAACGTTACGTAATCGGAATGCTCCATACTACTGATAACCCGATAGGTTACAATTCTCCTTTTGAAGGCACATTCAACGAGTTGCATACCATCACATACCGACAAACATGAATTATTTTTATGTTGATGTGTTTGTTTATGCGCTAACATATGATTAATTGGAACATCTACATTATATGTAGCGCAATTAATTACCGGAATCACCGATGTATACTCTTCAATTCGGAGCCGTTTTTCTCCAGGCACTTCATTAAATCTCGCCGCACACGATTTTCCTTTATGACGTCTCATATTATAACTATTGGTAAACTTAGAACCGCAATTTTCACAAACATATGCCATGATTTGTTAAATATTAACACATGTACTACCTATGCAAGTCAGAGACAACTGATGAATGAAACTGCCCCATACCATATATAAAACCATTGAAGTTCACCCCAAACTACGTAACATAACTTCAAGGCCACACACCCTCAATGACCTCCAACAAAGTCAAGGTCGCATCGAACAAGGTCAAGGTCACACGCACAACTTGAACGCGCGGTCAAGACCAAGGACAAAGCACACGTGCATTTTCAAGGTCAATCACAAGGACATGTGGGCGGGGTCAAATACAGAGTGCGACATGGTCGGGGTCAAGGTCGAGGAGTGGGGGGCTAGTGAGGATCGGGTTGTGTTCACTACTCATATCAAATTCTTCGGCAATTGCTGTACTATTTCAAGAAAAATTAATTTTTGCTAAACTACCAACTTCAGTCTCCTGATTTGCTCGTTCTTCAGTAATTTGAGGAGCCGGTTGGTCCTCATTATTATCGGGGCATTTTTTACAAATTTTTAGATAACCAGTTGTCTCAAATTTTTTAATAATTTCCGAAATTCTAGATTTTGAAGGAACAGGATGATTTTCGCAAATCTGCCGATTATCTCATCCATACCCTTACCAAAAAAGTACCGCTTAATAATCTGCACTTTTTGTTCCGTGGAATTAACTAGCATTTTAGGTAAAAAAAAATTGGTACGAAACACGGAAATATCAATACTCGGTACTTACGCTTCAACGGCCTGAATAAAAGCAAATAACTTGGAATCCTCTTATTGTACTAGGGAGTAGCGTATGCTGCTGCCGCTCTCACCGCGCCAGCATTTTATTACCCCTCACCTTAGGGCGTAGACTGGTAATTTATTAAATTTAAGCACGTATGTCGATGCTTACGATGCTTTTATTCCGCCTGATTCTGATTTGATTAATAATATAGTATTTTATCTTACTTAAGAAACGTCCCGGTTCCGATTTGGATTTTCCACACCTGTATACTCGAAAAAGTTACGATTCCACATTACTATAACAAACGTATTCAGCGACACAATTCGTTATAGAGAAATCTCAGAATTATTTTAATATTGAAAAATTTTCATCAAATTTTTATCATTCAAAAATTGATCTTGAGTTTCGCAAAAAGCGTGTTTTTTTTTTAAAGACTTCTTTTTAAGTGATACCTCTTATTTTTCATAAGTGTTGAATATTAAATATTAAATTTAAAAAAATATATATTTTAAGTATATATTGAACCTTGGTTCTGTCTCAGTCTTGTTTGGTTCTAGTGAAATAACCATAATATGTACCCATCTGTTTTCCGAAATATCCTTTAGTTTAAATATAAGTTAATCCGTTTTTATGTCAGCTTTTATTTATTTATTCATGTACAGGTTAGTTCAGGTTAGTTCAGTTTAGTTACAATAATAGAAGTTTCGTTAGCAGCAACTGTTCGTTGTTTTATTCAAAAGATGAATGAATATCCCTACCTACTGACTTGTCAATATATTTAATTCACGAATACTTGTAACTACAGATAGGTAAGCAACACTGCACATTTCTTATGTTGTGTTCCTGGTTAAAGGGACTGAATTTTTGATATAATATATTTTTAGTATGCTGTTTTCAATTAGTTTTAATAAATAAAATTCAATATACTCAGTAGTTTCATGTTCGTGCCTGTCAGAAATAAAATTGAATTTTCATAATTTGTTTAGAAATAGTCTGAATTTGTTTATGATAGCTTTTTTGTTTTACAAATCTTTACATTTAGGGGAATTTAAAAATATTTTTTTTTTAAATATAGGTATTGGAAAGAATATATGGGCAAACATCAAAACTATCGAGTTTATCGAATTGTGTCATGGCAGTATTTGATTAGGATGACATAGACTACATTATCTTAAAAATTTTATTTATTTGATTAGCACCACTTTTTCATAGGAAGAGTGTGGAGTTCTTTTTACTTGATGACTTAAATTTTATTACATATATTATTATATATTTTTACGTTATCTGACATGGTGGGATAAGAATTTTTAAGTGACCTGTAAACTACATTGCAACGAGAAAAAAGTGTTTTTACACGATATGATTGATATATTACATCTATGCGGAAAAATAACAAAAATTACATGATTGAAATTCGGCAATTACCTATTGATTCAAGAATATTTTTTACTTTGAGGTATACGCAATTTTTTACCTTGATACACAAGGCAATATATTACCAATGAAAATTATGGTAAATTTACATAAAAATTTTTTATTTTAAAGGAACTTTCCTACTAGATAAATTCCAGGAGGGCTTGTCTTTTTTGAAGGGACGTTCCTACTAGATAAATGCCAGGACTGCTTGTTTTCGTAGTTGTGCCTCGTAAAAATAAACCCGACTGACCTTCTAACGATTCTAATAAGTATGTAGGTGGATTTGTAATGTCTACTTTTACAATTTTAAACAGTTCAGTTGACTAAGTGGGAGTACATTCTTTCTCAAATAAGCTTTTGTACTATTTAATACGCACAATGTCACCTAAAGAAAACTTAAATCTTTTAGCCACAATTTTTAAATAATCGTATGCCTGTATTTGAATTTCTTCTTAGAAATCTGCTGGCTTCATTCCAATGGTGCAATATTTCGAATGATTACAAGCTTTTGTTATTGATTATAATATATTTATCCATTTGTAAGACCCTCTTGGCGAGAATTGTTTATATGATTTATTTTTATGTTATATTATGACTCGCTCAACAATTGGAGCTTTCTTCGTGCTGTAAGTGGAATAATAATTTATTTTATATTTTTTCATCAGTGCTTGAAAGTTACTATTATAGAACTCCTTTCTTTGATTACTTTGCAAATTTGTTAATGTATATGGTGCTTTTCATCGCATTAGTAACTTCTATATATCGTTTGCATTTCAGCCAAATCAATTTGCCAAAAATCTCTGTAGCCTTTTATTACCGTATGTCTTCTTATACAATTTTTTCTAACCTTTCTATGTAGTTCATTAACAATTTCGATTTTTGCTTGGCTGTTACATATTATTACTAGTATTAAAGCTTTCAGATCGAATGAACAACTGAAGTATGTCATTAAATGTCGAGTTTAATATATTATACCTTCGTCTCGTAATTTCTCTATGATTGACATAGTTTTGTTTTCATGTCCAGTGTGTGCAGCCACTTTGGAACTCTACAACAAACGTAAACGGTATACCAGTTCTTTAGCTTTATTCCAGTAGACATATTGAAATATTTTCGAAGATAATTTCTTTTTTGTGGGTAATTTTAGTTTTAATTTTATGCCAATGGTCAGAGGTTTAATAGTTCTTAAATATTTGTCCCATCTAGTCTCCAATAAATCATCACTTTTTCTTTTGTAGAGAGCACTCGTGGATTCCAAAATATTCTTGTAAATTGTAAGTATGTTATCACTTAATTCTTGCTTCTTGCCTAGCTTTGGGGTCTTTTTGGAAATAACAAGTCATAAAGTGCTGGTGATCCATTGAATTCTGCAATATTTTCCCCCTTTTTGACAATATTGCCATTTCGGAAACGCACCTTCAAATTATCAATACAATTTTTGGTATGATTTAGCTCTGAACCAAAACGGATACCATATAAAGTATCATATAGAGATGGTTCTAAATGTAATCCTTTTAGCTGTGCATTTAAACTATTGAAAGTTGCGGTATTAGCTGACATATCGGTTTTTATTCTTAGCGGCAACATTTAAAAAGGCTCATCTTCATACCTCTTTTCATTGCATTAGATAGTGATGTTTTTATGGCATTTTCTGCTTTTATCCTCATATCGCTGATTTTGCAATAACACCAAAGTGTTTTTCTACTTGTAGGACCGTCGTCACCCATGTCATCATTTAAATTCTTGCTGGAATAATGTTTGAAATCATATTGATATTTTAGTATATTATTATCGTTTTTAAGGTGCTCAGGCAACTTATCCTAAATAAATGGAATTTCATTTGAGGTTAATGCAATCATTACTTCCTTGGGCATATTTTCTAGCTATTTTAGAATCGTTTTCCTTAATCCGCCGGCTAGATGAATTGCTCTCAGTGACCGCAACATTTTAGTATATTTGATCCATTTGCGGTGTTAATGGTGGCGCCGATGACATCGTTTACGGTGATGATTCGACAAGAAACTTTAAGCACAAATGTTCACACCAGACTGTTTCAAAATCTTGTTGACAATGGTATGTATAATAAATAATTTTTGATGATTCGGATCTCGTTTGCAAATATTCCACCAATTCGATCGGTGGGAGTAAATCGGTGAAGCTATCATAATATGTTACTTGAGAATTGTTTCTTCCCATAAGCTACCCAATGAGTTCCTACACCAAACATACTATCCCAATCCACAATAGCTGCTTCATAACGCCTAGAACCGTGTCTAGGTAACGAGCCCCTCATATAAACCCCTCGAAAGTGTCCTATTCAGGGTTTCTTAACATAATTTTCAATATCGATGTTGTATAGCGGTCTTCGAGGTAAGGATTCAATTAAGTTTTTGATAATGCCATACTTTTATGATATATTTTCCGAAACAAACTATCTCATTTCGAGTGCCTTAGTAGCTTGTGCGAGACAATGCCAATTTTATTATTATGTTTAAACAAGATAAGATGAATATGAAACACATATTTTCTGATCACGTTTCACCAGATTTAACTTTTACTCAATTTCAAGAAATGTTCTCGAAATATTGGGATAATAAGTGTGGATTTTTAGTAGTTGATAAAGATAGTTATATATTACTGTAATAATGCGAAAAGAAAAGTCATTTGATAGTTCAAACATTCTTTGTTAACATCATGAATGAGGCAGTCAACTTATAATGTAAATTAGGGGAAACTACCAATGACATTAGAAAAAACTTAAAACAAATTAAAGCGGCTAAAAAATTAAACGTTGTAGAATCGAAAAAATTTTACGAACCCATTTCTAAGCCGTTGAGAAATATATCTGATGCGGTGAAGCAACGTTAACAACAATAACATTATCCATCTACAAAATCACAGAATCCCAGTACATCAGTGCAGTCCACTCAGTTATCTAATTTTTCTCAACCTGGATATTCCTTTCAAACATCTACACATATACAGCAGCAGCTGCACATTTCAAAACAGGATATTAACCAGTCAGTGTTTGAAACACAATCAACAACAATATATATATATATATATATATATATATATATATATATATATATATATATATATATATATATATATATATAGTGAAATCATGACATTAGTTTTTCTACAATTGGATAGTCCATATAACAGATTACGAATAAAGAATGGAAGTAGAAAACCGTGTTTCTTCATTAGTTTCTTTTCAAATCCAAGTCCGACTTTTTTATTGATATTATCAAAAGAAAATTTTGTTTAAGATCGATTGTGTACATCGTAGGAAAATTTGATATTTTATAGGCAAATTTCCACAAAAACTTTCATTCAGATATCGAGCGTCAAACAGTCTCACATTTCTAGTAAAACTGGAAACAATATTGTGAATTCGTTAATAAGTAAACTACCATTCGAACAACACATTTCGGGATATCAATATTGCTGACCTGGAACAAAAGATATAATATATTTTAACAAGATGTAATCTGAGATTTAATCCTTTGGATGCGGCCTGCAGAAAACACGATCTAGCCTATTTACGCAACAAAGATAACATAAGTGCTAGACGTTGAGTGGATTACGAGCACTAATAAAGTGCTTGGAATAAAGTAAAATCGAAAGATTCCAGTTTAAGTGAAAACACAGCAGCTTGGTTAGTTACGAACATTATGACAGCAAAACAGCGTTTTGTTATGGGTATGCCATCATCATCACAATCATCAACAAGTAAAACACATAGTAAAGGCACATGTCATACAAAAGTGAAAGGTGCCAATACAAGTCGACATGTTCGGAAAGTCAGTTTTGGAACAGCTATTAGACAAGCAGTTCGAAAGGAGTTATTAAAAGCCGAAAGAAAAAATATATTGGAAAAAAATCTCATTACTGCATCTAAAATAGATCTGTAGGCAGAACGAAGATCAGTAAAAGCGGCAGATGACAAAAGGAAAGTTCGTATACCGAGAAAATACCGATTTCTAAGAATAGCGGAATATTACGATTAATACCAATCTTTGCTGAGCTATGGGTTCATTAGCTGGTGAGACTGGGTATGGTACGTGCCGTAAAAGTTGCAAACAAAAGCAGTGAAGATAAAAATGGCGATGATTTGCATTTGAAATCGAAATGAGATAGTTTGTTTCGGAAAATATATCATAAAAGTATGGCATTATCAAAAACTTAATTGAATCCTTACCTCGAAGACCGCTATACAACATCGATATTGAAAATTATGTTAAGAAACCCTGAATAGGACACTTTCGAGGGGTTTGTATGAGGGGCTCGTTACCTAGATACGGTTCTAGGCGTTATGAAGCAGCTATTGTGGATTGGAATAGTATGTTTGGTGTAGGAACTCATTGGGTAGCTTATGGGAAGAAACAATTCTCAAGTAACATATTATGATAGCTTCACCGATTTACTCCCACCGATCGAATTGGTGGAATATTTGCAAACGAAATCCGAATCATCAAAAATTATTTATTATACATACCATTGTCAACAAGATTTTGAAACAGTCTGGTGTGAACATTTGTGCTTAAAGTTTCTTGTCGAATCATCACCGTAAACGATGTCATCGGCGCCACCATTAACACCGCAAATGGATCAAATATACTAAAATGTTGCGGTCACTGAGAGCAATTCATCTAGCCGGCAGATTAAGGAAAACGATTCCAAAATAGCTAGAAAATATGCCCAAGGAAGTAATGATTGCATTAACCTCAAATGAAATTCCATTTATTTAGGATAAGTTGCCTGAGCACCTTAAAAACGATAATAATATACTAAAATATCAATATGATTTCAAACATTATTCCAGCAAGAATTTAAATGATGACATGGGTGACGACGGTCCTACAAGTAGAAAAACACTTTGGTGTTATTGCAAAATCAGCGATATGAGGATAAAAGCAGAAAATACCATAAAAACATCACTATCTAATGCAATGAAAAGAGGTATGAAGATGAGCCTTTTTAAATGTTGCCGCTAAGAATAAAAACCGATATGTTGAACGTTTAACTTGTCAGTCATGTCTTATACGTTCACACTACCAGAACACCCGAGTGTCTTAAGTGCCGATTTTTATCTACTCATCGAATTACGTAAAGAAATCATATATGGTCTTGCAATGCTGGGATTTTACACATACAATTAAATTTTTAATGTAGATAAAAGCAAGAATAAGTTTGCTCACATGAAGGATGGCTATACCACAGAACCGACACAGTTTCAGATTCCACCTGGGACCTATCAAGTAGATGAAATAGGTAAAGCTGTATTGGAGGCTTTGAACAATTCAACTAAACAAAAAATGGAAATGAGAGAGTAATAGGGCGGTCTGAGCCAAGGTCACTGATCAGTGATCCCTAGAAAATCCCATCTTTCTTCTACAACCAGTTCCCCTTCCCCCACCACTCTCCCCTCTCTTTCTCCACCACTATCCTCACTCTTTAAACCTTAAGAAAAGCCATACAAAACCAGATTATTTAGTTTATTCTAAACACAACAACTTCATTTGTACTAACCGATCTTTCTTGACACGTAAAAGAACAAGAGTTCTCTAAAATACGTTAAAAAAAATAAAATTTGAGAAAGCCGCCATCGAATTTAGGTGAAAAAAGAACGAGCGAAAGAATAGCAAAACCATAGAAGAGAAGGAACGCTAAAAAAAGGCTTGTCCCTCAAATAATTTAATGCTCATCAATTTGCATGGGCGTAAAGAACGTGTAAATTTTACCAAAAAGGAACTAGGACTGCTTCCTGCGGATCATTTAATTAAATAAGCAAACCCTCTAGAATTGCTTGAAATTTGCAATAAACTACCACTGATAAACAAAACTAATTTTCATCTACAAGTTAAACTTTCATGCTTCATTCACTATAATAATCCAAATTGGAAAACTACTTTGATGGACCACCAATTTCTCAAGAAAAATGTCCTTTTTGTCAATAAAACAATATCTTGAACCTCTTGTAAAAATAAAAGTAGTAAATAATTGCATTCGTCTTACACCCTGTATATCGGATATTTCATACTGTTGTGGAACATACAGTTATATAAATCTGCAAATTAGTAATATTCCAAAAAAAAGGAATTGAAACTATTCTAGTTGAGACTTTTCCAAAGAATATTGGCATTACAAATGGCTTATGTACGGTCTATTAAAATAAGTTTATAATAATAGTTAAATGTCGTGGTTTATTTATAAACTTTAGTCTCAAGAATTAATTTTTGTTGTGATACTCTGACAAATACACATACAAACAGACAGGTAGAGAAAATTATATTATAACATATTACTTTGAATAAAAATTTTCAGATATTATTTAGGTATAAATTTATAAGAAAGGCAATTTAAACTCTAACGCTAAACAAACATCACATGTGGTCTAATTAATTACATGATTCAAAGACATTGGCAAACTGCACAGATGTCGACCAACACAAAGATACGTTGCGCGGGTAACGTACACAAATTACCTCAGACAACCATTTAAATGGCAATTACAAAGTGTGACTAAATGATTATTAAAATATACCTTATTTTATGGAAATAATTTAGAATATTATATATTATGAATGACACAAAATAATATTTTTATATGCATTTTTAAACTGTAATAATGTATACTGTATAAGGAGGTTTAATTTTAGCAGTTTTCCTTGATAAGTACTTTTTATTATATCTGTTGATTTAAAGTGGATTTACTATAAGGCAAAAAAATCATCTTTCAAATAAAAGGGTTACCGCGGTTACCAACGCCTTTCATGGTATCCCATAAGCGTCGATTTAGGCGCTTTAACTCGACATTTGGTTCATCCCACAGCGCCAGTTCTGCTTACCAAAAATGGCCCACTTGGCACTCTGATCCGTTATTTCTCGCGGCTTCATGAGTTCGAGCAAGCCGGAGATCTCACCCATTTAAAGTTTGAGAATAGGTTGAGGTCGTTTCGACTCCAATGCCTCTAATCATTCGCTTTACCGGATGAGACTCGTGAGCAACGAACGCCAGCTATCCTGAGGGAAACTTCGGAGGGAACCAGCTACTAGATGGTTCGATTAGTCTTTCGTCCCTATACTTATATCACTATTAATAAATATTTAAAAAATAAAAATAAAAATAAATATTCATTTAATAGTTGAAAAATTTACTGAAATAATTCATCAATGAAAGCAAATTAGGATTTAAAAAATGGTGCTTTATATTACTGTGACCATCTTGTATTTATACCCCATGGCTAGCTCCCTAAATGACTGGAACACTAAATCAGTGACACAGAAGGAAGGAAAGGTGTTTCTTTTTTAATACTAGTATAAATTCACCTCGCAGAAATTTCATAAAATCAATCTTAAGTTTAAATTCAAAGATATACTATGTACTCAAAACCTTCACTGTCAAAAATGGCACAACTAACTCGTAATCGTATTAATGTGTTACAAGATATTGTAATTATTCCAGCAAACCGACTGAACTTATTAATTGATCAAGAAATTGAAAACGCTATAAATTCCATTGCCAATGAAGAAGATAGAAGAATAGATGAAATTTTACATGAAGTAATCAATGTTGAAGAAACCAGTTATGGATTCAACCTGAATCAAAACTTCTTTCAAAATGAGCTTGACGACTCAAGACGTCCAAAATAGCAGCCGTATCGTATTAACAGAGACTCCTTCAGCTCTTTCAACCGTACCACAAAATGTGCAGGAGAGTGGTGTTACAACGGAATCAGATACCAGCGAATCTGGTCACATAAAAGAAAATGATAAAGGTAGTGCAGAATATTCTTCAGAAGAAATTCTTACTCTTAACGACGTCAACATGCTGGAACCAGGATGTTTGGACCAAATAAAAAGAGAAGAAATGCATACGATGGAGAAACTTATTGCATTGGAGGAAGTTAAAGCAACGAAAAAATAAGTGCAAGAACGTCTAGAAAATTTTAGAAACTTGGTTCAAGACTGCACTCAATTATTAGAAATTTTATACCAAAGGGAAATTGCCATTAAAACCCACTATTATGGCATAATTGAACAAGAACGTCTTCTTCGTAAAATAATTATACATTAATATTTTTCTTTTATATAAACATTTTATATCAAACTTTCATGATTTTAATATTTAAAAATAATGGAAAATATATACTTTTCTTTTTATCTTTGAATTTAAACTTAGGATTGTACTAACGAACGAACGAGCGAAAAAAAATTAAATTAAGAAAAAAAATTGTTTGTAAATTTATTAAAAAACTAACCCGATATTTTGTGAAAATTGTTTTAAAATTCTCTATTTATAGAGATAAAAAATATCAGAACAATTTATCATTTTAAGCACAAAATAGATACTTTAAAATAAAAAATGTAACCTTTTGAATGGTGTTATAAATAATCCCAAATATATTTGTACCAAATTAAAACAAAACAGTGTGACTCATTTTATATAAGTTGTAAGCGAAACGAACGTAAACTGATCTCATTAAAATGAACATATGGCTCGAATGTGTCGCAGTTTCAATAACAAGTTAAAAAGTGTTACAATATATGTAATATCAAACAAAATATATGTAACACCAAACAAAATATAGCAAATAAATTTAAATATTATTTATTAAATAATGTGTGCAATTTGCTCGTCTTGGGGAAAAATATTTCGAATTTGAATAGTTATTATTTTATATCTTGCTTATAATATAATTTATCTTATACGCAAGGTCTCAAAATGGCATAGATACTATCAAGATATAATAATTTTTGGTTTTATTTATTAAAGAAGAAAATATTTTTATTTTAATGGTAGTAGCAGTAGTAGGTACTGTGGACTTCTAGCCCTCTTTTATTATTTCTTCATCCTTCTCCTCCTTTTGATCTGGAGGTTTACAGAAAATAATAGCAGTGAATAAATTAAAGTAAAGTAGATCGACCCTGACTTTGACCTTGAGCTATATGTATTGAAGTATAGTAGCTGAAGTTAGTATTGAATCCAGCTTTGACTTGATTTTGACTTTTACTCAGATCTTAGCCTTGACCTTTATCTTTATATTGAGAGTATAAGTTTTATATTAGAAAAAACGAGACATAATTTTGTATTGATAGTTTATTAATATTTACAACATAGAATAATTTTTGTCAATCAAATGATTTTATGTATTTGAAATTACTCCTTTGTGGCAGACTAAACACACTTGGGACGCGACAGTTTGACTGAGAATTTCTTCACATAAAGTACATCATAATTCATTTTCACAACATTCGGCGCTTTGTCGATAATGAGTATGTATGTGGCTATGTTTCCTTTCTGCAATATTAATAACATGTAAAAAATAACATGGGTGACAAATGTTTTATACACAATCAAACTTGCAACATTGCAACATATGATTGGGTTACGCATACTATTCTTTCTAAATAGTTCGGCTTGACAGCCTCCGAAGCATCTAATTTTTAATTTTTATTAAACTTCTTGACCACAAGTATTTTCACTATTCCCATCTTCCGCTCCGTTATCTTCTTCACATTCTTCATGGTCACTATCAAATATATTTTTATCAATATTTTTTAATATGTTTTGTCTACTCTCATATACATTTTGATCGTCTGTTAATCGAAAGTGTACCATCTCATCCTTGTAAATAGATGTATTTTTTCCTCATTCATTATTAACTTCTTTTAAGTGTGATTGAGTCACTTTTATTATTTGAAAGTGAACAATCTGCTATTTTATTTATATGTAGACTTGGAAGTATAGGTGGTGGTGCAGCTAGCCAATCCATACGTGATTCCCTCCACCCTCAAATATTTGTGAAATAGAAATAAAACGTTCTAATTGGAGTAGGAAAATATAGGTTTGTTATTGTGTGAATAAATAAAATACAATACTGATAAGTTTAAATTTTTTATTCAATCATTAATCACTATATAATATATAAGACATTACTTTTTATGTGATGCGATCAAACTCTTTGCACTCAATTTAATGGTTAGGTGAAGAGAATTAAGTTAGAGTTGTTTGATGATTTATTGTGAATTATAAGACAATACGCTGCTGTTTTAGCTGGAATTTTTTCGTAGTTTCGAAATTGATCCTCATTGTTACTGGACTAGTTTGTAATAAGTCTCTTTGATGTGAACAATTAATGTATATAATAGGAGCATTATCCATAAATTCTTTTGGATTAAAAATTGGTTCTATTGGATGTTCATAATACACTTGTCTAAATTCAGAAAATATTTCATATAATGTGGCAAATTTATTGGTCCGAAAGTCAAGTTGAATATCATTGTAGGGTTATCTTTCAGAGTTTAGAAACACATTTAAATTTCTTAAGTTGCAATATCGGATAAGGGAACGCCTACTTTGGGTGGTACCTCTCAGGTGTACACTACTTTGGTCCATCGACTGTCTATGTTGCACATGGTACATGGTATTTTCTGATAAATTGTTACCATCCTGCATCCATTCTTCTTTGCGCCTTTCAGAATTTTCGTAAAAAAAAATGCGTAGGCACTTGAATGGATTCGTCAGAGGTTGAATCCATGTACGTAGGACTCGAGTAAGTCGGTTGAATTTGTTGTCTCTCTGTATACGCTAGCGGTTGGTTTCTATGACCCAAAGGCCGTAAACCAGGGAATTGGCATTGTGCTGAAGAGTTATTTAGGGAATTTGCCGGTATAATCGTAGGCGTAACGTCGTATAGTGATTCGCTTTCGTACTCGAGGTTGACGCGTCTACTGAGTCTATCGTTATGCGTGACAGTGTCGTCAAGGTCGATGAATGTTTAATCTTTCCTTATTTGGTTGTTGTTGAAAAGAAGGGCACCACGCAGGGGGTGCCGGAGAGGGCACATCGTAACGTCCAGACCCAGGGAAAACCCAGGCCGCCTCACCTTTCTTGCTGTTAATTTGTGGCATAGTATTGTTGTGAGCTATTCGCTCTTAAATTTGGAAGAATAGAAGTGGTTGTTGTTTGAGCCAAAAGTTTAATTTGGGGTGTTTATTTAATACAAGACGCGTATTGGAAGTGAGCTGAAGTTCTCTACGGGTCTTGTGCAATGAGATTGGAGTGTCTAATTTATTGGAAAAAATTAGAACTTTTTTGTTGCAACTTGGTAATTGTGATTTTTTGTGTGGGTATGTGTACGAGAAAGTCAATCTAAATTTGTAAATTTGTTTGTCTTTTTCTGTCGGAAAAGATTTCGCAAATTTAAATTTATTTTACGTTTTTTGTGCATCCGAAATCCGGTGAGTAGTTAATATATGAGAGAACAAATGAGGAAGAGGAGGATGAAGAGTATATACTCTTCATCTTCCTCCTCCTCATTTATTCTCTCATAATATTTTTCGAATTACCTCATATACATGTCCCATTCTGACCAAAGTTACAATGATAATATGACCTTGTATCCCTTCTTTAACTTTTGATTATAAAAGCAACACTTCACTAGCTCAAAATATATTAAAATGAAATATGTCTTCTGCTTCTAACGAAAGTACATTAAATTTAAAAATTCAAAAATTTTATAAAAAATGCAAAAGTTCTGCTTTTGAGTCTGAACATTATGCAGTTGATAGCGGTCCATCTTGGTTTTCATATTATTTGGATATATCAAAAAACCATTTAAAAGCTGGGAAATTGTGCTTTATTGTGTGCGTTATTTTCAAAACAAAGATATAGCACAGTTTATACGTGAATTAGTAAAGCTAAGTTGGTTTCATGATGAAATTCGTGATTTAAAACAATATAATAGTGATCCCGTTGTAATAAAAGAACTAATCAAATCGCAAGGTGAAGATGATGCCTAAAATTGAAAATTTTGTGAGAGATCTTTATGAAGAGTTCATTATGAACGAAGCATGTTCCAGGTATTTATCTGTTTTAGCTGTTTTAGAAGAAGAAATTGAGGATCAAGATTTATTGTTATATATAAAATATGTTAATCATGCAAATTGTTGTAAAAAAGCAGCTGAATTGTGTAGTGAATTTTTAAAGACAAAAAAATGTGTTAAAATTCTTTGATGAACCTAAAAGAAATTGGACTTAATAAAGAAATAAATTTATGTATTGATTTATTGGGTAATTAAAGTTAGTGTGAAATAAAATGTTTAAAAGTTTTTAGTTGTTTTATTATGGGAAGATTGGAAAATATAATTTTCTGTAACTGCTGTTATGTTTAAATATTTCATTATATAAAGATAAGAAAATCTAATTTTCTGTAAGTACTGTGAGGATGTGGATAAATGAAAAAATATTAATACATTCATTGTAATTTATTCATTCATAAAAAAATTTTCATACATAAATAATACTTTAGAAAGGGCACACATGGAAGGTGATTGAGAATGATAAAAACATCTAGGAGATGATTTAATTAAAACAGGTTGTTCATCCAATTCAATTATTGGTTTAGTACAATATTTCCTAATAAAATTCGCTTTTTCTTCTCCTTTAATATAAATAAATTCTCCTTTTTCTGTTAAGTTTTTGACTATAGATGAAAAATTATGAAGAGGAATATATCCTGTATTCCAATTGATGCAGTGATGAAATTTCATTAACCATTCTGTTTGGTTGTATGTTTCTGGTGGAAGCATTTGTAGTGGATATGATGGTTTAAAAATATAATGACTCATTTTATGACCATCAAACATTGCAAGTTCTTTAGAAATAAACTTGTAATGTTCATGCTTAAATCCTTGAAAATCCAAAACTATTCTCATATTTTTTTTTCATTTAGCAAATTTTTAAGTTAGCAAATTTTTTAATTACAAATTGTTTTTTCGAATAGCCTTCAATAAGATTTTTAGATGTTTAATTTTTTTTCAAAAATAGTTTTATTTTTTCTTTTTGTATTTTGTACATTCCTATTGATGTGCAACAAATAAAGTTATAGGAAAAACTGAACTTATTCGATATATTTTAATTTTAATAATGATATTTGATGTGGTGGGAGAAGTTAAAGTTGTTTAACAACTTTTGTTAATGGATTATAGCTAAATACTTTATCATGTATTATAACACAATACGCGGCTGTTTTTCCCGATATTTTTTCTTTTGTCTCAAATTCAATTCTCATGGTTACTGGGCCGGATTGTAACAAATCTCTCTGATGAGAGCAGTTAATGTAAACAATAGGAGCATTATCTTTAAATTCATTGGGGTTAAATATTGGTTCTATTGGAAAGTTATAATATACTTGACGAAATTCAGAAAACATTTCATACAAGGCAGCAAACTTATTATTTTTAAAATCAAGCTGAAGATCCTGGTAAGGATATCTTTCTGAATTTAAAAACACATTCATGTTCCTTAGGTCACAATGATCAAATTTACTCATATCTGATTTTAATTTACCACGTCTATTCTTTTGAAAAGCAATTAAAACATGTTTTGGCGTTTCAATTTTGGTGAAAGTTTTGACAGGCCAATTATGTCTTGTATTTTCTAATAACTCTGGATATTCAATCAATTCCCAACTTCGGAAAGTAAGAAGTATATCATTGTTTTTATCAATAATTTTAGTTAGCGCTAATTCTTGGAGGATGGTTACAGTAAGATGTGGAATTCGCCAACATAGTTTAGTTATTTTAATTTTCGGTTTTTCATCATCACTTGTGGTTACTAAAGCGTTAGTGTCATCATTGCTTCTTATTAGTATTAGTTCTTGTTGTGAATTTAAAATTATTTTGTTATAATCTTCAAAAAATCCCGAGTACATTTTTAATGGGGTGCATAGGGAAACATTTCCTTTTTCATCAGTCATAATTTTTTCTTTAGGTTTAGTTTTTGGATACCACCCAGCACTTTCCAATTTAGCACTTTCGTTTTGATTAAATGATATGTATCCTTTAAGGGTTGAAGTAATTCCAACATCCCGAACTGAGTCAATTGTAACACCATTTAAAATATAACGTAATTCTTTAAACAAGAATGCAGGAGTATTGTTGATTAATACCGTATTAATCAATGGAGTATCATCTTCTTTGGTAACTTGAAATTCTAAATATAATTCACTTTTGCAAGGTAAAGGATATTTTCCTGTTTCTTGTAAAGCAATTCTCATTTCATCATTTAATCCAAGTTTTGTGGGATTGAAAGGTTCAAATGATAGTACTTCCCAGCTTAATATTGATTCACCTATAAGAATATTTTCTTTTACATTTAAATATTCCATTTTATTTTAGTTTGAAACCTAAACCTATAAGAAATTTCTTATTAGAAGGTGTTAACCTTTGAGAGTTTAATTTATTATTAATTAAATGTTGTTTGGTAGCTTTCTTATTAATACTTTTAAAGTAAAATTTTTTGAAAAATTATAACTTGCAGCTTTTTTATTATATAAAATAACCATTATTCATCTATTTTTTTTAAGATGTAGTCTTACTGTTACCGTTTCTCCTCTGAAATTGATGAGATCACCATCTTGATCTACTATTTTAGTGTTTATATTGTCTATTACCTTTACAGTAACAGGAAAGTAAAGCACATTTTGTGGTGATTCTATTTTTTTAAACAAGGAGCTACACTAGGAAAAAATTGATGTATTATATGAACAGGTTTTACATTTAAATATGATCCTTCGGCAATATTACAATCGATTTTTATGGTGTTTACTTTAATGATTTCCGCTGGAACATTTGAAATATGCTCCTTAAGACCTTCTAATTCCTTATTTTTAAAACCTAATATTTTTCCTAAAGTTCCGTCACGAAAAGAGATAGGAATATCTGTTTTAATATGTGTTCGTAAAGTATTATTATTGGCATAAATATGAAGAAAAATACGATTATCCAGAAGTTTTTGAATAAAATTATTCACATCATTTATTTCATAACTACCTGGTGGTATTTTAATTTCTTTATTTGAGTCATAAATGAAAAGATTATTAGCCTCATCAATATTTGGAATAGCGTTAAAAGTTTCAAAATTTACAAGTCCAATGGAGTATTCAAAATTTTCATCTAAATATATCTGAGGATGAATATTAATAGAAAGCGTGGGGGAATTACCACTAATGACAAAACTGTACGACATACTTCTTCAAAAAATTTTAGCAAAATGAATTAATATTGTTTTTCTACCATTATTATAAAGAAATTTAAGACAGAGCTCACCACAATTTGTTTTGTTAATTGATTGATAATGGTCGTAGTTATATTTTACAATATTTTTTTTATCGTTGAAAAAATATTTTGTTAATTCGGTAGATGGTCGCAAATTGACGTAACCATCAAAATATAAAATATTTTTCCCCTTTTTATCTATGCAGTCCAATGAGTTCCATCACTACTATTCTTGTCGATATTAACAATACCACTTTCATTTTTCTTAATTTTTTTTGGTTATTTATCTCTCATAAATATACCTCGAAAGTTGGGAATTCTAAGTTAATTAATATATTTACTTAAATCATAATTTGTAAGTGGTTTTCGAGGTATTTGTTTTAACAGTTTTTTGAATAAGGTTTCAGATATAATCCACATCCAGTTTTATATGGTTTTAAATAAAGACCACTTCCTTGTTTTCCTATTGCTATAGTTTCCATCATTTTATTATGTCTTTTGGATTCTTCTAACTTTTCTTTAGCAGCTTTTGCATCATTTACAGCTTTCGCAATACCTGCTGCTCCCCCTCCAAGAGCACCTAAAGCGGACAAACCAGCAAATAAAGGACTAAGAGGTAGAAATCCACCAGTTTTTGGAATTGGTACAATTCCATTTTTTGGTGATAACATTCTCCTATAGATCTAAGTGCGGTTTGAATAATATTAGTCAAACTTTTAAATTGTTTTCCGTTTAGTGCTTGTCTTGCTTTTGAAATAGCTTGAGACAAAGTTATTCCTCGTCCTAGACGGGTTTTTCGACTTCTGTTTTTCCTTCTTTTTTTTTTAATCCCATATAAAATTTCCTTTTAATTTTCATTGCACCTCTTATTCCAAGCGTAGCGGTTTTTTCTCTAAAAGTGGCGTCTTTTGCTCTGAACCTCTCGACAGCTTTGTCATCTAATAATTTATCTGCAGCGTGTGGGCTTTTTATATCATTTGATTGAGCACAGGCAATATCATGCTCTTTACAAGCTTCATCCAATAAATTTATACCTTTATCGCCTCTTGCTAGTCTCTTTTCTAGTTTTGTTCCAGGTCCACAATAATTATACCCAGGTAAATGTAATTCAAAAGGTAACTTATTTATTAGAGTATTAATTAAACCACTACCTCTTTTTCTTACCCTTCTTTTATAAATGGATTGTTGCTTATATGAGATTGGCTTGGATTGGATATTTATCAGGATTTCATGAATTACCTCGCCAGTATATTGACGGGGATATAAAAGATGTGGAATATAAGTTTGATCACCTCTATGGAATAGTACATGATTTTGAAACTAAGAAATTCTTTTTGGGTTTAACACAAAGACCTGTAGAAATTCTCGGTAAAAACATAAAAGTTGAAGGTATAACTTATACAGGTACACCAGGTTTATATGAATTATTATTTAAAAAGGAACCAGTAGGTTATAAAAAACAAGATTTGGAAAATTATATGGATATTTTAAAGAGAACCAATGCATACCGTAGAAATTATGATCCAAATGAGCAGGTACAAGGAAATGGATCACAAAAATATATTTCTATAATAGGGCCTTATTTACAAAATAAAGGAATTACAAAAACTAAAACCATAAATCCCGAAACGCATAATATAGTTCAAGGATTTTTTGACAGACGAAAAGCTCCATACAGAGAAACTCGAATATCTTCGAAAAGAACAGGATCCGGTATAACTTTAAAAGATAATAAACCTTATACCGATTATGTATATTGGGATAACGTAAATGAACTTGTTGATAGACTTCGACTGTTGATAACATCCATGACGGTTGGGAATACAGGACATAACAACGAAATTATTTCTATTATAACAGAATTGAAAGAAGCCAATATAATTGTATAAAAGAAAATAGTAATTATGTATACATTACATTGTTAAAATGACCATTGATAAATTTGGACGTCATATTTCTAAAAAGTATACAGTAGATGTACCTTCAATAGAAAATAAAATACCAGCCAATGTTGAAAATGAAATATTAAAACATTTTAAAAGTGATGATCAATATATTGAAAATAAAATTGTTCAAGGATTTGAACCTGTGTTAAAAAATGATTCTGTAAATTTAAAAAAGAGAGTTAGTGAAAATGATGAAAATGTGGAATCTATTTCAAAAAAAATTAAGTTATTTGATGAAAATGTTGTGTCAAAGTATGATAACAAGATATTAAATATAAAAAATATTGTGAAAGACAATGATGAACTATTAAAAAGTTTTTCTCAAAAAACATCGAAGTGTGAAGATGATTTTAAAACAATAAAACAGAAATATGATGAAATAAAGAGCTTTGAAAATAACATAAAAAAATGAAATAATATTGGTTAAATCAAAAATAAATGATACTTCTGCAATAGAGAATGTTAAACAAATTGTTTTAAAAGATATGGTATCAAAGTTCCAACAATTTACGGACAAACTTAATAACAGGGTTTCTGAAGAAATAGGTAAATTTCAAAAGATTCATGATGGTATGAATAAAAACACATAACAAATAGAGAGAGCTATGAACACACACTTTATAATTCATAAACAAGGTAGCGATAATATTAATGAAATAAATCAGAAAATTAATTTAGTTGGTAATAATTTTGAAGAAACTAAATTAAACATTAAAAGTTTGGAGGAAAAAGTAAAGAAAATTTTCAAAAGACGTTGGAAATGATAAATGAAATTATAAAATCAAATGTGTTTCTTGAAACTAAAATTAATGTAAGAATTGGTAACCTTGAGGATGAAATAAGGAAATTCCAAGTTGCGAATAATGCATTAATTAAAACTCTGGAAAATAAAATTGAAGAATTACAAAAGAAGTTGATAAAATAAATTATTTAAAGAAGGTATTTAAAAATTTGTTTTAGTACTATGAGTGAAAATATTAAAGAAACAGTGGTAAATGAATTACATAAACCGTCAAGAAGAAGATATAGAAGAAGAAGAACTATTGTTAAAAGCTTAAATGACTTATGGCAAGCTGATTTGGTGGAGAAGCAAACTTATTCCAAATTTAATAGAGGTTATAGATATATTTTGATAGTAATAAATGCATTTTCAAAGTATGTTTGGACTCAACCCCTTAAAAGTAAAGAAGGACAAGATGTAACTGAAGCTATGAAACAAATTTTAGAAAAAAGAAATTAACCAAAAAATTTACAGACAGATTTAGGAAAAGAATTTGTCAATAAAGATTTTAAAGATCTTATGAATTATTACAAAGTTAATCATTATAATATGTGAAAATATTTTAGTAAAAGAGGGAATTATCAATGGTACTCTATTCTACCAACTATTATTGAAAAATATAATAATACTATTCATAGAACTACAGGATATAGACCTGTTGAAGTTAATAAAAAAAAATGAGAAAGCTATACTGCAAGATTCTTTTACCTTTAAAAAATATTTGATTTAAAGCGCACTAAATTTAAAGAAAATGATTTTGTTAGAATTTTCAAACAAAGAGAAGCTTTTGAAAAAGGACATACTCCAAATTGGTCAACTGAAATTTTTCAAATTAGAAAGGTTCAAGTAACAGATCCACCCACTTATTTATTAAAATATAGTAAAAATGAATATATTGAAGAAGGTTTCTACAAAGAAGAGTTGCAAAAAGTTAAACATCCAGATGTATTTTTGGTTAAAAAAATATTAAGGAAAAAAGGGAACCAAGTTTTTGTTAAATGGTTAGGATTCGATAAGTCACATAATTCATGGATTCTTAAAAAATATGTATTGTAATTAATTTTAAATACTATTATATATTAAATTTTTAAATAAAAGACTTATTTATATAACATATTTTTTTATTTACGATAATTATTTTACAACAAAGATTAACAATATAATTTTTAAGATGTCTACAACAAAAATTAACAATATAAATTTATATTTTTACATTAAATCTTTCAATATATATATATATTTTCTATGATCTATATCAAAAATAATTTTAAGAATACTTTCACATTGTTCAATTCGTCTTTCGAATCTTAATCTATCCAGATAATATTTCTGATATTCACTTTTTTGAGCTTGTCTAAACGCAAAGTCCCATGTCACCAATTTATAAAATTTATTATTGTTCTCACTGATTGTCACTGATTTCTTCATATTCCTATTGTAATGCACCTGACTTTTTTAACTTCTTTTCTAATTCCCGTTTATGTAGAGCTAACATTTCTAAAACTGTTCCGACAGTCTCACTGTTTAAATTCTGACTTGGATCCAAAATATTGTAGATATGAGAAAACACATCTCCTGACTGATAATTATAGTGATGAAACAAATTAAAATATTTTCTTCCTGCTTTTTAATAATATGAATTCTGTAGTCGACAAGTTCGTCGATTTCAACTAATGTATCAATTGATTCTTTTCCCAGAATCACATAATGTTCATCCTTTTGAATTCTGAAAACAGGAGAATGATTTACTTTTTCAAAAAACACTGTGATTTTTCCAATTTTTAGTGGGTATGCATATGCTTGAGAAGAATAAAAATAATTCACCAACACTTCTTGATGTTTTTGAAGTTCTTTCCATTCTTCTTCATTCAAGTAAATGTGAAATCCATTTTGACCTCCGATTAGAAGTTTTGGTGTAAAATCATTTATACCAATTCCAACACAAACAAATTTTGATAAGGAATTGTTAAGATTTTTGAATTTAATAATTTTTCACTACACTGACTAATTTTATCATTGGTCTCACTAGAACTGGATTTATATTCATTAAAATTGCTACTATTAAACATGATGTTTTGATGCTAACTAAAAGCTAAAATACTGTGTCTGAATATATCTTATCCACCACACTTCTCTATAAATTTCAAGGTCAAAAAGGTTTATTAAACTTTTATGACCTATCTTGATAAAACAAAATTGTCAAGAACGACAAAAGTGAAAAACTACCTGTTGATAAAATTTTATTGAAGATAAATAGAATTAAACAGTTTTTACCTTCCTCATCATTTTTAACATGAGCACAGCTAGAAATCGTAAATGGTTTTTTACTTTTTTCAATCCAATTAGTGTCAAAAATTGTATTATTTGAATAATGAAAATAAATTTTGAAAAAATTATTATTATATTGACTATTATTCATATTATATTTGAAAGCAGTTGCATAATTATTAATATTCATAACTTTCATAAAATTACATATTTCAGGTTTAATAATAGCAGAGCTATCGTTATCAAAACACACCATTCCATGTAAAACCCTTGGAGGATAAAGTACATATAGAGTATTATTTATAATTGACTGTAAAAGAATGTAATTGATTAGGGACGCCATTAAAACACTTTCAGTTTAAAAAATGTCTATTAAAACAACAAAACAATAGGAGATTGATTGATTGATTAATGAACAAAATTACAGCCTTCTCTTCAATTTATAGTCATTGTTTACATAACAAATTGATATAATAAATTAACAAATATTGTTATGAAAATAATGTTAAAAATGTTGACATAATTTCTTTCACTTTAACAACATTACAGCCTTCTCTTCAATGCATAGTCATTCTTCACATAATAATTTGAAATAATAAGTTAACAAATATTGTTATTAAAATTATGAATATAATTAATAATTTTGACATAGTTTCCTTATCTTTAATGGGTTTAAAATTTTGGTTGTTTTTTACATAGCCACAAACATTCGATTAAATCGCAGTTTCTCCAATGATAGTAATGCTCCTGAATGGGACAATCATCATTCCTCCAAGAAAATATTTCTGTACCACAATAAAAACATTTACAAATATCTTCTACAGACAAACGAGCTAATTCTTTAGGATTTCATTTTTCTTTCCAGTACTTAAATGAACTGATGCTATAACTTCTAAATAATTTACTATCTATTTCTTTTTCAAAATATTCTAAACACCTTATTACTGTAAACTTATCAAAGGTGTATTTTAAACTGATATTTTGAAATTTAATCTAAACTTAAATACTTAAGTTTAATCCTTGAAAAATAAAAGGAAATGAGCTCTTTTAACCTTGAATTTATAAATCGTTTTCATGTTCTATAAACTACTGGTAAAGAGGAATATCTTGGTGCCCCCATGCTAAAGTATCGTAACTGTTTAGAATTTTAAATCTTTTGTCGTCACTAGAAGTGAGAGCTAATTTGTTGACTAATTCTGTATAAATATTGTGAAGTCGAGATCTAAACAAATACATAGTACAGAAAGCTTTTAAATTTTGTTCTACTACATCTTTATAATGCGTTAATTCCAATTGTTTTTTAATACCTCTTTTCTTAATACCCTTAGCTTTTTTAAGTAACCCCTGTTCTGATTTAACAAAATAAGCTTTTGCTCCTGTGCTATAAAAACATTCTATCGGTTCATCAGCATATTCATCTTTAAACTTTCCAATTACAGACTTGGATATTGGCATTTCATGAATATTATTCACAGGGTAGTTTGATGTATCAAATTTATCAATATTTTTCCTAATACCTTCATAAACATTATATGTCTCAATTACCAAAATAAACGAATCTGTATCAGTGTAAAGAAGTTTAATATTGTCATTATATAACGGTTTTAAAAAACCATAAAAAAGTCATACATCATAGTTTTTGATATATCTAAAATAGAAAACCCTACACAAACAGGTTTATCATATTGAACTAGTACTTTTCGCATTTGAATAGTAACTAGATTTTCAGAAAATACAGTGATATCTTTAAATGATGGTTTGGCAATTAAATTTTCCGCACCATCTTTTCTATGGTTTTTCGACCATTGAGTAACTAAACGTATATCGGTTCTTTTGTCAACGTTTTCCATAGTTTTACCGTAAACACTGTTATTTGCCAATTTATACAAATTTTTATGAAATTCATTTGTGGATTCATTTCTTAATTTTGTATTAAGGTCAATATATTTTTTAACCATGGTGACTGTGTAAACTGTATCACTGTATTTTAGTTAATTTCATTCCATATTTAATACACTGTTTTAATAAAGTGTAGTGAATTACATATTTTTTCTTATTTTTTAAATTTGGAATTAATTTGAAAGTTTTAGAATTTTGAGGCTTATAATTTTCAGGACAAAACGGAAATTCATTATGAAAATTATGTAAAATTTCTGGGTATTCTAAATCAACTTCTAAAACATACCCTTTTTCATTAGTATCAGAAATATCCATTATGTCTAAATTTTGAATTTGTTGATTTGTTAGCCAAATAAAATCTTTTTGTGGAAGATATTGAGACACTGCATATCCGTAAAGATTAGTTGCGTCAAAGTACATAATATATTTAGTTGGTTGTGAGGGTTCGTAATTTGAAAGAAATAAATTGTTTGCTACAGATTTCCTGCATACACAAGTGCTGATTCCTCCTCCTACATTGTTTTTAAAAAAATGTAACATATCTGGGTCCGTTAATAATTCCAATTCTACCCTAGTTTATCTCATACAAGCGTCACAACTTAAACCTGGAAAAGTGTAATAATTACCCGGATCTAATTTATAAGTCTCTATACAAGTTTTTCTAAAATTTTGAAAAATATCCGTTAACAATAATACATCTGATTTAAGATAAATATCAGAATATTGCCCAATTGTATCACAAATAAATATTTTCCAAAGGTTTTTAACCTCTTTCATATTCCCCATCGGTGATATGTTCATGCGTTAAATCGTTATAAAATTGTTTTTTATCTGGTATTTTGGTTTCTTTTAATTTTGAAATGTCATCAATATACTTATAAGGGAAAACTCCTTTTTAACGAATATAATTAAATTTTTCTTTATCATTAAAATATTTAAGCACTTCTTTACATTGATCGTCATTAAGAATGGAAGCTAAATTTGACAAAGAATTTGGTAGAAACTGAAATGAGTCAATGAACCTAAGATATAAAAATTTTGATTTTTTGTGACCTGTTTTCTTATCTAAATACTGATCTACTTCAATCGATTTTTCAAATGATATATATTTTTCTTTATTTTGGGCAATTACAGATAATTGTTCTTTATTAGGACATACATTTTTTATAAATAGATGACAATCATAATTACGCAAATTATTTAATATTACAGGAATAAAATTAGGTTATAATTTAAATTACATTTAGAATGTGCTGGACCTCTGAACGAACCCATTAAGTGGCAATGGTCAGCAACCTTATCCGAAATTATAGTTTTATCACATATATGGCAATTGTTGGTATATTCATAATGCAGTTGTTCCAAAATATTAAATTTTTGCATTGGTTTTGAATGTTTTAAATATTTATTATAAATCTCAAAAACATCTCTTTCTAGATAAGGTATAAAAATTTGATTACAATTGTAACCTGTATAATTTTCAAATTTTGAAAGTGAATCATCAAAAGAGCATTTTATATAATATGCAAATGAATATGGATTGTGTTCAAATTTTTTTTCAGTATATGGGGCAGTAGGATTTAAATTGATAAGATTATTATTTTCCAAAGGTTTAAGAATACATTCGAAATCAACATAAATAACGAACGGAACTTCAATTTGTTTTTGTATGTTCTGAAATTTTAAAATAATTCCAAGCATAATATTTCCAAATTTGTTTATTTTGCTTTCAATAGAAGGTAGGTTTATCCTCACAAAATCGCAATCCACCGCATTATGTCTAAGCAACTGTTGTTCAGTAGTAAAATATGGCAAACAACCATCACATAAAAAGTTTTTTTTCCATTATGTTTAGATATCGGTCGTGAAATTAATCTTGCTAAATTTGATATGTAACAGTAATGAAAATTCCCATTATCGTCTTCTATTAATAATAAATTAATGTGACGATCTCGCCTATTTTTGGAATAATGTAAAGGTCCTATAATTTCGATTTCGGTTTTAAAATTCCTTTTTATTTTTTTCTAAACCATAAACATTAATAGAAATATTATTGACATTTTCAAATTTAAATATTTCGTTTAAAGTCATAGGAAAATGAATACCTTGAAAGTTTAAAATTGTTGTATAATGAGGATACGATTCCACTCGGTCTATTGGTCCTGTCGGTGAATGCAGAGCTGCAACTACATCCCATGCAAAGCAGCATTCGTCGTTGTTTTGAATGTTAATCACAGCATTTTTCTGTCTTATTTCCATTGGCAGAGGAATATATGAAGAAGTTTTAAGTGGGCTGAATTTGTTTATATTGATTTCCACATGTAAAATTTTCAGTAAAATTCACCCTGAAATGAAATAAAAAAATATTATAAACAATTTGATTTTTAAAATTTAAATTTAAATTTAAATTTAAGGAAAGTAGTGTACCTGAATCTTTTTCTGCCAGTTCATCGGCTTTTCGATCCATAATTGCAATCATTTTATCTAATTCTTGAACTAAGTCAGTGGTACTACATAAAATCCGAAATGGCGTATTAAAAGACTTTACATCATGATTATCATTTGAAGGATTCAGGTGGAGGCCAAAAAGTTCCATGTTGAGTTTAACACAAGTGTTTCTTTGAACTTCATAATTAATTGTGTCCATTATTTTTTGCAAAATCTCCGTGAAAAATTCATTAATAGTTATATGGTATTTAGTAGCTGAAACTTTATATGAAATGATTCGTTGTTTAACAGCTGATTTTATAACAGAAACGTTGTCGTCCGTGATTACTAAAGAATTAGTATTGTGTTTGTTTGTTCGCAAATGGCAGAACCATAATGATTTGCTAATAAATGTTTTACAAGATTGACAATATTTTCTTTCACCTAAAATTAAAAATACATATTTATTAAATATATCTATATAACCCAAGTTAATAACTATTTTGTAAAACTGAAACAACTACTTAAAGTTAAACTTACACTTCCTCTTCTTATCTTCTAACTTGGCAACGTTGTTGTGTAAGGTTTTCACGTGACGATTTAAATTATCTTGTCTGGTAAAAGTCTTGGCACATTCTTTGCATTTAAAGACCATCTTGTTCTAAAACAATCTCCTATTGTGCAGCTTAAGTCAATTTCAACAAAGTAAACTGAATATGTTGAGGTATGAATTTAAATGATAGTGGAAAACTTGGGGGAGGAGCTTTTTTATGAACCAAAGAAATTTAAGGAATGGATTTAAAAAAGTTAAAAGTGTCTTTATACATTTCGGATGCTCGTTTACACAATTTCCATTTCTCCTCCTCGGTTTTACCACCACCTTCATTTAAAATTGTCTCTGAAACAAATCCTAAAGATTTTAATTTCGACAATTGTTTGTTTTTGATTTTAAAATTTGTTTTAGAGGTAAAATTAATTTTTGGATAATTATTAAATGGAATTTTTACACCCGCTATATCTATTTGGGTAGAAACCGATTTTTAAAATTTCATCAAAATTAGGTGAAGAAATTTCATAAATTTTTGGTGAATTTGGAAATTGGTGAAATGGTTCCCTAAATCTTTTTTGGGCACATGGTATATCAAATGAATGTTGACTCTCTCGCGAACTCGATTCTTCGAAAAGGTTTGGTGAATTTTTGTTAGGATGTTCACTTAAAACATCACCCCCCTTAAAAAATGTTCCCAAATCTTCACTACAATTGAAAATTTCGTAATTTTCTTGTTAATCATCCTCCCCCCCCCCCAGGAACCCACCTATAGCATTTTGCGACGAATTAAAAATTTTATAATTTTTTGGATCGTTCGAACCTTTGAATGAAGTTGAATGAGGAAGGGCAAGTATGCTAGAAATTACTTCAAAATTGTCTTCATTTTTAGAAATTTCAAAGTTTAAATTTGTATTTTGAATAATTTCAAAGAAATTTTGGGATATATTAGAACCTGATTCGCTATCACTATCGTTAGTTACATTTTTTGGAATTCCCATTAGTTTTTTAAAATTGTCTAAGTTTTCCAAGTCCTGAGTTGAAATCTCAGGAGTTGCGTCTGTCATGTCTGTAGTCTCTGAATTTATGTCTGGAGATTCTGGGGTTAAAATACTTGTCGTTTCCGTAAATATTATTTAAATCTATATTTTGAGCTAAAATTGAATTTTCCATCTCAAAATCTGTTTGTGAAATAATATCTAAATTCTCAAATTTATTTAAAAAATTAATATCAGGTTCTGTAGAATTTTGAAGTAATTTCTTTTCTAAATTACTTTGTTGCATTTCTTCGACCATACTATTAAAATTTTGCGTCCCTTGACTTAAATTTTTATCTTCGTTTTCCAAAATGGCAGGTTGAATTACTATATTTGAAATTATATTAATTTTTTTGATTCTTAACTCTTCAGGAAAAGTGGAAACAAAAGAAGACATACCTTAAAAAATTTAAACTAAACACAAACAAAACTAAAAATTGATAAATTTAAATTGAACTTAAACACTTAAATGAGACGAAACTAAAACGTACTGAACTGGACTTAAGCTTAAGCTGAACTGATCTTCCAACCGCATTTATATGAAAACAGGTCATGCCTTCTCCTTGAAAGTAAGATGACTTCAATAAAGGTCATTGACCTAGAATTTTAAAAATTTTTTAAATTTTGAACACACACACACACACACACACATTGTTAAGTTTTATTTTACATTTAATTATTTAACAAAAACGCTTCGTAATTTTAGAGTAGTTTTAAATAATAATAACAGAATTTTAGTAAGAAGGGACCAGGAACCCACTAAAGACTCTCAACCCATATAAGATCCTGGAATATCTTCCACAACAGGCCAAGAAGAAAATGAGGTTGAGGGTCCAGTAAATGGAAGTAGGTCCTTTATAATCTGCACTACTACGGAGTAAATAATTTATGCTAAATGTTTTTTTTTTTTAATTCAGAGTTAGTCTTCGTTATAACTAAAATACTAGTTGATTTTTTATTTTTTTCCAGTTGACATTGAAAGCAGAAAGACATTATAGGGCCAGTGTTTAGTGGGGCTTTTTTAATGTTAAGTTAAACAATTTAGTGAATTTTTAGTAATAGTGGCTAGTAGCTGAGATAATTTAAGGTAAAGTAAAATTATTTAATTATTCTAGTTAAACAAGAAAAATCTTTTTACAGAATGGTTATTTTAAAATATTTTTTATCTATTAGTCCATTTGCTTATTTTTAATTATTGTTGGTTCTTATATTAATATATAACATATTTCTAATAGTTGATTCGTTTATTTCAAAATATGAAATAAGTTTAAACGAAATTCAAATAATATTAAAATAATAAATATTAACTAATAAATATTAAGTTATACATTTCAAATTACATATTTGAATAAAGTGGTAAATATTGGAATTAAAGAATTAATATTAATAAATACATTTCAAATACCCATTCGAATAAAATAAAATATTAGAATAAAATAGCAAATATTTAATAATGTATTCGAAATTACATATTTGCGATTAAATAGTAAATATTAAATTATAGATTCTAAATTACATATTCTAAGACTATTACATCCTCATTTTCGCTTTTAAATATACTAAGTTTTTCGCAACAAATTAGACCTGTGTTATTATTTAAAGACCACATAGCTAAACAAGAAGTACAAAATCTATGATTACACGGAACTGTTGCAATCATTAAATCAACGCTTATGTCTTCTAAACATATAGGGCATTCTTCGGTATTAGTGGTTTTTTGGTTTTTAACTTTTTTTGCTCTGGGTGATTTCTTAGAACCTTTTTTAATATTGTTCTTTTTTTAATATGCATTATTATTTTTTATACTGGCATTAATGGAACATTTGTATCCCAATCACAGTCAATATTTTTTGTGTTCGAATTACAAACTAAACACACTTTTGGAATTGTTACTTGATATAATTGTCTAGAACATATGTCACAGAGTAAATCGTCCCGTAATGTTTTTAATTTTTTTTGCTATGAATACTAACGTGTTTATGAGAACCTTCTCTTTTATAATATTGTAATATTTGATAACAAGAGTGGCAAGGATATATTTCCTTATTTTTCGTAACCAAAAAAACTGTAACGTTACTTTGAGTAATACAAAATGGAGCGTTTTCAGGATTATTAAATTTATGTTTCACTAAACAAACTTTATCACTAGCACTATCTTCTTCTGCATCTTCTTCAAGATCAGAATAACCAGAGCCAGCTTCAATTTCTTCAAAATTATTTGAATCATAATTCAAACAATTTCTAAAGTTCTTCTCAAACTTTTCTTCATCAAGAAAGGTATTATAATCCAAGATATGAATTAATTCGTCTAGTTCTGGAGCCTCTTCTTCAATATTCAAATCCATAAATTTGAAAATGACGTTTTTCTGTCACTACTAATATTTTCTACTTACTATTTACTATTTACTTTTAAACATTTATTTTTTAATTATTATCTTGAATTTAACTTAACAACCATTGTTGGACCACGGAACAAATTTATACATGAACTGAAGCGAAAAGTCACTGGTGGTAGGATTTTGTATCGACATCAAGGTCAAATATAAGGTTAGTGCTCTTACCGTGACTCTAGTTTAGTCGGGTTATTAACTTTAAGATTAAACTTAAGGTAAAGTATTAACAAACGAATAGGACATGTATACGAGGTAATTCGAAAAATATTTTGAAAGAACAAAAGAGAACGAGGAGAATGACTTTAAGATTAAACTCAAGGTAAAGTATAACCAATTAAATGAGACATGTATACGAGGTAATTCGAAAGTATACGAGATAATTCGAAAAATTTTATGAGATAATAAATAAGGAGGAGGTGGATCAAGAGTATATACTCTTCATCTTCCTCCTCCTCATTTGTTCTCTCATATATTAACTACTCTTATTATCCCAACATTTTTAGCACATTTCTTGAAATTGAGTAAAAGTTAGATCCGGTGAAACATCGTCGCAAAATATGTGTTTCATATTCAACTCGCCTTATTTTCACATAATAATAAAATTGGCATTGTCTCGCACAAGCTGTTTAGGCACCTGTGAATATGTTGGCGCTAGGTAAAAGGAGTCGATATTTTTATGACGTCCCATGCTAAAATACGATCTTATAACATCTTATTTTTCCCATATAACATCATCAAAAATAAATATAGAGTTTGGTTTTGCATTGAACGGTTCCACAATATTACTGGAATCACTAAAAGCATAGTAGCCTAAATCTTTGATGGGTGCCAAAATTTTCCTTAAATACTCCTATTTCGGTTTATACAGTAAAAAATTGATCTTAAATAATAAATATTTTTGTTTACATTTTTC
Organism: Diaprepes abbreviatus; assembly: GCA_034092305.1. Taxonomy (NCBI): domain Eukaryota; kingdom Metazoa; phylum Arthropoda; class Insecta; order Coleoptera; family Curculionidae; genus Diaprepes; species Diaprepes abbreviatus. The sequence goes on along the minus strand of JASJET010000031.1, from coordinate 15,019,040 downwards.
TAGATTAAATCGCAGGTTCAGATTACTAAAGTCATACATAGATTTTTGTTTTGTACGATTTTCTTTAAAGGTTCTCAATGACATGCATAACTTCAAATTTAAATTTATCATAAACTATATTTCCTACTATAAAACTAATGATTTACTTTTCTTTTTCATTCATTAATATTGTTTTCATCAATAATCAGATCCTTCTCTTTGTTTACATTTTGAATTATTGATTAATATCTAAACTTAACCTATTTCCGTAATTTGTAAATCTCGTTGGGTTCCTCGAGACAATGTATCACAGATTGGGAAAAGTGTTTTCATGATGACTGAATAAATATGACAGTGTTGATTTGTTTTCTTGTTGATTTTCCTTTTTTAGAAAATGTTTATTGATTTTCACATAACAACTGTTTTAGATAAATAGTCAGGTCCACTCGATTGCATTGAAAGTTTTTATGGTTGCCTATATGGCACACCTGTTAAATATATCGAAATGCTAAATTCGAAATAAGATAAAATCGACTTTTTCATTATTTTCTTTTTAGTTTAGTAGTTGATTATTTCCTTTTACTTTACTAATTAGAATTTTTGGTAGTTGTCATATTTGAAATTAGACCCTCGAACTAATTTGAACAAATTCGAACTAATTTGATTTCATTTTTCAATATTTCGAACCCATAAATTAATATATTCGTTTTGTAGGACAAGACAGTTGAGAGTATTGTGTCTTTGACTTGAGTTCTGGCCAGTTAAAATTGAGATAGAACTATTCTTGTATATATTTTTCGGAAGTAGTTGAAATTGTATGATAAATATAAAGGTTTTTAGATCATGGGATCGAGATTAAGGTTATTTGTCTTTGAATGGATTTTTGATAAACCTTTTTATTAAGTATTTTTGGTAACTTCCGTTGGAAGGAATGTGTTAGTGATTTGAGACAAATCGTTCTCTTTTGGCTGAGAGCATGAAGAAGTGGTTCGTTTTACTACTTTCCCAAGTTAAGGGATTTGGCAATAAATGGCCGATTAAATTAATCGAAACCAAGCCGGGGTGCAAACATTTCTTTGGTGATTTTGTCGTTTCAACCTACAGCCAGTTTGGCAATAAATTTTCTTCAGACAGCTCAGAGACAACGGCTTAACATTTTGACATTTTGTCAGATTCCACCATTTTCTTGAGTTCGAGGTATGTACATATTTCTTTTGTTTTTGTGTTTAAGCAAAATTTAGCTAGGCTTGCGTAGGCCTTTTGTACGATTGATTGAGTAGGAATTTTTATTTCTTTATTTTAGAGTCTTAGGATAACTTCAGTACGTCTTAGGATTTCTTCAGTCTTCCTGTTTTTTTTTGGATGAAATTTTGTAATGTAGAAGTTGGGGAAATAATATGCAGTTTGGGTTATCGTTCTGCACTTCTGGGATTGTGAGCTTCTGAATGGGACAATCTCCGTATTAAGCCATGTCAACGTCTTTTCTGGTGAAGCTGTCTACTTTACAGGTCCCGTTTAACCACGTGTTTGAACGTGATTCAGCTAAGGGCCTAGTTTTAGCCAAAAAAGGTAATGGATTCCTTTGTACATGATTTTGAATTTTTAATTGATAGACTTTAAATATTTGGACTTTAATATTTTCTAATGATATCTATCGTTTGCTAAATTTACCATATCACTTAATAGAAGTAGACCTTTGCGGCGAACCAGTAAATTTTGTAAAGTGAAACGAAGTCGACTACGTGGCCACACAACCTCAAATTTGAATGTTTTATTTTGCGATACCCCACTGTAATAGAGGTTTTTTACGATTCCCTTTGAGAGTCCAAGGGTGATTAATTAACCCTTTCATAATTATTGAAAGTGTTGATTATTACAATGATAAATTTATTGAAAATTTTAATTGGTTAACAATTTCATATTTTGGGAATTACATATTTTTACTCAGCCAGTGTGGCGTATTACTTTTTATGATTTGAGACATTTTATTTTGTACAAAATTGTAACATACTTTTTCAGCAAAAATTTGTTAAAATTCTAACCACTATTCTATGATCTAATTTTTGTAATTATCTATCGCTTTATTTTTTTTTGTAATTATCTATTGCTTAGATTATAATTAACTACCGATTAAATACTCATTATCTCTCAAATTTTCAATTTCCTAATTCTCTCTCTTTACAGACATTTTTGTAGTTTTTTGATATGGCTTATTTTTTTTATTACTGCAAAACTGATTGTCTCCTGCATTGTTGGGCTTATGGAACTTTAGAGTTTAGTTTAAAATAGAGAGCGTTTTTATCTTCTGTGACTAGGCTATGTCGACGTAGACCTTCCAACTAAAGAAGTTGGTTTATGTACTTTTGGATCGGTTTGCCGTTCACTGTGCAGGACATTGCCGAGTTCAACTTACTCAGTTTCTGTTTTAAATTTCACCTTTCCTACGTCATAGAAAGTCAATAACTTTCGAGTAAATCGTTAACAAAATTTTTATTTATTGCGATTTACCATTCGTAATCGCATTTCTATCAGATAGCCCCATTAGAGGAGATTGCAATTATTCACCCTGGTGATAACTTTTTCCAGGGGTTGTACTTATGTTCTGGGAAGGGGTATACCCTAAGGAATAAATGTAGTGGCTTCTATTTAATTGGTTTTATTTCCTATAATTTTAAATTAGGATACTATTAAGTAATTAGACTCTGCGATTTATTTACCCGGATATGACATATTAAATATTTGTTCTTTTCGAAGTTTTTTCTACTACAACTGCTCGTACTATAATCATTAGGGCAAATTTTAAAGTAAAATTTGGTGGCGCATTTTTTCTGAATTAGACATTTATAAAACTTACACAGGCAATAGAATTGAGGTTAAAATAGAGTTAACATATTAAAAATAGTGGAAATATATAAAAATAATAACGAATCTACCCTGAGATGAGCTAGCGTATAGGTCTTCGAACATACCCCTGTAGAAGTAGCATAACGTCAGAACTATTGTTTGAACGCTGAATAACGTAATAATATTTTTATTTATATTTGAAAAAATGTTGATAAACAGTAGATATTTAATTTCTTGGTACAGACATACTGATTTTATGCTATCCTTTTCTAATTGCATTATTTAAACAACGAGTATCATCGGTACGTTAATTCTGAAAACAAAGTATGAATATATGGCTGCCTACATTATTATTATTGTTATTTTCAATATGTAAACAATATCTAACAATATTTACTGATAAAAATAAGTTTTTAGATTCTCTTTTTGTTAATATTAATTGTAAACTTCGCATTTATAGTAATTTCTAACACTTAAAAACACCGAAAAAAGTCACGACAAGCAATTAAACTGAAATACAAGATAAGTAAATATGTTTATGTCTGTCAAACATTAAAAAGCGCCTCCCCCACCGATCATAAACAGCCTTCAAACAAATCTATTGTTGTTTAAATCTAGAGTATGATCGAAGGTATAGGTAGACTCCAGTCAACATTAGGACAAACATTAGGTAAGTCTGAACTGAGGTACCTTAGAAGGTATAGCTAGGATTTGGTAAGGCGTTTATAGTCGGAAATGTATATTATACTGCATCGTAAAATTTATTATTTCACTACCGCCTAAAATTCTTGATTTCAACATTAGTTTTTTCACAATTGGACGGACCAATTAATAGACCACGAATAAAGGAAGGAAGTAGAGTGTTTCTTCATTGTTTTCTTTTCAAATCCATGTCCGACTTTTTCATCGAGATTGTCAATAGGAAGTTTTTGTTTAAGATCGATAACGCGCATAGTAGGAAAATTTGATATTTTATAGACAAATTTTCACAAAAATTGTCATTCAAATGTCGAGCGTCAAACGAAGTGGACAGTCTCACGTTCCAATAAAACTAGACACGGTATTGTGAATTCGTTAAAAAATACATTACTATTCGAAGTACAAATTCCTGGTTATCAATATTGCGGACCCGGAACAAAAGTATTAAAAGGTATAACAAATGGTGATCCGAGAATTAATCTTTTGGACGCCGCATGCAAACAACTCGATTTAACCTATTTTCCATAACACAGACAACATAAATGGGAGATATCGAGCGGATTACGAGCTCGAAGAAAGTACTTGGAATCGAGTAAAGTCGAAAGATTCCAATTTAAGTGAAAAAACAGAAGCTTGGTTAGTTACAATCATCGAAGATTATACAAAATAAGTTTTCAACGTAAAACAAGAGCATATTATGATTATAGCTCGCACTTTTACCAATTGCTACGTCGGTGAAGTAGACGCTGAAATTAGTATCGACAAAGTCGAATCGAAAATTCGTCACATCATTCCAGAAGACAAGCAAAAATTGGAAATATGGTCTCGCATTAATAAAGGCGGCAATAATGCCAGTATTCAAATGGCACGTCGTAAATGCGATCTGTACGAATTATCAGCTTTAAGACAAACATTTTGCGACGTATGAGTCTTGAGAACGAGCACAAGTCTCGAAGGACCGCACAATATCATCGTCGGATTTCAAGACAGTAATAATTGCGACAAAAAAGAAAGAAGCGTAACCCAGTTTACTCACGCCGAAGTACGCGATATTAGACTCTATCTGAATTCAACCGTTTATCCCTACGAAATATGGAATTTCAGATTTCGCCAACAAACTGTACGCAGCAGTATATTACAATTATGAAAACTTCCAATGCAGCTACTACGGGTGCAAAAGAACGATCCGATGGTGACGTTCGCCGAATATATGAAAAACCACTTTTTTATTATCGATTGCAGCCATCAACCAGATTCTATTATCTTATTGACCGTGGATGTGAAATTGGAGTTCCAAACTAGAAAGAATAAATTCTTCAAAGACTCTAAAGTGTTTACATTAGTTACTAACGACTTATTTTATAGTTATAATGTATTAAACGGTTCCGTGACCAACAAATCTATATTTTAGTATAATTGTAGATTATATGTAACACATAACAATGTTAAACTATGTCGATAATGGTATGTCAATTAAAAAATTTGTAAAAATTAAGTAGTAATTTTATATTTATTTGAAAGTCAACAAAAAAGTTGAAGGAGAAGTTCATCCATGTTTATATTGTCACCATAACGAGTAGTTTAACGTATAACGAATGTCATGATGAGATTAGTTAATTTCGTGGTTTCATGACTGAAAAATGCCTAAAAATGCCATTAAAGGTCCAAAAAAAAATTCTCGTTGAGGGGGCTACCGGCCTCTGCACGCGAGCGGCTCCACCAAGAAACTCAATGGTAACTAACGATTGCACACTATCTTACCCACTCCAACTTTCTTGAATATATATAAGGGCGGTATTCGAATCATTTCATCATTACACATTCGACCGTCAGGTATTGTAATGCCATTCATTCCCGAAAAATTATGTACGTGTGCGGACTGCAGAGGTAACGCACCAGCACCAGCACCGTCCGCAACGCCAGCACCGACAGCACCGCCAGGAACGCTGGCATTCGAGGTCCAGGTGCAGGCAAGAAGAAGACCAAGGCTGCACCTAGATCGGTGTTACTATAATTGGATATTACTCCACGGTAGTACTTTTCAGGACCACATTATATTTTGATCGTAGTTTAGTAGTCGTCACGTATGGGGCGAAATATTCGTTTAACAATGATATTTCTCGTCGCTTAAGTGTCAAGTTATAGGCTTGAGTACGAGGTGATCGTTTAATCTCTAACCTATAAAAATATTAACAGTCCAAAGACTTTACCTCCGACACTTTCTCATGTATAGTGGCCGGTGTTGGTGACGTTGGGGCTTTCGAATACTTCCACTTCGACAGAAAACGGCTCTTGCGGTGTTTCGAAATATCTGGTTGCGAAAGAGGGACGGCGGGACGCTTAAAGTCTCTTTCTTCTTTTTCCCTTGCCCCACATCGCCGAATAAAAGGTTATTTAATTTTGAACTTTTAGGAGAAGCCCGATTTGGTCGCATCGTTTTTCGAACAACCACATCACTTAGCACTTTGATTTTCAGCTCATTCTTCTCACTGCAAGTTTTTAGAATGTCCGCCGCCGACTATATCAATTCCTCGTCACAATCATCGTTAAGAGCCTGATCTGCCTCGGCATTCTCTTTCTCCTGGTGCCAAGCCTCGAACACTCCTGGCGTTAACATTTCGAGGCAATTCATGTTTTCCAACATATCTTGTTGAGATGCACAACTCACTTTAAGAACATCCATGAGTGAACCAACACTTTGAGCTCTGTAAGACATCTTTCCTTTAGATTTACGTGTAACTTTAACTTTAGCACTGCACTGTATTGTTTTCTAATGAACTGTGAAGAGTTCGGGCCAGCAAGTCTGCTTTTATGCCCATTTCTTACACTACACCACCTTTATTCTTTTTGTTTGATGCATCAAGTATTGTATTTAAACTTGTCAGATGCAAGACCAAGGCCAACATAACCGAAAATGCCAGGGTCGTTTTCGAGGTTGTAATTTTCAAGGATGTTTGTCCTTGTCAAGGTTATTTTAAAAAGTAACATATAAATGTAGTACACCGCTTGAAAAATGTTAAAATATTCAAATATCATGTTGCTAATTGATGAACAACCTTGTGAAGCAGCCAAAATATATAGGCATATACCAAGATCTTTTCGTTTAACTTTTTGTCGTTGTAAAAAACAAAGTATGTGCTGGCGAAATGATCTCACACACAATTTCACCTACAGGGTCAAATTTGTACAATGTGCTTTTTATGGCCTAGTTCAGTACTAGGGCAAGGACATTAATGAACGCGCCATCCAGAAGATAAATTGGATGATACAAGAAGCATACCTGTACAGAAGGAATTAACTCGTGTATTTTATAAGTAAAGTAAATCTATGTGTATATTTATATCGCCTAAAATCCATATTTTTCTGCATAGCCTGTTTATTAAAAACATAGAACCATATATTAAGGTGAAATGTAATGGTTTCAAATCAGTTTCAAATAACAATTTCAGAAGTAAACACTGTTGATAAGTTCGGTTGCAAAAGAAAATTTAAGGATTTTAACTTTAGGCGCGGACCTTGAAGAATGGAATTTAAACTTACACCTGATGGAGGTTACCACATGGGAAGCAAAAGATTGTGATACTTAGTGGAACCTCTTGAAGGAGACGATGCGGCCACACGAAATTATGTTGATAATAACCTTCATCAGTGTGTGCAAAATACGCAGAAAGCTTTACGTGACCCAACAATTTTTATTAAAGATATATTTAGAAACCAACTTGAAGGTTACGTATGCAAGAAATTAATTGAAACCGGTCAAGAACTTAGAGGATACATTGATGATACTGTTATTGCAATATATGAACTTGGACATGACGAACTGTGTGATGAAATTTATTTTAGAATGTTGAACATTGAGAAGACTATGGAGGATCTTGTTAACAAAACTGTTCCAATTTAAATATTTATTCGTTGACCTGTGGCTTTAATTTACCGTTAAACATATTTTTAACAATAAGTTTGCCGTTTGTTACGTGTAAATATTACATTATAATTATAATTTCAAAATAAAAGTTGAATAAAAAGGAATCAAGTAATGAATACATGCTTTTATTTAAAAAATAAAAAAAATTACAAAACTACCGTTATCTATTAATATTGTATGTTCAATGAAACTCATAAAACAATACAAATAATGAAATATGGATTTTCCAGATTACGTGCTGTCTTGACTTCAAAATGATTCTAACACAGTAACTAAATCTGCCAAATTTTTTCCCGAATCTGTTTTGTAAAAATCTATGTTTGCATGTTCCCAAGGTAGATTTTTGGTTGAACTGGAAATTACATACGATTACCATCGCTATGTGATAATGCTACTTTATTTATTATGTTGGTATAAATGTTATGTAATTCACTTCTAAATGTTTGAATCTTTCTTAATATCAAACCACCCCGTTCAACAATTCTTTGGTAGTCTTCCTGAAGAAGGTCTATCTCGATACCAGATTTGTTGATACCTTTGGTTTTTTAAATTAATTATTAATGGACTTTACATAATAAGCCTTCGCGCCGGTCCCATAAAAACTTATTATCGGGTCACTAGGAAACTCATCTTTCATTATACTAACTACAGAATTACTTTTAATTATGTTGAAATTATTTATTTCGGGGTAATTTGATGTATCAAATTTTGTGGGGTCTTATGATATAGTGTGGTAAAAGTCTTTTGAAAAATTTTATTGCGGCTTTGTTACGTAAATTGGTATTAAAATCAATATAAGTTGAAATAAAGGAATTATTGCGCTAATGAAATATTAATATTTTACAATGAAATATAATATAATATTTCCAACTATAAACGCCTTACCAAATTTTGGCTACACCCTGTAAGGTACTTCAGTTCAGACTTACCGAATGTTTGTCCTAATGCTGACTGGAGTCTACCTATGCGCTAGGTCATCTCAGGGTAGATCGTTATTTTTATATTTTTCCACTATTTTTAATATATCGCCTGTGTAAGTTTTATAAATGTCTAATTCCGGAAAAAGGCGCCGCCAAATTTTACTTAAAAATTTGCCCTAATGATTATACTACGAGCACTTGTAGTAGAAAAAACCTGGAAAAGAACAAATATTTAATATGTCATATCCGGGTGAATAAATCGCTGAGTTTAACTGCTTAGTAGTATTCTAATTTAAGATTATAGGAAATAAAACCAATTAAATAGAGGCCTAAATGTATTGGCCTCACGGTATACGGTATACCCCTTTCTAGAACAATAAGTACAACCCCTGGAAAAAGTTATCACCAGTGTGAATTATTGCAAACTCCTCTAATGGGGGCTATCTGATAGAAATGCGATTACAAATGGTAAATTGTAATAAATAAAAACTTTGTTACCGACTTACTTAAAAGTTATTGACTTTCTATAACGTAGAAAAGGTGAAAATTAAAACAGAAACTACTACTAGAGTAAGTTAAACTTGACAGTGTCCTGAACAGTGAACGGCAAACCGATCCAAAAAGTAAACAAATCAACTACTACACTTGGAAGGTTTACGTCGAGCCTAGTCATAGAAGATAAAAACACTGTCTATTTTAAAGTAGACTATGAAGTTTCATTAACCCAACAATGCAGGAGACTAACAACTTTACAGTAATAAAAAAAATAAGCAATATCAAAAAACTACAAAAATGTCTGCAAAGAGAAAAAATTAGAAAATTGATAATATGAGAGATAATGAGTATTATAAGTGATAGTTAACAAAATTTTGCTGAAAAGTATGTTACAATTTTGTACAAAATAACTAGTTTTCAAAATATTGAATTGTTAAGCAATTAAAATTTTCAATAAATTTGTCATTATAATATTCATTACTTTAAACAATTATTAAATGGTCAATTGGCCACTCTGGGTCTCTAAATGGGAACCATAATAAAAAAAAACCTCAATTACAGTAGGGTATCGCAAAATAAAACATTTAAATTTGAGGTTGTACTGCCACGTAGTCGACTTCGTTACACTTTACAAAGTTTACTGGTTCGCCACAAAGATCTACTTCTATTAAGTGGTATGGTAAATTTAGTAAAAGATAAATATCATTAGAAAATACTAAAGTCCAAATATTTAAAGTCTTTTAATTAAAAAGGTTCAAAATCATGTACAGAAGAATCCCTTACCTGTTAGTCCTCTAGGTAGTCGAAAAGGAAACTTTGCTCAGACAACTAAGCGATTAAAAATACTGGTTTAATACCCATCAGGTTTAACAGTTAGAAACTCTCGGATACATGTTTGGCTAAAACTAGGCATTTAGCTGAATCACTTTCAAACATGAGGATAAACAAGGCCTGTGACGTAGACGGCTTCACCAGAAAGGACGTTGACCTGGCTTAAGACGGAGATTGTCCCATTTAGAGGCTCACAATGCCAGAAGTGCAGCAGGATAACCCAAACTGCATGTTATTTCTCCAACGCTGTACAATACAAACTTTCATCCAAAAAAAAAACAGAAATACGGAAGAAATCCAAAGATATACTGTAGTTGTCCTGTAATGAAGTTATCCCAAGTAATAATACTAACGAGGTTTTGTGACACCCGGATGAAATGTACCATCCGAAGAGACCAAAGATTTCTACAAGAAGTAAATTTTCAGGAAATTTTTCCTGAAAATTTTACAAGAAGTAAGTTTTTCAGGAGTTCTTGTGCAAAATCGTCAAAGAAGTAATCGTCAATGACGTCACAAGTCGAGTGGTTGTTGATCAAAAAGACCTTATTGCTGAAGAAATTACCTATACAAACCTGGAATTACCTCTAATTTTTAAAAATTACTTGTAAGTTGTTAAGTAATATTATATTTGTGGGAAAAGTGTCAAATAGGTCACATATATTGTAATTAAAAAATGACGTGTTTGTGCGAAAGACGTTATCAGCCGGGATGCCGAAGGCACTTTTGCCGCTATGTGCGCATATTTTTCTCTTATAGTTTAGCCAAAAGACGAATTTTGGTCGACTGCGCATATATATATATATATATATATATATATATATATATATATATATATATATATATATATATATTACGTCAGTCAAGAAATTAATTTATATTAATTAAACTATTAAATCGAAAATAGTCTATGAGGTCGGCAATTGATGACGCGAAAGGTCAAATTAGCAGATAAGACCTAATTGTGTTTACCATGTAAAATGTTCGAAATTGATACTCTTTTAAAATGAATTATATTATTAATATTTTAATACAAACTGTTTTTTTTTTCATATGCGATTACAATAGGGTAGGTAGGCTAGGGTGGATAGGTAAAAAAGCTACCTTCCCTACCTACCTAGGTAATTAAAAATATCTAATACATTTGATAGATAGCTTTTATTTTCTTAAAAACTTTTTTTTTCCTATTGTGGTGAGGAAAATGTAGGTGATTAGAAATAAAAAGTCTATGAAAAATATTTAATTTGTTTTATTAAGAAATCAATTATACAAAAATAAATTATTTTCTTTAGCACAGTTTTTATCATTCCAGTAATGTTCTTTACAATGAAAATTATAAATATTTTCATATTTTTTAATTTACTTAAATTTGGAGATCCTATTAGTAACAATTTCTCTACATTATTTTGAACTAATTTTCTTAACCAACACATTTTTTCATTGCCTTTTACAAAAATAATTTCATTACCAGCAACATTTTTTATATAATTAGATATATTTTTATATGGTATATAACTGAAATCTGATTGATTCGATTTGAGACCATGAATGTTGTCCGTCAACCATTCGAAACGTTTTTGAATATCCTCTTTGAACCATTCCATTTCGTAAGGCAAGTTGACCAACGTATGGTATATTTGTCCACTTTGAGTATTAATTATAGATATTTCTTTACAAATAAAGTCACTTTTCTTATACTGATAGCCTTGAATGTCTAATATATACATTTTTTCCCTGTTTTTTTTAGGAGATTGATTTCACTATATTGGTTAGAGGATTGTATTTGACCAAACGATCGTGTAATATTAGACAATATGCTGTTGTATTCTTGGGTATATTTTTGCTAGTTTCAAATTCCAATCGTATATCTATGGCTCCAATTTTGAGTGCTTCATTCTGACGCGAACAGTCAACTACCACAAAAGAACATACTCCATGGAATTTTATAGGTTCGTAACAGGGTTCTTCGTGACGTCGATACTAGAAACTTTTTTGGAACTGCGCATACATTTCATATAGAAGAGCCCATTGTTTAATATAAAAATTTAGATTTAAACTGTCTTATGGGTACGTTTCCGAATTTAGGAAAAGTTTTAAATTCGATAAGTTTCCATGATCGAAAACACTTATATTTTTATCTTTTTTATTTTTTCTGTCAGTGGATAGAGCAAAAATTAAAAAAAAACGTGGTTTCGCAATTAGGGCACTACTTTTAACATCCCAAGTATGCCTTGTCGTTTCTTGTAAAACAGGATATTCATGTAGTTCCCAACTTCTAAATGGAATATTCAAATATCTATTACTTTCCAGATGTTTCATTAATCGCAACTTTTCCACATCTAATACTAAAACATGAGGTATTTTCCATACTACTTTATTCAACACCACTTTGTATTCTTCAGCTGCCTCCACTGGTAGAGCAGATGCTTGAATGAAGGCATTTGTGTTCGAATTACTTCTAATTAAAATCAATTCATGTTGAACGTTCATAATAATTTTTTGAAAGTCTTCTGCAAATCCTAATAAGGTCCTTAATGGTACACATACATTAAAATTGCCTTTTGCATCCAATAAATTTGGATTTTCATAGATTTGCCAGCCAGCATTCTGGAATCGTTTAATTTCATTTGTGGTATAGGAAACGTAACCTTTCATTGTGGATATTATACCTGGATTTCTTACACGATCCACCACTGTTCCTCCCAGTTCATAACGAATTTCATTGAAAAGAAATGCAATTCCGTTATTAGTGAAACTGACATGTTGACTATATTCACCATCTTTTTTAACCAATTTTCCTTCAATATATAGAAAACTTTGTCCAGGCAAGGTGTAAAGGTCCTGTGTTTGTATTGGTATTCTTATTTCATCATTGTTATTAATCGTAGTGGATGCATACGGTTGGCGTGTATGATATTGAAAGTTGACAATAGAATTGTCGGAGTAGACACTTTCACCAATATTTAAAATATTAACACTCATTTCCGTAGTCCCCGTCTACTTGTTGTTGTTGTTCTGATGCAATCTGACAATTACACCTTATAAGCATCAAAAGTCTTCTAAGTTTTATTCTTAGTCCAAGTTTAAAGTTATACCAAAATTTTTTTAGTTTTTTAATTTTTAACACTCTCAATGAAATAAAGTTATTGCTGTTACGTATGTTAACTCTTTCAGCGTGACAATAATACTAATCTGAATTTTCAATATACCTTTATTTATATAAGTTTTAGTCAGATACTAAAGTTATCAACTCTAACGCTTTTCATGACACTTGAAAAATAAAATTTTGTCACAGTATGTTTTCCACCATTCCTTTTTACAACTTCTTCTTTATATTCCATAAAAGACAAACGGTATTTGCTGCAGCAGATTCACCTTTGCAAACTGGACATTTATATTTAATTGGAATAGGCATTTTTCTTTTTAAGTTTGAGTCCCAAAGAAATTAAAAACTCTTTATTTCTGTACGTTAACTGTTTAAGCTTGCTATTAGTACTAATTTGATTTGTTGATATTCCTCGATTTATAGACATTTCTTCTTTTTTCCTTTCTTCTCTATTGTTAACCAAAGGTGTTATAGGGTAAGAAATATTATATAAAAATACCATTTTTCTGTTTTCTATTCCCTTTTTCTTAGATGCAATCTGACTGTGACCACTTCTTCTCTAAAATTGACTAAATTTCCATCCTTATCGGTCATTTTAAGTATAATTTCATCGATATGACGAATATTAATCGGTAGATAAATAACATTGGCTGGTTTTTCAACAATTTTCATACCAGGTAATGTGGTTGGAAAAAATTGATGGATAATGTGAACTGGTTTCCCATTATTAAAACTATTCGTTACTAGAATGCATTCGATACAAACACTGTTTACTTTAAATATATTGATAGGATGTTCTGATATATGCATTTTATTTTTGATCAATTTTTCTTATCTAAATCCCAATAATGAACCGATACTATTTCGTTTGTTAAAGTCAATATCTAAATTACTCTTAATTTCACACTTCAGTTTGCTTTAATAGATAAAAATGGTTTTTCATTTTCTGTTCCCACTTGTTTTTCTTTTGATATACTTTCAAGTATTTCCACTAAATAATCACTAATGTCTTTAATGTCGTATGAACCTTCTGGAATAGTAATAACTTCCTTATTATTAAAATGAAACTTATTATTTGTATTGTCAATATTTGAGATTGAATTACCTTTAACCTTCAACATTTATTATGCCCAAAACATATTCTCCATTTTCATTTAAAATAATTAGTGGATAAATAGCTGCAGAGATTTCCGATCGGATGGGTATAGGACATGATGTTTACTGTGCAAAAATTAAACGACAGATAATATTTTACATCTATTTATTCTCTATTTATTATAAATTATTATATAAAAAAGTTAGGCATAAATGACCACATTTAACAAAATTATAAGTCTGATATGAATCATGATTATACATATTATTGGGTAAGCCATTCGAATTAAAATACTTTATCAATTCCAATGGAGGTACAAGGTTACCAAAACTATCAAAATAAATAATAACACAACCATTTCTTTTATAGGCTATCCAATGAGTTCCGGGTCCATTGCTGTTATCCATATTAACAATAGCAGTTTCTTGTTTATGCATTTTTCTTGTAAATTATCTTTCATAAAAACTCCACGAAAACTTTTAATTTTTAACTGATTAACGTATTTTTCCATATTTATATTGGTTAATGGTCGAGATGGTAGTATCATGAGTAGTCTTTTTGAAAGTCGGGAGGTCGTAAAAAAAGACCTAAACCTTTTTTGTGTGACTTTGAGCAAAGTCCTTTTCCCAATGCTATAGATTCCATTGATTTGTTATGTCTCCTTCAGTTGTTGAGCTGCAGACTTTGCATCATTAACTGCTTTTGCAATACCAGCTGCACCACCACTTAATGCTGCCAGTGCACTAAGTCCAGCAATAATTGGTATTAGAGGTAAAAATCCTCCTTGTTTGGGCACGTTTATAATGCGGGCAGGTTATATTTTATTTTTTAACTTGCTTGCTTGTTTCATTGCCACTTTTAAAGATCCACTTAAATCTTTAGGTTTTTGGCCTACTATACTTTTTTTTAATTTGTTTTGTAACCTCCTTAAAACTAATTAATTTTTTCTTGTTTTTGTTATTCGTTTTAGTACGACGACGACGACGTATTTTTGATTTTATAGTTTTCCTTTGTGATGCCATAATGTAAGTGTAACAGTTTTCTCTAGAACTGTTGCTTTCAAACTAACTTATAAATATTCATTTATAGATTTTATATGCATTTAAAAAAGAAGACCCTACGTCAACATTTTTGGTTTTTTCGAAACAAAATATTCATCCATATCGTCAGCTAAATCAACTCTTCTTTTAACACCATGCGTTTCTTGTGTCCTTTTCATAACATATTATTTTCATTAATTTTAGATCTTTTCTTGTTCGGTCCTAATAATAATACGTTTTCATTCCTATCTGGATTAAAATCCTCAGATATTTTTCTCTTATGTGTTGTTTCAGGTACAAATCGTTGTTGTTGATCTACATCCATATAGATTTCTGTAGGTTTCTTATTTAATTGATTCATTGCTATTTTTCGTATTTTCTCTTCAATTTCCAGTTCATACTTATTTTTAAAATTTTCTTGACTTTTCTGTTGTCTTTTAGAATATCTTCTAGGTTTGTTGACATTATTATTTTAAGGCATTTTTTTAATCTTTTTCACTTGAACTAATTGATTGTAAACCAGTTTCCATAACTAGTAAAGTATTCTGTACCAACTTGATACCTTTTTTCAATGCTAAAATACACTGTCTAGTACTATTTTGTTTTCTTCCATAACCCATACCAAGTTTAATTTTAGCTTTCATTGCTCCAGCCACTCCAAAAGCTGACATTTTTTCACCAAAAGTTGAATTATTTGCTTTAATACATGTCATTGCTTTTTTCGTCAATATTTGATCTGCAACGTGTCTAACATTCAAGTCTTGATTTTTGAATAGGCAATGTCATGTTCTATACATGCTTCATCTAATTCATTAATACCTGCATCACCTCTGATTAAACGTTTTTCCAATTTTGTACCAGGTCCACAATAATGATAACCAGGTATATGCAATTCAATCGGCAACTTATTTATAGCGGTATTTACAAGACCCAGAATAAAATTGCATCTTTGCTTTAGCAATTTTTCAAATCAACTAGAATAAATTTATGAAACTTACCTTTTTATAAATATTTTTATGTTGATATTAAGAGAAAGCAGGTGTACCATAGAGATAGCAAAACGAGAATAAGAAAAAGAAAAAAAATGAGACTTGTTCAATAACGTGTCACTTTACCTGTTGACAATTACGATTTCGAACAATTTCCAATAAGTAAGCACATTTTACTGTTACCCTCATCGATTTGTTGTATCATTGTCGGGCCATCAAATTGTGGAAAAATCAACGTTATGCTTACCTTGATAGAACACCCCAATGGATTAAAATTTAAAAATATATATCTATATTCGAAATTATTGTACCAACCTAAATACATATATTTGGCAAAGTTACTCAGGCCCATAAAAGAAATTGGATATTTTGCTTTTCACACCAGCGCAGAAATTTTACCACCCTCACAAGCTAGGCAGCATTCAATTTTCATTTTATATATATATATATATATATATATATATATATATATATATATATATATATATATATATATCTGTAAGAACTTAAAGTGTGTAATTTATTATTTATTTTTATTAAGAAGAGGTTGCATTCAAAAAAATAAAATGGATGCATCTGAAAAACAACAAATGAAAACTTATTGAAAAACGTAAAATTGTTAAACAAAAGCTGGATTTGTTAAAATAAGGTCAAGTAGTACACGAAGATATTTTTTTTCAATTACCAAACATTTAAATAAATAAAGATCAAATTGGAGCCACAGTTATCAGCATCCTTACAAGGTAATTTAAAAAATGAGAATCTTGAGACGACACCAAATCAAAAAAGAGAAGAACGAGTCTTCTCGTGAAGAAAAACATCAAACGAATTTAAATCACTATTTTGATAATATGAGTGCTTCAACACCATTAGCGCCTAGAAGACGTTTACCCTTTCAATCAACACCTGTAGTAGATGACGATGATGATGAACCAAATGGTACTAAACGGTCGATTATTCAAGAAGCCAACAGACAAGAAAGTGAACGTGTAGAAAATTTTCAAACTAATTTTGAACGTGCAAGAAAAAATCAATACGAGTCATTACCTAGAAAATATGTCAAAGATATGATACATGATACAAATAATGAATTTGATCACAAATATGGAGTGGTGTTACGCTACAAAGGTACAATTGGTTTATATGAATTACTTTTTAAAAAATATCCTGTAAATTTCACCGTACAAGATGAAAAAAATTACGTTGAAATTGTTTTAATAACCAATACTCATCGAAGATATTATAAACAAGTGCAAGGAAGTATTTTACCTAAATATAAAAGAATAATTGCACCTACTTTAGGACATAAACTA
Source organism: Diaprepes abbreviatus (assembly GCA_034092305.1). Taxonomy (NCBI): domain Eukaryota; kingdom Metazoa; phylum Arthropoda; class Insecta; order Coleoptera; family Curculionidae; genus Diaprepes; species Diaprepes abbreviatus. The sequence continues at coordinate 15,001,806 of JASJET010000031.1, read as the reverse complement.
GGGGGAGGTCTTAGTAAACGTCATACCTTGAAAGCATCAAAAAATTTTTTAGCCAATCGAGTACGTACACTGAGACGATCTCAACGAACAACAACAACTTGGGAAAATTTTCAAGTGACGCTAAAAAACAAGTGGTTTAAGAAATACATAAACCTGCTAGAATTAGTTTTAAACGACGTCGTGTCATTGAAAGACCTACACGATTTTTATCAAGCAGATCTTTGTGAACTAGGTCTTTATGTAAAACAAAATAATGGCTATAAATATGTTCTGCTGGTAATTAATTATTTCTCAAAATATTTGTGCGTATATCCTCTTGAAACTAAATTTGGTAAAGAAATAACTCAAGCTATGGAAAAAGTTCTTAAGGGCTCAACTTATCCCGATCCTCCTAAACTTCTCCAAACTGATCAAGGTACTGAATTTCTTTCAAAGAAGTTTCAACAGCTTTTAAAAAAATATAATATTAGACATTATAGTACATATAGCGAAAAAAGGCATCCATTGTTGAACGTGTAATTAGAACCCTTAAAAGTATGATTTGGAAAGAATTAAATGTAAATGGCTCCTATAAGTGGTATAATTTGTTAGCTAACATTGTTAAAAAATACAGTAATAAAAAACATAGGACCATAAGTCTGAAACCTGCTGCAGTAAATGAAAAGAATGGAAAATATTTACTTAATACTGTTTACAGTCATATAAAGTTGATACATAAACCGAAATTTAAAGTTGGCGATCACGTACGCATTTCAAAAGTACGAGGTATATTTGATAAAAAATATCAGTCTAATTGATCAACTGAAATTTTTACTATAAAAAAGCACAACTAACAAATTCTATCACTTACTTATTGCAAGATATAAATAAACAAGAAATTAAGGGTAATTTTTATGAGCAACAATTATAAAAGGTTAAATATCAAGATGTGTATTTAGTTGAAAAAGTTTTGAAACGCAAAGGTAATAAAGTTTTTGTAAAATGGTTAGGTTTCGATAATAAACATAATAGTTGGATATCTAAGAATAATGTAATATGAAAACAAGGAAATAAAACACACTTTAATAAAAATAAATATTTTATTATTTTTAAAAAATAATAACATTTTTTTTATTTCTCCTCTATATGATATTTTTGAGACTCAACTTATCAGTATCATCATCTGAAACTTCAACATAAGAAGTTTTAAATGATGGTTCCAAAATTCTATTTTCTAAAATTTGGAATTTCTTATAGTGAGTTTGATTGTGCGTTCCGGATTTCCTTTTATTACTTAAGCCAGATTGAACAGCTTTCATTTCTGGTGGTGGTGGTGGTTGTAGTAATGGATGCTGATCTTCTTCCTGCCCAATTGCTGGTAGATCAAAATTATACTTTTTCATGTAGGTTTTCAACATATCTATTTCCTCATCAGTTTCAACCTCCAGCCTTATATATTGAACAGGAAGGTTCCCCAATTTGCACCGCATGCTTCTCCTTTTGGTGAATACGCCAGTTTGAGAAAAAGTTGGTCACCTTTCTTCTCCAGCCTTTTGACTCCAAATCTGAAAATAGAAATCTACTGTTGGTTCAATTTTTTATTAATCATTTAAATACAATTTTTTAACAATTCAAGATATTTTTGTTCGTTGGTTGGTTGATTTAGATTTAAGTCACATCGGTAACGGAGACCATTTAACGTGGGTTTGGGACTACGGTCCTCGACACTAAACTAACCCAGAGTTTTCACTCGTTGTCAGTTTTCGTGTCTACCGACTATTAGAACTCTACCTCTAATGGTCTGACAACTTTTTTAATAAGAGAGAATCGAACTCGCGCTGGTTGTGGTCCTCCCTATCAGTCCTAGCGCCTTAAACGGTTAGGCTAATCCCACACCCAGGTTTTTTCTGTTTATTTTCTTAATTTAAAAGTATAATGGTAGAATAAAAACTTACCTAAATAGATGTTTGCACAACACCAATAATTTCTCCACAGGCAATTCCTGAACATCGGTAGATTTAAAATTATAGTGCATGGAGGAGAAGTCATTTTTTGGATATTTTTTTTTTTGTTTCGTAGTAAGTTAAAACACAATAGATTTTAAAACTGATTTGAAAATATTACAATTTTCGTTAGATTTTATACAACAACCAAAGTAAACTATAAAGTTGAATAAATTTGTTTCAAATTATTACATAAAAGTCAATGTAAAATTTGCTGTCTTTATTTACCCAACAATACCCTATTTTTAACTAAAGGCGACTCAAAGTCTATAAAAATTTTAAAATAAGTTCAACAAAATTTGCTTAAAATTTGAAAAAATATATGAGGTGAAAGGTTAAATAAATGAAATGTTAGATTAAATTTTAAAAATGTGATAATTTATAAAAATGATACTTTATCTGACCCGATTGATCCTCTCAATCTAACATGAATGATAAGAACATTAGGATACTCTGGTAAATAATTTTATCATATAGGTCCGTTAAGTCTGTTTTATATTGTAAAATGGTATTGTAAATTAATTTGAAATGTGGTAGAACTCTATTTTGAAGCAAATTATGAAGTTGTTTTTATTTTCAATTCTGTGACAAATCTGTTTTGAACATCAATCAGTTACATTTAATGTTTTTATTTTTTAAATTTCACAACCCTTTTCTTGTTTCAATAAGTATTTATATTTATTAATATTTGTAGGTGTCCAAATAAGAAAAATCAAAATATGAGCACAGGTGCTGAAATTAACAATTTGGGTGATGAAATTGTCAAGAAAATGAAACAAGTTGGTAAGTTAATTAAAACTAAGGAAGATTATTATAAGTGGATTAAATTTTTAAATAAAAATATTTTCATTTTAAAAAAATATATTAAAAATAATGCATCTGAGAACAAGAAGGGTTTCTTAAAATTGGAATCTAACTTAGCTCTGTTAAAAAACTTTAAATCAACTTTTAGGTATAATAAAAATTTAAATAAATCATCTAAAAAACCAAAATTAATTTGGGAAGACGTAGAACCTTGTTTTAAAAATCGAGTTAGAACTGGTGCCATTATTAATTTAAATATTAAAGATCCTGTTATATTTTTTAACAAGCCCTTTAGATCGTTTTCTTATAAAGTCAAAAAGGAACTTCAAAAATCCCTATTAAAAGTAAATGTAACTTTTCTTGCAAATTTTATTAAACCGCAAACTGGTGAAACAGACATAAAACATTTTCGAACCAAAAGTAGAATAATTAATTTGAACACGAATTTAAAAGGGTTTTATGATAATTATATTAAAAACAATACTTTAAAAAAAAATTTGAAGAATTTCAAGAGAAGGATTCAGGTTATGCTCTTTACGAAATTTTACAACTAAAAGTTAACTTAAATCATTATTCACCAATAAAAATTGGCATTTCAACTTTTGTAGAAGTTCCTAAATTTCTTCAAAATACAAAAGGAGTCCTCAATATTGGAAATAATGATGAGTACTGTTTTCTTTGATCTATTGTGGCAGCACTTCACCCCTGTCCACATCATCATAATTCCAACAGAACATCTTCTTATCCACATTTTAGTCGAATACTTAAGTATGAAGGAATTGATTTTCCTATAAAATTAAAGGACATTCCTAAATTTGAAAAAATGAATAATCTTACAATCAATGTATTTTCTTTTGAGAAAAAAAGAAATTCTGCCAGTATGTTTAACACAAGTTAATTTTTTAACAAAAATTAATGTTTTAATAATACCAACTGAAAATTATGATAGTGAAAATAAAGTGGATTTATATAAAAATGTACAAAATTTTCAACAAATTTCTCATTTAGCGTTAATAAAAGACTTATCACGTTTGCTCTGCAAACAAAGTAACGATTTTAAACATAAGAAATGTGTCTTAATCATTTTTATTCTAACGAAACTTTAAATAAGCATATGTTTACATGTAAAGAACTCAATAAAATCAAAATAGCCTTACCAACTGATAAAGAAAAATTTGTTTCATTTTCACATTATAAAAATAAAGAAAAAGATCCATTTGTAATTTATGCCGATTTATAGTGTATACTAGAAAAATATGAAGATCAAATTATTTCAAATCGCATGAAAAAAGTTCAAAAACATGTTCCATTTAGTATAGTATATAATTTACTATGTTCATATGGTGATTTCTTGTCAAAATTTGATTTATTTACAGGTAAAGACTGCATAATTTGGTTTGTTTTACAAGTGCAACAATTGTCGTAGGAATTATCTCCTATATTTTCAAATGAAGTTCCAATGATTCCTTTAACTGATCAACAAAAACTAGATTTTATATTATCAAAGAAATGTCATATTTGGATGATAAAGAAAAAGTATTACACGTAGTAATTGTAAAACGAATCAAGAATTTGAACTTTTATCAAAAAAGGGTATATTTCCATACGATTATCTTAATAATTGGGATGGGTTAAAGGAAACTCAATTACCACCTAAGGAGCTCTTTTTTAATAAAATTACCAAATCACATATTTCAGATACCGATTACCAACATGCAACTAATGTTTGGAATACGTTTAAAATTAAAAACATACACGAATATTGTTTGTTTGAAGGTCATAGACAACTATGTTTCTTGCGAAGTAGTAAATATCTGTTGGCCTTCCATTGTCTTTATTTTTGTTGAATATCACGACATTTCGGCTAGTAGTTATCTCTGGCTGTTTTCAGTTTCACTTGAAAACGGCTAGAGATAACTACTAGCCGAAACGTCGTGATATTCAACAAAAATAAAGTCAATGGAAGTCCAACAGATATCTACTACTTCGCAATACACGAATATGCTGAATTTTATTTGAAAACTGACGTTTTACTCTTAAGCGACGTTTTTGAAAATTTTGTTTGTTTAAAAACAGTTAACCTAGAATATTTAAAATACATACTAGTCCAAGGTTGGCATATTCAAGTTGCTTAAAAATGTCTGGGGTTACTTTGGAGTTATTAACTGAAATCGATAAAATTATATTTATTGAAAAAGGGATTCGAGGGCGAGTTTCACAATGTTGTAATCGATATGGAAAGGCCAACAATAAATACATGGAAAAAGATTATAATCCAAATTACCCGTCTTCTTTTCTCATGTATTTTGATGTTAATAATTTGTATGGTACAGCTATGAGTGAATATTTACCGGTTAGTGATTTTTGTTGGATTGACAATCATAATTATTATTCTGAAAATATTATTAACACATCTGATAATTCAGATGTAGGATATATACTTGAAGTTGATTTAGAATATGCTACCACTTTACATAATGATCATAAAGATTTATCATTGTGTCTCGAACATATGAAACCACCTCGAAGCTCATCCAAACAACCTAAATTATTAACAACACTATTCAATAAAAAAAAATTATATTATTCATTACAGAAATTTAAAACAAGGTGTAAATTTAGGTTTACAATAGTTACAAATATTCATAAAATTCTAAAATTTACTCAAAAAAATTGGCTTAAAAGTTATATAGATACAAATACTAATCTAAGAAAACAGATCAAAAATGAATTTGAGAAAAACTTTTTTAAACTAATGAATAATGATGTTTTTGGCAAAACTATGGAAAATGTTCGGAAATATAAAGATGTTAAATTTGTAACCAAATAGGAGGTAGATATGGTGCGAAACATTATATTTCCAAACCTAATTTCCATAGTTTAATAATTTTCGATAATGACATGGTTATAATGAAATGAAAAAACTAAATATTAAATTTAATAAACCTACATATGTTGGATTTAGCATTTTGGAAATTTCTAAAACTATTTTGTATGACTTTCATTACAATTATGTTAAATGTAAATTTAAAAAAAATGTGAAATTATTATATACGGATACAGATTCGTTAATTTATCATTTTTACGGTGATGACATCTATGAACATATAAAGGAGGACAGTCATAGATTTGACACCTCAGACTTTGCTTCAAATAACGTTTATAATATTCCACTGAGAAATAAAAAAATGTTGGGATTAATGAAGGATGAGAACAATGTGAAAATCATGACTGAATTTGTTGGTCTGAAGTCTAAAATGTACACTTTTAAAATTATTACCGATGAAGTTGAAATATAAAGTACTAAGAAAGATAAAGGGATTACCAAAGCATCTTTAAAGAAAATTTCTTTTAATGACTATTATAACTGTTTATTTAATGATACGATCCTTTATTCCAATGAAACACTTATAAAAAGTAAAAAACATGAGATATATACAGTGACTCAAAAAAAGTTAGCAATAATAATATTTAATCCACACATTAATTTTCTTTTTTTAATTAGCTTACAACTACATTTTCTTCTATATAACACTTGTTTTAAAATATGTAAAAGTAATTTCTGGTGCTGTTACACTCACTAAAAGATCTGACAGAGCAGCTGGATACGAGTTAGAAAGCATATATAACACCATTGTTCTTGCAAGAGGAAAAACTCTTATAAATACAGGTTTAAAGTTAGTAGTTAAAATATCTGATTTTTAGAACGTCCGCAGGCGATATATTAGATAATATGGTTGGTAATGCAAGTAATGGTACTTATTATTCAAGTTGTGTGTGTAATTAGCGTGTTAATTGCCAGTTTGATTTATTGCGGCACTCTAAGTGTGTGTTAGGCGTGTAATAAGTAGTTGTTATACAGGGTGATACAAAAAAGTAAGTACATAAAATTAATTACAGTTCAGGAACTCCGCGTCTGGGGTGGCAGCTGGGGCGGGCGGTCTGTTGTTGAGTGCAGGGTTTTTTGTATGTTGTTGGTACTGTGTTGTGTATATTTGTAGAGAGAGATGTGAAATAATTGTGTATTTGTTTGTATTTTGATATTTATTTCTATGTGTATGAAAAGAGCCCGGACTATATAGAAATGCCCACGGACTATTGTAGAATTATGTGTGCGGTTGGTATTCCGCTCGAAGGCATTTATGCGAGTATGTATTTAATTTATTTACATAATGTGATCTGGTTGGTTTATAATTTATGGCAAGATTATCTGGTTAGCGAAGAAATAACTATAAAAATGTAAATGTTATTGGGTTAGCGTTAATAGTAGGTAATTGATATCTAGAATGAGGAAAGCAATTCTAATCTGGTTGGTTTATAATTTTAAGGATTGGATATATTTTTAAATAAAAGAAACTAAACAAAAATTAATTGAAATTTATTAATGTAGTAAACTTATTTACCAAGGAATCTGAAGTCTTTTTATATCTAATTATTTACCCTAAGGTTTTTATGTTACAAATAAAAAGATGTAAATCCAGAGTGAGCGGGTCAGTGTCGAAAAGAGTGTTTTTTCCATTGGGGAGGATGGGACAATTTTCGAAGTCATATTGGTCGAGCTCTGCACTATATGAGGTTGCTCCTAGTTAGCAGGTGTTTCTTTCTAAAATTTATGGGTAGTCATCTGTAAAATTTTAGAGAAATGTTTTTTTTTTTTTTGTTAAATAAATTTTTGTGCAAAAAGTTTAAGTATAATTTAGAAAAAATTAAAGCTATTGGTACTTTATGAAACGCTTACATTTTTCATATACCGTTTTTAGTGATGATCCTGTTAAGGTTCAAAACGTCAATATGAGTTAATTTCATTAAAAAGAGGGAGGTAAATTTGTTATATCTTGGATTTAAATTATTTGAATAGTAAGAAATTCCAAACTTGGTGGATTAATATATTTTATTGAAGACATGTATTAAAAATAATAAAAAGTTAAATTTATATTATTAAAAAAATTCTTACCTTTATAAGTCATCATCGGAGCTTTCTATATCGAGATAATCAGAATTGGAGCTACCAATTTCCACCGAGTTATTTTCAAAAGATACACACGACAAAGGAAAAAATGTTAAATTTGAAAAAAAAATGAACCGGTTTTACAAATTTGGCAAAAATTACCTTTAAAGTTATTAATTATTAATGCACATTTATGGTATTTTTTAAAATAATGAATGTATTTATATACAACAAATTTTTGGTTGTTTTTTTTTAAATAACTATAGCAATTTTTACAAATTTCATATATTTTATTATTTACACTAATTATATATTTATATTTTTTGATAGAAAAATTACCTAAACTAGAATTATCGATATTGTTTAAAAATATTTGGCAACATGGCTCAATTAATCCGCTATTTAAATTAATGTGGTGAATACAGTCAAATATATCACATTTAAAAGTTTCAAAATAGATTTTCCAAAGACTATGTCGATTTTTGAAAAGTTGTTTTTGAACTGAAAAAGGTAATTGGAGATTGCCTGTTAATAATTTTACAAAACCATTAGGAATATTAAATACTGGTTTGAAACAATTTACTAAAGAAATAATAAATAAACTTTTAGGATTATATATCTTTTCTTTTTCATTATAATTTTGAATAAAACTATTTTTATATGATGAAAACATTTTACTTACACTTTTACTTTGTCTTATATCTAATGTAAATGATTTCAGTTTGCAAACATTAGGTAATAAATGCAGTATTTATATGCAATTGCGCACCTAGTTTGTGATTTTTTATTTCCATCAAGGCGAATAAGGTGAATGTGCAACGTATATAAATAGAAGAATTTAAACGGAAAATTATTGTAATAATCAAGTAGTTTCCATCGTCAGAAAGAAAGAAAAGAAACGTAAGTAGATTTTCCATTTTATTTTTTATAATGTCTGATTTTAATGACGTTGAAGATTTTGATTTTAGTGAGTGTGAAAATATAATAAAAAATAAAAAAGTACCTTCTCTAAAATCCTTTGCATCAAAAGCTATTTTGAGAAAATTAACAAGTGGATTAGGTATTATAACATTACCTATACCATCACAATTAAAAAGCCAGCTTTTAAATCAATTTAAAAATGTGTATTTAGAACCGGAAAAAAATAATAATTTTTTAATTAATTCTATACTTCAGTTTGAAGAGGGTGTTTCAGAATATTATTTAAGGTTATATAAAAAATGGGGTGGTTTTCACAATGGGGAAATTAATTCAGTTAGTTTTTTGGATTTTATCGATGATTATATAAGACATGAAATAATTTGGGGGTGCTATAGTATATGCTGGTATGGGTGTGTTATAATATGTTGTCCCGAATGTTTTAAGAGGGTTTATTGGTCTATTTGGTCCAGATGTAACTTAACTTATGCAAAATTTAAAAAAATAAAACTTAAAGAAGATATTTCTAGAGAATCTCTTTTACAAGAAATTGGGGGTAATATCAGCTGGTGTCAAATTTGTTGTTCTGTATTATGTTTTAAATTAATTTCAATTTCAGCTCAAAATATTATAGGTTTTTCTAAAGAAAATATATACGAAACATTTGGGGTATTCACTAACATTTTATAAAATTAATCTATTTTCCTCGCTTATTTTATTTTCACACTCAAAAAGTAAGAAATTAATCTTCAAACACAACTCACCCTTCATTTTTATTTGCAGAACATGAATACACTTGAAACTCTTAATTTTCTAGGAAAATTAGACTATAAGGTGATTAAATTTGCGGATGTGCCTATAAATGTAAAAAAACCTATTTTACAATTCAGAGCGGTCGACGCGGTATACGGCCGAAGAATTCTGATAGTTTTCGAAGAGGGGAAGGCTCTATGGTTACCCGAACGCTTTAAGGATTTGTCAGATGAATACCTAGAATCAATAAATAAGGGTAAAAAAGTGCTACTTATTTATAGGGGAAAAAGGAAGATATCAACAGGTCGCGAAATTAATGACATTGAGTTCGAATTTTTGAGTGAGTGAGAATGTCGGGGGTTACAAAGCTAGAACCAGTAATCGTGGAGTCAGCTTTTAAATGTAGATTACTTACTATAGAAATTAGAAATACTTTAGGTTTTTTAGATCCTATCAAATTTTTACAGGAAATCGAAATAATATTCCCCGACTTGGTTAAAAGAGTAGATCATTTGCCGTGTAAAATTAATGTAACTATGTTGGGAAAATTTATTATTCCTAAAGGGGGTGAAAATGATTCAGATGCGGGGGAAGATATAAATCAAAGAGATATATTTATAAGTACTAAAAACGAAATTTTATATAATATTAATTTAGCAAAAAAATTTTATAAAGAGAATATTTTTGATGTAATTTTAAGAAAATTATCAGAATTCAGTGATCAGGGATCGGGGTATACTCTTAAAGAAATAATTAAATTAGATATCAAAATTAATAGATGCACAATTTTTTCGGTCGGGGCTTGTTACAGAGATTTACCTGATGAAATTAAACGTAAAAAATGCTGTGTAAATATTCAAACAAATGATGGTGCATGTTTTGCTTGGGCTGTAACTTCAGCATTGGAGCCGGCTAAAAATAATGTTCATAGAGTTAATTCATATAGACATTATTCTGAAGTTTTAAGTCTAGAAGGAATAACTCAACCATTTACTCTTAATCAGTTATCAAAATTTGAAAAACAAAATAACTTAACTGTAAATATATATACCATTAAAAAAAAAATAAATCAAATAAATTTTATGTCGGGAAAACAATTACGTTGATTAGTGAAAGTGAGAGCGAAAATGGGAGCAATGATGAAGTTACACCCGAAACACAAAAAGATAAATATGAAATAGTACCTATAATTGTTTCAGATGTTATTAAACCAAAGCATATTAATTTGTTATTAATACAAACTAAGGAGGGAAATGATAGGATAAATGAAAATGAAACGCGTTATCATTTTTGTTGGATCAAACATTTTAGTAGACTACTCGGAAATCAATACAAAACACGCGGAACAAAAAAATTTATTTGTTACAGATGCCTATCAATTTTCTCAACTGAACAAAAGTTAAACAGTCACAGTACTTACTGTTCAGAATTTAAAAGTGTAAAAAGCGTAATGCCCAACGAAAAAAATAAGTTTGTATATTTTAAAAATTTTTCTCATAAGGAAAGGGTCCCCTTTGCACTGTATTGTGATTTAGAAACTTTACCAATTTCAATTGCAAATTCTATGCCTTCACCTGCATGTTCTTATATAACATCCACAGAAAAACATATTGCGTATAATATAGGTTACTTTCTGCACTGTTCTTATGACAAATCACTATGGAAATTTGAATCTTATTCGGGTCGAGACTGTATTGATTGGTTTATAAGTGAATTGTATAAAGTCGCTGAATTTGTTTGTAAAACATTTGATAATATTACCCCCATGAGAAAACTAAACCCTCAGGAATTAGTTAATTTTGAAGAATCCTCTGTATGCCATATTTGTGAGCAAGCTTTCTCTGAATCTGATTTTAAGGTTAAAGATCATTGTCACCTAACTGGGAAATTCAGAGGTGCAGCGCATTATACTTGTAATTTGAATTATAAGCTTCCAAATTTCATTCCAGTGGTATTCCACAATCTATCTAATTTTGACAGTAAATTTTTTATTCAAAAGCTTTGTTCTGATTTGGAGGGTCCTATTACAGTGTTACCTTATAATAAGGAAAAATATAAATGTTTTACAAAGAAACTTAAATTGAAAATCTCAAAAGATAACCGTGAGTACTATAAAATTATACACTTAAAGTTTATAGATAGCATAAATTTTTTATTATTTAGTTTGGAACGCCTTTCATCATTTTTAACGAGCTACGAAATTAGTGAATATATGCTCCATAATTGGCCTATAGAACATATTAGACTTTTGTTTAAGAAAGGCGTCTTCCCTTATAGCTACGTAAATTCTTTTGAAATCTTATATGAATCTCAATTACCGCCAAAAGATAAATTTTTTGATAAAATAAAAAATAAACATATTTCTGATATAGACTATAAACATGCTCAAAATGTTTGGTCAGCCTTCAAATGTAAAAATATCTTAGACTATTCGAATATATATGAAAACAGACATTCTTCTTTTAGCAGATGTTTTTGAGTCGTTTAGGAATCTTACTATAAAAACTTATAAAATTGACCCTATTTTTTATATTGGAACCCCGAGTTTATCCTGGTCTTTAATGTTATACACCACAAGAGTAAAAATTGAGCTTCTTACAGATATTGACATGTTACATTTTATAGAACGGGGTATCAGAGGTGGTTTGTCAACATGTATTCATAGACACGCTAGGGCTAATAACAAATATATGGAGAATTATGATAAAAACTTGGAGGATGTATTTTTAATGTATTTCGATATAAACAATCAATATGGATTTGCGATGTCCCAAACTCTTCCCTTGTGTGAATTTCGATGGTTAAAACCCAATGAAATTAAAAATTTAGAAATAAAAAATGTCCCATCTGATGCATCAGTAGGTTTTATTTTAGAGGTTGATTTAAAATACCCCACTGAATTACACGATTTACACTCAGATTTACCGTTTTGCCCACAACGTTTAGCACCTGAGGGGGGTAAACAAAAGAAACTTTTAGCTACTCTTTACGACAAAAAAAAATTATGTAATACATTACATTGCGCTTCAACAATGTCTTAAACATGGTCTTAAATTAAAGAACATTCATAGAGTTTTAAGTTTTCAGCAATCTGCCTGGATGGAGCCTTATATATCGTTAAACACTCGCTTAAGAGCGCAGGCTGTAAATGAGTTTGAAGTGCATTATTATAAATTAAATAATAATGCTTGTTTTGGAAAATCTATGCAAAATGTAAGAAAATTTAGAGATGTCAAATTGATATCAAAATATGAGGGTTCGTACGGGGTAAATTATTATATTTCTAAACCAAATTTTAAAGACAGAGTAATTTTCGATGAAGGGTGTGTTGCTGTTGAATTAAATAGATGTAAAGTATATTTTAATCAGCCCATATTTATCGGTTTTACAGTTTTAGATTTAGCAAAGGTTCGGTTATACAAATTTCATTATGAATATATGTTGAACAAATATCCTCTTGACCGTTTAAAATTATGTTATTCTGACACTGATTCGGGTATCTATTTAATTAAGACTAGCGATGTATATGAAGATATTAGGGGTGATTTAACTAAGTGGTTTGATACTTCAGATTATCCATCTAACAACCCATATGGTATTCCACAAGTGAATAAAAAAGTAATGGGTGTAATGAAAGATGAGTTGAGTGGTAAAATATTAGAAGAATTTGTTGGTCTTAGACCAAAAATGTATTCATTTAAGGTTCACAAAACAAGCGAAAGTAAGTGTGTTGCAAAGGGGACTCCTTCACAAACAATAAGGACATTAAATTTAGAATACTATAAAAAATGTTTACAGAGTGGTGAACGCTTGAGAAAAGAACAATATTTAATTAGATCGGTGGGTCAGAATGTATATACTTTTGAACAAAAAGTGAAAAAATTGTATTAGATAGGTCAGATGATAAGCGGAAAATATGTGAATGTAACATTAAAACTCTAGCATATGGGCATTATTCTTTGCGAGATGATTTGTAAAGCATCGTTTGTCTTGAATATTAGTATTTTTCTCTTTTAAATGATATATTGTACTTTAAATTTCCTAGTTATTATATTAAAACAAGAATTTATATAAATTTATTTTAATCACTGTAGGGTGTATATAATAACCATGTCATCGTTACCGACAAAGAAACAAAGAACCACCAAACTAAGACGTTACGAAATAAGACAAACATGTGTTGTGTGTGGGTATACTCACACTAAAATTAAAATTTTACATTTTGGAAATAAATTCCCAGAACCGAATTGTGTGTTTCTAATGAAAAATAAAAACCTATTGTTCTCAGTGTCTGTGTTTTTATTTATATTCCTTTTTCCTCTCCTTTAAAACAAAGAAATAGGGTAACAACTAATAAAGTGCAATTTATTAAGTTATTGAATAAAAAAAGGAAAAAATCTACAAAATTTCATCAATTCGATCTTACCTCGTAATTAGATTTTTTACTGCTTATCAGAGACCCTGTATCAGCGTATAGATGCTGGTGCGGGGGCGGGAGCGGGCGCTACATATTTTGGTCCAGACATCTGTTAAACACCACCATCACCACTATTTTTCTCTATATATACTAAATTAAAATCTCGAAAAAATAAATAAGTAGACATTCATTTGTATAAGGTTAAAGGGAATGAAAACATTAGTAAAAAACGAGTCTCGACAAGTTTAAAGCATTTTTTCTACGGCTGGTGGGTGTGGTAGGTTAGTTCTAACAAAAACGTATATTTAAAGTAGCGAACAAAGGATAATTATTAGTTGTTATATCCGAATGTGCTTGGAAAGTTTAGATTCAGATAAAGTTAGGAAGAGTTTTGAAGAAAGACTCTTGACATTTAAAAATTGGAGGGGTGCCGTCAACCCAATTAACTTAGCAAACGCAGGATTTTATTTTACACAATACCTAGATATTTGCCAGTGTGCTTATTGTTCAGTTGAAATTTTTAAGTGGAAAAAGGAAGATTGCCCGATAGAGGAACACTATAAGATTGCATCACATTGTAGTCTTGCGCACATCTTATGGTTGGGTAAAACGTTTAATAATAATCAAAGGGAAGCACTAACATCGAAAAAGAATTATTGGACAGTTGTTTTTTTTATACTTATATTACTACTGCTATTAGTGGATCCAACAGTGTTTTGTAAAAAAAGTTAAAAACAAACAAAATGAAATTTATTTTACTCTATTGATTGACAGCTAGTAATATATTATATATTCACTATCAACCGAAAGTTGCCGAGTCTCAAATATGTTTTAATAAAAGCAACAATACCGAAATAGACTGTTGTTCTTGTAAAGCAATGAAGATTACCAGAATTAATGAAGATTTGCCGGTTTTTTCGTATACTATGGATAGCTTCGAGTTGGAAAAAAGTGATTTCAGGTATTTCAAAATAATTTACACATATTCAAACAGGAGTAAATTTAATTCTGAGTGGGTACTTTTCAATCAGAATTCTTGCCACGACATCTCCTGTAATTACTTTCTATGCTACAGTTTGTGTTGTGCAATATTGATAGCCTCGAGCATTGTAATTTTTATATTTTATAAATAGTTAAGATAGAGTCCCCACTTTTTTAATTTTTCAACTCCTCGACAACTCACATATAAAAGATAACCGCAGTGTGAAAATCTAGTGTGTGCGCGTATGTACGTCAAATCGAGAATGATGAATACGTTTGCTTCGAGCAGTACTAATACAGGATCGATACCAAATTATATAGTGCAGTACGAAAGTTGTGGCCTTTTAAATGGCAAACTTTATTATTTAAACAATTCGAATACCAAATATGTGAACATAGGATTAAACCTTCGAGATGAATTTTTACCATGTATGGAACTTGCTGCCAGTAAAGCATTTGATGGGTCCGTATTACTGAACGAGGACGATTGGAAGTGTTTACTACAACATCAAGGGACAATTACAAGTTATTTCTATTGTACTGGTTATTTTGATGTTTCTATTAGATTCAACAACTTTACCATTTATTTTGACCAAATGGATGATTATAATGTGGTGAAGATAAAACACGACAATCAACGTTATATTTATTTTGGTTGTGAAAGCATCAACAAACTATGGGATTTAATACCTGTAATTGAATATCGACTAAACATGATAAAAAACCAACAATTTGAAAAATACTTTAATACGGTGAAAAACGATGCAAACAGGCAACAAGGTGATTTGCTCACAAATGTTTATAATAATCTGTCGCCGAAACAAAACCCCAACAATGAAAATATTTGCACTATGTTGGAATTACTTACAAAACACCCTGATTTACTCGAGTATAAGTTGAAATATCAAATAAAGAAGCCCACCTACTATTATGAAGAAATCAGTAACATTTAACGAATCGAAAAATCAAGTGCACTTTATGGTAGTGTGGAACTTTGCGTACAGAAAGGCCAGAGAATGGGACTTTGAAGCCTTCTCAAATAGGATCCATTTTCAAAGAAGAATAAAAAATCTCGAATCTATTTTAGATAGTATATTAAATGTAAATTATAGATTATTTATTTATAATCAAAGGTTTAATAAAACAAATATTTTTGTTCAATTATTGTAGTTTTATTTTATACATTTTAAAAAATAATATATTTAACAATATAATTAAACTTGTCGAACCATTTTTGTAAGAGGAGTGTAGCTAAATACTTTATCATGAAGAATAAGACAATAGGCTGAAGTACCCTTTTCTGTTTCTTTACTAGTTTCAAATTCAATACGCATTACAACAGAACCACTTTGCATATTTATCTTTTGGTGCGAACAATCTATATATGCAATTGGGCATATGCTTTTAAATTCTTCAGGGGTAAAAATTGGTTCTGTTGTTTTTTCGTAATACGATGTTCTGAAATTTACAAACATTTCATAAAGAGTTGCAAATTTATTTTCTTCAAAGTTTAGATACAAGTCGTGGTACGGATATCTTTCAGAATTTAAAAAGACTCGAACATTAGTTAGGAAGCAATGATCAAATTTGCTCATATCCTCCTTTATTTTGCCCCTTTTATCCTTCGATAATGATAATATACAATGGGCAGGGCTTTCAAGAGTGTTGGCGGTCTTAACTGGCCAAGTATGTCGTGTAGTTGAAGGTAACGCTGAATACTCCACCAGCTCCCAACTTCTAAAACCCATAACAATTTCGATATTTTTCTCTAATATTTTAGTAAGAGCTAACTGTTGTGGTATATCAACTGTAATATGTGGCACTTTCCAGCACAATTTTTCAAATTCTACTTTTGGCTTTTCACTTTCGTCTTCGCATATTACTGCATCTAAATCGTTGCTAGCACGAATTAAAACCAATTCTTGTTTCATCCCCATTATAATCTTCTGATAATCTTCAAAGAATCCCATCAGCATTTTTAAAGGTATACAGACATTGAATGCCCCCTTATCGGTAACGATCATACTAGAATCAGATTTCGGAAACCACCCGGCATTTTGCATTTTGATACTTTCATTGGTATTATAGGATAGATACCCTTTAATTTTTTTTACACTAACAGGAAAATACAAAATGGGTAGTGGGGATTCTACTATCTTATGACCAGGGGGCACAGATGGAAAAAATTGATGAATTATGTGAACAGGATTGCCATTGTGGAAAGAACCTGTCACTATATTACAATCAATGCAAATGGCGTTTACTTTTAAAATTGCTATAACATTATCGGATTCCATTCTCCTTTTACCAGGAATAATCCTTTTTTCAAAACCAAGCAATTTTCCAATGGAATCTTCGTGAGTAAAGTCAATCGGATGAGAACACTTGATTATCGTCTTTAGAGTGTTCGTATTACCCCTGATATATAAATCGAATTTTTCCATAGGAAATTTCTCGTACATTTCCCTTTTAATAGTTCTTTCTAAATCGTTAATTTCATAAGAACCTTCTGGAATTGTTATAACTTTGGTACCCACATAGAATTTATTAGAACCCCTTTCTATATTTGGTATTGTGAAAAATGTTTCAAAATCTGCCAAACCAATAAAGTAATCTTTGTCATCTTCTAATTATGTTGGTGGATTAAAATTTGCACTCAAAACCGATTCATTTCCGGAAATTGTGAAAGTAGTGGACATTTTGTCTCTCGAACGGGTTATATTTAAATGTTAAAATTTTGTTATTTGCAATTATTATATAAAAACATAATACAGTGTTGTCCGCATTTAGAAGAACCATAAGTTTGTAAACTATCATAATTATATTTTATTCTATTATACCCTGAACTATTAAAATAATAAATTAGTTCAAGGGGCGGCCTTAGGTTTCCAAAAGGATCGAAATAAATAATTTCTTTTTGTTTCTTAATATAAGCAGTCCAGTGAGATCCCTCGCCATCTTTATCGTCTAGATTAACGATACCACATTCAAAATTTCTAATCTTCCTAGGCAAATTATTTCTCATAAAGACACCTCTAAAATGAGGTATTTCTAATGTCTTAATAATTTTATTCAAATCGATATTAGATAACGCATGCCGAGGAAGACTTATTGGAAGTTTTTTTTATAAGGTGCCAAAAACATTCCTCGCCCTTTCTTACTCGATTTAATTTTTAACCCTTTGCCCTTTGCTAGTGTTTCCATTGCTTTATTGTGTCTTTGGGACTCTTCAAGTTGTTTTTTTGCAGCCTTAGAATCATTGACAGCTTTTGCTATTGTTGCTGCACCTCCCCCTAATGCCCCCCAACGCACCCAAAAGTGGAAAGAGTAATGGTAAAATACCACCTATCTTTTTTGGGGTTTTAATTATACGTTTCCTCTTAGCTCTACCCTTCAATCCCTTTCCACGTTTAACCCGCTTTTTGTTCACTATTCTTGAAGCCTGTTCATTTTTTTTCAAACCCATTCCTAGCTTTCGTTTAATTCGCATTGCACCTGTAACACTTAAAGCTGATAGTCGTTCTGGTATAGAAGAGTCCTTGGCAATAACACGCTCCCAAGATTTTTCCGCCAAGAGTTTATCAGCTTTATGTCTGGCTTTTAAATCCTTATACTGTGAGTAAGCAATATCGTGCTCCTTACAAGCACTATCTAATGGATTTATTCCTTTTTGATTAATTCGCTTGTCTAGTTTGGTTCCAGGACCACAAAATCTGCAAATTAAAAACACTTTCTTAACATAACTTAAATAAACGGTGCTATTTTTTATGTATACTCACCTATATCCTGGAATATGCGCTTCAAAAGGTAGATTACTGATAATTTTATCAAATAAACCCGATCATTTCTTCACACGACCTCGGCTGTGAATAAAAGTAGGATCTTGATGAACTATCATTTTATAGCACCTCTTAAAAACTACTAAGCCAATTTCCATTATTACTAACCTATAAATATGCTTTTAAAATATTTACAAGTTAGTTTTTAGAATAACATAGTGATATGAAGATTCGAAAATCTAAAATTACGCTCCCCATTTCTAACATTGATGTTAAAACTGAAATAAAGAATATCAAAAACACGGTGGTTTATTTGGAGGGCAATCAAAAAGATGTTTAATAGTTGGTGCCTCGGGATCAGGAAAAACTAATGTTATGATATCCTTAATTGAACACCCAAACGGTTTAAGATTTGAAAATATATATCTTTTCTCGAAATCTCTTCATCAACCTAAATATGAGTATCTAAGACAGCTTATAAAACCAATAAAAGAAATAGGTTATAATGAATATGAAGAGGGTGGTGACATTATACCACCAGCCGAAGTTAGTCCAAATTCGATAATAATATTTGACGACATTGCTTCTTGTAATCAAGATATAATTAGAGACTACTTTTCTTTTGGACGTCACAAAGATGTAGATTGTTTTTATTTATGTCAAACGTATTCATCAATTCCTAAACAACTGATTCGTGATAATGCAAACTTAATAATAATGTTTAGACAAGACAATACAAATTTAAAACACGTTTTCGATGATCATGTTAGTGTTGACATGTCATATCACCAGTTCAAAGAATTATGCCAAAATTGTTGGAAAGATAAATATGGGTTTATAGTTGTTGATAAAGATTGTGAAATGACGAAAGGAAGGTATCGTAAGGGTTTTGATAGATTTATTTCACTATAAATTAAAAGTAATTATTAGAAACACCATCAGTCGCTAAAAAATTAACATGGATAAACACACATCCCAACAACTTGTTAAAACGCGAAAAGCCGTTAAAGAAAAGTATCAAAAACTAAAATCTGACACGGCAGCGACAGAATTTAAATTAGAAAAATCTTATAAGCCAATAATTCAACCTCTAAAACAACTCATAACAAAAATCGATCACACAGAATCAATTATACCAAAACAAGAAATTAAAGAAGAAGATTATGATCGTTATGTTTTTCCATATGTTTCTACACCCAAAAAAAAAACAAATTGAAAATGCCTGAAGCCCCACAAGTTCCTACAGAGATGCCATCGTTTTTTAATGAAAATAGATATGATAATTTGTTAAATAAAACTGCTCGTGAAGTACCATTTCAAGAAACTAGTGTAATTGCAACAACCGATGACGCAGAGCAGGAAATACAAGACCTAACACCCACAGCAACTCTAGAGGATATAATTAATCAAACTAGACAAAGCATACAACAGTATGTAGGTCAACCTGGTTATGATGAGTATCTAGACTATTTTGATGAATTACCTAGATCATACATTGATGCAAATATACGTGACACAGAAAACGAGTTTGACCATAAATTTGGAATTATTCACGATTTTCAAGAAAATAAATTTACCTTAGGTTTAACACAAGCACCTATAGACTTTATTGGAAAAGATATAAAGGTTAAAACAATCAAGTACCCTGGCACCGTTGGATTATACGAACTTTTATTTAAAAAGGAACCTAAATTGTATACATCAAAAGATTTAGAGAACTACATGGATATATTAGAACGAACAAATGCATATAAAGATGAAACAGGAAATATAATTACAAGTTCAAATCGATATGCAAAATTTAGACGAATTATTTTACCTTATTTGCATAAAAAAGGATTAACAAAAAAGGGATCGAAAATCTTAAGTGACATTGCTCGTGATATATCTGTGTCATCACAATTTGTCAAACATCCTCCACCTACCAGAACTATGCGACCAAAAACTGGCAAATTAGGGAAGGGAATAACATTAAAAACCAACAAACAAAATGTTGATTATGTGTATTGGGATAATCCGAATGAATTAGTGGATAGACTTAGATTATTGATATCTTCTTCAGCTGCAGGGCACACCTCCCATACAAACGAAATCATTTCTATAATCGAAGAGTTAAGAGAGGCTAAATTAATTCAATAAAAGTAAACGTTTCAAACAATTTACAATAGTTTAATCATGTCAATTGATAAATTCGGAAGTCACATTTCCAGCAAAAATTTTGATAAAAATGTGTATTATCAATGTTTTATTCCATTACTAGCTAGTGACTTAGAAAACAAATTCACGTTAGGAACTTCAACTACTGTCTTTTTCTATAAAATTAATAAAAAAAGCTATAATTGGGTTTATCCTTTACCTTCTGGAACCATTGAAACTTGTAGAAAATTTCACCGAGAAATTAAGTTTATATTAAACCACAAACTTATTGACACCCTTGAAGGGGAAACTTTATCGGAAGGAGATAAGATTTTGATAATAAGGTCTTTGGATTCCCCAAAAACAGGAGACGGAATAATAGAGTTAGTCATAAAGGTGGCTGTTTCCAACGATGAGTACGACTAATATCAAACAAATAATTGTAAATGAATTGCATAAACCCGCTCGTAAAAATTATGCTCGAAGAAAGACAATTATTAAGGGGCTTAATGATCTTCTTCAAATAGATTTAATTTCACTTATCCCTTATGCCAAATTTAATCGAGGTTTCAAATACGTTTTGGTAGCCATTGACGCATTCTCAAAATATGTTTGGGTTGAACCAATTAAAGATAAAACAGGTAAAATTGTTACAAATGCCATGAAAAAAATACTTAAAATGAAAAATGCCGTTCCTCGAAATCTTCAATCTGATAGGTAATATAGAACTCAGTTTATTATTATTTATTTATTGTCTACTAATATACCACTTTTTTTTATTTTAGGGGTGGAGAATTCTACAATCCACATTTTAAAAAATTAATGGATGAATATAATATAAACCATTATAGCACATTTTCTAACCTTAAAGCTAGTATAGTCGAAAGGGTAATTCGAACTTTGAAAATCAAATTATGGAAGCAGTTTAGTTTACAAGGAAATTATAAATGGTTAAATAATTTAGATAAAATTGTATATGATTACAATAATACAAAACACTCTGTTATCGGACTTAAACCGAGGGATGTGACAAAAAAAATGAAAAAGAAATTTTATCAAAAACATATAGCCCTATAAAAATCATTGATTCAAATCCTACTAAATTTAAAGTGGGGGACTTTGTAAGAATAAGTAAATATCGCCAAGTATTTGAAAAAGGATATACACCCAATTGGTCAAATGAAATTTTCAAAATTAGCAAGATACGTGAAACTAATCCT
This sequence comes from Diaprepes abbreviatus, assembly GCA_034092305.1. Classification (NCBI taxonomy): domain Eukaryota; kingdom Metazoa; phylum Arthropoda; class Insecta; order Coleoptera; family Curculionidae; genus Diaprepes; species Diaprepes abbreviatus. Next base: position 14,979,868 of record JASJET010000031.1, on the reverse strand, counting down.
CGGGTTTATCTTCTGACGGATAACAATAGCGATGAGATTCAAGGCACGTTCTATACCAGTGAACTTCAAAAAGTGAAATATACTGAAATGTATCTTGTTGAACGCATCTTAAAAAGAAAGGGTGATAAAGTTTATGTAAAATGGCTAGGATTTGATAATAGACATAATTCGTGGATTAACAAAAGTGAATTAGTCTGATACGCATGCCTATAAAAAGCTATTTGTATTACTTCAAACCACATAGACCCCTCAGTACAAAAATAACATGAATTTAGTAATAGACATTCAGGGGTTCAAAACTAAAAATAACCAATTTGTACCAAAGGAACTTGCCGCCTATGATGGATCACAAGTATGTCATTATGTTTTTAAAAAACCCTTTCACATTAAATTATTAACAAATGAACTGCACCGACAAGCTCTATGGTTAATGAAAAATCATCATTGTATCGATTGGTCGGAAGGATTTACTCCGTTGCACCAGCTCCCGAATATTATTAGAGAATTAACAGCCAAAGCGAATCACGTATTTGTCAAAGGAAAAGAAAAAGCAAACTACATTCGAAAATACTCTTCTAAACCTGTTACAGAACTTCCAGAACAACCATGTTTAAAACCATCTGAACCTCTATGTTTTTACCATTTAAATCAAAAATGCATCTGCGCACTAAGTAATGTTTATTATTTATACAATTATTTAGCATTCTTAAAAGGTTGATTATTCTATAAATTACTCATTATTAATATTACCAGCGTTGTGTGCACATTATAACCATAATGGATTGTTCTAAAATATGGGATGATATTTCAACATTTCCAGGCCTCCAAAATAATTTCATTATCTTTTTTCAAGATAAATTGAACTGGAATATACTATCAAAAAAACAAAAACTAAGTGAAGATCTTATTCGTACATACCTTACAAAAGTTAACTGGGACTACATATCTCAGTATCAAGTATTAAGTGAAAAATTTATTACTGAATTTCAAACATCGGTGAATTGGGACTATATTTCTACATATCAAAACTTATCTGAAGAATTTATTAGGAGGCACAAACAACAAGTTACCTGGGAATATATAACCAAATTTCAAAGAGTTACTCCAGAATTTCTGACTGAAATGAAACCATACATCGAACGAAGACAAAATATTTTTGAATATGAATAATTTTTAAATATACCTCGTATATGTATATAGTTATTTAAATAAATAATTGTCAATATATAAAATAATTATTTACTATTTACCATTTACCAAAAACAGACCCAAACCGCACACACCCGTATTTTCTATAACATCCTCTAGAATTGCTTTACACATTATAGATATCAATTACCTATTCTTACTACAAATCCATTAACACCTACATTTTTATAGTTATTTCTTCAGTAAACCAGATAATCCCCCCATAAATTATAAACCAGCCAGATCACATTATGTAAATTAATTACATACTCGCATAAATGCCTTCGAGCGGAATACCAACCGCACACGTAATTCTACAATAGTCCGTGGGCATTTCTATATAGTCCGGGCTCTTTTCATACACATAGAAATAAATATCAAAATACAAACAAATACACAGTACCAACAACATACAAAAAACCCTGCACTCAACAACAGACCGCCCGCCCCAGCTGCCACCCCAGACGCGGAGTTCCTGAACTGTAATTAATTTTATGTACTTACTTTTTTTGTATCACCCTGTATAACAACTACTTATTACACGCCTAACACACACTTAGAGTGCCGCAATAAATCAAACTGACAATTAACACGCTAATTACACACACAACTTGAATAATAAGTACCATTACTTGCATTACCAACCATATTATCTAATATATCGCCTGCGGGCGTTCTAAAAATCAGATATTTTAACTACTAAAGTTTGAACTGTCTGAAGGATGTTATGGAAGGATTGCTCCAAGAGCTGGTTTGACTATAAACAAAAGTATTGATATTGGAGGTATAAATTTTTAAATTATTATTATTTGTTATTATTTACATATTTTTTTTTCACTTTAGCAGGTGTTGTTGACGAGGATTATAAAGGAATAGTTATGGTTGTTCTATTCAGCCATTCAGATCAGGATGTTACCATTAATGTTGGAGACCGAGTGGCTCAACTAATCTGCGAAAAAGTTTACTCTCCAAACCTAAAGGAAGTAAATGAACTATGTACTAGCAAACGGGGAGAAAATGGTTTTGGATCCACTGGGAAATAATTATTTCATATAAAATAAATATTACATTTTTTATAAAGTTATATTTAATAGACATATGTACTACAAAAGTTAATTTGTTTTATATTATTTTAACTTCAAACTATTTAGCAAAATATCCATTTTTTATATAGTTTTTTAAGTTTCCATTTTTCTTCGCAATACACTTGCCATGTATGAGACAGCAGCAGCAGTTCGTTGACAACCACATATGTTCCAGTCTAATAGTTTGGTAACAATAGGCACACTTATTTCTGGTAAACTTATTAACTATTTGTAATTCTTTCTTTAAATATCTCGATAATAATTATTTTGTAGCATTTTAGTATAATTTAGATACGATTAAATTTTCTTAATTTTAACACTAAAATGAAGAAAAATTTCCAATGTCTATTTATTTAAATCATTAAAAAAATGTTGTTTACATCTCAATAATTTACAAGTAGGAGTCATTAGCGAAAAAATGTAACATTTATTCAAATTACCAATTAAACAATAAAATTTACCACACATTTTTTGTTCTATCTTACTCCACATTCCCCTCGTTGCTGACCAATCAGTCAAATAGGGCCTTTTTGAACAAGAGCCTCTTGATCATGCACGGTACTGTATACACAAAAAAAATGGCCGCTAATTACAGATATTTACAGGTAAAAAGACACCTGCTAATTACAGGTAATTACAGGAACAAAAAAAAACCTGCTAACCACAGGTAATTACATATATTTACAGGTAAAAAACACCTGCTAATTACATGTAATCACAGGTAATTACAGGTATTTACAGGTAAAAAAACCTGCTAATTACAGATAATTACAGGTAATCACGGGTAAACATAGGTTTTATCATACCTACCTTCACCTTTAATTACAAGTAATTTTTAAAAATTACAGGTAACTTCTTCAGCAATAAGGTCTTTTTGGTCAACAACCACTGGACTTGTGACATCATTGACGATCACTTCTTTGCACAAGAACTTCTGAAAAACTTACTTCTTGTAAAATTTTCAAAAAAAATTCTTGAAAATTCACTTCTTGTAGAAGTCTTTAATCTTTTCGGATGGTACATTTCATCCACAAAACCTCGTTGGTATTATTACTCCCTAAAATAAAGAAATAAAAATTTCTACTCAATCAGTCGTACAAAAGGCCTACGCAAAGCCTAGCTAAATTTTGCTTAAACACAAAAACTGATTGTTCCAAAAGAAATATATACATACCTCGAACTCAAGAAAATGCTGGCATCTGATAACTGTTAAGCCGTTGTTTCTGGCTGGCTGAAGAAAAATTATCGCCAAACTGGCTGTAGGGTTGAACGACAAAATCACCAAAAAAAATGTTTGCACCCCGGCTTGGTTTCGGTTTATTTAATCGGCCATTTATGGCCAAATCCCTTAACTTGGGAAAGTAGTAAAACTAAACCACTTCTTCTCGCTTTTGCGTCAGATAGCCAAAAGAGAACGATTTTTCTCAAATCACTAGCACATTCCTTCCAACGGAAGTTACCAAAAAAACTTAATAAAAAGTCCATCAAAAATCCATCCAAAAAAATAACTTTAAACTCGAGGCAATAATCTTGAACCCTTTATATTGACCATACAATTTGAACTACTTCCGGAAAATATATACAAAAATACTTCTATCTCAATTTTAACTGGCCAGTACTCAATTCAGACAGAGACAACCAATATCTTAATAATCTAAACTGCCTCGTCCTACAAAATGAATTTCCTATGAACAAAGTACTTTACGGTTTCGAAATATTCAAAATAAAATCAAATCAATTCGAATTGGTTTGCATTAGTTCGAGGGTCAAATTTCAAATATGATAATTACCAAATATTCTAATTAGTAAGGTAGAGGGAAATAGTCTACTAATAAACTAAAAACAACATAATGAAAAAGTCGATTTTAACTTATTTCGAATTTAGCATTTCGATATATTCAACTGATGTGCCATCATATAGGCAACCATAAAAACTTCCCATGCAATCGAGTGGACCTGACTATTTATCTGAAACAGCTGATATGTGAAAATAAATAAACATTTTCTGAAAAAGGAAAGTCAACAAGAAACAAATAAACACTGTTCATATTTATCCAATCATCATGAAAACACTTTTCCCAATCTGTGATACATTGTCTCGAGGAACCCAACGAAATTTACAAATTACAGAAATAGGTTAATTTTCGATGTCAATCAAAATTTCAAAATGCAAACAAAAGGAATGATCTGAATATAGATGAAACCAATATTAATGAATGAAAAATAAAAGGTAATCATTAGTTTTATAGTAGAAAACATCGTTTACTGTAAATTTACGTTTCAAGTTATGCATGTCATTGACAACCTTTAAAGAAAAACGTACAAAACAAAAATCTATTTATTATTTTAGTAATCTGAACCTGTAATTTAATGTAGAAAAATGTAAACAAAAATATTTATTATTTAAGATCAATTTTTAGCCGTAACAGTCACCCCCTTTTCTAAGAAAAAAAAATTATGAAATATTTTTTTTTACATAAATAACAACCTATTTATCATTGGGATCATAGTATGGCTTCAAATCCTTAACATGCCAATTTCCCTTGGACTTTCCATTGATATCTTGTAACTCATAAACATTGTAACCAACTTTTTTGACTATCTTACAAGGTCCTTCCAATTTACCAGCAAGTTTAGCTGAATAATAATTTCCAGCATCAGACAATGCAAAAAGTCTTTTCCAAACTAAATTTCCTACTTGAAAGTGTACATCACGACGTCTAAGATTATATTGATTTCTTGATCTTTGATGAGCTTGTTGCAGACGTTTATTTACAAAATTTCTTAATTTTGCAAGAGCTTCTACTCTTTTAGAAAAATTATTCTGATTAAAAATCGGATCACTTATATCTGTTACCCTAGAATATTCACTTCCATGAAGTATCATATCGTTGCCAAAATTAACAAAATATGGCGTACGCCCTGTAGCTTCATGAACTGCGGTATTAACTGCGTAAGCTAATGCTGATAAATTCTCATCCCAAATTCTTTGATTATTTGAGATAAAAGCTGAAAGCATTGATTTTAAAACTCTACTAACTCTTTCAGTAACATTTGGCAATGGATGATAATTTGGATTAAAAGGTGTTCTAACCTCATACTTTTTTTGTTAACCCTTGATATTCCTGACTTTATAAATCCTACAATCAGTTACTCTCCAACGCGGAAAATTTAAAGGATTTTTCAAAATACGCTTCCTGAGATCAATATACCATTTATCCTGTACATCTTGTAGATCCATATTAGAAATCTCCAAGGCAACGCATTCTGAAACAGAACGACTCAAAGCATCCGCAATAAAATTTTCTCTGCCTTTACGATGAATTACTTTGTAATCAAATTGTTGTAACCGCAAAGCCCATCGACCTAATCTGCCCTGAGGATTTTTAAGATTATCCAGCCACTGAAGACTGTAATGATCACAAACAACAGAAAATTTTGCACCATCCAAATAACATCTTAATTTTTCGATTGCAAAAAGTACAGCTAACAATTCTATTTCTGTAGCAGAATAAATTTTTTCCTGACGAGTCAAACTGCGAGATATGTAACAGATGACGTGCTCTCTTCCATCATATACTTGATATAAAACCGCGCCTACATCATATGCACTTGCGTCTGTCTGAAGAATAAATTCATGATCAAAATTTGGACAAGTTCAAATAGGTGCTAAAACTAAGATATTTTTAATTTTTTGAAAAGCATCGTCGCAATTTTTTCCTCAAGCAAATTTAGCACCTTTGCGAAGTAAACGAGTAAAAGGTGATATTAAGTCTGAAAAATTTGGCACAAAACGACGATACCATGATAACATTCCGATAACTCTGCGAATTTCTTTCTGTTACTGTTTTTGGAGTCTGAATATTGGTGATGGCTTCAACTTTCGAATAATCAACTGAAATACCACATCTATTTACAACATAACCTAGATATCTTAATTCTGCTTGACAAAATTTATTTTTCTCCTTATTCAAGGTTAACCCTGCCTTATCTAAACGATCAAAAATGAGCTGTAAAATTTCTAAATGTTTATCAAAATCGGAAATGACTATAATTATATCGTCCAGGTAGCAAAAAACATAAGGCTGTAAGTCAGCACCTAAAACTGTATCTATCAATCTCTGAAATGTAGCTGGAGCATTGTGCAAACCAAACGGTAACTTACGAAACTGAAAAAGTCCTCGTCCAGGAACTGTGAACGCTGTATACTGCTTACTATTTTCCTCTAGTTCTTCCTGAAAATACGTACTTCGAAGATCCAACGAGCTAAGATAACGAGCGCCCCCTAATTTATCTAGAATGGAAGAAATATAAGGCAAAGGATAGGTGTCTTTCTGGCTAACATTATTAACTTTCCTAAAGTCAACTACAAAGCGCTGTTTTCCTTCTTCTTTGGACACCAGAAGCACTGGAGATGTTCAGGCAGACGTTGAAGGTTCAATGACCCCATTTGCTAACATCTTGTCTACTTCTTCGTCTATCAGTTTCTGCTTAAAAGGTGAAACTAGATAATACCTCTGCTTAATAGGCTAGCATTAAAGTTTAGAGAGAACATCATTTGATGTAAATTTGTTTTAATTTGAAAAAGTAAAATTTGGAAGAAATAGTTGATATGAAGCTATGAGACTTAAGTATTTTATATAATACAAAGTGAAGTTATACGCCGAGGGGGGGAGTATATATGCTTGATTTTTATTTCATCAAACATTATTTTTTACGACTATACAGTCAACTAACAAATATATTTAATAACTAAGAGTAAATTATAAGCTACTGTAATATAAAGAGTGAATAATAAACAAACATTTAGCTGGTAAATCAACAATCTGAATTTATATTTAGGGCCCTGTATGTCAAGAAATTTCGAGTTATAACCTTTTTTGACATAAATAATAGGTAAATCTAACTTACTTTAATAAAAATTGAAAACATAAAATTTTAATTTATTTTTTCAATTTGTACAAACATATCCTTAATCTGACATATGTTGTCACATATTTAGATTTTATTCCAGGGTATAGAATGTTTAGGACTTGAGAAGGAGGACCATCCACAAACCAACTAGTTTCTTGAATCGATTTTCACATCATCTAGAAGGTCTTTGTCAGTATAAGATATGGTATATCTAAAAAATAAGCAATTTTAACCAAAAATAATTAACCATAGGTGCCTCGTTAATTTAATGTGATAAAAAGTTAATAAAATATCGAAAAAAGTAAAAAAATGCTTAAGATGAAATTGATTATTTAAAGTACTAACATAATGGTTAGAGTTACTTAAGAGATAAGTAATCAGTGCATGAGTTTTTATTTATGTCTCCTTTAATTCAATATAATAGGAAAGTTCAAAATAGATATAAGCAAGGTTTTCAGCATAGGGATATATAAAATATGAACTAAACTATTTAACAGCGTACAGTGTACAGAAAAACCACAAGTTTCATTTATCACGATGAGTTAATGGTAATAACATAACTTGAAATATGAAAGTGTTTTTATACTTTGTTATTTTAAATACATAATTGCCTATTTTTTTCAAACTTTAAACACTTTTAAATTGTTGTAATTTTGTTTTAGATATGACATATCAAAATTAAAAACACTGTAGTGTAAGAAATTAAATATTTTGCCTTTGTTGCTATTCAAAATTTACCAAAAGCTGTATAAATAATATGAAAATATTAGAAAAGTTTCTTAGTGTATTGACAAAGACATAAAATTATAAAAAATGCCATAATAATGGGTTAGGTCAAGTGTTAAAAATGTGCAATTTTAAAAATTAAAGGCTCAAGTGATGTCTTGTGTGGATTTTTATACAAAAATAGGGTGTTTTCAGGAGAGAAATTACACACAGACTAAGTAATATGGACAATAAATTAAAGGTCCAAGTATATCTTGTATAGATTTTTTATATAAAAATAGGGTATGTTCTGTAAAATACTTTAAATAGTGGATCATAATTTCGTTTAGATATGAGACTTTATATTAAAATTAAAAGTACTGTGATGTAATAAATATTTTGCCTTTTGTTGGCTACTCAAAAATTCACCAAAAGCTGATGAATATGAAAAATAATATTAAAAGGTTTCTCACTGCATTATAAAGACATAAAATTTTAAAAAATGCTATAACAATGGGTTAGGTCAAGTGTTAAAAATGTCTAATTTGAAAAATTAAAGGTCCAAGTGGCGTCTTGTGGGTATTACATACAAAATAGAGTGTTTTCAGGAGAGATTACACATTGGCTAAGTGATATGGATAATAAATTAAAGATCCAAACGTATCTTGGATAGAGTTTTTTTTATATAAAACTAGGGTATGTTCTGTAGAATAGTAGAATACTAGCAAAAAGGTTTATTTCGATACGTTAAAATATATAATTTGAAAATTAAAGACACATGAGGTTTTGTTTATGGATCTTTTATACAAAATATGGTGTTTTATGGAGAAAAATTGTACTCCAAGTGATCTTGAATAGATTTTTTTATAAAAATAGGCTATGTTCTGTACAATATTTACAAAATAGGCTTATTTCGTTCTGTTAACAATGTATAATTTGAAAATTAAAGACCCATGGATTTTATGAATATTTTATACAAAATATGGTATGTCTCGAGAGAAATTATAAACTAAGTGATATGGGTAATTATTTAAAGATCCAAGTGTATCTTGTGTAGATTTTTTTGTATAAATATAGGGTATATTTTGTAGAATACTTACATAAAAGGATATATGTTCTACAAAAAATTCCCATAAACTTCCAGAAGGGCCACACAGTCCCAAGTAGCTCATATTTCATTATACTTTTCAGTTCTATTATGTATCTCTTCTGGACGTATTACGTTTACCTACAAAAGAATTTTTGAAACAAAATTTCAGTTATTGATTTTATCTATTAAATAAATATTTATCTAAATGAGTTGATGGTTTAATAAATCGATAATAGTGTAACCGCCCACTTATTTTACCACCTTGTACTTAGAACTTGTCGGCCTTTCCTTCTCTTGGGCTGTTACAAGTTAGTCAATTCTGTAGACTGATTATTGCACTATTCACTTGCTTAATTTTTCGTGTAAAATTTATGTAAGAATTTTAAAAGTTTTCTAGCTTGAAAGAGAGCATAATTTCTTACCTTTTTGATTTCAAAAATAAACTTAGTTAATTATAAAGCTATTCAACTTGAAAGGGAGCATAATTCTGATTTATGTTGTAAAACTGATTTCATAATTTATTTCCCTAGTATTCACACTCGAATTTTTAAAACAACATATTTTATTTTCTTAGATATAGAGCCACCTTTTTCCCAAAGTATATTCGTTATTATTTCTAGGATGATTTATGATTTAAATTTTACACATGTTCTTATGCGGACTTACTTATTTGCCTGGCGTTAATTTGTTCACACAATGTCTAAGCACCTTCACAAGTTTTTAATTTTTGCTACGCCTTGAAAACTTATAATCCATTTTTCGCACTTTTTCTGGATTTCGATAAACTGACCCTTCGGATCAAAAATGTTTTCGTTACGAAGTACTCCCTGAATTAACTCGACTACTATTTTGGAATAACGAATTTTTTTCCTTTTGAAACTAAGGTTCACTTTCCGACCGACGACTTAATGCCTGACTTACAGTAGACAACTCTCGATTTTAAAAACATTAACTATCATCCGACGACTTCATAATGAACTTTACCGACGATTGACTTGGCAACTAACTGACTTAGACTCTAACAACTCAGATTTGATTTTTTGACTAAGACTGATTAACTTCTCCCGATACTAACTGACCCCGACTCTAACACTAACACTTAGCTAATCTCTTCCGACACTCTTCTCCCGACCCTAACACTAACTCGAGAAAATATCCCAATTTGTATTTATACCCTCTTCTGACGTAATATTTTCCTTCTTTTCTCGATTTTTCGAACACCTACAGGAATGCTATCGTAAACAACAGCTGGCTAATGGACTTTCGAGATTAAAACAATAAATTGGCAGAAATATGACAAAGTTAAAAGGTTTTTAAAATTTTTAATTACTTTGCTCCACTTTAGGTACTAATGGATTAGCGGGAAATACATGACTAAGAGGCAGCGGTAAGACCCAGGTGTTTAATTGACGTCACTTTATGGGTTTCGGATATTTTGTTCTAGATAGCAATCGGTACGATTTGAAAAAATTAGAAAAATTTTGGAATCCTTATATGCAAATAGTTTTAGAACTTGTTATAAAATTTCCTAAGGTTTGGCCTACTACAATAGTCATAACTTACTCACAGACATGTTTTTCCCTTTTTTCCATAACAGAGAGGTGAAAGCCATGTTTCAACCTTAACATATTAGTTACTATTGTTGCCAAAACTGCTGCTACAATAGAAGAATTCAGGTATTTAGATTTTACCTAAAATTGGGAAAGTTACAATATTTTTCTTCAAATTAACAAAAGAACATACAACTAAAATTGTTTCTTTTTAAAAATGAAACTTCTTGTTTTAAAATTGTTACTTGCATCAAAGGAGAATTTATATCATATTATTAAGTTTTTCCACTGTACAAGTCCCACAAGCAACTTAAAAACTGACCTTCATTGGTCTGTTGCGGGTATTGTTGTGATAAATGCAAATATGTTTGACTAAATTCAAGCTTATTTTAAAAAGTTCAAGTTAGTAAAAAATTAAATAGCAGTAACATGTATAATTTTTAAATAACAAATAAAAAGCAAATTTGTATACATTAGGGTAAAATTTACGCACATTTTAATAAGTTACCCTATTGCTTTTTATGGTTTATTGGTAAATAGGCGGTCATTCTTAACATCCTCGTCGCCCCACCACCACAAATAAACGAAACAAACGTCTGCATATTTGACTTTTCTCGCTCAAAATTAACTTCAGGTATTTTTATTCTTGTCTACTTCTATATCCTGTTTATTTCACATCGGGAGTATTCGTTAGAGGCCAAATTCTTTCTTGAATGTATTTCTGGCCCATGTGTAAACTATTGCCGATTTAAAGTACGGCATACCTAAAAAAATAACTTTTTCAATTTTTTTTTTATTTTTTATTAAGAAAAGAAAATAAAGCTAGAAGAAGAACACCCTTTTGCAGAATTAAGAAAATCAATATTTTTGTTTTAAATATTTATCAGCCCTCTTTTTTACAAAATAGTTCTGCTTTCTTATACCTTTACATAGATTAAAAAATGTACTTATACGTCTCAAATACTATTAAAAAGTAATTTTTGCAATTCCCTCATTGAAAAATTTTCTAGGTTGATATTTTACAATAAAAAATGTAACGAAAGCTGCCTTTTAAAGTTTTCTTAAGTATTTTATCAGAAAAGCACTAAGATGTACTTAACATAAAAAAATCAATAACGTAATTTGAAAAAATATTTTATTTTCGAAAAAAAAATAATCTAAAAACTTATCTTTCTAAATTTTAAGCATTTTTTTAATTGAAACTAATTAAAATGCTCTCTAAACATAAATAAATCATCGATTATTTGATGAAACCATAAAATAGAAGAAAAATAAAGAAAAAGGTTTCACGAACGGTACCATCCATTCACCGCGTAATTCACAGTGCATCTATCATATCGATTTGTATAAAGCATTTTGTGCCAATCAGATATTTACTATAAACATTACTATTTAACTACGTAAATTGAAAATATACTGCCTTTTTTTTAACAGGAAATAATTAAAAATTAATGCTAAACATATAGAAATCAATTAATATTCGATCAAACTGTAAAACAAAAGAAAATAAATCCCAGAGCTCTGTCATTTACCGGCATCCATTGAGCGTACCAGCCATGTAAGCCATTGCAGGTGTAATATATAATCTGAAAATTTTCTGTGTTTCTGATTGTCAGATTTGATTAATTTACAGAAGCGATACTTTAATACCTCACTAACGCAGCAGTAACACTATATTAACAATGCAAAAACGCTAACGGTTTAATTTCCCATTGCCGATCTTTAAGATATCATATTGTTAGATTTAGTGAATAAAAACAAAACGGTTTTTTGTAGGGCCATTCGCACTGGAATTATATCAAAATTTATCTTAAAATATACCTCTTTCAAGTTTCTTAAGGATTTATCCGAACAAAAACTGATCAAAAATGCACTAAACATATAAAATTCAATTAAAAATTCACTTTATACGCTTAAAACTTGTAATAAAAAGAATATTATCTGTCATTATGGTTGTGGTACGAATATTGACATTAAACTAACCCACTTGTTAAAAATAGCTCTAGCTCTGTATCGATAAAAGGATTGGTTTTCTTACCTCCCTCACATTGAAAGTTGCATGAATTACAGTTGCAATCACCCTTTTTTCAGTACTGGAACTCATATTTTTAAACTTTACTATAGTTTGAGTACCTACTTTTTTTAAATTTGATTTGTGTCTACTTCAATTTTTTTATCAATAAAATAATATTGTGGGAACCTTAAGTAGTCTATAATTTATTTTAGGTTGCTAAGTTGAAGGTGAAATACAATAAACAAGCATGTAAAATGTGTGTGTGTGTGGGTAAAATAATTATACATTACAGTAATTAAATCCTACGCACACTCCAAACCTTGTAAACTTGATCATTCATACAAATGACCACACTGATAATAATCTTTCATTAGAAATTTACTAAAAATCAATCTGGTACATTTAAAATAATCTCTGTGAACCTATGTTAACATATCTGTACATGATGTTTCAGTGAAAGTATTTTTATCAATTAGAAATTTTGTTACATGTACGACTAGTAATAATATTCCCTTAAATTCTAAATTCAGATGTTGCTGTCATGAAATATTATAAGAAAAATTTTCGTTGCCCGAGCTATATTACTTTTTAATAAAAATAATGTAATTAATACTGATTTGTTTTTATATAACGGTTCCAAAAATCGGATTGTCGATTGGGTAGAAATTCACCCCTTCCACGCCTTAAACTTGGTCACAGCCTTAAAAAATGTTCGAATATATCCTATTGTCTTTGAAAGCTGGCGTGATAATTCCCCCCACTCTTTAAGCTTAATCCAGGCCGTGAAAATATGCACGCTTCTTGGATGCCTTGAAAACTTGCGCTCGACCTAACATATGTCATGAATACATATGACGTCATTTGACCCTCAAGTATACCATTATAAACGATCCCATGTTCAGAGGAATGATTTTTATATTCACGTTGATATCAGTTGCATTAAGTTTAAAATATTTTCTTGTAGTGCATATTTTAAAAGTGATTGTTGTTACAGGTAATCTTTATTTATTACATTTTTCCACAGCGAGTAATCCAAAGTTTTTTTTGATAATTTGGCTTTTTTTCTTACCATTTGACTTCTTTTAATAAAATTCTGTGTACTTTTTCAAAAATAAGCTTTTATGAAGGAATTATTTCCGAAAAACACTCCCCGAATTTCCTTGGTAGTATTTAAAGGAGAAAAATACCACTTTAATATTTCCGTTTTTCAAATATTATGGATTTTTTTATAAAAGCATTTTGTTCTTATACATCCTTTTAAACTCTGATTCTTTAACTTTTTGTCTATAAGCTAAGTTCAGAATCTTGTACTTCTCCTACAGAAACCAAGAGATATAGGTTAAATAATGTCGAAATAAAAGCAAAGTATCTAAATTCAATGATTATTTCGCCTTTAGTGCTATAATTCCCTTGTTTTCCTAGAGAAGTTATAACAAAGGTATCGAAAATACAGGATATAATTTAAAATAAATAATCCCATAATCTTTGAGATATTTTCGTATTTCCCTAAAAAATGGATTTCGGGAAGTAAATTAATACAAACAGCGCATTCTGACTTTCCGTCTATAAGTTAAGCTCAGAATCTTGTACTTCTAAAAAAACAAGGAATATAAGTTAAATAAAATTGAAATAAGAACGAAAGGTCCAAATTCAATGATTATTTCGTATTTAGTTCTGTAATTTCCTTGCTTTTCCTAGTTAAGCTATAAAAGAAATATCCAAAATGCAGGATTTTTAAAATATTATAAAAGAAATTTTCTTAGAGGTATTTACGTATTTCCCTAAAAAATGGATATCGGGAAGTAAATTAAGAAAAACGGTTAATTTTTGATTTTCCTTCTATAAGCTAAGTTTAAAATCTGGTACTTCTCTTGTAAAAAAACAAAAATTAAATGTTAAATAAAGTTGAAATATGAACGAAATATCTAAATTCTGTGATTTTTCGCCTTTTGGTTCTTTAGTTTCTAATATATTTCGGCAGCACAACTACGAATATTTCTGAAGGGTTTAATTTTCAATTATATTTAGAATATAGAATTGTATTTTAGAGTGAATAAAATCTAAATATGGACGGAATATCTAAATTTCGTTATTATTTCGTCTTTGACGTTATAATTTCCTTGCTTTCCTAGAGAAGTTACAATAAAAATATTGAAAAATGCAGAATTTTTAAATATTTTACAAAATAGAAGTAATATCAAAGTAAATTAATACAAATGCCCCATTTTTGACTTCCTGTCGATAACCTCATGCATTGAAGACATTTCGCTCTTATTTCGACATTATTTAACTTATATTTCTTGGATTTTGTAGAAGTACAAGATTATGAACTTAGGTTATGGGCAGAAACTCAAAATGGGGCTGTTTGTATAAATTTACTTCCCGAATTTAATTTTTTAGGAAAATACAAAAATATCTCCAAGGTTATTGCTTTTATTTTATATAATATTTTAAAAATCCTGCATTTTCGATACTTTTGTTATAACTTGTCTAGGAAAACAAGAAAATTATAACACTAAAGGCAAAGTAATTATGGAATTTAGATATCTCGGTCTTATTTCGACCTTATTTAACCTATATTTCTAGATTTTCATAGGAGAAGTACAAGATTCTGAACTTAACTTATCGACAGAAAGTCAAAAAAGGGTCATTCGTATTAATTTACTTCTCGAATTTCATTTTTTACAGAAATACGAAAATATCTCTTTTATTATTAGTTTTATTTTGCATAATATTTTTAAAATTCTGCATACTTGATATCAAAGACGAACACCAAAGACGAAATAATCACTAAATTTAGATATTTCGTTAATATTTTGATTTATTCACTCTAAAATGCTATTCTGTATTCATAATATCACTGAAAAGTAAAACCTTCAGCGATTTTCGTTGTTCTGCTGTCAAAATATAATAGAAATTATAGCACCAAAGGCGAACAGTCAGAGAATTTAGATATTTCGTCATATTTCAACTTTATTTAACCTATATTTTTTGTTTTTTTATAGAAGAATAAGATTCTGAACTTAAGTTATTGACAGAAAGACAAAAATGGGGCGTTTGTGTTAATTTACTTTCCGAATGCCGTTTTTTTAGGGAAATACAAAAGCATTTCTTCGATATTAGTTTTATTTTGTATAATATTTAAAAATCCTGCATATTTTAATACTTTCGTTGTATCTTCTCTGGAAAACCAAGGAAATTATAACGCCAAAGATGAAATAATAACGAAATTTAGATATTCAGTTCATATTTTGATTTTATTCACTTTAAAATACAATTCTATATTCTAAATATAATTGAAAATTAAACCCTTCAGAGATTTTCGTAGTTGTGCTGCCGAAATATATTAGAAACTGAAGAACTAAAAGGCGAAAAATCACAGAGTTTAGATATTTCGTTCATATTTCAACTTTATTTAACATTTAATTTTTGTTTTTTACAAGACAAGTACCAGATTTTAAACTTAGCTTATAGAAGGAAAATCAAAAATTAACCGTTTTTCTTAATTTACTTCCCGATATCCATTTTTTAGGGAAATACGTAAATACCTCTAAGAAAATTTGTTTTATAATATTTTAAAAAATCCTGCATTTTGGATATTTCTTTTATAGCTTAACTAGGAAAAGCAAGGAAATTACAGCACTAAATGCGAAAAAATCATTGAATTTAGACCTTTCGTTCTTATTTCGATTTTATTTAACCTATATTCCTTGTTTTTTTTTAGAAGTACAAGATTCTGAACTTAGCTTATAGACAGAAAGTCAGAATGCGCTGTTTGTATTAATTTACTTCCTGAAATCCATTTTTTAGGGAAATACGAAAATATCTCAAAGATTATTGGATTATGTATTTTAAATAATATCCTGCATTTTCGATACCTTTATTATAAACGAGGGAATTATAGTACTAAAGGCGAAATAATCATTGAATTTAGAGACTTCGCTTTTATTTTGACATTATTTAACCTATATCTCTTGGTTTCTGTAGGAGAAGTACAAGATTCTGAACTTAGTTTATAAACAGAAAGTTAAAGAATCAGAGTTTAAAAGGATCTATAAGAACAAAATGCTTTTATAAAAAAATCCATAATATTTGAAAAACGGAAATATTAAAGAGGTGTTTTTCTCCTTTAAATACTGAGAGGGACATTCGGGGAGTGTTTTTCGGAAATAATTCCTTCATAAAAAATTATTTTTGAAAAGAACCAAGAATTTTATTAAAAGAAGTGAAATGGTAAAAAAAACCCAAATTATCAAAAAAAGTTTGGAATACTTGCTGTGGAAAAATGTAATAAATAAAAATTACCTGTAACAACAATCACTTTTAAAATATGCACTACAAAAAATATTTTAAAGTTAATGCCACACACAACGTGAATATAAAAATCATTCCTCTGCGCATGGGAGCGTTTATAATGGTATACTTGAGGGTCAAATGACGTCATATGTATTCATGACATATGTTAGGTCGAGCGCAAGTTTATGAGGCATCGAGGAAGCATGCATATTTACACGGCCTGGATTAAGTTTAAAGAGTGGGGGTGAATTATCACGCCAGCTTTTAGAGACATTAGGATATACCCGTATATTTTTTAAGGCGATGACCAAGTTTAAGGCGTGGAAGGGGTGAATTTCTACCCAATCGACAATCCGATTTTTGGAACCGTAATATAAAAACAAATCAGTTTTAATTACATTATTTTTATTAAAAAGTATTGCAGCTCGAGCAACGAAAATTTTTCTTATAATGTTTCATGACAGCAACATGAGATTTTATAATTTAAATCATGTACAGATATGTTAACATCGGTTCACAGATATTATTTTAAGTGAATCGGAATGATTTTTTGTCAATTTCTAATGAAAGATCATTGACAGTGTGGTCATTTGTATGAATGCTTAAAGTTTACAAGATTTGGAGTGTGTGTAGGAAATGGCAGTCTAAAAACTGTAATATAAAATAATTTTACCCACTCACACACATTTTACATGCTTGTTTATTGTGTTTCACCTTCAACTTAGCAATCTAAAATAAAATATAGTCTACTTAAAAATCCCACAATGTTATTTTTTTGATAAAAAATAGAAGTAGACACAATCAAAATTGAAAAAAGGTAGGTACTTAAACTATAGTAAAGTTTAAAAGTATGGGTTCTAGTACTGAAAAAAAGGGTGATGGCAACTGTAATTCATGGGGCTTTCAATGTGAGGGCAGGTAAGAGACCGAATTTTTTATCGATCCACCGTTAGAGCTGCTTTTTCCAAGTGGGTCAGTTTAATGTCAATATTCGTACCACAACCATAATGGCCGATAATGTTCTTTTTATAACAAATTTTAAGCGTATAAAGTGAAGTTTTAACTGAATTTTATATGTTTAGTGTATTTTTAATCAGTTTTTGTTCGGATAAACCCTTAAGAAAATTGAAAGAGGTATATTTTAAAATAAATTTTGATATAATTCCAGTGCGAATGGCCCTATAAAAAACTGTTTTATTTTTATTCGAAAAATCTAACATCATGATATCTTAAAGATCGGCAATGGGACATTAAACCGTTAGCGTTTTCGCATTGTTAATATAGCGTTATTGCAGCGTTATTGAGTTATTAAGGTATCGTTTCTGTAAATTAATCAAATCTGACAATCAGAAACAGAAAATTTTCAGATTGCACTTTATGCCTGCAATGGCTTACATGGCTGGCACGCTCAATGGTTGCCGGTAAAAGACAGAGCTCTGGGATCTATTTTCTTTTATTTTACACTTTTATCGAATATTGATTGATTTCTATATGTTTGGAGTTAATTTTTAATTATCTTCTGTTAAAAAAAGGCAGTATATTTTCAATTTACGTAGATAAATAGTAATTTTTAACCAACTTCTAAAAGAAGGAGGTACACAATTCGTCGACTATGTATTTTTTTTTATGTATGTACACCGATTACTCCGGAACGGCTGCACCGATTTGAATGAAATTTCTTACGTTATGTAAAGAAAGTTGCTGCGGTGGTCCCTTATTTTTTTGGATGAAATTGGTGCAGTAAAATCCAAGATGGCGCTTACAATATGGCTGCCAAAAAAATTAATTTTGTCCGATTTTCTTCTAAATTGGTATGGAGGAATTTTCCGGGTTGTACCTAGCGAATCTGAAATTATTTTAAAAAAATTCAAAATGGCGGATCCAATATGGCGGACAAGAAAATTTATTTTGTCCGATTTTCTCCAAAATTGGTATGGGAGAGTTTTCGAGGTTGTACATAATGAATTCAAAACATTTTAAAAAAATTCAAAATGGCGGACAAAAAAATCGATTTTGTCCGATTTTCTCCAAAATTGGTACGAGGGTGTTTTCGGGGTTGCACATGACGAATCTAAAATAATTTTTAAAAAATTCAATATGGCGGATCGAATATGGCGGACGAAAAAATCAATTTTGTCCGATTTTTACCAAAATTGGTACGGGAGAGTTTTCGGGGTCACACATGACGAATCTAAAATTATTTTTAAAAAATTCAATATGGCGTATCCAATATCGTGGATAAAAAATTTTGTCCAATTTTTTTCAAAATTGATATCATAGTACATTACGAATTTGATATTATTTAAAAAAAAATAAATACGGTGGATCTAAGATGGAGGATTAAAGATTTTACATCTCTCGATTTTGTCTAAAGTCAGTGTTGGGGATTTTTGTTAGTGTTAATTACGAAATTAAAATATTTTTTGAAAAACTCAATCTGGATGAATCAATATGGTGTCCTAAAAATTATACATTTTTCGACTTTCTCCAAAACTGATATAGAGGGTTCTTGAGGGTGTGAATTATGAATTTAATAGTATTTTTTCTGGATTCAATATGGCGAACGCAATATAGCTGACTAAAAATTTTACATTCTTCGATTTTGTTCAAATGTGGAACTGAATCGTTTTTGAGGATGTAAATAGCGAATATAAAATTATTTTAAGAAAATCTAATATGTTAGATGCAATATGACCGTTTAGAAATTTTAAATTTCTGGATTTCATCTTAAATTGGTACTAGGGGGCTTTGAAGGGTTTACATTTAGATTAAATTAAGACGTAAAAATTATTTTTTTGAAATTCAATATGGCGGATCCAATATGGTGGGTTGAAAATTTTACCTTATTCACATTTTTTCAGATTTGGTATTAGGGAGTTTGGAGGTGGTGTATTTCGAATATGAAGTTAATTTTTTACAACTATTTTTTTTTTCACCATTGTATTTTCCTCAAAATTCTAGGTAATTAAAGTGCTTTTATTTTTTTTCTATCTTGAACGGTTCCCGAGCTACAGCGCTTTAAAAAATCCAAATTACTAACTTACTATAACCCTTTTCTTGAAATTTCATCTTTCCGAATTTTGAAAAATACTACCATATGTAGAAAAAAATTCTCTTTCTAATTACCTAATATTATTTTGCTCTAAAACCTCAACTTTGGCGCGCATTCACCATTTTTCAATTTTTTTTGAAAAAATTCTTTTTTTACGTTTTTACTATCAGGAAAAATGCTTGCTTATAGTACTCGATTTCCTCTATATTTTTTTCCTATAACTTTTTTTCCTATTCCTAACCGTTACTTTCCTACACATTTTCTAAATCGTTGTTTCCATATTTTGCCTTAAAAATTTTTTCTTGTGTTATCTAAGCTCTTTTTTCCACTTAATAAACCGCCATTATCTACCATACTCCTTTCTTACAGAGCGGGCTTTTTCGTCCGCTTTTTTGTTGGGTTTCAAATAAATAGAAAACTACTACTTCACTCATTACAAATTTATTGATTCAAGTAACTTATTTTAACATTATTTTGTGTTACATATAATAGATATATTAAAATATAGATTTATTGGTCACCGAACCGTTTAATACATTATGACTAAAAAATGAGTCGTGAATAACTAATGCGTACATTTTAGTGTCTTTGGGAAATTTATTCTTTCTCGTTTGGAACTCCAATTTCACATCCACTGTCGATGAGTTAATCGCCTCTGGCTGATGACTGCAATTGATAATAAAAACGGGGTTTTTTATATATTCCGCGAACGTTATCATCGGATCGTTTATTTCGCGCCCGTAGTAGCTGCTTTGGAAGTTTTCGTAATTGTAATAGGCTGCTGCGTACAGTTTCTTGGCGAAATCTAAATTCCATCTTTCGTAGGGATAAACGGTTGAATTCAGATACAGTCTAATGTCGCATACGTCGGCGTAGGTAAACTGGGTTGCGTTTTTTTCTTTCTTGTCGAATTATTGCTGTCTTGAAACCCGACGATTATATAGCGCGGTCTTTCCAGACTTGTACTCGTTCTCAAGGCCCACACGTCGGAAGATGTTTGTCTTAAAGCTGGCAATTCGTACAGATCCCACTTACGATATGCCATTTAAATACTGGCATTGTTTCCACCTTTATTAATGCGAGACAGTATTTTCAATTTTTGCTTGTCGTCTGGAATGATGTGACGAATTTTCCATTCAATTTTGTCGATACTAATTTCTGCATCTACTTCGCCGACGTAGCAATTGGTAAAAGTGCGAGCTATAATCATAATAAGCTCTCGTTTTACGTTGAAAAGACCTTTTGCATAATCGTCGGCGAATCCCATAAGATATTTTAAGGGTAATTTCCCGGAGAATACGTTACTTGCTGTGTCTACGATATCTTGGTTTGCTTCGTCGAGACCCCATCCGCACGTCATGAGAGATCTTTGTTGCAAACTTCCGAATGAAACCATGGTTTTTAATGTCGTCGTAACTCCAGGTTTACGAACCACGGCGACCTGCTCACCTCCCATCTCGTAGCGAATTTCATCGAACAAAAATGCGAGGGCATTATTTGATAAAAAACATCTTTTCGTTGCGTCTATGGGTTTAAATGTTCCTTCGATATATATGTAACTTCCGGCGATATCCAGTATAATATCTTGAAAATTAATGGGGATACGGACTTCATCCGAATTGTTGAATGATGGAGATCCGCATGGTTTATACGTATGCTCTTCTAGACTAATAATGGAACTGTCCAAGATGGGTTCGGAGAAAACCTCTATTTTATCGCTGGTGGTGGAAATCATTTTCGCACTCTAAGACCGATTAATTTTAAAAATTTATAGTCTTCGGCAGATAACTGTTGAGATGTTTGTGATCTAACGTCTGGACGACGACTAACCTTGACGTTAACTCTTCTTTTACTTTTATTATGTTTCGGCGGCTCCCCCATCTTAGTCGACAGCATACACAATTGACGATTGAAGCAAAAACCCATTTCTATGAAAGTTTCTTCAGTTCCAATTTCACGATTATTTTCTTGCCTTGAAAATTGATTAGATCACCGCTATCGTCCAAGATGCGAAGAGTAATGTTGTCGATAAACTGACGTCCTGCCGGCATTAACGGCATATAAATGTTATTTTGTGGTTCTTTACTGATTTTGTAACCGGGCTCCACGTCGATATCGAATTCGGACAAGGTATGACCTTCCACAGAATTCATATATGCTCCGGAAATTATATTACAATCTACACGTATGATGCGTACTTTCATTATTTCCACCATCTCGGTTAATTCGTGCTTTTTGTCTCTTTTTAACACTGTATGATTAAATCCTAACATTTTACCGATACTCGCCTCTCCCCGGAAATCTATAGTATATTGGGATTTCAGTTCACATCTCAGCGTATTATTATTAGCGATCAAGTAAAAGATTCCATCATTCTTTTCTTCAGTTGAAATCCTCAAAGCCTCCGACATAGCTTTACCTATCTCATCTATTTCATAGGCTCCAGGTGGAATTTGCAATTGTATCGGCTCGGTGGTGTAACCCTTCTTCATGTAGGCAAACTTATTGTTGCTTTCGTCCACATTAAAAATTGAATTGTATGTGTAAAATCCCAGCAATGCCAGACCATATTTGTTTTCCCTATTTAATTCGACTGGTGGATAAAAATCGGCGCTTAAGACGCACGAGTGTCCTGTTAGTGTGAACGTATAAGACATGACTAACCATTAAAACATCACACATCTTGGTTTTATTCTTAGCGGCAACATTTAAAAAGATTCATCTTCACACCTTTTCTCACTGCATTAGATAGTGATGTTTTTATGCTATTTTGTGTTTTTATGCGCACATCGCTGATTTTGCAATAACAACAAAATATTTTTCTAGCCGTAAGATCCTCATCAGCCGTAACCTCGTTTAAATTGCTGCTGAAATAATGTATGCAACTGCACTGATATTTTAATATATCGATATCGCTTTTGAGGTGCTTGGGCAACTTATCCCAAACGAATGGAATTTCATTTGGGGCTAATGCAATCATTACTTCCTTGGGCATGTTTTCTAACTGTTTCACGGTCATTTTCCTTAATCCATCGGCTAGATGAAATGCTTTCAGTGATTGCAACATTTTAGTATAGTTATTGCGATCCATTTGCGGTGTTAATGGTGACGATGATGACATCTTTTACGCTGATAATTCGACAAGAAACTTTAAGCACAAATGTCCACACCAGACTGTTCCAAAATCCTGTTGACGATCGTATGTATAGTAAATAATTTTTGATGGTTCCGATCCCGTTTGTAGATATTGTACCAATTCGATCGGTGGGGGTAAATCGCCGAAGCTGTCATAATATGTTACTTTAGAATTATTTTTTCTATAAGCTACCCAACGAGTCCCTGCACCACGCGTACTATCCAAATTCACTATTGCTGCTTCGTAACGTCGAGGACCTTGTCTAGGTAATGAATCCCTCATATAAACGCCTCGAAAGTGTCCTATTCTTTTCTTTTTGGCATATTTTTCTATATCGATGTTAGATAGTGGTCTTCGAGGTAAGGATTCAATTAGTTTTTTGATCTACGATTTAAAAATAATCCCATACCTTTACGATATGATTTTAGAAACAAACCATTTTTGTTTTTGTAATCTTCGCTGCTTTTTTTTACAGCTTTTATGGCACGCACAATTCCTGCTGCCCCACCGGCTAATGAACCCAAAGCTGATAACCCGGCAAAAATTGGTATTAATGATAATATTCCACCAATTTTAGGAATCGGTATTATTATCGGTGTACGAACCTTCCTTTTGCCACCTGCCGCTTTTACCGATCTACGTGCTGCCGACAGAGCTATTTTAGATGCATTCATGACATTTTTTTCCAACACATTTTTCCTTCCGGCTTTTAATAATTCCTTTCGAACTGCTTGTCGAATAGCTGTTCCGAAACTGACTTTCCGAACATGTCGATTTTTATTAACACCTTTCCTTTTTGTATGACGTGTGCCTTTACTAGATGTTTTTTTTTGTTGTTAATGATGATGGTACACCCATACCAAAACGTTGTTTTCCTTTCATAATGTTTGTAACTAACCAAGCTGCTGTCTTTTCACCTAAGCTGGAATCTTTCGATTTTACTCTATTCCAAGCACTTTGTTCGAGCTCGTAATCCGCTCGATGTCTCGCACTTATGTTGTCTTTATTATGTAAATAGGCTAAATCGTGTTTTTTGCATGCGGCATTCAAAGAATTAATGCTTGGATCACCTCTTGTTACACGTTTTATTACTTTTGTTCCGGGTCCGCAATATTGATAACCAGGAATATGTACCTCGAATGGTAATTTATTTATTAACGAATTCACAATATCGTGTCCAGTTTTATTGGAAACGTGAGACCGTCTACTTCGTCTGACGCTCGGCATCTGAATGACAGTTTTTGTGAAAATTTGCCTATAAAATATCAAATTTTCCTAAGATGCGCGTTATCGATCTTAAACAAAAACTTCCTATTGACAATCTCGATGAAAAGTCGGACTTGGATTTGAAAAGAAGATAATGAAGAGACACGGTCCTTTACTTCCTTCCTCTATTCGCGGCCTGTTAATTGGTCCATCCAGTTGTGGAAAAACTAATGTCATGATTTCGCTGCTTACACACCCCCTTGGGCTACGTTTCGAAAATGTCTATATTTACTCGAAATCTCTGTATCAACCGAAATATGAGTATTTAAGGAAAATTTTAACACCCATCAAAGGTTTAGGCTACTATGCCTTTAGTGATTCCAGTAATATTGTGGAACCGTCCGATGCAAAACCAAACTCTATATTTATCTTTGATGATGTTATATGTGAAAAACAAGATGTTATGAGATCGTACTTTAGCATGGGACGTCATAAAAATATCGACTCCTTTTACCTAGCGCAAACATATTCGCGAGTGCCTGAACAGCTTGTGCGAGACAATGCCAATTTTATTATTATGTTTAAACAAGATGACTTGAATATGAAACACATGTTTTCCGACCACGTTTCACCGGATCTAACTTTTACTCAATTTCAAGAAATGTGCTCAAAATGTTGGGATAATTAGTATAGATTTTTAGTAATTGATAAAGACAGTGATGTGAAATCGGGAAGATACCGCAAAGGATTTGATAGCTATATATTACTGTAATAATAAAAGAAAAGACTCATTTGATTATTGAAACGTCCTTTGTTAACATCATGAATAACGTGATCGACTTAAAACGTAAACTAGTGGAAGCTACCAATGCCGTCAGAAAAAAATTTAAACAAATTAAAGCGGCTAAAGAATTTCATGTTGTGGAATTGGAAAAGTTTTATGAACCCATTTCTAAGCCGTTGACAACTATATCTGATGTGGTCAAGCAACGTCAGCAGCAGCAACAAAAACCACAACATTATCCAGCTACAAAGACACATAGTCCCAGTACATCAATGCAGTCGATTCAAATATCAGGTTTTCCCCAACCTACATATTCCTTTCAAACCTGCACACCTATTCAGCAGCAGCAGCAGCATCGCATTTCAAAAGAAGATATTAGCCAATCGGTGTTTGATACACCTTCGACATCAACTAATACATCTCTCGCATCCACTGACACCACAACTTCGGATACTTTAAACGCACACCTGAAAGGATTACGTTCGAAACCATCTCTATACGATACTGTATATGGTGTACGTTTCGGTTCAAAAACAGATTATAACAAAAATTTTATTGGTATTTTAGAGGTGCGTTTTCGAAATGGAAATATTGTCTTATACAAAAAAGGGAAAAATATTGCAGAATATGGTGGATCACCGGCACTTTATGATTTGTTATTTCTTAAAACACCCCCAAGTATAGGCAAGGAACAACAATTAAGTGATAATGTACTTTCAACGTACAAGGAAATTTTGGAATCAACGAGTACTGTCTACAACAATTTTAAAAAAAGTGATGGTTTACGGGAGACCAGATGGAACAAATATTTACGAATTATTAAACCTCTGATAATGGACAAAAAATTAGGCGGTGCTATTACAAGAAAAAATTTCTCTGAGAAACTACCGTTACCCACAAAAAAGAAATTATCTTTGAAAAAATTGCAATATGTCTACTGGAACAAAGCTAAAGAGTTGGTGGATCGTTTACGTTTGTTGTGGAGTTCCAAAATCGCCGGTCACACTGGACACGAAAATGAAATTATGTCAATCATAGAGGAATTACGAGAAGAAGATATAATATATTAAGCTCAATATTTAATGATATTATTCAGTTCTTCCTTTGATCTGAAACCTTTAATATTACTAATAATATGGAGCCCAGTCTAGAAAAAATCAAAATTGTTAATGAACTACATAGAACGGCTAGAAAAAATTTTGTAAGACGGCGCACGATAATAAAAGGATACAGAGATTTGTGGCAAATTGATTTGGCTGAAATGCAACAGTATGCTGATGAAAACGATGGTTATCGTTATATTTTGGTCTGTATAAATTGTTACTCTAAATTTGTCTATACCAAAGCCATAAAAAACAAGACTGGTATAGAAGTTACTAATGCGATGAAAAGCATCATTGAAGAGGCATCATATACACCAACAAATCTGCAAAGTGATCAAGGAAAGGAGTTCTATATTACAAACTTTTAAGCCCTGATGAAAAAATATAATATAAATCATTATTCCACTTACAGCACAAAGAAAGCTGCAATTGTTGAGCGAGTCATAAGGACTTTAAAAAATAATTTATATAAACAATTCTCGACAAGAGGATCTTACAAATGGATACATATATTATCGGCAGTAACTAAAACCTATAACCATTCGAAACATCGCACCATTGGAATGAAGCCCTGCAGACGTGCAAGAAAAAACACAAATTAAAGCATACGATTATTTAAAAATTGTACCTAAAAACTTTAAGTTTTCCATGGGTGACATTGTGCGTACCAGCAAGTACAAAAGCTTATTCGAGAAAGGATATACGCCCTCTTGGTCAACCGAATTGTTTAAAGTTGTAAAAGTTAACGTTACAAATCCACCTACAAACTTGTTGGAATCGTTAGAAGGTCAGCCTATAAGAGGGTGTTTTTACGAATCAGAACTACAAATAACATATTGTATGACTATAATTTTAATTTAAAATGTAAAATAAATAAACAATATATTGTAAAATAAAGTTTTTTTAATTTAATCTTCATCATTAAAAACAATGACAATTAAGCATCATTCACATAAATAACATTTCAATATTTTTGGAGGGAAGGTCCAATTCACCGACGACTACGACGTTATCTTCAAGGCTATGCCACTCGGAGTGCGTTCTCCTGCTTTCCCTTTTTAGATTTTTTTTTGAAGTCGAGCCGTACGACAGTGCGCTTAATGAGTCATTTAAAAGCTGATGATAGAGTATTTTCTGAATAACTTCAATTTTTGTTTTAAGCTCACTATTATTTTGGTATATCATGGGGAGGACATCCTTGTTAAATATGTCACATATTACAACTGCAAAATTGTAAAACTTTCTATTAACAAAGTGTTTTGTCACAGCATCGTCATCATCTTTAGGTTCACCTAAGTTGGTTATGATTTTTCCACCCATATCATACTGCCCATCCGCTGTAAGTTTAAAACCAATTCCTTGTGGCCCAGATAATATATGATATTTTTCATTACATTTCTCACGACCAAATTTATCTATTGTGTTGTTTCCTCGACTCATTTTCAATCTTTACTAAACTATTTTATTTTTATTTGCCCTACTGATATTAAATATTTCAGCTGAGAAAAAGAAACACTGACTATGATCTACTGGGTTGGTATGTTTATAAAAGAAATAAAACAAAGCTGTGATTGTAACAGATATTTATTTACAGTTATTTAATTGCACAAATACAAAAATTATAAAAAATTAATTTTCCATGTCTTCATTTTCGTTGCTCAAAATTCTATCCCATCCGACACTGTTTCGATCGTCAACGTCTTGGGCTGTTGCTGTTGCAGAAACCAATTCATATTTTGCAGCAAGCTCACCTGGTAAATGTGGAATATTGACGAGGTATTCTTTTAATTCTTCTTCAACCATTTCAGCACAAAATGTATCCATGTCTATGGAACCATATAAAAATTTGTCGCACAAGTGTGCCCCAGCCATAAAATTGATTGCATCCCTGATCTCGTTCTTATATTGATCTTTGGTTGCATCAATATGCGGCCAATGATTTACGTTATCTAACATATCGTGAGCCATATTTCTTAATTCTCTCCCCAACCAAAACATGTATCTATCTACACATTCATTGACGGTCGTCGTCGTCGCATCAGCAGACATCTTTAACAGAAATAATGAACACGCGTAAATATTCTGACATGTGCAACTATATTTTAAATTTAATTACATCCTTTTTTTCAAACAATTTACATACAATTTACTCCAATGAGCCAAAACGTAATAATGTTCGAGTATTGTTTCCAAAAACTCTAGTGCCCTGCCCCAAATAAGTTAGAGTGAATGTCCCTTTAGTTTTACTCATAATATCTACAATATCGTCAGATAGTGTTTCGGCCACACGTTTTGGCAAAAAGGTCTCAAATGTACTATTATCACCGTCATCGTGTAAAGCCACTAAAAGAGTTTTACCAAATCGTGTAGTCATTGAAACCATCTTTACAATTTTATACACTTTGCCTACAATCATTTCGGTAACCTTTTTTCTCTCTAAAACCTCGAAATCTTTGCTGAACATTTCATTAATTTCATCTAGAGTTTCTTTTGCAATACTCATTATTGAAAAAATGGTATATAAATCCAAAAATTACCGTGAATATAAAAGCACTTTCAGAATACTACACGAACACAATATTTGATGTTCATGCCACTGATATCTGCGACTGTTTGAAGTCACTTCTTTTTCCACTAACCTTTATAGCGAGTTTTCAAATTCGAATTGTAACAATGGTGGGGTAGCTTAACGGTAGAAATAGTGGGAGGAGTATTCAAGGTCAAATGACGTCACACATTTAAATTGGTATAAGGATAACTTCAAGGACAAAATATAATGAAACAAATAACTACATTTTATGTACTTTATTGATTGATTTTTTTCTGCCGTTCTTCTATACGTGTAACATAATCACCTAAACCTAAATTTCGTAATTTGTTCAATAATATTTGTTTGTTTTTATTTCTTAGAAAATTCTTACAAACTATACTCGCTAAAATACACACTTCAGCGTGGTCCATATACTTAAAAAATACACTAAAATCTTGAGCCTCCGAATCTTACATTTCAAATGCGTAAAATTCCGAACAGGCTGCAGAAATTAGAAATTCTTCGTACATTTCTCGCACTAAACTTTCCATATTAACTACTACTACGTTAAACTTAAGTCCTACACTCTAATTTCATCTAACATAACCGGATCTGCAATGAAACTAATCAGTTTTTCCAAACAGTCACTAAAGCCCAACTTTTTTATTTGTACTTGTAAATTTATTGTTTTGCTGCAATATTTACGACATGCATTGGCAGCCTTTTCATATTCAAAAGCCAAATCACAATAGCGCGACGCCCATTCTGCTCGACTTTTCATTGCATCATTGAAATAATTACTAGCTGTTTCAGTGAACTCATCGCCCAATTTTTTTACTGTCTCTTGCAAAGCACTATTCATATTATTCACTTATTTTTACATTCACGACACTTTTTTATTGCTGGTGGTGGCCCATCTATATAATGACGATATATTTGTTCATAGTGAATGTAACAGGGTAAGCTTAACTGTAGTTCCTTGTCACACCGATATGGCGCTGGCAGCTTATCCCAAATTTGTCGTAAACTCAGCGTATCAACGTAAGTTTTTAAATATTCGAGAGGAAAAAATGCTAGATCCTTTTCTTCAAAATCACACAAACTTTTAAAATTACTCTGATATAAACAAATTACTCTGCCGACTTGTTCTATAATTTTTTCTTTAGATAGTTCCGTATTTGACATTTCACACTGAATGAATGTAAATAGACTCACACAATTTTATAGAACAATTTGCAAGGTCAAAATCATTTTAAGATCATTCCACACTATTACAATGCACAAATAGCTACATCAAGGTCACACACCCAATATATCCCCCAACAAAGTCAAGGTCACCTCGAACAAGATCAAGGTCAGGGTCGCACACGCAACCTTGAACACAAGGTCAAGGCGAAGAACAAATCACCCGTGCACTTTCAAGGTCAATGACAAGGACATGTGGGCGGGGCCAAAGAGGGGCGGACAAGGTCAAGGTCGAGGAGTGGGGGGATGGAGAGAATCGGGTTATGTTCACTACTCATTTTGTATAATTTTATGTCTTTTCCAAAGCAGTAAGAAACCTCTTAACATTATTTTTCATATTATTTTGTACAGCTTTTGGTGAATTTTTGAGTAGTCAGCAAAAGACAAAATATTTAATTTACTACTTCACAGTGCTTTTAATTTTAATATAAAATCTCATATCTAAACGAAATTATGATCCACCATTTAAAGTATTTTACAGAACATATCCTATTTTTATATAAAAAATCTATACAATATATACTTGGACGTTTAGTTTATTGTCCATACTACTTAATTTGTGTGTAATTTCTCTCCTGGAAACAACCTATTTTTGTATAAAAATCCACACAAGACCTTACTGGAGCCTTTAATTTTTAAAATTACACCTTTTTAACAGTTGACCTAACCCATTATTATGGCATTTTTTATAATTTTATGTCTTTTCCAATACACTAAGAAACCTTTCTAATATTTTCATATTATTTATACAGCATTTGGTGAATTTTGAGTAGCAACAAAGTCAAAAGATTTCATTTCCTACACTACGATGTTTTTAATTTTGATATGTCATATCTAAAACAAAATTATAACAAATTAAAAATTTTTAAAATTTGTAAAAAAATAGGAAATTATGTATTTAAAATAACAGTAAAAAGTAAAAAAAACTTTCATATTTCAAGGAAAATAAGAGAAAAACGTATCAGTGAGTTAGTTATGCTATTTGTTAAACCATTAACTCATCGTGATAAATGAAACTTGTGGTTTTGCTGTAGACTGTATGCTGTTAAATAGTTTATTTCATATTTTATATATACTTATGCTCAAAACCTTGCTTATACCTATCTTGAACTTTTCTATTATATTGAATTAAAAGAGACATAAACAGAAAGTCATGCTTTGATTACTTTTATCTCTTTAGTAACTCTAACCATTATGTTAGTATTTTAAATAATCAATTTCCTCTTAAGCCCTTTTTACTTTTTTCGATATTTTATTAACTCTTTATCACATTAAATTAACGAGGCACCTATGGTTAAAGGAAATCAAACTTAATTATTTTTGGTAAAAATTGTTTATTTTTTTAGATATACCACACCTTATGTTGACAAAGACCTTCCAGATGATGTGAAAATCGATTCAAGAAACTATTTGGTTTGTGGATGGTCCTCCTTCTCTAGTCCTAAACACTCTATACCCTGGAATCAAATCTGAATATGTGACAATATATGTCAGATTAAGGATATGAGTAGTATAGAGGGCGAGGTTCTGTGACACCCGGATGGCATCTGTCCCTTTTCAGCCCTTTACCATCCGAAGAAGTGCTGAAACCCTCCTGAAACCCAAGCCAAAAAGGCCTTATTGCCAAAGAACGTGACGTAATAGCCTAAGAAGTGCCTGAAATCCTTCTGAAACCCTTGCCAAAAAGGCCTTATTGCCGAAGAAGTCCTGAAAAATCCCTATCCAAAAAGGCCTTCCTTATTGCCGAAGAAGTCCCTAAAAATCCCTATCCAAAAAGGCCTTATTGGCAAAGAAGTGTCCTAGTAGCTTAAGAAGGACCAAAAGAGTCCTTAGCCAAAAAGGCCTTATTGCCGAAGAAGTATCGACAATGACGTCATTTACCAGAGGCTGTTGTTTTGTAAAGTAGTTGGTAGAAAAAATAAATTGGAGTGGAATATCGGGTAAAATAAAACAAAATTTTATATATCAGAGTGGTATATTGGGTAATAATAATAAAATTACAAAAATAATTAAATATGTTATGCTACAATACTTTTTTGCCTGTTTTATTTTTACGTTTTCTGCAGGAGGTTAGCTTGACAACATATCGATTCTTCTGGTCTAGAAGTAATTCTTCTCTTTCTTAACAGGCATTGAGATTATCAAAGAGTTTATTTTGATGCCTTAAGCTTTGTATAAAATTGTTATTACATTGGTCCAACGATAGATTTAATTTATTAATGTCCAGTAGAAAATAACTGATATTATTTTTTGCATTTGCCAATTCATGTTTGGTTTCTCCAAGTAGTGTGTAGGCTGTACTTTTTTTGGTTTCACATACATCGGTTTTTTTCATTTCAAGAAGTAAATTTGCTTCCAATTCAACATTTTTTCTTGAAAGGTTGAGAATATTGGTGTAATTAATGGAAGATGACAGATTAGCTGCTTTGTTTTCACATTCTTTAATATTTTTGTATATAATTCGTTGAGATTTGATTCAGTTTCATATAAATTCATATAGTTATCAAGTTCTTTTGAACATAGTAGGTATAGACTTAAACTTGTATTATACAGAACGTCATAGTCATCTTGCAGGTATTCACAATACTCAGTTTTATTGTTTTTGTTTAAGGTGTTATTTTCAATCGCAATAACACTACAAAAAGGTAAAATTATGAGCAAAAAATATGTTAAAGACATGTTTCCCGTTCAGAGGTTTCAAACGTACTAAATATGTATTATGGATAAAGTGGGTTTTTATATAATGTTTGTTCTATTAATCCAACTATTGTGCTTATCAGTGAACCCAAACCATTTAACGAATACTTGGTCTTTATGTCTTTTTAGAATTTTTTCAACTAAATATACATTATGATTGAGAGTTTTTTGTAATTGTTCTTTGTAGAACGCCCCAAGTACGTTTTCATTTTGCATATCCTTCAAGAGATAAGTGGTTGGGTTTGTTACCTGAACTTTGCGTATAATAAATACCTCAGGAGACCAATTTGGATTGTATTTTTTATCGAAAACACCTCTTACTTTAGAAATGCGTACATAGTCACCAACCTTAAGTTTAACGTTTAAATCACTCATTTTTATTTTGTTGTAAACAGTTTGAAGTAAAAATTTTTCATTTTTGGTAGTAACATCTGCTGGTTTCATTTTAATGGTTCTATGTTTTGTGTGATTATATTTATAAACAATTTTACGCAATAAATTAACCCATTTGTAATTTCCTTGTATATTAAATTCCTTCCACATCCAGTTTTTTAAAGTCCTATTAACCCTTTCGACTATGGATGCCTTTTTTTCACTGAATACACTATAGTGGTTAATATTGTATTTCTTTGTGAGTTTCTCAAATTCTTTATTGTAAAATTCTTTACCCATGTCTGTTTGAATGTTTTGTGGAGTTTGTATTTTAAAAACTTTTTCCATATTTTTGCTTACTTCTATAGCTGATTTGTTTTTTAACGGAAAAGCCCATACAAACTTTGAAAAACAATTAATAACAATAAGTATATATTTGTAACCATTGTTTATTTTAGCATAAGGAATCATTTCAACTAAATCTGCTTGAAATAGGTCATTTAGAGATTTAATAATTATTTTTCGCCTTTTAAAATTGATTCTTGCTGGCTTGTGAATTTCTTCAACAAATTGTCGTTTTGTATCTGTAACAAATTTATTCATTTTTTTGTTTTGTTTTTTCATTCAATAATTTGAGCTTCTCTTAGTTCCTCTACTATGGAATTAATTTCGTTGTGGTGTCCTGTGTGTCCAGCTTGTTGAGAGGCTAGCAGTAAACGTAATCTATCAACTAGTTCATTAGGATTATCCCAATGTACATAATCTATGGGATGATCAGTAACATTCATGTATAAACCGTTTCCCGTTATGTAAGGTGCTATAATCTTTTTATATTTCATTGATCTACTACCATCAACTTGTTGATTGGACTGATAGTAGCGACGATGTGCATTTGTTTTAAATATAATTTGTCTATAGTTTGTTTCATCCTCTTTGGAGAAATTTGTAGGGTGTTTTTTAAATAGTAGTTCGTAGAGACCATATGTCCCTTTGTAGCGTTTGTTTTTCACTATAATATCTTTACCATCGATATTCAGATTAGAATCACCAATGTGAAATTTCTCAGTGTCAACGTTAAATCGAACACCATATTTGTGATCAAACTTGTTTTGAGAATCATGATGCAAATCACTGATATATTTTCTAGGTAATGGATCATATTGTTTTAAAAGATTTGTTAAGGATTTGTCTTCCAATTGTTGTTGTTGTTGTTGTTGTCGGAAAACAGATGAATTACTTTCATTCTCGTTTTCATCATCATCATCATCATCATCATTATCAGTTTCATTTATTGTATCTAGTGTCTTATTTGCATCATCATCATCATCATTTTCATCTTCAACTAGAAAAGGATATTCTAAAGATGTATCGTCAGTTTTTATTTCAGATGGTTCTTTAGTTTTTGGTGGTGGTGGTGGTGCTGCTGTTGGAACTGTAGCTTTTGTGCTTAATTCACTTTGAATATTTTGTAAACGTTTGGTTATTGGTAAAAATACTTGTTCCTGTACAATTTCACTATGTTTTAATAGGTGCTTAATTCACTTTGAATATTTTGTAAACGTTTGGTTATTGGTAAAAATACTTGTTCCTGTACAATTTCACTATGTTTTAATAGGTTTAGTTTATTTTTAACGTTTTTTCGTTTCCGAATTAAATTTTTTTTAAGTTCTTTTTCACTAGATTTCATATTTTTTTTATTCAGCTTAGTCAACAGGTTTTGATCAGCTTTTAATCAGCTTTGAAACAGCTTATAAACAGCTTCTAAACAGCTTCTAAACAGCTTTTAATCAGCTTTAAACAGCTTCTGATCCGTTTGGAACAGGTCTGATCTGGTTGAAAACAGGTTTAAGCAGGTTGTAAACAGGTTTAATCAGGTTGAAAATACAACAATCCGCTTATAATGAAGTATGGATCTTGACTAAGCTATTTTTAGGAGATATCATGCTATTATAAAATGATCAAATCCCAGTCGATAACGTCCGTTGTTGAGATTGTAATCTTTAAAAATAGTTAAAAATCCATATGGTTTCTTCCAACAATACGAACACATATTTTTAAACTTGTCAAATGACATATCAGAACCAACATGATCATTATAAACATGTTTTAAATTTAAATCGTCTTGTTTGAAGAGAATGAGTACATTGGCATTATCTCGTATTAGATGTTTGGGAATTTCTGCGTACGTTTGACACAAATAAAACGAGTCAATATTATTGTGTCTATCCATACTAAAATACTCTCGAATAATA
This sequence comes from Diaprepes abbreviatus, assembly GCA_034092305.1. Taxonomy (NCBI): domain Eukaryota; kingdom Metazoa; phylum Arthropoda; class Insecta; order Coleoptera; family Curculionidae; genus Diaprepes; species Diaprepes abbreviatus. Next base: position 14,944,649 of record JASJET010000031.1, on the reverse strand, counting down.
TCTTGATTGTCACATGCCACATCATCAAAAATAAATATGGAATTGGATTTTGCTTCAGATGGATGCACAATATTCTCACTAGCACTAAATGCATAATAATTTATTCCTTTTATAGGAGTCAGTAATTCATTTAAATATAAATATTTTGGTTGGTATAGCGAACGTGAATACACATAAACATTTTCAAATTTCAATCCATTTTCATGTTCTATTAGCGAGATCATAACATTAGTTTTTCCACAGTTTGATGGACCAACAATGATACATCGTATTGTAAAAGCAAATAAAATTCCATGTTTTCTGTACGAATTTTGTGGTTTGAACTCATCAGCGTTCTCAATAGGTAAACTGGTTTTTTCTTTTAGAATTTTCATTATTTCAATATATATATATATATATATATATATATATATATATATATATATATATATATATATATATATATATATATATATATATAGATAACTTAGAACAAAGAACTCAAACAGAAATGACTTATATGAACAAGTTACATATCATTTATAGTCAGTTGTTGATTAATTGTCAACATGAAATTTTATACAGGTTCAGGATTTGTAAACAATATGATAAATAAATTACCGTTTGAAATGTATTTGCCTGGTTACAATTTTTGTGGACCGGGTACAAAACTTCAGACTCGTTTATCACGTGGTGATCGTGGAGTGAATCAATTGGATGAAACTTGTCGTGCTCATGACATTGCATATTCTCAAAATAAAGATTTAACATCTCGCCATCAAGCTGACAATATATTAGCAAAGAATGCAATGAAACGATTCAGATCGAGAGACGCGTCCACAGGAGAAAGACTAAGTGCACTGGGAGTAGCTGGTATAATGAAGGCAAAAGTAAAACTTGGAATGGGTATACAACAACAACAACAACAACAAAGTATTAAAAAGTGTCTTACAACATTGGAAAAAGTAAAACGTACTTCACAGAACTTATTAAATGATATTCGAAAAAGTATAGAAGAATTGAATATAAATCAATCATCATCGTCATCATCATCATCATCATCATTGGTAAAAACTAAAAACAATACCAAAAATACTAAGAAAAAAAACCCTAAAGTTCGTAATTATTCCACAAAAAAGAGAAAAAATGTGAAAAAACAAAAAGAAGAAGAAGCAGAACCAATGGATATTGATATTGAAAATATTAATTTACCATTATCAAAACCAATTAGACTTAAAGCAAAAAGAAAACTTGATACTAGAAATGTTGATAATGATAGAAATGGTCAAAATAAGATGTTAAAATTGGATTTAAATGAACCATTACATTATCCACCGTCATCATCGTCATCATCATTAAAGAATGAGAACAATAAGAAACGTAAGATGGATGATGATAATGATGCTGATATTGATACTATAAGTATAGAAAAAAGACAACGATTGATTTAGTAGCTTGCAAATTGTCAAAATGGTTAGAACTAAACGTAAGCAAAAACCAAAGCACCGAAAATTGAAAAAAAAATAAACAACGAAAATTGAGAAAAAATAAACAACGACAAAAAGGACAACGAAAAAGTGCTGGTATAAAAAAAAGTTAAATTTGAAAAAGTGTTAAAACAAATTAAACAACATATATTAAAAACTAAACCCAATAATTTTGGAAATGCTATTTTAGTAGCTTTGAATGCAGCAAAACAAATTAAAAAAATTTCAAACAACAACCAAGTTTCAATCGTGTTCGCGTCATTAAAATTCCCAAAGTTGGTGGTGTTTTACCTCTTATACCAATATTTGCTGCCATGTCTGCATTAGGCTCTTTGGGTGGAGCAGCTGCCGGTGTAGCAAAAGCCATCAATGATGCACGAGCTGCTCGAAAACAATTGGAGGAATCACAACGTCATAACCGTTCTATGGAAAGTATAGCCTTAGGTAAAGGCCTATTTTTAAAACCATATAAAAAGGGGTTGGGTGTTTTTTTATACCCACCACCACTACAACCACAAAGCAGTTAATAAATTTACCAAATAGACCATTAACCAATATTGATTTGGTTATGTATGCCAAACAATTTTGTATTCCTCATTTTCGTGGTGTATTTATGCGTGATGCCTTACCAAAGAAAATTAAATCCAACAATGAAAGAGGTATAATAAATTTGGATAATCTGAATGGACATGGGACACATCGAACAGCCTATAAGAAATTTAGAAATAAAGTTGTATATTTTGACAGTTTTGGCAATCTTCGACCACCCTTGGAGGTTCTCGACTATTTTCGTTCAAATGGACCAGTAGACATTATTAATAATTATGATATTTATCAGAAATTTAATTGTGGACATTTATGTTTAGAATTTTTAAATAAATAGATATTGTACAATAAATAGATTTTAGATTTATTTCAACCTTAAAATAGAGAACATGAGTTATATATTTACCTTATCAGGTAGAAAGTCTTTGTTATCTCTAAAATTGCATCCACCAATAATATTACAAGAATCCAAGAATTATGAATTGGGTTTAATTAATTTTGTTACCTACAACTCAATTCCAAATGTTGACAAAACAAACAATAAGTTCTATTTTGGTGAATCTGTAATTGAAATACCCGAAGGGACATACGAGATCAATGATATTTCTCGTACAATAAATGATTCTCTTAGAGGCGTTAAAAAATTACAACAACAACAACAAAAGGAGCCAATACCACAACAACAACAAAGATTAGTAGAAAATGAGAGCAGTGATGATGATGATAATAATAATAATAATGATAATCAGAATGATGCTAGAAATCAAATTGTAAAATCAAACGATCCTCCTATTCCATCGAAGAAGAAAAAGAAAAGAGACAGTCCTACTAATTTAAAAGAAGCCAGTGATTTAGTTAAAATTCGCGTAAATTATAATACTTTAAGGTGTGAGATAAAATCAACAAAGGATATTCATTTTGAAAAACCTTACTCTATCAATACTATTCTAGGTTTTAAAAACCGAACATTGACAGCACAAAAACTTCATGTATCTGATTACCTCATTAATATAACCAAAGTTAATGCTATATGTTGTGAATGTAATTTAGTGACCAATTCCTTCAATAATGATAAACCGTCTCATATTTTACACATGTTTTATCCAATTGTACCGCCAGGTTATAAAATTGTGGAAACCCCCACCAATATAATTTATTTACCTATAAATACTCACTATTTGGATGAAATCATTATAAAAATAACCGATCAAGAGGGTGATTTAGTTAATTTCAATCGGGAATTGATAACAGTCAGAGTTCATCTGAAAGAAGTACCAACATAGAAAAAAAAATGGTATATAGATACAATTACCATCTTTATTACTCTGAACCTCTAAACGACAACAACAACAATAGTAGTAGTAGTAGTAGTATAAATAAAACCACAATGTATGATAAAATTAGTGTACGAAAGAACTTGAAACAGTTAACATCACAAACTCGCAAATTTTTACAGTCTTTGGGATTTAGATTGTTACATTAAAAAAGAAAAATTGCTCCAAGAAAGAAAATTAAAAAGGCAAACTTTTGGTACAGATTTAAATTGAATTTTAGATCTGGTGTACGAAGACTCTTTATAGTTTGTTTTTGTAAAAAGGAAATTGTTAGTAGTAGTAGTTGTAGTAGTAGTAGTAGTAATAGTAGCAATAATGAATATTTTGAACGTGAGTGAAAGAATCATCAGTGATAATTCAATTACCAGTAAAGAATACCACAGTTATTTACCCTATGCCAATACAAGTTTAAATAAATCCGATGAAATTCGCATTCCTATTCAGACTCAAGATATTTATACATATCCAGCTGAAAGTTTTCTCGAACTTGAAGGTGTCGTTGTAGATGAATATGGGAAAGCAAGTGATACCATTGAATTGACAAATAATGCTTTTGCATTTTTATTTGATGAAATTCGCTATGAATTGGGTGGAACTGTTGTGGATCGTGTAAGAAATCCAGGTATTACATCTCTCCTAAAAGGTTATGTCAGTTTTACAGAACAAGACTGTTTACGTTATCACAATGCCGGTTGGAATCATCTTGAAAAGCCGAAAATGTTGTCAAAAGGACATTTTAATGTTTGTATTCCTCTAAAAATTCTTATGGGTGTTTTTGAAGATTTTCGAAAAATCATCATAAATATTAAACAAGAATTAACGCTTATACGAAGTTTTTCCGATAGCAATTCAGTCACTACAAATAAGGCAGGTGAAAAACCAAACATTCGTCTCGATAAAATAACATGGAAAATTGAACATATTAGAGTGGATGATGAGGCAAAATTGAAACTTTTAAGTTACATTGAAAAAGGAAGAGATTTAACCGTGGCATTTCGAGGATGGGAATTGCATGAGTATCCGCTTTTGCAACAATCCACGCAACATACTTGGAATGTAAAATCTATTAATCAGTTAGAAAAGCCACGTTATCTCATTTTTGGTTTTCAAACGAAACGACGAAATCAATTATCAAAGGATATTAGTCACTTTGATCATTGTAACTTAACCAATTTCAAAGCCTATCTCAATTCGGAAATTTATCCATACGATAATTTAAATGTTCATTTTGATAGACAACAAGTGAGCATTTTGTATGAAATGTATGCCAGATTTCAACAGTCCTATTACTATAGAAGTGTTGGACAACCTTGTTTGACATTTAAAAAATTTATCGAGATTGCACCTCTAGTAGTGGTAGATTGCTGTTATCAAGTGGACACATTGAAAAATGGCACTGTTGACATCAGATTGGAATTTGAAACCAATGAAAATATTCCAGCAGACACATGTGCCTATGTATTAATTTTACACGATAAAAAACTTAAATATAATCCTTCTAACAAGTATTGTCAAAATACAAACTGATTAAAGATATCCCCACTCCAAACAACGTATATAAATTGGTCTGAAACTGTATCCTGCCATTATTTCAGCATTTCGTTTAAAGTGAACAAAAACAATACTAGTAGCAGCAGCAACAGCAAACAAAAAAAAATGCCATTTGAAAACAAAACAAAAGTGTCATGTGAAAACAAAACAAATATTCTCTTTGTGGATGTTCAAGGGTTCCAGTATGATGTTTTACCGTTTATGTGTGAGGAAATAGCTATTTACAATTCATTGACCAAGGAACATGTACACAGATTAGTGAAATTACCAATAAATGTGGGGGAATTTAGTGCCAAGGTACAAAGTTTTATCAATTATACCACTAATAATATACATGGAATAGAAAATAATTTTTGGGATGATATTGATGATGCTACTGACGCCTATCACGCTAAACTTAAACCAGAAGAAATGTCTGCGTTTTTAAATGCTTATATTGGGTCCACAAATATGACAGTTATAGTGAATGGCAAAGAAAAGATGGACTGGTTGCAGAAATACCTAAATGGTTCCAATCTCATTATTAATGTTGCAGATGATCCAAAATATATAACAGTTGATAAAATGAAAGAATTATTTAAATCATACCACTGTCATATGCATGATTATAATAATAATGTATATTGTGCTTTAGAAAATGTATGTAATTTGTATCACTGGTTTATGGTATATTGTTTTTAAATAAATAAAAAAAAACTAAAGAAATATATGTGTGTTTTATTTATTTATTCAATTAATGTATAAACTTAGCAAAATTATTTTTTAAATATTGTTGTTTCACTTCATTTTCACACACCTTTGGTAACTGCAAACGAGATACGTCTTCGATTTTTTTAAATTGGAGACTTACCCTATTTGCAGCTACCTCATAAAGTGTCGGTGGAGTCAAACAACCATTCCGATACTCCGGTGTCACACAACAGGGATAATCTTGCTCTGGCATTTGTGCTCCTCTCGCTAGGGCCATTTGTCCTTGTTCTTGTTTTAATTTTACTAAACGAACCTACAGGGCTTCAAACAAAAAAAAATCAAACAAAAAAGAATTAAAAAAATATTATTTATTAAAAAAAAAATTACATGATCTACCACTTTTGGGAGAAAATGTCATCATTCTCTTCACCACCACTAATAATACTACCTACCCCAGCTACTGCTATTGATGCTACTGCCGCAGCATCTTGTAATTGTTGTGATGGTGGTGGTGGTGGTAGTATTGCTGGTGGTGGTGATAGTGGTAGTGGAGGCTGCTCAAAACGTTGATGATGACGATGATGATGACTGAAACTTGTTGATGGTTTTGGCTCAGGATTTTTCCTTTGCTGTTTTCTCGGAGGTTCTTGGATATTTTTGGTGGTTGTGGTGGTGGTTGTGGTGGTGGTGGTGCTGGTGGTGTTGTTCGCATTGTTATCCTTCTCCTCTTCGTCATCATCATCATCTTCTACCCCAACAGTTACAGCTGCCGGTAGATATTGCGAATAGTAGGGAGACGGTAAAATTTTTTTTATTGGACCCGCCTCCATGGGCGTATCGTCCGAAATTAAATTAAATTTGTAGCGTCTCACTACCTGTTCCAATATATGGAACTCTTCATCATTGTCCAATTGGACCCGCATGTATCGTACCGGTAACTGACCAAATTTCTGCTTCAGAGATTTGGCTGCCGATATGTAGTTTAAGGGAATAAACACTTTATCTCTTTTAGTTTTAATTTCCTTTAGGCCCCATCTGAAAACCAAAAAATAAAAAATAAATAAATATTTTATCGTAAATTTTGTTTGTTAAAGTTAAAAGACCATGTTTTCTTCATAACTGTTAAAAAAATTACATTTAAAACAATAGTGCCCTTTTTATGCTATATACATAGGTAAAATAAGGCTCAAAATCACTTAAAAATACTCTATTTCGAATTCTCCAGACCTAAATTTTACGAAAACAGCAAAAAAAAATTTTTTTTTTCCAAAGTGCGCAGTTGGCCAAAAGGCGTTTTCTGACGAAACCAAAAGAGTGAGACGTGCGCAAATAGCAAAAAAAGTGACTGTCATCCCGGCTGATAACGATCTTTCAAGAAAATCGAACTTATGGTCATTATTATTATTATTGGTTAGATCGAAAAATTTAATATTTTTGACATTTGTTCAAAGTTGATTGGAAAATTTGGAAAATGTTCCTTAGAAACAAAGGTAAAATAAAAGTAATTAAAAAAAAAATAGTTAAAAAATAAACTTACGGAAATAGCTGCTTGACAACCACTGCCAACCATTTTATTGGCAGATTAACAGGGTCCTCGGTCATTACTACGATGGTTGAGGGCACAACTAGAGGATTGCTTACACTTGCCATTGTTGTTATTGTTGTTTGTTTTCTTCTTCACTTTGAGGTAAGTCTTGTTGTTGTTGTGGTTTGTCGATTGACTATGCTGCTAAGCGAATTTCTGCTCGTATTTAAACACATTTTGGAAAAAAATACCCAACGTCATGTTTGATAAAACGAAAATTTCCTAACATAGAAATAGCATTAAACATGTGGAGTGACACGTGAATCTTTTGGAAATTTTTGGTGTAGTTGCAATTTTAGAATCACGTATTATATGTTTGATCGTGCATGTTTTTCTTGATAAAATTTATCTATTACACATGTTTTACATTAAGTTATAACGTTGCATTTTTTTCCAAAAAACATATAAAAGCGCTCGATTTGCTTAGTCGAGCACACAGTACAAAAACGAAAGTAATAACAGTCACTTGAAGAAGAAGAAGAAGAAGAAAAAGACCAACTAAAACCATTGGTAAGTTTTTTTTATTATTTATTTATAATTTTAAGAAGTGAAGTGAAGTGAAAACAATTTAGATTCGCGACCCAAGGAACAGTGAGTAACATCACCCTACTATACAGGGTGTATGTGTATAAATTCGCTGTTCGCGGAAGGTTTAACGCTAGGAATATTTTATTAGATTCGTGACCCAAGGAACAGTGAGTAACATCACCCTACTATACAGGGTGTATGCGTATAAATTCGCTGTTCGCGGAAGGTTTAACGCTAGGAATATTTTATTAGATTCGAGACCCAAGGAACAGTGAGTAGTACATCGTCATCATCACCCCATACCAGGGTGTATGTATGTATGTATGTGTATAAATTCACTGTTCGCGGAAGGTTAAACGATAGGGCATAATTTAATTTGGAGGAACAGTGAATAGATTTTTTCAATTTCAAATTAAAAAGACACCATTGAAATAACGATTTATTTATTTATTTATAGTTAATCATGAATCAAAACAAATTTTTGGATGAAATATCAACGGAAGCGATAAAGAAGGTAGAACATGTAACAAGAATAATTAAAACTAGGGCAGAGTATCAAAATTTTATTACACAAATCATGAAAATTATAAGACATTTAAAAATGGCTATAAAATGTAAAGACAAAAAATATGTAAAAAACTTTTCTCGAATTGAGTCTAATTTAAGTATCTTAAAAAATTATCTTATAAACTTTAAAATTAAGTACAATGGGATAAAAAAAAGAAACCTTATATGGCAAGATATTGATTCATGTTTTAATGGAAGAATAAAAACTGGACTCATTTCAAATTTAAATATTAAAGACCCGAAAGATTTTTTGAAAAAATGTTTTAGAAGTTTTTCACTTAAAATTAAAAAGGAATTAAAAAAATCTTTATTAAAAGTTAATGCTTCTTTTGCTGGCTTGTTTATAAAACCTCAAACTAATGAAACTGCTTTTAAATTTTTTTCGAGTAAAAACATTTGCATTGACCATACCACCGATTTGCGTTCCTGGTACAATGAAAATATACAAAATAAAATTCTCGTTAAACTTGAAGAATTTCAGGAACGTGATTCGGGTTGGAGTCTATTTAAAATTTTGTATCTTAAAGTCAACATTAACTCTTATAATCCTCTTAGGGGTGGTATTTCAACTTATATTTCTTTACCTAGTTTTATTCAAAAAACTAAAAGTGTTGTAAACGTAAAAAATAATGATGAATTTTGTTTCCTGTATGCAGTCGCAGCTGCTTTGTATCCACCACCTGCTAATAAAAATCCAAACCGAATCTCATCATACCCGAATATGAGACAAATTTTAAAATTTGATGGCATAAAATTTCCCATTGCCCTTAAAGATATTTCAAAATTTGAAAAAATGAATAATTTATCAATTAACATTTTTACAGTTCTTGATAATAATAAAGAAATTGTTCCATTAGTTTTAAGTAAGACTGACTTTACACCTCGAATTAATTTACTAATGATCTCTTGTGAATATTACAACAATTTGAAACAAAATAGGAACGATGATGACGATGATGATGATGAGCTTCAAGAAAAACCATATTTTCATTTTGCATATATTAAAAACTTAGATCGATTAGTTAGATTACTAACTAAGTGGGGAATTTGAAAAACTGTAAATGGTTTTGTGAGAGATGTCTCAATCATTTTAAGACTAAATCTATTTTAGATAGGCATTCAATAGATTGCAAAATGTTAAATAGTTCTAAAATTATTTTGCCTAGAGATAAAATCTTAAAATTTAAAAATATTAAAAATCAAAATTGTGTCCCATTTGTGATATATGCTGATATTGAAAGCTTATTGACTAATACCTATTCAAACAACTATGTAGGTAAAACAGAACGAGTCCAAAAACATGAAGCTTTTAGCGTTGCATTTTATCTAAAATGTTTATACGATGACTCACTTTCTAGATTTGACATGTTTACAGGAAAAAATTGTGAAATTTGGTTTGTTCAACAACTTTTCAAAATTGCTCATGATATCAATAATATTCTGCTAAATCCTGTTTCAATGCAACCGTTAACTAGTGAGGAAAAAAATAACTTCTATTACGCAGACAAATGTTACTTGTGTGCAAAACCATTTTACCAGGGTGATGTCAAATTACGAGATCATTGTCATCTAACAGGAAAATACCGTGGACCAGCTCACAATTATTGTAATTTACGATTTCAAGACTCTCATGTTGTTCCTGTAGTATTTCACAATCTATCAGGCTACGATAGCCATTTTTTAATTAAACCATTATGCACTGAAATTAAAGGTTCAATGTCTTTACTTCCACTTAATAAGGAAAAATACATATCTTTTACTAAGCATATAGAAAACACCAAAATTCAGTTTCGTTTTTTAGATTCTTTCAGATTTATGGCTAGTAGTCTTGATAAATTAGCATCAATTTAAACGATTCACAAAAAACAGTTTGTAGAAAATTTTTTAACGATGATGAAAAATTTAAATTAGTTACACGTAAAGAAATCTTCCCCTATGAATATCTTGATTGTTGGGAAAAATTAAGCGACAAATGTTTACCACCCATGGAAAAATTCCATAGCAAGATCAGCAATAAAGATATTTCTGGAGAGGATTACAAACATGCATGTAATGTTTGGAATACTTTTTCATTAAAAACGTTACGAGAATATGCTGAATTGTATTTAAAAACAGATGTGATTCTTTTAGCGGACGTTTTTGAAAACTTTCGACAAACATGCTTAAAACATTATGGCCTGGACAGTCTTCACTATTATACTGCTCCAGGACTTGCATTTGATGCTATGCTAAAAATTAGTAACGTGGAATTGGAACTGTTAGATGACATTGACATGATTTATTTTTTTGAACGTGGGATTAGAGGAGGAATTTCTCAGTGTTCTAATCGATATGCCAAAGCAAATAACAGATATATGGAAACTGATTATAACCCTGAAATTCCAGAATCATATCTTATGTACTTTGATGTTAATAACCTTTATGGAACGGCAATGAGTTGTGTTCTACCTACAGGAGAATTTGAGTGGTTAGATATATAAAGTGATTGTGATGCAAATGCATTTCAAAACTATTTACTAAATATTAATGAAAATAACACGCATGGTTATATTCTTGAAGTTGATCTTCATTACCCTCAAGAACTTTTTGAGACTCATAAAGATCTACCATTTTGTCTAGATCATTTAATTCCCCCAATTCTGAAACAAATATTCCCAAATTGTTAACAACCTTTTTTGACAAAAAAAGATATATAATACATTATTTAAATTTGCAACAGGCTGTTAAGTTTGATTTGAAAATTAATAAAATTCATAGATGCTTACAATTTAAACAATCGGCTTGGTTAAAAAAATATATAGATTTAAATACAAAATTACGCCAAGCAGCTACAAATGACTTTGAAAAAAACAACCCAAAATTAATGAATAATGCTAGTTTTGGAAAAACAATGGAAAATATTAGAAAATATAGAGATGTTAAAATAGTTACTAGATGGGGTGGAAAATATGGTGCTAATTATTATATAGCACAACCAAATTTTCACAGCTGTGAAATATTTGATGAAAACATGATTCTCATTGAAATGAAAAAATTAAAATTATATTTTAACAAGCCAATATATTTGGGAATGTGCATTTTAGATATTTCCAAAACTTATTTATATAATTTTCATTATAATTTTATTTTACCTAAATTTGGTCCTAATGTTAAGTTATTGTATACTGACACTGATAGTTTAATTTATCATTTTATATGTAATAATATTTACAACTTTATCAAAGATAACATTGAAAAATTTGATACATCGGACTATCCATGTGATAATGTGTACAATATTCCGTTAAAAAATAAAAAAGTCTTAGGATTAATGAAAGATGAAAATAATGGGAACATTATGACCGAATTTATTGGTTTACGATCAAAATTATACACACTTAAACTGTTAACAAACGAAGATAAAAAAAATGAAAGAATTCAAAAAATGAGAGATCTTTGTCATACCCAGAGAGAAATAAACAGTTTTATATCAAATTTTGGAATTATAAAAAAGGCAAAGGGTGTCAGTAAGTCACTCATTAAAGATATCACTTTTGATGATTATTATAATGCTTTATTCCATTATCAAAAAACATACATTACTCAAAATCAAATAATTTCTTCAAAACATGAGGTTTTTACAGTTCAGCAAGAGAAGCTTGCTTTAAATCCAAAGGATGATAAGAGATACGTTAATTATTTTTTTACTGATACTCTACCCTGGGGATATAAATTTTAAATTCTAAATTTACGTGTTTTAATCTTTTTTATTCTGGAAAAGGAGGAGGGGGAGGAGGACAAAGAGATTGAAATGATAAAGGAAAATAAAAATAATGATAGAAATGATGATGATGATAATGATGATGATGATGATGATGATGATGATGATGATGATGATGAAGACAGTAATGATTATGATGATGATGGTGATGATGAATATAAATTAAATTTAGAATTGTTTTTTTCCACTATACCTGTTTCATTCATTCATTCATTCATGCATTCATTCAGTTTTCCCTTATAGAAGTGTATATAAATAAAAAACCATTTAAAATTAATTTAAAACTTTTTATTTCTTAATATTGTATATAAAATTCATAATAATCAACAACATCATTATCTTCTTGAAGAATAAGAAGAAGAAGAAGAAGACGAACCTTGACCATTTTGACGATCATTTCCTCTATTTTCTTGACTATTTAAATAGTGAGATGGTAAATGTTTAGCACCATGGATTTCTTTAAGGTATTGATGTACTTCACAAGCCACACATTTATGATTATATAAATCGGTTTCATCCTTATATTTAGGGCACTTTACTCTTTCTGGTACTGGCATTTTTTCTTGAATAAAATGACGCAATTTTAATGAAATCAATGTTTTTATACCTTCTGATCATCATCATCCTCCTCCTCCTCCTCCTCTTCCCCTTCTCCTTTACTATTTATAAAACCAGTTGATATTGACGAAAAAGGTTCATTCCATTAGTGATACAATCATGACTAACAATTATACAATTAAATTGTTTTGGTTCAAAAACGGTAAAATAGTCAGAACTGAAAATTTATCATCGCATAAAGGAGAAAGTTTATATGAAAAATTTTATTTTAATGAAAATGAAAATTATGACTATATAGAAGTTTATTTCTATAACAGTGACAAAAAAGAAGAAGAAGAGGAAGAAATTACTTCAGAAGACGACGACGACGACGGTGACGACGAAGACGATGACGAAGATGACAGTGATGATGATGATGATTAAAAATCCAGTTTGTACGTTTGGTAGTTGTAAAAATAGTACCTATTATAAAATTCAAGTAGCAAGAAGAGTTTTTCGTCGTTTATGTAAAGCTCATAGTGTGTGTAAATTATGCAAAAAATTTTAATTGGTTACAAAGTTAAGGCACATTATAAATGCGGGAAATACCTTTGTCTCAAGTGTTACAAAGAAGAAAAAGATCGAAAAAATACACAACCTCATTTTGCTAAGACGATATTACATTTTTTTTCTAGTATTAAAACGTAAAAATAAAACAAGCAAAAAAGTATTGTAGCATAACATATTTAATTATTTTTGTAATTTTATTTACCCAATATACCACTCTGATATATAAAATTTTGTTTTATTTTACCCGATATTCCACTCCAATTTATTTTTTCTACCAACTACTTTACAAAACAACAGCCTCTGGTAAATGACGTCATTGTCGATACTTCTTCGGCAATAAGGCCTTTTTGGCTAAGGACTCTTTTGGTCCTTCTTAAGCTACTAGGACACTTCTTTGCCAATAAGGCCTTTTTGGATAGGGATTTTTAGGGACTTATTCGGCAATAAGGAAGGCCTTTTTGGATAGGGATTTTTCAGGACTTCTTCGGCAATAAGGCCTTTTTGGCAAGGGTTTCAGAAGGATTTCAGGCACTTCTTAGGCTATTACGTCACGTTCTTTGGCAATAAGGCCTTTTTGGCTTGGGTTTCAGGAGGGTTTCAGCACTTCTTCGGATGGTAAAGGGCTGAAAAGGGACAGATGCCATCCGGGTGTCACAGAACCCCGCCCTCTATACTACTGATATGTTTGTATAAATTTAAAAAATAAATTAAAATTTTATGTTTCCAATTATTATTATAGTAACTTAGATTTACCTATTATTTATATAAAAAAAAAGTTATAACTCGAAATTTTTTGACAAACAGAATCCTAAATATAAATTCAGATTGTTGATTTACCAGCTAAATGTTTGTTTATTATTCACTCTTTATATTACAGTAACTTATATTTTAGCCTTAGTTATTAAATATATTTGCTAGTTGACTCTATAGTCGTAAAAAATAATGTTTGATGAAACAAAGATGAAGTATATATACTTCCCCCCCCCCTGCGTTCTAAGGGGGACAGCGTATAACTCTACTTTTTATTACATAAAATTCATATGTCTCGTAGCTTCGTATCAACTCTTTTTTCCAAATATTACCTTTTCAAATTAAAAAAAATATTATGTTAAATGGTGTTCTCTCTAAACTTTAACGCTCATTCACTATTTGACATGACAGCTGACGTATATGATAGATAACAACTAGAAAATGGGACTCCGGGGGCGTAATCCTAAAAAATGGGACATATAAAATAATGGCAATATCATCTATACAATTAGCTACAAACTTGTTAAAATGGAATTGTAAAATGGCGTTTGCATTACCATGGGCCGCCGTAAGTTCTCTATTTACAGAATTTCCTTGTCAGACTCTCTAAAAGTCTTTAAATCGAATGAAATATTTGTTCAAATTCTAATAGATCATTTTTTACTGAAAAAAGTATTGTCACTCTAGAAAAAGCAGCCTCTTAAAAGTGGCAGAGTCACAAAATCGAAACTAAATGGTACACTGAAGAGACTAGGTCAGGTAAAAAATAACAGTGTGATAATAGGTCTAGCTAATCGAGCTTCGTAAAATATCGTCATGAAAGCATCAAAAAGGTACAAACAACTCTTATAAACAATCACTTTCCAAAAAAATTATATCCAAAATAATAAAACAAACAACATATTTGTTTTATAATAAAACAAAAAATAAAAATCGAGAAGAATAGTAGTGAACATAACCCGATTCTCATCATCCCCCACTCCTCGACCTCGACCTTGACCTTGACCCACCTCTCTTTGGTCCCGCTCACATGTCCTTGTGGTTGACCTTGAAAGTGCACGCGCGCTTTGTCCTTGGCCTTGACCTTGTGTTCAAGGTTGTGTGTGCGACCCTGACCTTGATCTTGTTCGAGGTGACCTTGACTTTGTTGGAGGCCATATTGGGTGTGTGACCTTGATGTAGTTATTTATGCATTGTAATAGTGTGGGATGATCTTGAAATGATTTTGACCTTGCAAATTGTTCTATAAAATTGTGTGAGTCTATTTACATTCATTCAGTGTGAAATGTCAGATACGGAACTATCTAAAGAAAAAATTATAGAGCAAGTCGGCAGAGTAATTTGTTTATATCAGAGTAATTTAAAAAGTTTGTGTGATTTTGAAGAAAAGGATCTAACATTTTTTCCTCTCGAATATTTAAACACTTACGTTGATACGCTGAGTTTACGACAAACTTGGGATAAGCTGCCTGTGCCATATCGGTGTGACAAGGAACTACAGTTAAGCTTACCCTGTTACATTCACTATGAACAAATATATCGTCATTATATAGATGGGCCACCACCAGCAATAAAAAAGTGTTGTGAGTGTAAAAATAAGTGAATAATATGAATAGTGCTTTGCAAGAGACAGTAAAAAAATTGGGCGATGAGTTCGCTGAAACAGTTAGTAATTATTTCAATGATGCAATGAAAAGTCGAGCAGAATGGGCGTCGCGCTATTGTGATTTGGCTTTTGAATATGAAAAGGCTGCGAATGCATGTCGTAAATATTGCAGCAAAACAATAAATTTACAAGACTTTGTTCGTGAAATAAAAAAGTTGGGGTTTAGTGACTGTTTGGAAAAACTGATTAGTTTTATTGCAGATCCGGTTGTATTAGGTGAAATTAGAGTGTAGGACTTAAGTTTAACGTAGTAGTAGTTAATATGGAAAGTTTAGTGCGAGAAATGTACGAAGAATTTCTAATTTCTGCAGCCTGTTCGGAATTTTACGCATTTGAATTGCAAGATTGGGAGGCTCAGGATTTTAATGTATTTTTTAAGTATATAGACCACGCTGAAGTGTGTATTTTAGCGAGTATAGTTTGTAAGAATTTTCTAAGAAATAGAAACGAATAAATATTATTGAACAAATTAAGAAATTTAGGTTTAGGTGATAACGTATAGAAGAACGGCAGAAAAATGTCAATCAATAAAGTACATAAAATGTAGTTATTTGTTTCATTATATTTTGTCCTTGAAGTTATCCTTATACCAATTTAAATGTGTGACGTCATTTGACCTTGAAGACTCCTCCCACTATTTCTACCGTTAAGCTACCCCCACCATTGTTACAATTCGACCTTGAAAACTCGCTATAAAAGTTAGTGGGAAAAGAAGTGACTTCAGACAGTCGCAGATATCAGTGGCATAAACATCAAATCTTCTGTTCGTGTAGTGTTCTGAAAGTGCTTTTATATTCACGGTAATTTTTGGATTTATATACCATTTTTTCAATAATGAGTATTGCAAAAGAAACTCTAGATAAAATTAATGAAATGTTCGGCAAAGATTTCGAGGTTTTAGAGAGAAAAAAGGTTACCGAAATGATTGTGGGCAAAGTGTATAAAATTGTAAAGATGGTTTCAATGACTACACGATTTGGTAATACTCTTCTAGTACCTTTACACGATGACGGTGATAATAGCACATTCGAGACTTTTTTGCCAAAGCGTGTGGCCGAAACACTGTCTGACGATATTGTAGATATTATGAGTAAAACTAAAGGGACATTCACTCTAACTTATTTGGGGCAGGGCACTAGAGTTTTTGGAAACAATACTCGAACATTATTACGTTTTGGCTCATTCGAGTAAATTGTATGTAAATTGTTTGAAAAAAAGGATGTAATTAAATTTAAAATATAGTTGCACATGTCAGAATACTTACGCGTGTTCATTATTTCTCTTAAAGATATCTGCTGATGCTACGACGACGACCGCCAACGAATGTGTAGATAGATACATATTTTGGTTGGGAAGAGAATTAAGAAATATGGCTCACGATATGTTAGATAGCGCAAATGATTGGCCGCATATTGAGGCAACCAAAGATCAATATAAGAACGAGATCAGGGATGCAATCAATTTTATGGCTGGGGCACACTTTTGCGACAAATTTTTATATGGTTCCATAGACATGGATACATTTTGTGCTGAAATGGTTGAAGAAGAATTAAAAGAATACCTCGTCAATATTCCACATTTAACAGGTGAGCTTGCTGTAAAATATAAATTGGTTCCTGCAACAGCAACTGCCCAAGACGTTGACGATCGAAATAGTGTCGGATGGGATAGAATTTTGAGCAACGAAAATGAAGACATGGAAAATTAATTTTTTATAATTTTTGTATTTGTGCAATTAAATAACTGTAAATAAATATCTGTTACAATCACAGTTTTGTTTTATTTCTTTTATAAACATACCAACCCAGTAGATCATAGTCAGTGTTTCTTTTTCTCAGCTGAAATATTTAATATAAGTAGGGCAAATAAAAATAAAATAGTTTAGTAAAGATTGAAAATGAGTCGAGGAAACAACACAATAGATAAATTTGGTCGTGAGAAATGTAATGAAAAATATCATATATTATCTGGGCCACAAGGGATTGGTTTTAAACTTACAGCGGATGGGCAGTATGATATGGGTGGAAAAATCATAACCAACTTAGGCGAACCTAAAGATGATGACGATGCTGTGACAAAACACTTTGTTAATAGAAAGTTTTACAATTTTGCAGTTGTAATATGTGACATATTTAACACGGATGTCCTCCCCATGATATACCAAAATAATAGTGAGTTTAAAACAAAAATTGAAGTTATTCAGAAAATACTCTATCATCAGCCTTTAAATGACTCATTAAGCGCACTGTCGTACGGCTCGACTTCAAAAAAAATCTAAAAAAGGGAAAGCAGGTTAAAGAATAGGAGAACGCACTCCGAGTGGCATAGCCTTGAAGATAACGTCGTAGTCGTCGGTGAATTGGACCTTCCCTCCAAAAATATTGAAATGTTATTTATGTGCATGATGTTCTATTGTCATTGTTTTTAATGATGAAGATTGAAATAAAAAAACTTTATTTTACAATATATTGTTTATTTATTTACATTTTAAATTAAAATTATAGTCATACAATATGTTATTTGTAGTTCTGATTCTTAAAAACACCTTCTTATAGGCTGACCTTCTAACGATTCCAACAAGTATGTAGGTGGATTTGTAACGTTAACTTTTACAACTTTAAACAATTCGGTTGACCAAGAGGGCGTATATCCTTTCTCGAATAAGCTTTTGTACTTGCTAGTACGCACAATGTCACCCATGGAAAACTTAAATTTTTTAGGTACAATTTTTAAATAATCGTATGCTTTAATTTGTGTTTTTTCTTGCACGTCTGCAGGGCTTCATTCCAATGGTGCGATGTTTCGAATGGTTATAGGTTTTTGTTACTGTCGATAATATATGTATCCATTTGTAAGATCCTCTTGTCGAGAATTGTTAATATAAATTATTTTTTGAAGTCCTTATGACTCGCTCAACAATTGCAGCTTTCTTTGTGCTGTAAGTGGAATAATGATTTATATTATATTTTTTCATCAGGGCTTGAAAGTTTGTATTATAGAACTCCTTTCCTTGATCACTTTGCAGATTTGTTGGTGTATATGATGCCTCTTCAATGATGCTTTTCATCGCATTAGTAACTTCTATACCAGTCTTGTTTTTTATGGCTTTGGTATAGACAAATTTAGAGTAACAATTTATACAGACCAAAATATAACGATAACCATCGTTTTCATCAGCATACTGTTGCATTTCAGCCAAATCAATTTGCCACAAATCTCTGTATCCTTTTATTATCGTGCACCGTCTTACAAAATTTTTTCTAGACATTCTATGTGGTTCATTAACAATTTTGATTTTTTCTAGACTGGGCTCCATATTATTAGTAATATTAAAGGTTTCAGATAGAAGGAAGAACTGAAGAATATCATTAAATATTTAGCTTAATATATTATGTCTTCTTCTCGTAATTCCTCTATGATTGACATAATTTCATTTTCGTGTTCAGTGTGACCGGCGATTTTGGAACTCCACAACAAACGTAAACGATCCACCAACTCTTTAGCTTTGTTCCAGTAGACATATTGCAATTTTTTCGAAGATAATTTCTTTTTTGTGGGTAACTGTAGTTTTTCCGAGAGATTTTTTCTTGTAATAGTACCGCCTAATTTTGTGTCCATTATCAGAGGTTTAATAATTCGTAAATATTTGTTCCATCTGGTCTCCCGTAAACCATCACTTTTTTTAAAATTGTTGTAGACAGTACTCGTTGATTCCAAAATTTCCTTCTACGTTGAAAGTACATTATCACTTAATTGTTGTTCCTTGCCTAAACTTGAGGGTGTTTTAAGAAATAACAAATCATAAAGTGCCGGTGATCCACCATATTCTGCAATATTTTTCCCTTTTTTGTATAAGACAATATTTCATTTCGAAAACGCACCTCTAAATTACCAATAAAATTTTTTTTATAATCTGTTTTTGAACCAAAACGTACACCATATACAGTATCGTATAGAGATGGTTTCGAACGTTATCCTTTCAGGTGTGCGTTTAACGTATCGGAAGTTGTGGTGTCAGCGGATGCGAGAGATGTATTAGTTGATGTCGAGGGTGTATCAAACACCGATTGGCTAATAATATTCTTTTGAAATGCGATGCTGCTGCTGCTGAATAGGTGTGGAGGTTTGAAAGGAATGTGTAGGTTGGGGAAAACCTGATATTTGAGTCGACTGCACTGATGTACTTGGACTATGTGTCTTTGTAGCTGGATAATGTTGCTGTTGTTGTTGCTGTTGACGTTGCTTGACCACATCAGACATAGTTGTCAACGGCTTAGAAATAGGTTCATAAAACTTTTCCAATTCCACAACATGAAATTCTTTAGCCGCTTTAATTTGTTTAAATTTTTTTCTGACTGCATAGGTAGCTTCCACTAGTTTACGTTTTAAGCCGATCGCGTTATTCATGATGTTAACAAAGGACGTTTCAACAATCAAATAAGTGTTTTCTCTTATTATTACAGTAATATATAGCTATCAAATCCTTTGCGGTATCTTCCCGATTTCACATCACTGTCTTTATCAATTACTAAAAATCCAAACTTATTATATCAACGTTTTGAGCACATTTCTTGAAATTGAGTAAAAGTTAGATCCGGTGAAACGTGGTCAGAAAATATATGTTTCATATTCAAGTCATCTTGTTTTAACATAATAATAAAATTGGCATTGTCTCGCACAAGCTGTTTAGGCACTCGCGAATATGTTTGCGTTAGGTAAAAGGAGTCGATATTTTTATGACATCCCATGCTAAAGTACGATCTTATAACATCTTGTTTTTCACATATAACATCATCAAAAATAAATATAGAGTTTGGTTTTGCATCGGACGGTTCCACAATATTACTGGAATTACTAAAGGTATAGTAGCCTAAACTTTTGATGGGTGCTAAAATTTTCCATAAATACTCATATTTCGGTTGACGTTTCAATAATCAAATGAGTGTTTTCTCTTATTATTACAGTAATATATAGCTATCAAATCCTTTGCGGTATCTTCCCGATTTCACATCACTGTCTTTATCAATTACTAAAAATCCAAACTTATTATCTCAACGTTTTGAGCACATTTCTTGAAATTGAGTAAAAGTTAGATCCGGTGAAACGTGGTCGGAAAATATATGTTTCATATTCAAGTCATCTTGTTTAAACATAATAATAAAATTGGCATTGTCTCGCACAAGCTGTTTAGGCACTCGCGAATATGTTTGCGTTAGGTAAAAGGAGTCGATATTTTTATGACATCCCATGCTAAAGTACGATCTTATAACATCTTGTTTTTCACACATAACATCATCAAAAATAAATATAGAGTTTGGTTTTGCATCGGACGGTTCCACAATATTACTGGAATCACTAAAGGCATAGTAGCCTAAACCTTTGATGGGCGCTAAAATTTTTCTTAAATACTCATATTTCGGTTGATACAGAGATTTCGAGTAAATATAGACATTTTCGAAACGTAGCCCAAGGGGATGTGTAAGCAGCGAAATCATGACATTAGTTTTTCCACAATTGGATGGACCAATTAACAGACCCCGAATAGAGGACGGAAGTAGAGGACCGTGTCTCATCATTATCTTCTTTTCAAATCCAAGTCCGACTTTTTCATCGAGATTGTCAATATGTAGTTTTTGTTTAAGATCGATAATGCGCATCTTAGGAAAATTTGATATTTTATAGGCAAATTTTCACAAAAACTGTCATTTAGGTGCCGAGCGTCAAACGAAGTGGACGGTCTCACGTTTCCAATAAAACTGGACACGGTATTGTGAATTCGTTAATAAATAAATTACCATTCGAGGTACATATTCCCGGTTATCAATATTGCGGACCCGGAACAAAAGTAATAAAACGTGTAACAAGAGGTGATCCAGGCATTAATCCTTTGGATGCCGCATGCAAAAAACACGATTTAGCCTATTTACATAACAAAGACAACATAAGTGCGAGACATCGAGCGGATTACGAGCTCGAACAAAGTGCTTGGAATAGAGTAAAATCGAAAGATTCCAGTTTAGGTGAAAAAACAGCAGCTTGGATAATTATAAACATTATGAAAGGAAAATAACGTTTTGGTATGGGTGTACCATCATCATTATCAACAAAAAAAACATCTAGTAAAGGCACACGTCGTATAAAAAAGAAAGGTGTTAATAAAAATCGACATGTTCGGAAAGTCAGTTTCGGAACAGCTATTCGACAAACAGTTCGAAAGAAATTATTAAAAGCCGGAAGGAAAAATGTGTTGGAAAAAAATGTCATGAATGCATCTAAAATAGCTCTGTCGGCAGCACGTAGATCGGTAAAAGCGGCAGGTGGCAAAAGGAAGGTTCTAAAACTGGTGGAATATTACCATTAATACCAATTTTTGCCGGGTTTTCGGCTTTGGATTCATTAGCCGGTGGGGCAGCGGGAATTGTGCGCCATAAAAGCTGTAAAAAAAAGCAGCGAAGATAAAACCGGTGCCGGCCTGTATTTAAAATCGAAAGGAAATGGTTCGTTTCTAAAGCCATATCGTAAAGATATGGGATTATTTTTAAATCGTAGATCAAAAAACTAATTGAATCCCTACCTCGAAGACCACTATCTAACATCGATATAGAAAAATATGCCAAAAAGAAGAGAATAGGACACTTTCGAGGCGTTTATATGAGGGATTCATTACCTATATAAGGTCGTCGACGTTACGAAGCAGCAATAGTGAATTTGGATAGTACGCGTGGTGCAGGGACTCATTGGGTAGCTTATAGAAAAAATAATTCTAAAGTAACATATTATGACAGCTTCGGCGATTTACCCCCACCGACCGAATTGGTACGATATCTACAAACGGGATCGGAACCATCAAAAATTATTTACTATACACACGATCGTCAACAGGATTTTGGAACAGTCTGGTGTGGACATTTGTGCTTAAAGTTTGAATCATTACCGTAAAAAATGTAATCATCGCCACCATTAACAACGCAAATGGATCGCAACAACGATACTAAAATGTTGCAATCACTGAAAGCATTTCATCTAGCCGGTGGATTAAGGAAAATGACCGTGAAACAGTTAGAAAACATGCTCAAGGAAGTAATGATTGCATTAGCCCCAAATGAAATTCCATTCGTTTGGGATAAGTTGCCCGAGCACCTCAAAAGCGATATCGATATATTAAAATATCAGTGCGGTTGCAAACATTATTTCAGCAGCAATTTAAACGAGGTTACGGCTGATGAGGATCTTACGGCTAGAAAAATATTTTGTTGTTATTGTAAAATCAGCGATATGCGCATAAAACCACAAAAAACATCACTATCTAATGCAGTGAGAAAAGGTGTGAAGATGAATCTTTTTAAATGTTGCCGCTAAGAATAAAACCGAGATGTGTGATATTTTAATGGTTAGTCATGTCTTATACGTTCACACTAACAGGACACTCGAGCGTCTTAAGCGCCGATTTTTATCCACCAGTCGAATTAAATAGAGAAAACAAATATGGTCTGGCATTGCTGGGATTTTACACATACAATTCAATTTTTAATGTGGACGAAAGCAACAATAAGTTTGCCTACATGAAGGAGGGTTACACCACCGAGCCGATACAATTGCAGATTCCACCTGGGGCCTATGAAATAGATGAGATAGGTAAAGCTATGTCGGAGGCTTTGAGGATTTCAACTGAAGAAAAGAATGATGGAATCTTTTACTTGGTCGCTAATAATAATACGCTGAGATGTGAACTGAAATCCCAATATACTATAGATTTCCGGGGAGAGGCGAGTATCGGTAAAATGTTAGGATTTAATCATACAGTGTTAAAAAGAGACAAAAAGCACGAATTAACCGAGATGGTGGAAATAATGAAAGTACGCCTCATACGCGTAGATTGTAATATAATTTCCGGAGCATATATGAATTCTGTGGAAGGTCATACCTTGTTCGAATTCGATATCGACGTGGAGCCCGGTTACAAAATCAGTAAAGAACCACAAAATAATATTTATATGCCGTTAATGCCGGCAGAACGTCAGTTTATCGACAACATTACTCTTCGCATCTTGGACGATAGCGGTGATCTAATCAATTTTCAAGGCGAGAAAATTATCGTGAAATTGGAACTGAAGAAACTTTCATAGAAATGGGTTTTTGCTTCAATCGTCAGTTGTGTATGCTGTCGACTAAGATGGGGGAGCCGCCGAAATATAATAATAGTAAAAGAAGAGTTAACGTCAAGGTTAGTCGTCGTCCAGACATTAGATCACAAACATCTCAACAGCTATCTGCCGAAGACTATAGATTTTTAAAATCAATCGGTCTTAAAGTGCGAAAATGATTTCCACCACCAACGATAAAATAGAGGTTTTCTCCGAACCCATCTTGGACAATTCCTTTATTAGTCTAGAAGAGCAAACGTATAAACCATACAGATCTCCATCATCAACAATTCGGATGAAGTCCGTATCCCCATTAATTTTCAAGATATTATACTGGATATCGCCGAAAGTTACATATTTATCGAAGGAAAATTTAAACCCATAGACGCAACGAAAAGATGTTTTTTTATCAAATAATGCTACGAGATGGGAGGTGAGCACATCTTCCGACGTGTGGGTCTTGAGAACGAGAACAAGTCTGGAAAGACCGCGCTGTATAATCGTCGGGTTTCAAGACAGCAATAATTGCGACAAGAAAGAAAAAAACGCAACCCAGTTTACCCACGCCGACGTATGCGACATTAGACTGTATCTGAATTCAACCGTTTATCCCTACGAAAGATGGAATTTAGATTTCGCCAAGAAACTGTACGCAGCAGCCTATTACAATTACGAAAACTTCCAATGCAGCTACTACGGGCGCGAAATAAACGATCCGATGATAACGTTCGCGGAATATATGAAAAACCCCGTTTTTATTATCAATTGCAGTCATCAGCCAGAGGCGATTAACTCATCGACAGTGGATGTGAAATTGGAGTTCCAAACGAGAAAGAATAAATTCCCCAAAGACACTAAAGTGTACGCATTAGTTATTCACGACTCATTTTTTAGTCATAATGTATTAAACGGTTCGGTGACCAATAAATCTATATTTTAATATATCTATTATATGTAACACAAAATAATGTTAAAATAAGTTACTTGAATCAATAAATTTGTAATGAGTGAAGTAGTAGTTTTATATTTATTTGAAACCCAACAAAAAAGCGGACGAAAAAGCCCGCTCTTTAAGAAAGGAGTATGGTAGATAATGGCGGTTTATTAATTGGAAAAAAGAGCTTAGATAACACAAGAAAAAATTTTTAAGGCAAAATATGGAAACAACGATTTAGAAAATTTATAGGAAAGTAACGGTTAGGAATAGGGAAAAAAGTTATAGGAAAAAATTATAGAGGAAATTGATAGTAAAAACGTAAAAAAAGAATTTTTTCGAAAAAAATTGAAAAATGGTGAATGCGCGCCAAAGTTGAGGTTTTAGAGCAAAATAATATTAGGTAATTAGAAAGAGAATTTTTTTCTACATATGGTAGTATTTTTCAAAATTCGGAAAGATGAAATTTCAAGAAAAGGGTTATAGTAAGTTAGTAATTTGGATTTTTTAAAGCGCTGTAGCTCGGGAACCGTTCAAGATAGAAAAAAATAAAAGCACTTTGATAACCCAAAATTTTGAGGAGAATGCGATGGTGTAAAAAAAAATATTTTTTTTTTTCGAAAATTCTGAATACGCGCTAAAGTTGAAGATTTAGAGAAAAACGGTATTGGAAAATTAAAGAGAGATTTTTTTCTACATATTGTAGTATTTTTGAAAATTCGAAAAAATGAAATTTGAAAAAAAGGGTTATAGAAAGTTAGTAATTTGAATTCTTTAACGTTGTAGCTCGGGAACCGTTCAAGATAGAGAAAAATAAAAGCACTTCAATTACCTAGAATTTTGAGGAGAATACAATGGTGAAAAAAAAATTTTGCAAAATTTGAAAATAAAGAAAATATGAACCAAAAAATTCCAAAAATCTATAGAAAGGAAGTTCGACGGTCTCATGGGAGTATCGGAAACTTGTAGGGAAAGGTTTGGAAAGTTGTAGAGGTTTTTTATAAATTCGCCCCTTCTCCTGGTTGCCTATGCCCCCCCGCCCCCCCCCCCGGGAGCCCTCCCCCCACGCCCCGCCGAACTCGGTCGGGAACCTCCATTTTTGATGGTTTCAGAACGATTGCGCGTCGCCTTCACCATTTTTCGCAATTTTTGAAGTATCGATTTTTAATTTGCGGTGACAGAATTTCGGAACAATTTTTTTTTTGTTTCTAGAGAAAATTTCTCACAATATATGTATTTTTCCAATTTTTTATCATTAACGGTTACGACGCCAGAGCTCACCCAAGATGAGACAAAATTTTTTTTTTTATTAGCGAAACGGGAAAAATAGTGTGATATACTTCAACCCTTCCTTATTACGATTCCATCAAAACATTTTCAAAATTTTCCTTACCTTGCCTGAAAATAATTAAAATATATGCATAATTTGCATTTTTTTTAAATATGTAGCAAAAGAATGGTTAGAAATATCAAAAAAAATTATTTAAAAAAAATGTAGAGGAAGTTTAGTGCTATATGCTACAAAAGTGGAGGGGGGTAGTTTGTGTCTATAACAGAGATACGGTGAGTTATAAAATCATATTATTCTCAAACATATATATATATATATATATATATATATATATATATATATATATATATATATATATATATATATATATATATATATATATATATACTGCATATATGCACACCACCTTACCCCCTCCAACTTTTTGAATGTATATAGAGGCCGGTATTAGAATATTTCATCATTACACATTCGACTGTCAAGATGGAAGATACACCGAAGAAGATTATTGGCATTGTCAGGCCATTCGTGCCCGGCAAGTTATGTACGTGTGACGAGTGCGGGGGTACAGCACCAGGACCAGCATCTTCGGCACCGCCCGCAACACCGACACCACCAGCGACGGCGACACTACCAGTACCGCTTTGGCAGCCCGAGCTCGTGGTGTAGCCAATGAGAAGACCAAGGGCTGCACCTAGGTCGGTGTTAAAATATCGTTGAGTATTACTCCATGGTAGATACCCGACCCTCCCCCCAGGCCCTTTTAGGGCCACAAAAACGGTCCTCTTCAGGACCATATTATATTTTGATCGTAGTTTAGTAATCGTCATTTACGGGGCGAGATATTCGTTTAACGACGATTTGTCTCGTAGCTTAAGTGCCAAGTAATATACCTGAGAACCTATGAAAATGTTAACAGTTCAAACAAGGTTTCTATTAATTTTTTTTTGTAATGCATTTTTCACAAAATGTTAAGAATTATTCTTATTGTCTAAACAAAAAAAAAACAAATCTAATTACTTATTTAAAGTCTTTGAAAAAATCAATAATTCTATAAGCTGTCACCAATACACAACATTTAGAATCCGTTGGTGGGGTGGAGGTAGTTCTATATATATGAGACTGGACCAGTTACACAGTCATATATACATCAACTCTCATACGATGAACATGGAGGAAGAAAGACCCGCCAGCAGAGGCTCATCCATTTTTAGCGATGACACCGTCGTCGGCAACGTTGGAGACCTGCAGGACTTCGACGACGATGAGGTGGATTTCGAAATTGACGTCCTACGTTGGGACGACTTGGACGAGCCAATTCCGCTGCTGTATGACCACGATCCTGGTCTCGTGGAATTAAACGATGCAGGCGATTGGGTCTTACAAAGACTCGACACTCCGTCGCCGCAGCCAGAGCCGGATTCGACGGAAGATGTGGTGCTGGAAATTCCAACATCACCGACACCCGACGATCTGCAAGGCCCCTGCGATTCGTCAAGCTGGTGGTCCCACACTCTCCCTGGCCCTTTTTAAGGGCACACAACAACGGTCCTTTTCAGGAACACAAAATACTTTGATCGTAGTTTTAGCTCATATTAGTACTTTGTTACTAATATTGCATGTATAGAATATTAGATACAAAGTATTAAAAGTTTAGGTGCTGGTGAAACCCAGCAAAATCGTTCGTTCGTATTTGAGACCACAAACAACTTTGGTCTCAATACGTAATACCACGTTTGTTTTCACCCCCCACCACTAATTTGTCTCTATATATACGACCACCAATACTTATTACAATCATTTCAGTTCAACATGTCTGATAGCGAACAGCAACCCATCCAATGCCCTGTGGTAGATTCTACCACCGACGATTGTCTTGAGTGGGAGTTGGACGATCCCATATGGAAAGAACTCTGGCGGTTCATAGTCGAATACACTGAGGACAGCACCGCCACTACCGCCGTTGATGATGACGGGCCGTGCGACTCCACAACACAATAAAGAGTCGCATGTTTTTGCAACAAAACGGTCCTTTTCAGGACCACAAAATACTTTGATCGTAGTTTTATTGGTTATAATACTTTGTAACCAATATTGCTATTGCGTAGTTTTAGTGGATTATTCACTCTTTTTTATTACCTAATATTATGTGGGAAAGGTCCTATATGAAATAACACACAAAAAATATATTTTCAAGTTATTTTTATTCTCTTTGCAAAATATAAAAATCTGATCAAAGACTTTTTTTTTATTAACTACAAAATATATATATATATTTACGAACTTAATACTATAAATTAAAAGCTAATACCTACAACTACCTAACACCTACTACAAAATCTATTAAAGTCCGCTAATTGTCTTTTATGTCGCACACATTCCATCTTTTTTAATTCTAATTGTCTTTCCAGTTCTAAAATGTCATTCTCACACGCATTTATTTTTTCACTAAGTTTTTTTTCACTCAATAAATGTCCGACAGTTTGCTCTTCTGTGAGTTGGTGAAGTCTTCAACCCACTCCGGTTGAGATGTCTCGGAACATATTAAAGAAGAAGAAGCGGTTTCGTTTGGTGAAGACGACGACGACGAAGCAGCGGAAACTTCATCGCCTTCAAAACACTGCTTAAACCGCTTCTTCATAGGTTTCCGGCATCCTAATATCGGTGACAGTGGCGCTGGGGAAGACTTTACCTCCGACACTACTTCCTGTTCTACACTGGCCGGTGTTGTTGGCGTTGGTCCATCGGGGCCTTCGATTATTTCCACTTCTACGGACAACGGCTCTTGCGGCGATGTTTTAAGGAAGTCAGGTAATGGAACAGGGGTGGAGGAACGCTTAAAGTTAAACTTCTTCTTTCCTTGCCCCACACCTTTAATCGCCGAATAAAAGGCTTTTTTTTATCGGCGATATCAAAAGCTTCTTTAACTTGAAAGCTTTCGGAGAAGATTCCCTGTTAGGCCGCGATGCTTTTCGCACAACCACATCACTAATGACGTTGATCTTCGGCTCCTTTTCCTCTGTCCAACATTCAAGGAATTGCGCAGCCGACTGCACCAACTCTTCGTCTCGACCATCATTCAGGGCTTTGTCTTCGGCATCCTCTTGCGCCCTGCTGTTCCAATTTTCGAAAACCCCTGGACTCAACATTTCCAAGCCACTGATGTTTTCCAATATGTCTTGTTGGGATGCGC
Organism: Diaprepes abbreviatus; assembly: GCA_034092305.1. Taxonomy (NCBI): domain Eukaryota; kingdom Metazoa; phylum Arthropoda; class Insecta; order Coleoptera; family Curculionidae; genus Diaprepes; species Diaprepes abbreviatus. The sequence continues at coordinate 14,915,537 of JASJET010000031.1, read as the reverse complement.
AGCTCACGTCAAGAGCATCCAAAAGAGACCTTACACTTGATGACATCTTCGATACAACAACTCTCACTATAACTTTAACTTACTACTGCACTGTTTGGTGTTCTGACGAACTGTGAAGGGCTCGAGCCAGCAAGTCTGCTTTTATGCCCATTTCCCCCACTACACCACCTTTATTCCTTTTGTTCGATGCATTAAGTAAAATATTTAAACTTGTCAGATGCAAGGCCAAGACCAAGGCCGACGTAACCGGAAATGCCAGGGTCGTTTTTAAGGTTGTAATTTTCATGGATTTTTTTTTTGTCCCAGTCAAGGTTATTTTAAAGAAACATATAAATATAGTACTAAACTTGTCAGATGCAAGGCCAAGGCCAAGGTCAAAGTACCCGTCAATGTTGTAATTTTCAAGGATTTTTTTTTGGTCCTGTCAAGGTTACTTTAAAAAGTAAAACATAAATAGAGTACAGCGATTGAAAAATACAACATATTCAAACATCAAGTTGCCAACTGATGAACAACCTAGTGAAGCAGCCAAAACATACAGTCATTTACCAAAAGCTTTTTATTTAACTTGTCATCATTGTAAAAGACTAGGTATCTGCTGGCGGAATGATCCTACGTACGACTTCAACTACATTGACCTTTTCAGGGTTAAATTTGTACAATGCGGCTTTTGTGGACTAGTTTACTACCAGTTCAAGGACATTAATGAACGTGCCATCCAGAGAAGAAATTGGGTCATAGAAGAAGCTTACCTGTACAGAAGAAATTAACATGTATTTTATTTTTTTATTTTTTTGTTTGTTATATTTTTTAATTTTTTTTCCAATAAAACAATAGTAAAATGAATCTGTATGTGTATTTATTAAACATCACCTAAAATACTTTTTGCAATCCATATTTTTCTGCAGAGTCCGTTTATTAAGGAAATAGAACCGTATATTAGGGTGAAATCTAATGGTTTCAAATCAGTCTCACATAACAATGTCAGAAGTAAACACTATTGATAAGTTCGGTCGCAAAAGAAAATTTAAGGATTTTAACTTTATGCGAGGTCCTTCAGGAATAGGTTTTAAACTTACACCTAATGGAGATTACGACATGAGAAGCAAAAGATTGTACTATTTAGCAGAACCTCTTGAAGGAGACGATGCGACAACATGAAATTATGTTGATAATAACCTTGCTCAGTGTGTGCAAGATACGCAGAAAGCTTTACATGACTCAACAATTGTTATTAAAGATATATTCAGAAACCAACTTGAAGGTTACGTACGCAAGAAATTAATTGAAATTGGTCAAGAACTTAGAGGATACATTGATGATACTGTTATTGCAATATATGAACTTAGGCAAGACGAACTGCGTGATGAACTTAACTCTAGAAAGTTGAAAATTGAAAAGACTATGGAGGATCTTGTCAACAAAACTGTTGCACATTAAACATTTGCTCGTAGACCTGTGCGTTTAATTTACTGTTAGACAAATTTTTCAACAATAACTTTTACAGTTTGTAATTTGTCAACACTTCATTATATTTATAATTTTAAAATAAAGGTTCAATAAAAAGAAATCAAGTAATGAATACATGTTTTTTATTTAAAAAAAAAATTACAATACTACCGTTGCATATTAATGTTGTATAGCTGTTCAATAGAAATAATAAAAACAATGCAAATAATGAAATACGGATTTTCCAGATTACGTGCTCTCCTGACTTATAAATGATTCCAACACGGTGACTAAATTTGCTAAGTTTTCTTCCGGGTCTGTTTTGTAAAAATCTATGTCTACTTTTCAACTCGGGGTTGATGTAATTTTTTTAAAAAACAACTTTATTACAAGAATTGGATACAAGCTGTATAAGACTAACTAACATTATGCATATTGGTTATATTTATTAGTTTAAATATGCTGATCTTGCATGGGAACAGACGCTTTAAGAATCTGAGAATTGCTTATGCAAGGTTGCGTAATATTGCGACATAAACCGTTCTCACGGGAATGTAACTCCTCCGCGCTGAAGTTGAAAACTTATACTTCGTATATGTTTTCAAAATATTTGATTACTATCTTGTTCGTGACTTATCTCTTTTTTTAAAGCATTCTTAGATTCTTTTACAATTTTATAATAGATAAAATATATAATAATAATTCCAATAATGATATACAATAATATTGTCCAAATACTGGACTTATCAGTATAAATCGGAACATTGATTTCTTCTAATTTTCTTCTTTCTTCCTCCAATTTGGTCTTGATATCTTTGGTTGCCTTGAGGTTTATGAAATTGAGGTCCATCGTGGGTGGTTCGTAAATTATTGATTTTTGCTGATTAATATGGCTCCAATTCAATACTGGTAGATTGACTTTAGAGAAATCCAATTGACTTGTTTTATAGGTTTCGAATATTATTGATTTTATTCGAACTTTACATTCGGCTGTGGATTCTAGTAGATAGGATCCAAATAAAGGTTGGTTAAGTTCAACCTTTTTTATTATTGATTCTGTTTGTAAAATGTGCGATTTTAACACGTATTCGTTATGCGTGATATTTGCTATCATTGTTTCGAATTTACCGATTGTAGAGTCTAAAATTGTAATTTGTTTTTAATTTATTTTGGTTTTCTTGTAGATTTTTGATTTTCGCGTTAATTTGTTCCGCGTCATTTTGATCTAGATTTCCCGTAATACTTTTCAGAAATGTTCCTAATGGGTTAAATAGGCGTCTTTTATTTCTGTGTGTATATTTAAACGGAATTATTTGTTCGATTAGATTTACTATTCTTCGTTCGAATGTCTTTAAGGAGATAAGTGAATTAAAATATGTTTCGTGGTAATTAGTATTGTTTTGGATATTAGTGGTAACACTTTTTGCATGGTTTTTTAGGGTTTCAAATTTTGTGATTAAAGGGGCAAGATTAATTTTTTGAATGAAAGTCCAATGGTTAGACTTGATTTGTACCGTTCCTAATCTATAGGGTAGTATTCCTGGGTGATCATTCAGGTTGTGGAATTTTACTGCGTTTGTGTTGGTCCAGCTCCATCTGGAACAATGGGTATTATTTTAGTTTCGTTTATGTGGATAATTTCTTTCGTTTTTGTTTTCGGGTTTTCGATTTCGATCTTATTGTTTTCTAGTATTTTCGTTAAAGTGAAGGGTCCTGAAAATTTATTTTTTATTTTACTCGACCTATCAGTGGATTTCTTGTAAATTTGGGAACCTATAATTAAATCTTTCGATTTTTTATTTTCGTTAATTTTATCGATAATTTTTTGTTTCATTTCTTTAGTCTCTTGGGTGATTTTGTCGTATAAAATTTGGGTATTATTTTTATGATTGGCTAAATATTCGGTGAATACGTGGGATGGTATTAAATTCATAGGATCTCTGGAATCCGTGTGTCCTAAAACAAGTTCGTAAGGTGCAAAATTCGTACTTGAATGTATCGTGTTGTTATAGGCAATAATTGCGTAAGGCATAAGATTAATAATATCCGCGTTGGGGTCCGATTCCTTTAAAATTCTAATATGTTCAATCAATGTGGAATGGAGTCTTTCTATTGGAGAATTCGATTCGTGATGATAGGGTGTAGTGAAATGTATTTTTATATTATGTGCTTTTAGTAATCCGTTGACCGTTTCGTTTTTGAATTCCGATCCGTTATCAGAAACTATTTGCTTTGGAATACGTAAAAATGAAAAATATTTTATTAGTTGTTCGCAACAAGATATAGCGTTTCCGTCATAAGGTAATGCTTGAGCATATTTTGAAAATTTATCTATAATAGTAAGAAATTTTTGTTTTCCGATAATGAATGTGTCTATATGGACTATTTCAAAGGGTTTGCTTGGTGTCTCTGTTAATATTAGGGGTTAATCCGGTGGTTTTCTGTTGTATTTTGCTCTTTGGCAAATCTCGCAATTGTTAATGTATTTTACGATATCAGATTTTAACGATTTCCAATAGTAATTCTGTTTTAGAAAATTTCGGGTTTCTTCAATTCCGCGATGGTTTGTTTTACCTTCGTGTCTATACTTTATCATTAATTCTCTTTCGTCGGGTTTAGCATTATTAATAAGCTTTGTGCATTCGTCTAACAGGGTCATGTTGGAGTAATTTTCTGTCGCATTAGTACTATGTACTGTGTTAGTTTCTTGAGAATTATTTGGGGGTCTTATTTGAATGTTTTGAAGGATTCTAATTTTAGGTTTTTGATTTTTTATTGGTTCGACTGGTTGTTCGCGGGTTTGATTAATATTTCTACTTGCGTCGTCTGGGTCTAAATTTTCGGGATTGAATTGACTATAACTTTCGTCTAAAAATTTATCGATTTCTTGACTGATGTCGCCAGGGTTATTTAAAATTGATTCTGATTCTAACGCGTTTAATGATATTCGACTAAGTGCGTCGGCATTGGTGTTTTGTTTTCCTTTTTTGTAGATTATTTCATAATCGTATTCTTCGAGTTTAAGTCGCCATCTTATTAATTTTGAGTTGGGTTCTTTAAGGTTAAATAACCAAACAAGGGGTCGATGATCCGTGTAAATCTTAAATTTTCGTCCAAAAAGGTATGGTCTGAAATATTTACATGCCCATACTATCCCTAAAAGTTCTTTTTCTATGGTAGAGTATTTTTGTTCCGTTTCGTTTAGCGTTCGTGATGCGAATGCAACAGGATTGTCATTGGGTGGGTTTCCTTGTGATAAAACGGCGCCAAGGGCTACATTTGAGGCGTCGGTTGTAAGTACAAAAGGTTTTTCGAAATCTGGATATTTTAAAATAGGAGAGTTTATTAATAGGTTTTTTAAATTGTTAAAAGACTGAATGAACATTGGTGAATGTTCGACTTTTGCGCCCTTTTTTAAACATCGTGTTAGGGGTTTAGTAATTTTTGCAAAATCTTTGATGAATCTTCGGTAATAACCGGCTAGTCCTAAAAAGGATTTGATTTCTTTTTGAGTTTTGGGGATAGGAAAATTTTTTACTGCGTTTACTTTATCAGGGTTTGGTTTGACACCTTCATTTGTAATTTTGTGTCCTAGATAGGCAACTTCTTTGTGTAAAAATTCTGACTTATCTAATTGTATTTTAAAGTTTGCTTCTCTTAGTCGATTAAAGACTTTTTTCAATCGGTCAATATGTTCTTGGAGTGATGTAGAAAATATAATTATATCGTCAAGGTAAACTGAGCATATTTCGTTTTGAAGACCACGGAGGACATTATTCATGACTCTTTGAAATGTTGAAGGGGCGTTCTTTAGTCCAAAGGGCATTCTTTTGAATTCGTAATGACCTGTGTCTGTAGAGAAGGCTGTTTTGGGAATATCGGTGGTGTCCATCTCTATTTGATGAAAACCTGTCGCGAGGTCTAGGGTTGAGAAATATTGTGCTTTCCCTAGCTTATCGAGGATATCCGATATGTTGGGTAAGGGAAATTTGTCATCTATTGATTTTAAATTCAATTTCCTGTAATCAATTACAATTCTCCATTTGCGCTGTCCGCTCGCGTCTAATTTTTTTGGTACTACTCATATTGGGCTGCTCCATGGTGAATTTGAGTTTTGAATAATACCGTTTTCAAGCATTTTATTAATTTGCGTTTTTACCTCTTGTTTATGAACTTCTGGGTACCTGTATGTTTTAGTAAAAATCGGCGTTTCGTCTGTTAAATTGATTTTATGTTTAATCTGATTAGTAAAGGTGAGAGGGGTACCTTCCGTATAAAAGATATCTCGATATTCATAACAAAGTTTTCTAATCGCTAGATATTCTTCTTTGTTACAGTGAGCTAAACGTAAGTTTTTTAAATTTTGTTTTTGTAAGCCGTCGATATACTCGTTAATTTCCGTGTCTGTTTCCATTTTTTCTATAAAATTTATTTCGTTCTCATTCACGATTTCGATGTCCAAAGGTTCGTTAAAGGTAATTTTTATTGGACTATCGCGTGTATTTGTTACGAGGGTTGTTGAAAATGAGTCACTGACTTGTACTAAGGCTTCTGGCATTTCAGCTTCTCCGAAATTTGTGTATTTTAAAATACCGATACCGTTCGATTGATTGACTGATATTTTGACTTTTTGACGAGTACGTGGTGGTATTATTAATTCAATTGTTTCAAAATTGTGTAACGTTTCCTCGAGTTTGTATTGTATGGGTAAAGTGACATTTCGCGTTTTTAAGACATGATTTTTAAAACTTATCTCTGCTTTAGTAGCTTCTAGAAAATCGACACCTAAAAGTCCGTCGAATCTAGGTGAAAAGTCGAAAAGATAGAATTTGTGATTTTCTGCGATTTTGAAAGAGGGGAATATTGGAATATCTGCTACTTCATTATATATTGAAATTGCATGGGCTGTTTTTACAGTGAATGTTTCTGGAAATATGGAATTCGGATAATTTGAGTAAGCAAGGTCGGGTTTGATAAAGCTTTTGCCGCTACCTGTATCTATGAGAAATTTTGCATTTAATTCGGGAATATAGATAGTTGGTAGATCGACGTTGGTATGGTTATGTAGATATATTAAGGTGGGTTGTTGAGGGTAAAACTGTCTGGAAAATTTCCGTCACAATAATTATTTTGATTTTCGAAATCAAGATAATTTTGATTTTCGTGTGAATTTTCATGTGACCTTTCGTCATCATAATAATTTTGGTTTTCGTATGGGTTTTCCTCGTCATAATAATAGTTTCCTAAGGAAGCATTTTCGTCTTATTGAGGGTGATTTATTTTGTCATTATTTAGGGGGATATTTTCGTCATTATTCGCGGTTTCAACTGCTTGGTTAAATAGTTCTTCGGCTATCCATTTCGGTTTGTTTTGTAAAGTTTGTGGTTTCTGATTTATTTTAGAGTTCCCTGAGGATGTGTCCATTGGTTCAGGTTTTCGATGGGACGTAAAACGTGAAATTCCTGAAGTCGAGGGTCTTGGAATATTTTGAGGGTTAATATTTGGACGTGAATAAAAATTTGGTTGTTGTCCGGAATTATTTTGATTTGAGGGGTTGTAACGCCACTGGCCAAATCCTAGAAATGGAGGTCTATTATTAAAAGGTGGGGGTGATTTTTGATAATAATAAGGGTTTAAGGGTTGCACATTAACAGGATAATGTGGTCTAGGTGTATAAGCAGGATGATGCGAATTATTTGGTTTTGGTTTATTTGTTGTATTGGGATTTGTAGTTGTTCTATTTAAAGAATTGTTACGGTTTTTATAGTACAGAAAATTTTCTTCTTCGGAAGTGAAATTCATGGCTTGTTCTAAGGTCTGTGGATTTTTTAACCTTACTACTAGTTGCATGTGGTAGTTTAAGCCGTTTATAAATGTTTTTAAAACTAGATTGCCGTATTCTGCGATTTTTAATAACTTTATTTCTCGAGTGTCATTCGATGAATTTATTTTTGAAAAAAGAAGACTTCTTGCGTCTTGTAATCTTAAGCCAAAATCGTGAGAGGTTTCATTTTTTTCTGGTTTAAGGGTAATTATGTCTTGAACTACGTAATCTATCGATCTTTGATCCGCAAAGGTGGTAATAATCGCGTCTTTAACTAAAGGCCACGAGGTTAATTCTATGCGCGAGGCAATTAGATCTGCTGCTCTGCCTACAAGTTTGCATAGTATTGTATCGAAAAGACAAACATTTATAGGTGCATTAGCATTTGTTTCATTTTTATGATTTTTGTAAAAGTTATCACAAGCACTGATAAACCTGTTTATTTGTTTAGAATTACCATCAAACAGAGGGATGTTGTCTGCTTGGAATCTTATTAGTTGGTAGTCTGGGTTTGCCATTATACAGTTATTACTATTACTATTACTAATATTACTAAAATTAAAAGATTTCTAAAGTTTATGATTAATTATTTCGGCGTTTAATATAACAATTAAACTGGTATCGTAACAGTTTGATATAACAATCAACAGTATTTTAATTATTTGATTGATTAACTTATTAATTAGTAATGTGTTCGATATAACAATCAAACAATTTATTTGTTTATCAATATTTCAATGGGGTTTTATGGAAGGAATGAATGGATTGCACTTACAATGTAATTCCGATGAGGGTGATGATTACTGGTTTCATTTGATTCTTTTCTTGTTTTCTTAGCCTAGGTTCCAGCAGGATGAGCGATGCTTGTCTCCTCCCTGGAGTCTATTTATGAGAACTAGGACGATGCTTGTTCCTCTCTTCTCGCACCAATAGGACATAGAACTTCGTCTTCTCCCTGGTCGGTGAGCCACACAATCTTGCACACACTCTGCAATGCTGGGGTTGACACTAGCCACTTTCTCTTGCTCGATGCAGTTTACTAATGGGTTGATTATTTTTCTCCCCAGGTTGTTTTTCTTGATCGATTCACTAGTTAATTGTTGAGACAAATACTTTTCTTCGATTTTCGTTCGATGAGCCGCCTAGTGAATCCTACCGACTGCGCCACTTTTCAACTCGGGGTTGATGTAATTTTTTTAAAAAACAACTTTATTACAAGAATTGGATACAAGCTGTATAAGACTAACTAACATTATGCATATTGGTTATATTTATAAGTTTAAATATGCTGATCTTGCATGGGAACAGACGCTTTAAGAATCTGAGAATTGCTTATGCAAGGTTGCGTAATATTGCGACATAAACCGTTCTCACGGGAATGTAACTGTCTGCATGCCCCCAAGGTAGAGTTTTGGTTGAATTGGGAATTACATAACGTTTATCATCGCTATGTGACAATGCTACTTTATTTATTATGTTGGTATAAATATTATGTAATTCACTTCTAAATATCTTCATCTTTCTTAATATCAAACCACTCCGTTCAACAATTCTTTGGTAGTCTTCCTGATGAAGGTCTTTCTCGATAACACATTTTTTGATACCTTTGGCTTTTTTTAATTCATTATTAATGGACTTTATATAATAAGCCTTCGCGCCGGTACCATAACACTTATTATCGGCTCACCAGGAGTAGTATAGAGGGCGGGGTTCTGTGACACCCGGATGGCATCTGTCCCTTTTCAGCCCTTTACCATCCGAAGAAGTGCTGAAACCCTCCTGAAACCCAAGCCAAAAAGCCTTATTGCCAAAGAACGTGACGTAATAGCCTAAGAAGTGCCTGAAATCCTTCTGAAACCCTTGCCAAAAAGGCCTTATTGCCGAAAAAGTCCTGAAAAATCCCTATCCAAAAAGGCTTTCCTTATTACCGAAGAAGTCCCTAAAAATCCCTATCCAAAAAGGCCTTATTGGCAAAGAAGTGTCCTAGTAGCTTAAGAAGGACCAAAAGAGTCCTTAGCCAAAAAGGCCTTATTGCCGAAGAAGTATCGATAATGACGTCATTTACCAGAGGCTGTTGTTTTGTAAAGTAGTTGGTAGAAAAAATAAATTGGAGTGGAATATCGGGTAAAATAAAACAAAATTTTATATATCAAAGTGGTATATTGGGTAAATAAAATTACAAAAATAATTAAATATGTTATGCTACAATACTTTTTTGCCTGTTTTATTTTTACGTTTTAATACTTGAAAAAAAATGTAAAATCGTCTTAGCAAAATGAGGTTGTGTATTTTTTCGTTCTTTTTCTTCTTTGTAACACTTGAGACAAAGGTATTTCCCGAATTTATAATGTGCCTTAACTTTGTAACCAATTAAAAGTTTTTTGCATAATTTACACACACTATGAGCTTTACATAAACGACGAAAACCTCTTCTTGCTACTTGAATTTTATAATAGGTACTATTTTTACAACTGCTAAACGTACAAACTGGATTTTTAATCATCATCATCACTGTCATCTTCATCATCATCATCGTCTTCGTCATCATCGTCTTCGTCATCACTGTCATCGTCGTCGTCGTCGTCGTCTTCTGAAGTAATTTCTTTCTCTTCTTTTTTGTCACTGTTATAGAAATAAACTTCTATATAGTCATAATTTTCATTTTCATTAAAATAAAATTTTTCATATAAACTTTCTCCTTTATGCGATGATAAATTTTCAGTTCTGACTATTTTACCGTTTTTGAACCAAAACAATTTAATTGTATAATTGTAAGTCATGATTGTATCACTGATGGAATGAACCTTTTTCGTCAATATCAACTGGTTTTATAAATAGTAAAGGGGAAGGGGAAGAGGAGGAGGAGGAGGAGGAGGAGGATGATGATGATCAGAAGGTATAAAAACATTGATTTCACTAAAATTGCATCATTTTATTCAAGAAAAAATGCCAGTACCAGAAAGAGTAAAGTGCCCTAAATGTGAGGGTGAAACCGATTTATATAATCATAAATGTGTGGCTTGTGAAGTACGTCAGTACCTTAAAGAAATCCATGGTGCTAAACATTTACCATCTCACTATTTAAATAGTCAAGAAAATAGAGGAAATGATCGTTAAAATGGTCAAGGTCCGTCTCCTTCTTCTTCTTATTCTTCAAGAAGATAATGATGTTGTTGATTATTATTATGAATTTTATATACAATATTAAGAAATAAAAAGTTTTAAATTAATTTTAAATGGTTTTTTATTTATATACACGTCAGGTATAGTGGAAAAAAACAAAAGTAATTAAAATATATATATATATATATATATATATATATATATATATATATATATATATATATATATATATATATATAGATTTATTTTGCATACACTGTACCGCTTCGTGTAATGAGAAGCGGTCCAACTTCTTCCACTTCAGAATCTGTATCTTCATCTTCTTCATAATACGATTCTAAATTTAATTTATATTCATCATCACCATCATCATCATCATCATCATTACTGTCATCATCATCATCATTATCATCATCATCATCATCATCATCATCATCATTATTTCTATCATTATTTTTATTTTCCTTTATCATTTCAATCTCTTTGTCCTCCTCCTCCTCCTCCTTTTCCAGAATAAAAAAGATTAAAACATGTAAATTTAGAATTTAAAATTTATATCCCCAGGGTAGAGTATCGGTAAAAAAATAATTAACGTATCTCTTATCATCCTTTGGATTTAAAGCAAGCTTCTCTTGCTGAACTGTAAAAACCTCATGTTTTGAAGAAATTATTTGATTTTGAGTAATGTATGTTTTTTGATAATGGAATAAAGCATTATAATAATCATCAAAAGTGATATCTTTAATGAGTGACTTACTAACACCCTTTGCCTTTTTTATAATTCCAAAATTTGATATAAAACTGTTTATTTCTCTCTGGGTATGACAAAGATCTCTCATTTTTTGAATTCTTTCATTTTTTTTTATCTTCGTTTGTTAATAGTTTAAGTGTGTATAATTTTGATCGTAAACCAATAAATTCGGTCATAATATTCCCATTATTTTCATCTTTCATTAATCCTAAGACTTTTTTATTTTTTAACGGAATATTGTACACATTATCACATGGATAGTCCGATGTATCAAATTTTTCAATGTTATCTTTGATAAAGTTGTAAATATTATTACATATAAAATGATAAATTAAACTATCAGTGTCAGTATACAATAACTTAACATTAGGACCAAATTTAGGTAAAATAAAATCATAATGAAAATTATACAAATAAGTTTTGGAAATATCTAAAATGCACATTCCCAAATATATTGGCTTGTTAAAATGTAATTTTAATTTTTTCATTTCAATGAGAATCATGTTTTCATCAAATATTTCACAGCTGTGAAAATTTGGTTGTGCTATATAATAATTAGCACCATATTTTCCACCCCATCTAGTAACTATTTTAACATCTCTATATTTTCTAATATTTTCCATTGTTTTTCCAAAACTAGCATTATTCATTAATTTTGGGTTGTTTTTTTCAAAGTCATTTGTAGCTGCTTGGCGTAATTTTGTATTTAAATCTATATATTTTTTTAACTAAGCCGATTGTTTAAATTGTAAGCATCTATGAATTTTATTAATTTTCAAACCAAACTTAACAGCCTGTTGCAAATTTAAATAATGTATTATATATCTTTTTTTGTCAAAAAAGGTTGTTAACAATTTGGGAATATTTGTTTCAGAATTGGGAGGAATTAAATGCTCTGGACAAAATGGTAGATCTTTATGAGTCTCAAAAAGTTCTTGAGGGTAATGAAGATCAACTTCAAGAATATAACCATGTGTATTATTTTCATTAATATTTAGTAAATAGTTTTGAAATGCATTTGCATCACAATCATTTTGTATATCTAACCATTCAAATTCTCCTGTAGGTAGAACACAACTCATTGCCGTTCCATAAAGGTTATTAACATCAAAGTACATAAGATATGATTCTGGAATTTCAGGGTTATAATCAGTTTCCATATATCTGTTATTTGCTTTGGCATATCGATTAGAACACTGAGAAATTCCTCCTCTAATCCCACGTTCAAAAAAATAAATCATGTCAATGTCATCTAACAGTTCCAATTCCACGTTACTAATTTTTAGCATAGCATCAAATGCAAGTCCTGGAGCAGTATAATAGTGAAGACTGTCCAGGCCATAATGTTTTAAGCATGTTTGTCGAAAATTTTCAAAAACGTCCGCTAAAAGAATCACATCTGTTTTTAAATACAATTCAGCATATTCTCGTAACGTTTTTAATGAAAAAGTATTCCAAACATTACATGCATGTTTGTAATCCTCTCCAGAAATATCTTTATTGCTGATCTTGCTATGGAATTTTTCCATGGGTGGTAAACATTTATCGCTTAATTTTTCCCAACAATCAAGATATTCATAGGGGAAGATTCCTTTACGTGTAACTAATTTAAATTTTTCATCATCGTTAAAAAATTTTCTACAAACGGTTTTTTGTGAATCGTTTAAATATGATGCTAATTTATCAAGACTACTAGCCATAAATCTGAAAGAATCTAAAAAACGAAACTGAATTTTGGTGTTTTCTATATGCTTAGTAAAAGATATGTATTTTTCCTTATTAAGTGGAAGTAAAGACATTGAACCTTTAATTTCAGTGCACAATGGTTTAATTAAAAAATGGCTATCGTAGCCTGATAGATTGTGAAATACTACAGGAACAACATGAGAGTCTTGAAATCGTAAATTACAATAATTGTGAGCTGGTCCACGGTATTTTCCTGTTAGATGACAATGATCTCGTACTTTGACATCACCCTGGTAAAATGGTTTTGCACACAAGTAACATTTGTCTGCGTAGTAGAAGTTATTTTTTTCGTCACTAGTTAACGGTTGCATTGAAACAGGATTTAGCAGAATATTATTGATATCATGAGCAATTTTGAAAAGTTGTTGAACAAACCAAATTTCACAATTTTTTCCTGTAAACATGTCAAATCTAGAAAGTGAGTCGTCGTATAAACATTTTAGATAAAATGCAACGCTAAAAGCTTCATGTTTTTGGACTCGTTGTGTTTTACCTACATAGTTGTTTGAATAGGTATTAGTCAATAAGCTTTCAATATCAGCATATATCACAAATGGGACACAATTTTGATTTTTAATATTTTTAAATTTTAAGATTTTATCTCTAGGCAAAATAATTTTAGAACTGTTTAACATTTTGCAATCTATTAAATGCCTATCTAAAATAGATTCAGTCTTAAAATGATTGAGACATCTCTCACAAAACCATTGACGGTTTTTCAAATTCCCCACTTGATTACTAACTAATCGATCTAAGTTTTTAATATATGCAAAATGAAAATATGGTTTTTCTTGAAGCTCATCATCATCATCGTCATCATCGTTCCTATTTTGTTTCAAATTGTTGTAATATTCACAAGAGATCATTAGTAAATTAATTCGAGGTGTAAAGTCAGTCTTACTTAAAACTAATGGAACAATTTCTTTATCATTATCAAGAACTGTAAAAATGTTAATTGATAAATTATTCATTTTTTCAAATTTTGAAATATCTTTAAGGGCAATGGGAAATTTTATGCCATCAAATTTTAAAATTTGTCTCATATTCGGGTATGATGAGATTCGGTTTGGATTTTTATTAGCAGGTGGTGGATACAAAGCAGCTGCGACTGCATACAGGAAACAAAATTCATCATTATTTTTTACGTTTACAACACTTTTAGTTTTTTGAATAAAACTAGGTAAAGAAATATAAGTTGAAATACCACCCCTAAGAGGATTATAAGAGTTAATGTTGACTTTAAGATACAAAATTTTAAATAGACTCCAACCCGAATCACGTTCCTGAAATTCTTCAAGTTTAACGAGAATTTTATTTTGTATATTTTCATTGTACCAGGAACGCAAATCGGTGGTATGGTCAATGCAAATGTTTTTACTCGAAAAAAATTTAAAAGCAGTTTCATTAGTTTGAGGTTTTATAAACAAGCCAGCAAAAGAAGCATTAACTTTTAATAAAGATTTTTTTAATTCCTTTTTAATTTTAAGTGAAAAACTTCTAAAACATTTTTTCAAAAAATCTTTCGGGTCTTTAATATTTAAATTTGAAATGAGTCCAGTTTTTATTCTTCCATTAAAACATGAATCAATATCTTGCCATATAAGGTTTCTTTTTTTTATCCCATTGTACTTAATTTTAAAGTTTATAAGATAATTTTTTAAGATACTTAAATTAGACTCAATTCGAGAAAAGTTTTTTACATATTTTTTGTCTTTACATTTTATAGCCATTTTTAAATGTCTTATAATTTTCATGATTTGTGTAATAAAATTTTGATACTCTGCCCTAGTTTTAATTATTCTTGTTACATGTTCTACCTTCTTTATCGCTTCCGTTGATATTTCATCCAAAAATTTGTTTTGATTCATGATTAACTATAAATAAATAAATAAATCGTTATTTCAATGATGTCTTTTTAATTTGAAATTGAAAAAATCTATCCACTGTTCCTTCAAATTAAATTATGCCCTATCGTTTAACCTTCCGCGAACAGTGAATTTATACACATACATACATACATACATACACCCTGGTATGGGGTGATGATGACGATGTACTACTCACTGTTCCTTGGGTCTCGAATCTAATAAAATATTCCTAGCGTTAAACCTTCCGCGAACAGCGAATTTATACACATACACCCTGTATAGTAGGGTGATGTTACTCACTGTTCCTTGGGTCACGAATCTAAAAAAAAATATTCCTAGCGTTAAACCTTCCGCGAACAGCGAATTTAGACACATACACCCTGTATAGTAGGGTGATGTTACTCACTGTTCCTTGGGTCGCGAATCTAAATTTTTTTCACTTCACTTCACTTCTTAATATTATAAATAATAAAAAAAAAACTTACCAATGGTTCTATTTGGTCTTCTTTGTTATAGTTGGCTTCTGATTTGTTTTCTTTTGACTGCTTGATTTTGTACTGTATGCTCGACTAGGCAAATCGAGCGCTTTTATATGTTTTATGACGACAAAGAAGCATGCACAAGATAAGTTAAAATTAATGCAAAACATGTGAGTGATAGATAGTTTTTATCAATAGAAAAATGCAATCAAACATATAACACATGATCTAAATATTGCAACTATAGGAAAATTTGCCAAGATACATGTATGTAACTTTTATCAGGCAAGAAATGCATGTTCAGTGTTATTACAAGTTTTTAGGAAATTTTCTGTTGTATGACTATCAAACGTGACGTTAGTTATTTTTTTCAAAACGTGTATAAATACGACTAGGAATTATTAGAGAAGCATAGTCAATCGATCAATCAATCAAGAAGTTAGTAGTACGGAATAATAAGCAACATGGCCAGTAGCAACCCCCTAGTTACTCCATCTACCATTGTGGTGTTGACAGAGGATCCTGTGAACCTCCCACTGAAATGGTGTGCAGTAGTGGTTAAACAATTATTTCCGTAAGTATTTTTTTAATTATTTATTATTTTTTTGCCACTGTGACTTTAAACTTTAATTTGAATATTTAAAGCCCTATTTTTCGTTATACAAAAAGTGTATTTGATTTCTGGAATAGGAAAAAATCATTTATCAGTAGTGCCATATAGCCACAAATTATTTACCAAGTTTCATCTTGATCCCATTAAATATTCCCATGATATAAGGACTCTAATGGATTTTAATTATTAGGAGCACAGAAGTGAAGAGGAGATTTTTCAAATTTTAACCATTTTTAAAGCTTTATATCTTCTAAACGAAACGTCACAGGAAGATGCGGTTTTTTCCCTTAAATTCTACATTTGTTGTCTTATAACATTTTAAGGTCCATGTATTTATTAATTGTATAGATGTTCCTACAAATAACCACAAAATTCGCTATATTTTTAATAAATTTAAAATTTTAATGATTTTTGAAGCTGTATATCTTCTAAACGAAACGTCAGAGGAAGATGAGGTTTTTTTCCTTAAATTCTAGGTTTGTTGTCTTATAACATTTTTAAGGTCAATGCATTTATTAATTGTATAGATGTTCCCACAAACAACCTCAATATTTGCTTTTTTTTTTAATAATAAATTTAAAATTTTTACGATCTTTCAAGCTGTATATCTTCCAAACAAAACGAAACGTCACAGAAGCGTAATTTTTTTTTTGCTAAATCTACATTTAATTTACTTTAATAAATATTATTATTATTATTATTTCATAATTTTTATCATCATCATTTCTACAGTGTTTTTAATTTACTTTTTTTGTTTCAGATGGGGCCTGAGGGACATTAAAATAGTTAAGGACAAGCTATTTGTCCATCTAAATTATACGCCAGCGGCGAAGTCGCTGAAACAAAAATTTGGCTCGCTTCCCGTTCGCTACATGAGGGTGCATATGGATAATGAGGAGGAATTTAAAATCCTAGAAAAAGTGGTCCGACGCTACCGATTTAATTTGGTGGCTGAAGATGCACCTCTTGAAACAGGTCCAATAAAAAAGGTCCTACCCTCCCCATACTATATGGCACCGGCCATAACCTATGATGATGATGATGATGATGAGGAAGAGGACGGTGAAGTAGAAGAGGAGCAAAAGAAGGATGTTGCCGAGAATTTGAATTATTTCAAACCTCCACCTACAAAAAGGTTGAAAAACATTGTAGGTGCATCATCGTCATCGTCATCATCGTCGATGTTGTTATCATCATCATCATCATCGTCATCGTCAATGTCAAAAAGGAAACGGAAGGTGGCACCAGCAACAGCAACGATGACAACAACAACAACATCTACAGCAGCAGCAGCAGCAGCCGCAGCAGCCGAGTCCTTACAAGCAGCAGTGGCTGAAGCACTAGCGCCTGAAGAGGTAGGTGGTAGTGCTGTTAGTGGTGGTGGTGGCATCGATGATGATGATCTTATTCTATCTCAAAGATGGTGAAAAAAAAAAAAACGATTGTAAATTTATATATATATATATATAAATATATTTTTTCATTAAATAATAATATTTGTTTTTTTACAAAACCCTTTAGTTTGTTTAGTAAAATCATTTCAACAGATGACGTCTGGAGCACAAAGGCAACAACAACAACAACAACAACAACAACAAGAACAAGATTATCCCTGTTGTGTTACCCCAGAATACAGAGACGGCTGCTTAACTCCACCAAAACTGTTTGAGATAGCTGCAAATAAAGTGAGTCATCACCTGAAAAATGCTCAAGATGCTTCTCGATTGGACTTACCAAAAGAGTGTCAAAGAGAGGTGAAGACTCAATATGGAAAAAAATTTTTTTTTACTAGTCAATAGGATTTTATATATTACTAATAGATAAATAAAATACAAGTTCTTTAGTTTGTTTTTTTATTTATTTAAAACAGTATACCATAAACCAGTGATACAAATTATAAACATTTTCTAAAGCACAATATACATTATTATTACAATCATGCATATGACAGTGGTGTGATTTAAATAATTCTTTCATTTTATCAACTGTTTTATATTTTGGATCATCTGCAACATTAATAATGAGATTGGAAGAACCATTTAGGTATTTCTGCAACCACTCCATCTTTTCTTTGCCATTCACTATAACTGTCATATTTGTGGAACCAATATAAACATTTAAAAACGCAGATATTTCTTCTGGTTTAAGTTTAGCGTGATAAGCATCATTAGCATCATCAACATCTTCACCCCAAAAATTATTTTCGATTCCATGTATATTATTAGTTGTATAATTGATAAAACTTTGTACCTTGTCACTAAATTCTCCCACATTTATTGGTAATTTCACTAATCTGTGCACATGTTCCTTGGTTAATGAATTGTAAATAGCTATTTCCTGACACATAAATGGTAAAACATCATACTGGAATCCTTGAACATCAACAAAAAGAATGTTTGTTTTATTTTCAACTGACATTTTTGACTGGTTTGGTATTCTTGTTATAGTTGTTGTTTTCTTCTAACAAAAAACTAAAACGGTTGTGTGTGACAGTTTCCTTCAAATTTATACACACACACACATCGTTTGGAGTGGGGATATATTTAATCAGTTTGTATTTTGACAATACTTGTTAGAGGATTATATTTAAGTTTTTTATCGTGTAAAATCAATACATAGGCACATGTGTCTGCTGGAATATTTTCACTGGTTTCAAATTCCAATCTGATGTCAACAGTGCCATTTTTCAATGTGTCCACTTGATAACAGCAATCTACCACTACTAAAGGTGCAATCTCGATAAATTTTTTAAATGTCAAACAAGGTTGTCCAACATTTCTATAGTAATAGGACTGTTGAAATCTGGCATACATTTCATACAAAATGCTCACTTGTTGTCTATCAAAATGAACATTTAAATTATCGTATGGATAAATTTCCGAATTGAGATAGGCTTTGAAATTGGTTAAGTTACAATGATCAAAGTGACTAATATCCTTTGATAATTGATTTCGTCGTTTCGTTTGAAAACCAAAAATGAGATAACGCGGCTTTTCTAACTGATTAATAGATTTTACATTCCAAGTATGTTGCGTGGATTGTTGCAAAAGCGGATACTCATGCAATTCCCATCCTCGAAATGCCACCGTTAAATCTCTTCCTTTTTCAATGTAACTTATGTTGTAAAAACAAGTTTTTACAAAAATAACAATAATTAAAATGAGGGTACAACGCCTTTGCGTTCTCTTTTAAGAAACGGCCAACTCCGTTAGTAAGCCCCGCCCACGTCACCAGACGTAGGCAAAGCTCTCCGATTGGTTACCCGTCCTACGTAAATAGAAAATTTCACAGCTCTGCTATTCATTATTTATGCTAACTTCGTATAGGAAACCTAGGTTGGGCGCCAGAGTTAAGTATTGTTAATAATTGCAGAACAAAATTTCATATATTTATTTTAATTTGTTTTAGTAAAACAACATTATGTAATATCATTTTTTACTTTCTCTTTTAAACAGCTCTGATTGGTCGAGACGGTTTTTTAAGGCGTTACGTGATTATGACTCATCCGATGTGTATAAAAATACACACAAATTTTAACTCACTCTCTATTCATTCAGGTCTAACATCGAGGGACTTACGCTAGTATTTTATTCGTAGACCTGAATCGGTTTCTTCAGTCGTATGATCGATTACATGCTTTTTTAGCTGGTCGATCCCCGTGTCGCGAGATCGCCGCCGTTGGCTAATTAACTAGCACGTGCACATAGCTAGTGAAAGGTCACGGGGATCTTCAATTGGTGGGCTTCTCGAGTGTGCAATTACTCCCCAGTAATTGGCACCGAGATTCCCGTCCAGAAAAACCAGAGAAAAAGTGTGTAATCGCGGTTAGGGACAGTTTTAGAGTTAACCAACACAAGGCACACGCAAAATTTCCGTCCGGAAATTGCATATTAAGGGTAAGCGGGAAATTAATTCCCATTATTTTGCGCCCCAAGTCCTTGTGTTGCGTTTGTTTCGTTGCAAAATCGGGCTAGGCTAACCACAGTGTTCGATAAGTGTTCGACACTGTGGGAAAAACCAGCTGTGCAAGTTTTCGTTAATATTTCTCGTCAGAGAAAGGCAAAATTACTCATTATTGAACTTTATTTGAAAACCACGTGGAATATTTATTTTATGACTCATTCTATGATTCATACTGTTCGGTATCTTTCCGTGACCCACTTCCGTTTTCGGAAATTTTATGCATTTCAAAAATAAGACTTCTTATTTAATATTTATTTTAACAATATTTATTTGGGAAAAAAGGCATAGACAAAAATCCTTGGGATTTTTCTATAGCCAGACTCTTAAGTCATTTTTTTCTAGTTAAAATAAATTATCATTTTCTATTGGAAAATCAAACTAAATTTTCAAAATTCCTGTACAACAAATTTTAAAGACTTAAAATTCTATTCTTTGTAACAAAGTTAGAGAAAAAGTATGGGTGTTTTGGACTTAGCCGCTGGGGCAATTGATTAGTAAAATTTAAACTTAGAATAATATTTGAAAAAACATTTCAGTCGAACGTTAACTTACAAAAAACTTTTAAACATTAAATTCCGCCCCAACGTGCTAAGTGATTAGAATAATTAACCATAAATAAGATAAAAAACCGAATTGTGAAAATTATTTATTTTTGTAACCAACATAAATGAATAGTTATTTTTACCTGTGAAAGGAAAGTTCGAAACCCTTCCTTGACCTACTTAAACGTAGTCACGTATCTTGTAACAGGAAGTGTAAAGCACTACCTGAAATTATTTTGTACAGGGTGTACTAGACATAGTAACCCTTACTAACTTTCGTTGTTAGTTTAAATATTAAGTTAATTGTTTAACCAATTTTTATCAATCTTAGAATTGAATATAAGTTTAATTTTGTTTCTTTGTGCAATACTGTTGAAGAATCAATCAGCAGATATTGTTTATTTTATAAACAAAGCAATTTGTTTAATTTCTTTTCCTTGTTTACTTTGTTAAATTTCAAAAAATAATTTTATTTTGTAAAGATCCGGGAGACGTCCTAGGAGCTTAGATTTAAGTGCGCAGTTATTTAGTTAGTGATTAACTCGGTAGCTAACTATTATTAAAATATTAATATTAAAATTTATTACCAACGTTAGGTATTATACAACAGGCCTAAAGACATATAAAACGACACGGACAATTAGACTAGACGACAGTACACCTCTTATTTAAATTTATTAACAAAATATTAATAACTTTTTAAACTCAAATTACTTTAAAATATTTCAAAGAACACCAATAGCCCCAAATTAATTAAAATAAGCCCTCCGCGATTTAAATATTTCCTGCAAATTAAAAATCTTATCAGAAATTTCTGAACTTCTCATTTGGAGAAAATATAAATAAAATAATTATTATAAATTCTTTCATTCAACATGTCTAGTCCTTTTTTATTATATCATCAGTCCGTGTCCAATGAGGCGGGTGGCTTTCGTAGCTCCCCGGGTGGAATTGGAGGGTCCTCTGCGGCGGGTTCGCCCGTCGCCGATTTCGACACGGCAACTCCCCGAATTCCCCCCACAAACAATGACCAGGACAGAATACAACTCTCGTTCGGTTCAGTAAGAGACTTAACTAGCAAGTTTAATGAAACAAGTTTCCTTAACGCTCGAGGTATAAACATAATCAGTCCCCCCAAAACAAAAAATTTGTTGCTACAAAATAAGCCTTATTTACAGGGAAGGGAAAGTGAAAATTTGGAGTTAAATTCTACAAGTCAAACTTTTCCCAGACAAATAAATGAACTTAATACTATTAATAATCTTAATAATAACAACAATAATAACAATCCGTCATCTTATTCGTCGTATTATAATAATCGACCAAACTTATTAACGCAACATGGCATCCCTGGTGGGGAAACGTTTGGTTCCGAAACGGGAAATGACGTTTCGGAAGATTCTGGCAGTGCATTCACTGAGTTTTCCGACGGCTATGATAGCGTAGCGGAAGAAACCAGCGAGGATTCAGATGAAGTTCATTATGAATACGCCCTGGCCGGAAACAGGCCTAAAAACGCCGAGGATGGGCTCTCAGGCCAATATGCCCAGGCCAGAGAATGGCCTAAACACCCTGAAGATGGGCGCTCAGGAAGAAACGCCTTGGCCGAACATCAGCCTAAAAGCACTGAGGACAGGCTCTCAGGAAAACATGCCCTGGCAGTTCATATGCCTAAAAACACTGAGGATGGGCTCTTGGGTAGAAACGCCTTGTCCGGAAAACGGACAAAAATCACCAAGGATAGGCTCTTGGGAAAACACGCCTTGGCGGTTCATTCGACTAAATTGGAAGAGGATAGGCTATCTTGTGAACATCCAGCCTTGGCAAGTAATGTGCCAGAATCTACTCCGTTCCGAGCTGTCTCTAGCACGGCGGACTCACGAGCAACAAGGCAAACTCGAGCAAAGGCTACAACTTTTAAACTTGAAGAGCCTAATACTACAACACCTAACGTGCACTTAAACACTAGAGAAACCGAGTTAAGGATAAATCTACAGAACGCGCGAACCATGGCAAGATTAGCTAAAAATCTTGAGCGCGCGATGCCATCGGCTAAGACGCCTCTGAGGGCAAATTTTGGGGGAGAGGATTTTGAAGATCCTCACCTTTATTTGTACTCAATCGAGTCATGGGTGCGAGAAAACAAACTAGACGTCTCGGAGACATTATACTATGCGAGAGAAAAACTTACTGGTAAAGCGCGGCAATGGTTTGAGCCGTATAAACCATACATTAAAACTTACTTTGACTTTGCAAAAAAACTGTTAGAGCGTTTTTCCAGCGTGGAAAACCTCGCAGATTTGAAGACTGAGTTATACGGCGTCAAACAAAAGCCAACAGAAAGCGTAGAAGCTTTCATATTACATAAGCACGCGCTTTACTTGAGATTAGATCCTGTAGGAGACTTACCACAATTTTTGAGTATTTTAATTACACAACTTCTGCCTGGAATTCGTTCAAGGTTGAGAGGGACTGAGATCTCCTCACTTGAACGCCTTACCACTCTGGCGAGAATTATTGAAAACGATATCAAGGAAGAAAACAAGCCTATAATAAAGCCCATAGTATATGACAAGCCTAAGAAATTAGAAGAGTCCACTTCTAATATTTATCATAATTTAAACAGAAATGCCCAAAATTTTAATTATGTAAGACCGCCAGAAAGGGTTCAAAATCCTATGGCCAGTCAAACGAAGTTTAACAAACCAAATTTATCTTCCGAGTCAAAATTTAAAAACTTTAAAACTTTTGATAACAACCCTCAAAACCGGTTCAGGTCAAATTATACGCAGTCAGTTAATAAAACACATAATCAAAACCAAACCAATCAGAAAAATAAAGATAATAAACCGTTTAATAAATTTAAAAATTTGAGACCGTGTCGACATTGTGGCGGAGATCACTTTGACCAGGAGTGTCGTTCACGTAATCTTAGGCCTTGCAGGCATTGCAAGGGTCCGCATATGGATTACCATTGCACCAACCTAGAAAAATCACAAAACAATACAAATAATCAACCTGTGAATAAACCGCAGAATAAGCCTGCAGTACGAGCCGCTAAGAGCGATCGTACTGCTGAGCATTCTGACAAACAGTAAACATTATTACGTGCTCGTAGCCTTGATATGCCCTTCAGGAGTTTAACTCAGGCAAGACCTGAGGGAAAATTCTGGAGGAGCGTAAATGATAGGTACGAGACAACAACATATCAGTCAACCAATCAGAAAGCCTTTATTAAACAATTTTTAAGTTATTTTTAAATCATTTTGTAATTAATCCAATCAGAGAGCTTACTACGGGGGAGCGTCTATAATATATATTATTACATCATAACTATTTAACATCGTTTTAAATGTTATTACGTCTTTAAACAGTTCTTTTTTCAAATCTTTTAAATAAACTTACATTTTACAAACTACGTTACAATAGTAGAAATATTAAATACACTAAACTTATATTTAATTCGAGTAAGACGGGATGTCGACGAAAACTTGGATTTTTTAAACCTTATTTTATTTGTTATAAGTCAGACCAGTGCCAGGGAGCAAATACTGGGACTTATAGGTTAAACCAGTGCCAGGGAGCAAAAAACTGGAGTAACCGTTATAAGGTTATTTTTATTAAAAGTTCTGACCGGAAGCCAGGGAGCGTAAACCCGGGAAGAACAAAACACCTCAAAGTTAGTGTATATAAAGTTCCGACTGGAAGCCAGGGAGCGTAAAACCAGGACGAACATCAATAAATTAAGTAATGTATCTTACTCTCCTGCTATACCATCAAGCAACCGGAAGCCAGGGGGCATAAACCCGGGGGGAGGCGAAATATTTGATTGGGCGAACAGCAGTTGTTCTCCGCCTAAAAGGCAACTCGGAAGCCAGGGGGCGTAAACCCGAGCGAGTCTACTGTCGTCCCTATCCCCATGTTAATATAACAACCTGGAATCCAGGGGGAGTAAACCCAGGGGGGATAGCAAATATTTTCGTGAAACAGACATTACTAATAAAACATTTTTTCAGTTCAATCAGAGGACGTATAATCGCCTTAATTTATTAATTACACTTTAATATTATTAATTCAAACCTTTTTAGCATCCTAACTTATTTAGACCTCACCGTTGCCAGTCCGTAAAGGGCATATCTAGGCCGTGAGCACGTCTAAAGGGGGGGGGTGTTGTAAAAACAAGTTTTTACAAAAATAACAATAATTAAAATGAGGGTACAACGCCTTTGCGTTCTCTTTTAAGAAACGGCCAACTCCGTTAGTAAGCCCCGCCCACGTCACCAGACGTAGGCAAAGCTCTCCGATTGGTTACCCGTCCTACGTAAATAGAAAATTTCACAGCTCTGCTATTCATTATTTATGCTAACTTCGTATAGGAAACCTAGGTTGGGCGCCAGAGTTAAGTATTGTTAATAATTGCAGAACAAAATTTCATATATTTATTTTAATTTGTTTTAGTAAAACAACATTATGTAATATCATTTTTTACTTTCTCTTTTAAACAGCTCTGATTGGTCGAGACGGTTTTTTAAGGCGTTACGTGATTATGACTCATCCGATGTGTATAAAAATACACACAAATTTTAACTCACTCTCTATATCATCACATCTTTCTCTCTCGATCCTTCGACGAGAAAGGAACTGGTTTCGGACAATCGGCGCGGTTACAAAAGAAATTCGTTTGCATAGTCTGTATTTTTCAATACGGACGACTGCAAAAATAGCGATTTTGAGTAAAAGTGCGATAATTGCCTTTAAGGCAAAGTAAGCGAGTAGTTGTGACATTATCTGTGGAATTTCGGCGGATCTGCAAGGATTCTACTGGATCACAGGTAAGTCACTCTATTTATTTATTAAGTGAAGTGAAAGTGAACAATGCCTATAATTGCCGGCACGGAGATGCGTGCAATGCAGGCGAAATATAAGAAGATACAGGAGGAGAAAGCGGAGCTTCAAAAAAGAATTGCTTTAATGGAAAAGCAATTCAAAGCTATGGAAGAGCGCATCACAGCGCTCACGAACGACAAGGTGTCCTTAAGTGCGCCAAAGGGGCCCACTCCGGGGCCCTCAAAAACGCCTGAGGATAGCGGCGAATGGAAGAAAGCAGCAAAAAGGAGAAGACGCCGATCAGCATCTGGAGAAAGCCAGAAACAAGAAAAAGCTGTGAGCAAGGAAGAGGACAACAAGAAGGAGGAAAAAGTTGAGGACAAAAGAGACGAGGAAATGGAGCTAGTAGAAGAAGTTCCAAAAATTCCAGAAGAAAAAAGCTACGCAAAAATAGCGGCTACGATTCCGCCGGTCGTAGTAGACACGGAAAAATGGAGTGAACTCCAAAAGAAAATGGCTGAAGAAAAGATCGATTTCTCGAAAGCCAAAGCCGTAAAAGACGGCATTAAGATCTTTCCGAAAAGCAGCGTGGATTATAGGAAACTCACAGCAATGCTGAAGGAATCAAAGGAAGCTGCGTACTATACGTACCAGCTCCCAGAAGATAGAAAGACCCAGGTCGTGATTAAAGGCATTCCTGCCTCAATCACGACGGAAGAAGCGAAGAAAGACCTAGAAGAGCAGGGCCTGACTAATCTGGAAGTGTCCAGAATGAAATCTAGACGCACCAGACAGGAGATCTCGATGCTGTTGGTCAAAACGAGCAGCCCAAGAAAAGCGCTCGAAAAGATTCAAACTGTCTGCAAATTGACAGTTAAAATCGAAGATAAAAGGAAGAGGAACGAGCCTGGCCAATGTTACCGCTGCCAACGGTACGGCCACGCCCAAAGCCGATGCACCTTCCCGGCAAGGTGCGTCAAATGTGCAAAAAGCCATGAAACAGCCAAATGCACACTTAAGAAGGAGGAAAAAGCCAGCTGCGTCCTTTGCGGCAAAGATGGCCACCCTGCATCATGGAAGGGATGTGAAAAATATCCCAACCAGAAGAAAGGCAGGAGAGAAGCCCAGAAAAAGCCGCAAGGCAACAAAAAGGCTAGCGAAAGACCGCAAAAACCAGCAGAAAGGACTGGGCCCCCCGCCCCTGGATTACCAAGCAGCATGGAGGAGCTGCAGAGGATTATCGCTGAAGCAGTAAAAGCTGCACTTAGTGGAAAAATGGGAAAATAGACACAATGTCTAACTGCTTAAAAAAGCCTAAGACAATAGAGATAATTTCATGGAACGTGAATAGTCTAAAGGCGAGAAAACATGAAGTCATGGAATTCCTGGCAGAAAATGCGCCGGATGTGCTTGCTGTGCAGGAAACCAGGCTAAACAATTACGATAAAATGACATTCCCAAACTATAAAATGTACAGATATAATAGACCAAACCCAGCATGGACAGGCGGGGGCGTGGCCCTGCTGGTAAGGAAAAATATCAGTCATTATGCTATAGGAGCAAGGGATGTAGAGCTGGACGCAGTAAGCGTGGTCATAAACATGAACAGCGGGACTCTAGAGATTACTTCAGCATACAAGAGTCCCGACGATAGTCTTGTTCAAGAAGATATCGACGACCTACTCCAAGGAAACAATGCAAAAATCATAATTGGAGACCTGAACTGCAAACGCCGTGATTGGAATTGCAGGGTCAATAATGCAGATGGACGGAAGCTAGAAGAACGTACAGACCTGGTAGGAGCCATTGTGATAGCACCACCAGAGCCAACATACTTCAGAGCTGGTCACACACCAGATATTCTGGATATAGCCATTCTACACAATGTTAGAGATAACTTTGAAATCAGAAACATGGTCGACGGATCATCCGATCATGACCCGATCATTCTGATAATTGGCAATGAAGGGAAAACAGAGGATACTGACATCATAAGGAAAACAGACTGGGCACTGTTCAAGGAAAAGGTTTTCGAAAACCTAGAAGCAATCCCTAGGATAAACTCAGTAGAAGAGCTGGACGCAGCAATACTGAGCCTAGAAGGAGCGATCAAGTCGGCCCATCAAGAGGCGACTCGAGAACAGAGGATCGCGGTACAGAGGTACCCGCATGGGCCGACGTCACCTAGGATCAAAAGGTTGATCGCTAACAGAAGACGACTCAAAAGGAGATACAGAACGACACGTTCCGAGGAAGACAGGATAGCTCTAAACAGAGCTTCTGCTCTACTCAGAACGGAACTAAGCAACTTAAGTACCAAGAGATGGGAAGACAAGTTGCAGGAACTGGACACCGAAGATCACTCTCTGTGGAATATGCAAAGAGTACTCAGACGGGAAATAGGAGATACACCACCGATACACGGTAGAAATGGAATAGTCTACACACATAAAGAGAAAGCTGAAGCATTCGCTGACGCGCTCGAACATGAGTGTAGACTAAACAACCATCCGGAGGAAGACGACACGCATGAGCGAGAGGTGATCAGAATAGCCAGAGGAGTCAGAGCCAGAGATCGGCAGGATAACATACTCCCTGAGCCAACATCACCAGCAGAGATCAAAGCTGTCATAAAAAGACAGAAAAACAAGAAAGCACCAGGAGCAGACGGAATTTCCAATCGCATGCTAAAACTTATGCCCAGGAAAGGGATAGCAGCGATCACAAACATCATAAACGCCATACTAAGACTAAGGCATTTCCCAAAAGCCTGGAAAAGAGCTCAAGTAGTGATGCTGCCCAAACCGGGCAAGAACCACACTTTTCCGCAAAATTACAGGCCTATCAGTCTGCTGTCTTCATTAAGTAAGATAGCAGAAAGAACAATACTGAAAAGGCTAAAAGAAGCGACGGAAACAAACCAAACAATCCCGCAGGAACAGTTTGGATTCGTAGACAGACGATCCACTGAACTGCAACTGTTGCGAGTCGCCGAATTCGCAACAGAGGGATTCAACAGGAACCAATCAACAGGAGTCATCCTGCTTGACGTAGCCAGAGCGTTTGATAGAGTATGGCATGCGGGCCTAATCTTCAAACTCCGGAACTCTGGCTACCCGGCATGGATTTGCGAAATAGTAGATTCCTATCTACAAAGTCGTGAGTTCACCGTCAAGGTGGAGCAGGAAACATCGCAACCGAGAAGACCAGAGGCAGGAGTACCACAGGGGTCCGTACTCTCACCACACCTCTATAATATTTTTACTCACGACATCCCCAAAACAAGAAACACGAATATAGCCCTATTCGCAGACGACACGGCCATAATGGCAAGATCTACGCATCCAACGATGATAAGCAGATATCTGCAAGAAGAAATAAACCTAGTCAATGACTGGTTCATCTCTTGGAAAATTGCAGTAAACGCCGAAAAGAGTCAAGCAATCCTCTTGACAAAGAGAAAGAGACCACCCGGCGAGATGATAGATATTGATGGCCAAAATGTCAGATGGACAAATCAAGCCAAATATCTCGGAGTGATAATTGACAAGGGATTGTGTTGGGAAAAACACATCACCTATGCAATTAAAAAGTTTAAGCTAACAAGAAAGCAACTCTATCCTTTGCTGAACAGAAGAAGCAAATTGAGTCTAAAGAACAAATTGACGATAATAAAAGCAGTACTGCGGCCAGTACTGACTTACGGATCAGCAGCGTGGGGCTACGCTGCAAACTCGTATATACAAAGGCTCCAAGCTCAGGAAAATATAGTACTGAGAATGGCGTTAGACGCCCCGTGGTTCGTCAGAAACGAACAAATACGCAGAGAAATGAGATGGACCCCCGTAAGGGAGGTCCTGAGACAGAAGGCTAGAAAAGTCTTCCAGAAAGCAGAAGAGCACGACAATCCACTGATTAGACAAGCAGTGGACTACGATCCGGATGAGGACGCAAGAAAACACAAAAGACCTAGATTGCAGATCTAGGCATAGTAAATGGAAGGAAAGACGAAATAAGAAGGAAAATCGCGAAGACCAACTGGGAGCAGATCATGGGGAACATCCCCACTAGGACTGCACCAGCAAGGGATCGTAAAGAGCCCATTTTCTCCCCCTTTATTTTCAGGTTATGCAAGATGACGAGTGAATGTAGAGCGACCAACCTTACATTGCATGCGAAATGTAAGGCAGTGCGAAGCAATAGGTGCAAACGGCACCTGGAGCGGAAACACCAATGCGTGATGACCGGAGGTTTATAAGGCTTCGGCCCGGAAACCGATGGGACACCCGCAACGCACATTGTGAGTTATAGTACGCACTAAAACTCACAGACGCGGGGACCTTCAGTCCGGGGGGGTTTTAGCCGGTAGGAATCCGGCACTACCTACACACTTAGTGTAGGTGTCTATGCAAGATTTCCCCTCCAGGAAAAAAAAAAAAAAAAAAAAAAACTCACTCTCTATTCATTCAGGTCTAACATCGAGGGACTTACGCTAGTATTTTATTCGTAGACCTGAATCGGTTTCTTCAGTCGTATGATCGATTACATGCTTTTTTAGCTGGTCGATCCCCGTGTCGCGAGATCGCCGCCGTTGGCTAATTAACTAGCACGTGCACATAGCTAGTGAAAGGTCACGGGGATCTTCAATTGGTGGGCTTCTCGAGTGTGCAATTACTCCCCAGTAATTGGCACCGAGATTCCCGTCCAGAAAAACCAGAGAAAAAGTGTGTAATCGCGGTTAGGGACAGTTTTAGAGTTAACCAACACAAGGCACACGCAAAATTTCCGTCCGGAAATTGCATATTAAGGGTAAGCGGGAAATTAATTCCCATTATTTTGCGCCCCAAGTCCTTGTGTTGCGTTTGTTTCGTTGCAAAATCGGGCTAGGCTAACCACAGTGTTCGATAAGTGTTCGACACTGTGGGAAAAACCAGCTGTGCAAGTTTTCGTTAATATTTCTCGTCAGGGAAAGGCAAAATTACTCATTATTGAACTTTATTTGAAAACCACGTGGAATATTTATTTTATGACTCATTCTATGATTCATACTGTTCGGTATCTTTCCGTGACCCACTTCCGTTTTCGGAAATTTTATGCATTTCAAAAATAAGACTTCTTATTTAATATTTATTTTAACAATATTTATTTGGGAAAAAAGGCATAGACAAAAATCCTTGGGATTTTTCTATAGCCAGACTCTTAAGTCATTTTTTTCTAGTTAAAATAAATTATCATTTTCTATTGGAAAATCAAACTAAATTTTCAAAATTCTTGTACAACAAATTTTAAAGACTTAAAATTCTATTCTTTGTAACAAAGTTAGAGAAAAAGTATGGGTGTTTTGGACTTAGCCGCTGGGGCAATTGATTAGTAAAATTTAAACTTAGAATAATATTTGAAAAAACATTTCAGTCGAACGTTAACTTACAAAAAACTTTTAAACATTAAATTCCGCCCCAACGTGCTAAGTGATTAGAATAATTAACCATAAATAAGATAAAAAACCGAATTGTGAAAATTATTTATTTTTGTAACCAACATAAATGAATAGTTATTTTTACCTGTGAAAGGAAAGTTCGAAACCCTTCCTTGACCTACTTAAACGTAGTCACGTATCTTGTAACAGGAAGTGTAAAGCACTACCTGAAATTATTTTGTACAGGGTGTACTAGACATAGTAACCCTTACTAACTTTCGTTGTTAGTTTAAATATTAAGTTAATTGTTTAACCAATTTTTATCAATCTTAGAATTGAATATAAGTTTAATTTTGTTTCTTTGTGCAATACTGTTGAAGAATCAATCAGCAGATATTGTTTATTTTATAAACAAAGCAATTTGTTTAATTTCTTTTCCTTGTTTACTTTGTTAAATTTCAAAAAATAATTTTATTTTGTAAAGATCCGGGAGACGTCCTAGGAGCTTAGATTTAAGTGCGCAGTTATTTAGTTAGTGATTAACTCGGTAGCTAACTATTATTAAAATATTAATATTAAAATTTATTACCAACGTTAGGTATTATACAACAGGCCTAAAGACATATAAAACGACACGGACAATTAGACTAGACGACAGTACACCTCTTATTTAAATTTATTAACAAAATATTAATAACTTTTTAAACTCAAATTACTTTAAAATATTTCAAAGAACACCAATAGCCCCAAATTAATTAAAATAAGCCCTCCGCGATTTAAATATTTCCTGCAAATTAAAAATCTTATCAGAAATTTCTGAACTTCTCATTTGGAGAAAATATAAATAAAATAATTATTATAAATTCTTTCATTCAACATGTCTAGTCCTTTTTTATTATATCATCAGTCCGTGTCCAATGAGGCGGGTGGCTTTCGTAGCTCCCCGGGTGGAATTGGAGGGTCCTCTGCGGCGGGTTCGCCCGTCGCCGATTTCGACACGGCAACTCCCCGAATTCCCCCCACAAACAATGACCAGGACAGAATACAACTCTCGTTCGGTTCAGTAAGAGACTTAATTAGCAAGTTTAATGAAACAAGTTTCCTTAACGCTCGAGGTATAAACATAATCAGTCCCCCCAAAACAAAAAATTTGTTGCTACAAAATAAGCCTTATTTACAGGGAAGGGAAAGTGAAAATTTGGAGTTAAATTCTACAAGTCAAACTTTTCCCAGACAAATAAATGAACTTAATACTATTAATAATCTTAATAATAACAACAATAATAACAATCCGTCATCTTATTCGTCGTATTATAATAATCGACCAAACTTATTAACGCAACACTTAAAAGTTTCAATTTTGCCTCATCATCCACCCTAATATGTTCAATTTTCCATGTTATTTTATCGAGACGAATGTTTGGTTTTTCACCTGCCTTATTTGTAGTGACTGAATTGCCATCGGAAAAACTTCGTATAAGCGTTAATTCTTGTTTAATATTTATGATGATTTTTCGAAAATCTTCAAAAACACCCATAAGAATTTTTAGAGGAATACAAACATTAAAATGTCCTTTTGATAACATTTTCGGCTTTTCAAGATGATTCCAACCGGCATTGTGATAACGTAAACAGTCTTGTTCTGTAAAACTGACATAACCTTTTAGGAGAGATGCAATACCTGGATTTCTTACACGATCCACAACAGTTCCACCCAATTCATAGCGAATTTCATCAAATAAAAATGCAAAAGCATTATTTGTCAATTCAATGGTATCACTTGCTTTCCCATGTTCATCTACAACAACACCTTCAAGTTCGAGGAAACTTTCAGCTGGATATGTATAAATATCTTGAGTCTGAATAGGAATGCGAATTTCATCGGATTTATTTAAACTTGTATTGGCATAGGGTAAATAACTGTGGTATTCTTTACTGGTAATTGAATTATCACTGATGATTCTTTCACTCACGTTCAAAATATTCATTATTGCTACTATTACTACTACTACTACTACAACTACTACTACTAACAATTTCCTTTTTACAAAAACAAACTATAAAGAGTCTTCGTACACCAGATCTAAAATTCAATTTAAATCTGTACCAAAAGTTTGCCTTTTTAATTTTCTTTCTTGGAGCAATTTTTCTTTTTTAATGTAACAATCTAAATCCCAAAGACTGTAAAAATTTGCGAGTTTGTGATGTTAACTGTTTCAAGTTCTTTCGTACACTAATTTTATCATACATTGTGGTTTTATTTATACTACTACTACTACTACTATTGTTGTTGTTGTCGTTTAGAGGTTCAGAGTAATAAAGATGGTAATTGTATCTATATACCATTTTTTTTTCTATGTTGGTACTTCTTTCAGATGAACTCTGACTGTTATCAATTCCCGATTGAAATTAACTAAATCACCCTCTTGATCGGTTATTTTTATAATGATTTCATCCAAATAGTGAGTATTTATAGGTAAATAAATTATATTGGTGGGGGTTTCCACAATTTTATAACCTGGCGGTACAATTGGATAAAACATGTGTAAAATATGAGACGGTTTATCATTATTGAAGGAATTGGTCACTAAATTACATTCACAACATATAGCATTAACTTTGGTTATATTAATGAGGTAATCAGATACATGAAGTTTTTGTGCTGTCAATGTTCGGTTTTTAAAACCTAGAATAGTATTGATAGAGTAAGGTTTTTCAAAATGAATATCCTTTGTTGATTTTATCTCACACCTTAAAGTATTATAATTTACGCGAATTTTAACTAAATCACTGGCTTCTTTTAAATTAGTAGGACTGTCTCTTTTCTTTTTCTTCTTCGATGGAATAGGAGGATCGTTTGATTTTACAATTTGATTTCTAGCATCATTCTGATTATCATTATTATTATTATTATCATCATCATCACTGCTCTCATTTTCTACTAATCTTTGTTGTTGTTGTGGTATTGGCTCCTTTTGTTGTTGTTGTTGTAATTTTTTAACGCCTCTAAGAGAATCATTTATTGTACGAGAAATATCATTGATCTCGTATGTCCCTTCGGGTATTTCAATTACAGATTCACCAAAATAGAACTTATTGTTTGTTTTGTCAACATTTGGAATTGAGTTGTAGGTAACAAAATTAATTAAACCCAATTCATAATTCTTGGATTCTTGTAATATTATTGGTGGATGCAATTTTAGAGATAACAAAGACTTTCTACCTGATAAGGTAAATATATAACTCATGTTCTCTATTTAAAGGTTAAAATAAAACTAAAATCTATTTATTGTACAATATCTATTTATTTAAAAATTCTAAACATAAATGTCCACAATTAAATGTATTAAATTTCTGATAAATATCATAATTATTAATAATGTCTACTGGTCCATTTGAACGAAAATAGTCGATAACTTCCAAGGGTGGTCGAAGATTTCCAAAACTGTCAAAATATACAACTTTATTTCTAAATTTCTTATAGGCTGTCCAATGTGTCCCATGTCCATTCAGATTATCCAAATTTATTATACCTCTTTCATTGTTGGATTTAATTTTTTTGGTAAGGCATCACGCATAAATACACCACGAAAATGAGGAATACAAAATTGTTTGGCATACATAACCAAATTAATATTGGTTAATGGTCTATTTGGTAAATTTATTAACTGATTCGTGGTTGTAGTGGTGGTGGGTATAAAAAAACACCCAACCCCTTTTTATATGGTTTTAAAAATAGACCTTTACCTAAGGCTATACTTTCCATAGAACGGTTATGACGTTGTGATTCCTCCAATTGTTTTCGAGCAGCTCGTGCATCATTGATGGCTTTTGCTACACCGGCAGCTGCTCCACCCAAAGAGCCTAATGCAGACAGGGCAGCAAATATTGGTATAAAAGGTAAAACACCGCCAACTTTGGGAATTTTAATGACGCGAACACGATTGAAACTTGGTTGTTGTTTGAAATTTTTTTTAATTTGTTTTGCTGCATTCAAAGCTACTAAAATAGCATTTCCCAAATTATTGGGTTTAGTTTTTAATATATGTTGTTTAATTTGTTTTAACACTTTTTCAAATTTAACTTTTTTTTTATACCAGCACTTTTTCGTTGTCCTTTTTGTCGTTGTTGTTGTTGTTGTTTATTTTTTCTCAATTTTCGTTGTTTATTTTTTTTCAATTTTCGTTGCTTTGGTTTTTGCTTAGGTTTAGTTCTAACCATTTTGACAATTTGCAAGCTACTAAATCAATCGTTGTCTTTTTTCTATACTTATAGTATCAACATCGACATCATTATCATGATCAACCATTTTACGTTTCTTATTGTTCTCATTCTTTAATGATGATGATGATGATGATGACGGTGGATAATGTAATGGTTCATTTAAATCCAATTTTAACATCTTATTTTGACCATTTCTATCATCATCAACATTTCTAGTATCAAGTTTTCTTTTTGCTTTAAGTCTAAATGGTTTTGATAATGGTAAATTAATATTTTCAATATCAATATCCATTGGTTCTGCTTCTTCTTCTTTTTGTTTTTTCACATTTTTTCTCTTTTTTGTGGAATAATTACGAACTTTAGGGTTTTTTTTCCTAATATTTTTGGTATTGTTTTTAGTATTGTTTTTAGTTTTTACCAATGATGATGATGATGACGATGATGATTGATTTCTTTTCAATTCTTCAATACTTTTTCGAATATCATTTAATAAGTTCTGTGAAGTACGTTTTACTTTTTCCAATGTTGTAAGACACTTTTTAATACTTTGTTGTTGTTGCTGTTGTATACCCATTCCAAGTTTTACTTTTGCCTTCATTATACCAGCTACTCCCAATGCACTCAGTCTTTCTCCTGTGGACGCGTCTCTTGATCTGAATCGTTTCATTGCATTTCTAGCTAATATATTGTCAGCTTGATGGCGGGATGTTAAATCTTTATTTTGCGAATATGCAATGTCATGAGCACGACAACTTTCATCCAATTGATTCACTCCACGATCACCACGTGATAAACGAGTCTGAAGTTTTGTGCCCGGTCCACAAAAATTGTAACCAGGCAAATGCAGTTCAAATGGTAATTTATTTATCATATTGTTTACAAATCCTGAACCTGTATAAAATTTCATGTTGACAATTAATCAACAACTGACTATAAATGATATGTAACATGCTAATATATGTCATTTCTGTTTGAGTTCTCTGTTCTAAGTTATCTATATATACATATCTATTGAAATTATGAAAATTCTAAAACAAAAAACCAGTTTACCTATTGAGAACGCTGATGAGTTCAAACCACAAAATTCGTACAGAAAACATGGAATTTTATTTCCTTTTACAATACGATGTATCATTGTTGGTCCATCAAACTGTGGAAAAAAGAATGTTATGATTTCGCTGATAGAACATGAAAATGGATTGAAATTTGAAAATGTTTATGTGTATTCACGTTCGCTCTACCAACCAAAATATTTATATTTAAATAAATTACTGACTCCTATAAAAGGAATAAATTATTATGCATTTAGTGCTAGTGAGAATATTGTGCATCCATCTGAAGCAAAACCCAATTCTATATTTATTTTTGATGATGTCGCATGTGACAATCAAGATATTATTCGAGAGTATTTTAGTATGGGTAGACACAATAACATTGACTCGTTTTATTTGTGTCAAACGTACGCAAAGATTCCCAAACATCTAATACGAGATAATGCCAATGTACTTATTCTCTTCAAACAAGATGATTTAAATTTAAAACATGTTTATAATGATCATGTTGGTTCTGATATGTCATTTGATAAGTTTAAAAATATGTGTTCGTATTGTTGGAAGAAACCATATGGATTTTTAACTATTTTTAAAGATTACAATCTCAACAACGGACGTTATCGACTGGGATTTGATCATTTTTTAATAGCATGATATCTCCTAAAATAGCTTAGTCAAGATCCATACTTCATTATAAGCGGATTGTTGTATTTTCAACCTGATTAAACCTGTTTACAACCTGCTTAAACCTGTTTACAACCAGATCAGACCTGTTCCAAACGGATCAGAGGCTGTTTCTAAGCTGTTTAAAAGCTGATTAAAAGCTGATCAAAACCTGTTGACTAAGCTGAATAAAAAAAATATGAAATCTAGTGAAAAAGAACTTAAAAAAAATTTAATTCGTAAACGAAAAAACGTTAAAAATAAACTAAACCTATTAAAACATAGTGAAATTGTACAGGAACAAGTATTTTTGCCCATAACCAAACGTTTACAAAATATTCATAGTGAATTAAGCACAAAAGCTACAGTTCCAACAGCAGCATCACCACCACCAAAAACTAAAGAACCATCTGAAATAAAAACTGACGATATATCTTTAGAATATCCTTTTCTAGTTGAAAATGAAAATAATGCTGATGATGATGATGATGCAAATAAGACATTAGATACAATAAATGAAACTGATAATGATGATGATGATGATGATGATGATGAAAACGAGAATGAAAGTAATTCATCTGTTTTCCAACAACAACAACAACAATTGGAAGACAAATCCTTAACAAATCTTTTAAAACAATATGATCCATTACCTAGAAAATATATCAGCGATTTGCATCATGATTCTCAAAACAAGTTTGATCACAAATATGGTGTTCGATTTAACGTTGATACTGAGAAATTTCACATTGGTGATTCTAATCTGAATATCGATGGTAAAGATATTATAGTGAAAAACAAACGCTACAAAGGGACACATGGTCTCTACGAACTACTATTTAAAAAACACCCTACAAATTTCTCCAAAGAGGATGAAACAAACTATAGACAAATTATATTTAAAACAAATGCACATCGTCGCTACTATCAGTCCAATCAACAAGTTGATGGTAGTAGATCAATGAAATATAAAAAGATTATTGCACTTTACATAACGGGAGACGGTTTATACATGAATGTTACTGATCATCCCATAGATTATGTACATTGGGATAATCCTAATGAACTAGTTGATAGATTACGTTTACTGCTAGCCTCTCAACAAGCTGGACACACAGGACACCACAACGAAATCAATTCCATAGTAGAGGAACTAAGAGAAGCTCAAATTATTGAATAAAAAACAAAACAAAAAAATGAATAAATTTGTTACAGATACAAAACGACAACTTGTTGAAGAAATTCACAAGCCAGCAAAAATCAATTTTAAAAGGCGAAAAATAATTATTAAATCTCTAGATGACCTATTTCAAGCAGATTTAGTTGAAATGATTCCTTATGCTAAAATAAACAATGGTTTCAAATATATACTTATTGTTATTAATTGCTTTTCAAAGTTTGTATGGGCTTTTCCGTTAAAAAACAAATCAGCTATAGAAGTAAGCAAAAATATGGAAAAAGTTTTTAAAATACAAACTCCACAAAACATTCAAACAGACATGGGTAAAGAATTTTACAATAAAGAATTTGAGAAACTCACAAAGAAATACAATATTAACCACTATAGTGTATTCAGTGAAAAAAAGGCATCCATAGTCGAAAGAGTTAATAGGACTTTAAAAAACTGGATGTGGAAGGAATTTAATATACAAGGAAATTACAAATGGGTTAATTTACTGCGTAAAATTGTTTATAAATATAATCACACAAAACACAGAACCATTAAAATGAAACCAGCAGATGTTACTGCCAAAAATGAAAAATTTTTACTTCAAACTGTTTACAACAAAATAAAAATGAGTGATTTAAATGTTAAACTTAAAGTTGGTGACTATGTACGTATTTCCAAAGTAAGAGGTGTTTTCGATAAAAAATACAATCCAAATTGGTCTCCTGAGGTATTTATTATACGCAAAGTTCAGTTAACAAACCCAACGACGTATCTCTTGAAGGATATGCAAAATGAAAACGTACTTGGGGCGTTCTACAAAGAACAATTACAAAAAACTCTCAATCATAATGTATATTTAGTTGAAAAAATTCTAAAAAGACATAAAGACCAAGTATTTGTTAAATGGTTTGGGTTCACTGATAAGCACAATAGTTGGATTAATAGAACAAACATTATATAAAAACCCACTTTATCCATAGTACATATTTAGTACGTTTGAAACCTCTGAACGGGAAACATGTCTTTAGCATATTTTTTGCTCATAACTTTACCATTTTGTAGTGTTATTGCTGTTGAAAATAACACTTTAAACAAAAACAATAAAACTGAGTATTGTGAATACCTACAAGATGATTATGACGTTCTGTATAATACAAGTTTAAGTCTATACCTACTATGTTCAAAAGAACTTGATAACTATATGAATTTATATGAAACTGAATCAAATCTCAACGAATTATATACAAAAAATATTAAAGAATGTGAAAACAAAGCAGCTAATCTATCATCTTCCATTAATTACACCAATATTCTCAACCTTTCAAGAAAAAACGTTGAATTGGAAGCAAATTTACTTCTTGAAATGAAAAAAACCGATGTATGTGAAACCAAAAAAAGTACAGCCTACACACTACTTGGAGAAACCAAACATGAATTGGCAAATGCAAAAAATAATATCAGTTATTTTCTACTGGACATTAATAAATTAAATCTATCGTTGGATCAATGTAATAACAATTTTATACAAAGCTTAAGGCATCAAAATAAACTCTTTGATAATCTCAATGCCTGTTTAGAAAGAGAAGAATTACTTCTAGACCAGAAGAATCGATATGTTGTCAAGCTAACCTCCTGCAGAAAACGTAAAAATAAAACAGGCAAAAAAGTATTGTAGCATAACATATTTAATTATTTTTGTAATTTTATTTACCCAATATACCACTTTGATATATAAAATTTTGTTTTATTTTACCCGATATTCCACTCCAATTTATTTTTTCTACCAACTACTTTACAAAACAACAGCCTCTGGTAAATGACGTCATTGTCGATACTTCTTCGGCAATAAGGCCTTTTTGGCTAAGGACTCTTTTGGTCCTTCTTAAGCTACTAGGACACTTCTTTGCCAATAAGGCCTTTTTGGATAGGGATTTTTAGGGACTTCTTCGGTAATAAGGAAAGCCTTTTTGGATAGGGATTTTTCAGGACTTCTTCGGCAATAAGGCCTTTTTGGCAAGGGTTTCAGAAGGATTTCAGGCACTTCTTAGGCTATTACGTCACGTTCTTTGGCAATAGGGCCTTTTTGGCTTGGGTTTCAGGAGGGTTTCAGCACTTCTTCGGATGGTAAAGGGCTGAAAAGGGACAGATGCCATCCGGGTGTCACAGAACCCCGCCCTCTATACTACTACCAGGAAACTCATCTTTCATTCTACCAACTACAGAATTACTTTTAATTATGTTGAAATTATTAATTTCGGGGTAATTTGATGTATCAAATTTATCGGGGTTTTCTGATATAGTTTGATAAAAGTTTTCCGTATACACTTTTAATATAAGCGAGTCAGTCTCGGTGTAAAGTAACGAAGCATCATCGCCAAACTTGGATTTAATAAAATTATAATAAAAATCGTATATTACAGTCTTTGATATATCTAATATGGAAAATCCGATATAAATTGATTTATTGTACAATATTTTAACTTTTGTTCATATGTATAGCAACAAAGTTCTCGGTAAATATCGAGCTACTATTGAAATTGGGGCGGGATATTAGTGCTCTAGCTCCATTTCTGTCTACACTGTTATCCCAATGTGTTACTAATTTTATATCCTTTCGGTTTTCCATATTTTCCATAGTTTTACCAAAAATCGCGTTATTTTTTAATTTAAAAGTGTCCTTCGCAAATTTTGTGGTAGCCTTGTTACGTAAATTGGTATTAAAATCAATATACGATTTTAGCTATTTTGATTGCTTAAACTGTAATACTCGATGGGTTTGCATTACCACTAAGCCGTTGGCGATGGCTTGTTTTGAAGTTCAATAGTGTACAATGTATTTTTTTTTTATCTTGTACATTAGGAATTAATTTCGGAAATTTGGCGTTTTCTGTTGGCGGTATTATATTTTCTATTAGAAATGGAAGATCAGAATGTGCATCATGCAACTCAGTCGGATAATGCACATCCACTTCCAAAACGTAGCCATGTAAACTATCATCACCAACAGCCATAATATTTAAATCCAGAATTTCGCGCTCGGTTAACCATCAAAAACTACCATATGGTAATGCTTGTGACATACTATGACCATATAGATTTGTAGCATCAAGGTATATTATAAATGAAGAAGGTTTTGTTGGGTCATAGTCTGGTAAAAAAATATTATTAGCGATGTGCTTCCTTGCTGTACACTGGCTTATGTCGCCGCGTATACCTTTCTTAAAAAAATGTATCATGTCTATATCAGTTAAGAGCTCTAACTCTACCTTAGTCATACGCAGCATACAATCAAATGATAAAATTGGTAGGGTATAGTAGTGTGCTAGATCCAGTTTATCGAATTTTAAACAATTATTCCGAAATTGCTCAAAAACATCACACAATAGCAACACATCTGATTTTAAATAGACGTCCGAATAGTCCCCCAAAGTTTTACACCCAAACAAGCGCCATACTTCTTTTGCTCTTCTATAGCTTTCATCGCTAATATGTTCTTCCCGTAAATTATCATAAAATTGATCTTTACTTGGAAGACATGTATTTTCCATTTTTTCTATAGAGTCAATGAAGCTATAGGGAAAAACACCCTTTTGACGCATCAAATTAAATTGATTGATATTTGAAAAATGTTCCCGCGTTTCAATAAAATCGTCGTCGTTTAAACCGCTGCCTAAATTTTCCAAAGACGTTGACAGAAATTTAACTGTCAATGAATCGCAACTTTAAATATTTCCTCTTGACTTTTCCACATTTACTATCAAAATAATCGTGCACATAAATGCTTTTGGTAAATGATATGTACTTTTCCTTACTTTGAGCCAAAACACCAATTTTATCCCTATATTTACATAACTCTTTTATAAATAAATGGCTGTAATTTATAATTTAAATTACAAACGGAATGTGCAGCACCAAATCTTTTTGCACCAGTTATGTGACAGTGGTCTCGTACTTTAATCTCACTCTCTTCAAAAGGGCCTTCACATATACCACATATTTTAGCATCATTAAACTCCCTTTTTTCTTCAGGCATTAACGGTTTCATAGGCTTAATGTATTTTAAATATGTGTTATATAGAGCCCTTAAATCACACTCGATACGATCCACAAACACTTGAGCTGCATTATTTCCCCGAAATAGCTCAAATTTCGAAAGTGAGTCGTCAAAAGAGCATTTAATTAAATAAGCAAAAGAATATGGTTCATGTTTAAAACTTTTTACAGTGTAAGAATTTTGTGGGTTTGGTTGTACCGTTTCAACGGGTTTTAAAACAGATTCAAAATCTGCATAAACCACGAATAGAACGCGCATTTGCTTTTCTATACCCTCGAATTTTAAAATATTTTCCGGCACACTCTTTCCAAATTTATCGATTTTTAAATCCACTGAGGGTGTTTGCGTGAAAATGGTGTTGGTGATGTAAAGTTAAAGCTGACGGTGTACTAAAATAAATGAGACAACCATCACAGAAATATATTTTATGTTGTTGACAACTAATTTGACTTAAAACTAAACGTGATAAATCCCGAATTCAACAATAATGACTCTTTGAACAAGTCGTATCACAAAAATGTTCACCGCCATCTTTACTACTAAAATCTTTTGTAATTAACAATAAATTTACATGTCTATCCAACTTTTTTGACGCATACCTCAGTGGACCAATAACTTCATGTATTACTTCATTATTTTCATATTTAGATTCCAGACCGTATACGTTAATTGATATGTTGTTCATTTCCTCAAATTTTTTAATGTCACGTAATTTTACTGGAAAATCCATACCTGTTAAATTTAGCACTCTAGAAAAATGGGGGTAGGATGTCTTCTGTGAAGGCTCTGCTGTTGGAGGAAACAATGCTGATGTTACAGCCCACGCAAAGCAAAATTCGTCCTGGTTAATCACATTGACGACGGCTCCTTTCTTTTCAATAGAACACGGCAACTTGATGTATGACGAGCCACCCATAGGCATATACTTGTTGATACTAACTTCCAAGTATAAAATTCGCACAAGAGCCCATCCTATAACAAGAAAAATAATATATAAAAATCAGTTTAATATATCGGGTTTTGATTTTTCCATACCTGAATCTTTCTCCTGGAACTCTATCGCCTGCGTTTTTATTAATTCGGTGAAAGAATGGTAAACGGCATCCAAATCACTTTCTACACTAATTATTTGATTAGCAGTGTTGAAGGATTTTTCACTGAATATTTCTTGTGATGGAAGCATGTACTCGCCAACAGCTGTCATGTTAACTTTTAAAGCATGATGCATACGTAATAAATTATTAACAAGTTCCACCACCTTGGATTTAATGTCTGCAAAGAACATTACGTAATCGGAATGCTTCATATCACTGCTAACCCGATAGGTTGCAATTCTGCAATATGTTTACATACACTTATAAAATATCAGATGCTGTTTTTTTTGCGGCCGTACTTTTAAAAATTGTAATATATAAAAAATATATTTTAAATGGTTATTTAATTTTATTCAGCACCAAAAAAATTGTATGAAAATCGATGTTAAATTTCAATAAATTGTATGCTTCTGAATATATGGATTTTAGAGATAACTATAAATTATAATAGATTACTATTTAATGTTCATGTGGGTCAGTGAGATTTTGAAATAGTATATGATTTTAAATACACTTGGTGGCCCAAAAT
Source organism: Diaprepes abbreviatus (assembly GCA_034092305.1). Taxonomy (NCBI): domain Eukaryota; kingdom Metazoa; phylum Arthropoda; class Insecta; order Coleoptera; family Curculionidae; genus Diaprepes; species Diaprepes abbreviatus. The sequence goes on along the minus strand of JASJET010000031.1, from coordinate 14,872,149 downwards.
AGCTCCGTTGTTATAAATAATAAAAAAAATATATATTCCAAATCCAAATCACTTTCTACACTAATTATTTGATTAGCAGTGTTGAAGGATTTTTCACTGAATATTTCTTGTGATGGAAGCATGTACTCGCCAACAGCTGTCGTGTTAACTTTTAAAGCATGATGTACACGTAATAAATTATTAACAAGTTCCACCACCTTGGATTTAATGTCTGCAAAGAACATTACGTAATCAGAATGCTCCATATCATTGCTAACCCGATAGGTTGCAATTCTCCTTTTGAAGGCACATTCAACGAGTTGCACACCATGACATACCGGCAAACATGAATTATTTTTATGTTGTTGGGTTCGTTTATGCGCTGACATATGATTTATTGGAACATCTACATTACATGTAGCGCAATTAATTACCGGAATCGTCGATGTATACTCTTCAATTCGGAGCCGTTTTCCTCCAGGCACTTCATTAAATCTCGCCGCACACGATTATCTTTTATGACGTCTCATATTATAACTATTGGTAAACTTAGAACCGCAATTTTCACAACCATATGCCATGATTTGTCAAATATTAACACATGTACTACCTATACAAGTCAGAGACAACTGATGAATGAAACTGCCCTATACCTTATATAAAACCATTCAAGGTCACCCTAAACCACGTAACATACTTCAAGGTCACACACCCAAGATGACCTCCAACAAATCCAAGGTCATCTCGGACAAGGTCAAGGTGAAGGTCACACACACAACCTTGAACACAAGGTCAAGGCCAAGGACAAAGCACGCGTGCACTTTCAAGGCCAGTTACAGGGTCATGTGGGCGGGGCCAAAGAGGGGCGGGGCAAGGTCAAGGTCGAGGAGTGGGGGATGGTGAGGATCGGGTTATGTTCACTACTAAGAATATAATAAGTATGTTAGTATGCCGTCTACGAATAGTCTTTCAGAGAAAATAAAACATATTTTGTCAAAACATAATATGCCCGTTAATTATAAAGCACACAATTTATTGAAAAATTTATTTACCCCTTTAAAAATTAGACCACCTAAAAAGAAAAAATCAAATATTATTTATTCAATACCATGTCTAAACTGTCCTATAACTTATATAGGAATGACAACGCAGTAGTTAGGCAATAGATTAAACGGTCATAAATATACAAACAATGCTTCAACTGCATTACACAAGCGCGAAATCCAAACAAAACCTGTAATTTTAACAATATCAAAATATTAACTCAAGATCTAAATGTTCATAAATTAACTATAAAAGAAATGATAAAAATTAAAAAAAGAAAGAAACGTCGTCAATGATAAAAAATATATAAGTAGTCTCAGTTAAATTTACATTAACTTAATTAACAGAGGCTAAAATTTCATAAATAAATAAATAAATAGATAAACAGATAAATACATAAACTTATTTTATACTCTGTACTAATTCTATAAAATAATCCAGACTGTGTATACAGTAAAATTTTTTTAAAACTATATAAAAAAAGAACTACGCAAAGAAATTGGCCATAAAAAATAAACTCCATCACATCAAATTAAGATATATTGAAGAATTTTAATACCCTGAATCGACAAATCCAAGATGGGCTACCTAAAAAAATTTTAGTTGTATATGTTAGTGATTTTAAAATGATATGTGATATTTTATAAAAAAAACTTTTCAGTGTTTTGAGATGTTTAAGTGTGTTTTAAATGTTTTTGTTTTTAACATATATAAACGTCGTAAGTAAATATAAAAGAGAAAAAAATGAACTATTGAAATATATTTACAACCTATTATTAACCGACTTCTAAAAGAAGGAGGTACTCAATTCGTCGACTATGTATATATATATATATATATATATATATATATATATATATATATATATATATATATATATATATAACAAATAAGAAAGATTTTTAAAAACTTTAAGTTTCTAGCTACAAATAAAATCGGAAACGGCGCCTGCACTCGCTAACGATCAGTCCGGGTTTCGCCGTTTCCCAGACAACATGTCCTCTGGGCCACCTGAGTTTCTCCCCGTAATCGATCTCAACGTTGGTGGAGTGTTATATACTACTACTTTAAAAACACTTACCAGTCAGCCAGATTCGAGGCTATATGATATATTCACGGGAAAATATACTATTGAAAAGGATTCCAAAGGTCGATATTTTTTGGATAGAGATGGAGTCCTGTTTAGGTGTGTACAATAGTAAACTTTGATGTAGTAACATCGGTAACTATAATAATTTTAACGGATATTTTGTCTGAAACATCATGTTTATTTCTCTAATCGCCATAAAAATTTATTTAAATAAAAACTATATTATTTTTGCAATCTGGATTTAGATTCCAACAGATTGATCTTATTTAGTACATGATTTTTTAGTATTTTATTTATCATATATGTTTACATACACTTATAAAATATCAAATGCTGTATTTTTTGCGGCGGTACTTTTAAAAATTGTAATATATAAAAAATATATTTTAAATGGTTATTTAATTTTATTCAGTACCAAAAAAATTGCATGAAAATCGATGTTAAATTTCAATAAATTGTATGCTTCTGAATATATGGATTTTAGAGATAACTATAAATTATAATAGATTATTATTTAATGTTTATGTGGGTCAGTGAGATTTTGAAATAGTATATGATTTTAAATAAAATATATTTTATATAAAAATTGTAGAAGTTTAATATGTCTCTATTCGAAAATTATTTTTGGAATAGAGATATATTAGGAGGTAGGGGAGCAAAAATGTTTTTTTTAAAGGAAAATCGTATATATTTTTACATATTTATTTTCTCTACAAAAGTCTCAATACAATCCTAAAATCAGCCTTACATTATCTGGAATCTGTTTTTTTCAAGATGTATAGATTCTTCTCATTAATTTGGCAACGTCGCAAAAAATAGAAAAGTAATTTCAGGATCGTATAGAGAATTTTGTAGGAAACCCAAATTTTACAATATATAAGATGCCTCGTTTAAAAAAGTAATATTTTTGGTTCCCTTTCTTTTCCATATTACCCGATATATACAAAAATAATTTTTAAATTTTAACACATTAGCCATTTACAACTTTTATTTAAAATATTTTTAACCGACTTCTAAAAGCAGGAGATTTTCAATTCGTCGACTATGTATTTTTTTTTATGCATGTACACCTATTATTCCGGAAGGGCGCACCGATATGAATGAAATTTCTTACGTTATGTTCAGGAAGTTGCTGCGGTGGTTCCATATTTTTTTGGACGAAATTGATACTGTAAAATCCAAGATGGCGCTGATAATATGGCGGTCAAAAAAATTTATTTTATCTGATTTTCTCCAAAATTGTTATGTAGAAATTTTCGGGGTCATACACAACGAATCTGAAATTACTTGTAAAAAATTCATTATGGCGGATTCAATATGGCGGCCAAAAAAAATTAATTTTTCCGGTTTTCTCCAAAATTGGTGTGGAGGAGTTTTCGGTGTCGCACTTAACAAACCAATATGGTGGATGAAAAAAATCAATTTTGTCCGATTTTCTCCAAAATTGGTACAGGGAAGTTTCCGGGGTCGCACATAACGAATCTAAAATCATTTTTAAAACATTCGATATGGCAGATCCAATATGGTGGACGAAAAAATCAATTTTGTCCAATTTTCTCCAAAACTTGTAGGGGGAGTTTTCGGAGTTGCACATAACGAATCAGAATTTATTTTTAAAAAATTCAATATGGCGTATCCAATATGGCGGATAACAATTAATTTTGTCCGATTTTTTTCAAAATTGATATGGAGGAGTTTTTGAGAGCGCACATTACAAATCTGAAATTATTTAAAAAAAATAAATATGGCGTATCCAATAGGGAAGATAAAAAATCCAAAATAGCGGATTAAAGATTCTACATCTCTCAGTTTTGTCTAAAATCAGTATTGTGGGCTTTTTATTAGTGTTAATTACGAATTTAAAATATTTTTTGAAAACCGAATATGGCGTTCTGAAAATTTTTCATTCTTCAATTTTCTCCAAAACTGATATAGAGGGTTTTTGAGGGTGTAAATTATGATATAATTCACTGGTATTTGGAGAATTGTAAGAATTAAAGAATTTTTAGTGGTTCATTTTAAGATGTTTACAGCTTTGGATAAAATGGGTACTTTTTTGCCACCTCGGAGTCATTGCGAGGTACACTAATCTCGATTTGTACTTAGTTCAAATAATTTATGGATATCATAATGAATTCAAAACTAAAAATTGAAAAATAAAATTTTTATAAAAAAAAAAATGAATTGACTTCTAAAAGTGCGCTAAAAAGTGACAAATAACTGTAATTTTTTATATAAAATTGAAATTTTTGAAGTCGGCGCCAAATTATTTCTAAATGAACTATTAATAAATACAAATTGTGGTAAGAAAGCAAATACAAATAAAGTAATTTTAATCTGTTTATGCGAATCACATTTTGTCAGGTATTAGTTTGGCACCGACTTCAAAAATTTTAAATTCATATAAAAATGTATAATTATTTTTCACTTGTTAGCGCACTTTTAGAAGCCGGTTCAATTTTTTTTTTTAAATTTTATTTCTTACCTATTTAATAACGGAGTTATTAGATTTTGTTACACTAGTGGGCCACTCTGTATATACATTAGTGAAAAGGCAATTTAGTTTATACAAGACATCAAATATTTTTGTAAATATTACAGAAATAATCAATACTCATAGGTAAGAACAATTTGTTCTTATAATATTGTATCAGGTAATTATTTCACAGTCATGTTTATGGCTTTTATTTTAATCTGGAGAAGTGAAAAGAGCCTAGAAAATTTTTTCGGCTTGTATATACCTGATTGACTTAAAATTTATTTACCATTTGTTTTTTAATTTTATATAGTCAGCATTCAACGGGCAAATAATTGTGAACATTTTTTTTTTCAGAATATAGAGAAAATTCTTTTAGGAAAAAGCCAGGAAACTATATTCATTTAATGTTCAAGTGGGTCAGTGATACAAATGATGTCCCAATAACGTATAATAGCTCCGTTATTATAAAACTATGAAAAAAATATTTTATATAAAAATTGTAGAAGATTAATATATCTGTATTAGAAAATTATTTTTGGAATAGAGATATATTAGAAGTTATATATATATATATATATATATATATATATATATATATATATATATATATATATATAAAAGAGAAACCATACGTATTTTACATATTTGGTTTCCGCACAAAATTTTCAATACAATTCTGAAATGAGTCTTACATTATTTTGCAGTATTGCCAAATTAATAAAAAAATCGATAATTCTGGAAAACAACATGGCATTATAAAATTTTTAATATTTTCCAACTATAAAAAAAAGAACAAAAACACCTATCACTGTTAAAAATAAAGGTTAAAGAAATTGTCTAAAGCCATGAAATAATAAAAATTTTTTACAGGGTACGATTTACAGACATATAAACGTAACAAAATTCAAAACTAAGTTTCCGCTTTTTGAAATGGGACACCCTGTATTTATTTAGCGTATTCTACAGATACTTAGATTTTCTTAATTTTTGTTAAAGCACCTTTATGCCTATCTGGGCTGGTTTTGACGATATTTTGTTTTATTATTGAAAATCTCTGAAAATACACGTTGTTTTAAAAAATTTCATTGCTTTTACCAAGTCGTGACATAGAACAACAAAATTTTAGTTTTATAGGATCAACGTTTTCAATATTTAGATAAAAGATAAAAGAAAAAATTCGGTAATTTTAATTTTTTAAATGATTTATTTAAAAAATAGTTAAGAAGCCGATTTATTTAAATCAATATTAGTTATTGCACTAACAGCCAGTAAATTTATATATTGTAACGGGCTTTGTAGCATTATACATTTCATAATATTAGTTTATATTTGTAGTTTCTAGGGTTTTAGGTTTATTTTTTACTAGTTCATAATTCATTTAATTAATTTTATCTTTGTTAATTTCCTTATGAGACGTCTGTGAAAGAAGGTCTGGAAGTTTTTAGAAAATTCTATTTTCTGATTTTCGACATGGAACGCCTACGATAGAAGATCTAGAAACTTATAGAAGATTCGAGAATCTTCTGGTATCGGAAAAACGGGTATATAAAGGATCCAGATCGGCTTTCGTGGACAGTCTTTTTTCAGAAGTCGTTGATGTAACTTGAATGTTTGACAAGTTGTCCGAATTGTGAAAATAAAATATTATAAAACGAATCGGTATGTATAAAAACTGGCCGTCGGGAACAATACCTATTTCCTTATTACACGCTTAATCTATAAACAAAAATTTACAAAATTATTAAGACCACAAACAATAACGAGTCTTAGAGTAAAATATTTTTTAAGAAGATAATAGCTGAACGTTTTTTTCTTAGTCTATAATAAATACCTGCTCCCAGATAAGGCTCGACCTAAGACGTACTACATGTTACCCTTATTAACATGTATTATCATGTTTATTTTACAATAACATATCAAATGCTAGAAATCTTGCCTCAAACTCCCTTAATTAAGTAAGAAACAGCATAACAACCACAAAACAATTTACAAACTTCGGATTTAAGTCGGTAAAAATCACAACAATATGGCCGAAGCGACGTTCTGATTGGAATTATCACCTGATTTCCGGGCGTGCCACTATCTCGACTATAAAAAAAACATGAAAACAGCGAATTAAGAACATCACTGGTTGCTCTCTTGTCCTTTTTCTGATCGAGCATAGTAGGTTGTTTTGACAACATAAATTCTGCAGACAATAAAGATTGTGACAATTAATTTCTGATAGTGATATTCAAATTACCGTCGATAGAAAGATGAGGTTAGTGGCGCAAAACCTCGTTAAGATACTTGGTAAAAGAGTTGAAAAAACATACCTCCGGATTTACTAACATGGTTTAATTTTAAAATCATGCTGCATTGGTAGCAAATGGCCTAAAGTGACAAGAGCAACAATATGTCAAGCAAGTTTTAACTCCTAAAAATATAAGCATAAAAAAAATCATTTCATTTTATTACTGAACCGGTAAAAATAGAGAATTTTATTTATTTTTGGTTTACTATTTTTCTCACATATTTTAAGGCTTTATCGCAAGGTCCTTATCCTTAATATCCCTATATAAGCATTTTTTTGTTGACTTATGCAATATAAATTGTAACTCTATCATAAGCAAAACAAAACTGCCCGCTAGAAGATTTAAATTTCATGGTCACTATATCAGGTTTAACTTTTAAATCTTCTTAGTGAATTTGGCTGTTAGATTTCTTGCCGGTCCATAAAGATTAAAATTATCTAGTAAAAACGCGTTCTGACTTAATAGTAAAACGAAATCGAAATCAAAGGTGTAAATAATATTTTAAGTTCTGTCAAACTCTGAAGGGTTCTTACTTACCACAACGTGACCAAGTGGAGAAAACCCAAAATTTACATTGCGAGTAATAGTCAGTTATATTGGTTATAAAGTTATAAAATCTCGAACTTGACAAATTAATCCCGAACGTGACGGTGGAGCGTTAAATAATCTTGGATTTGATATTGCGTTAATGAATTTGAATTCAGAGATCAAAAGGCGCAAAAAAAATGAAAAAGTAATCCAATTATACTGTAGCAATAAACAATAATAATAATGATTAGTCGTTATTATTTTTTGAATTAATGGTAACCTTGATGATGTGTTAAATAAATAATTTACTATTTATTTATGAGATAATAATCTTTAATTACGTTGCGGAAAAGTAGATAAATAAAATAATATCTCGAAATTGCGAAATGAACAGTGAATTAATAAAAGTTAACTAGATCCAAGGATGAGTGTTACTTGATAACCTCTTCCTAATTAGTTTATTCCCTAAATGATGAGATAAAATAAAGTTAAATTATTTTCATAGAAATCATTGAGCTTTACTCATTCTCCTCTTATTGCGGTGAGCGAGAAGAAAGGTGAGGCAATTATGGTTTCTAACATAGTCGAGAGATTCGGCGGTACCTCAACAACAACCCCTTGATTTATGTTGAAATCGCATATTTACACAAATACCTGAAAAATGAAACTTTGTATAAATAATTAATCCCGACGGAAACGAACTTTTACGTTTATTAAATGATAAAAATAATTGAATAAAACCGGTAAGAGCATAAATACCCATGCATCATCAATAATATTCGTCTAAACTAAATCAAAATTAATTAGTCAATATAACGTCTATTTTCATCAATGAGTACAAATTTATTTGGTTCTGGCCCGTTCTTCCCTAATTTATAAATATAATTAACTTACCCAGCATTTTACTTCCTAGAAATGTTTTTATTTTTAGTTTGTATGCAAGGGATCTAGATGTATAGTCCTAAGGATGATCTCATAGAGATCGAAACGTCGACAAATACAGCAAAGTATTCCATAAGTTGTTTTATTGACCTGGTCCAACTAAATCCCAGATTTAAAAAATTATTGTTTTTAGACGCCAAATATGTCCATGAATTTTTTCAAATTTTAAAAAATGGTGAAACATAGTCAAAATCGCAAAAAACGGCATTTATTAGCATTTATTCGCATTTTTATCGAGTTTTGAAGCATGGAATTTTCTTATAAATCCTCAGTTGTCTTAAAACTCTAGACTATGTTACATCATTTTTAAGATCTGAAAAAATCCATGGACATACATAATTTGGCATCTAAGAAACTAGATATTTTTAAAATCTGGGATTTAGTTGGACCAGGTCAATAAAACAACTTAAGGAATACTTTGTCGAATATATGTCGAAAGAGGCGATATTTTTCAGTCTCGACATCGAGGTCCGTAGGTGGCAGGTTTGCAATATCCTACCGACATACCCTTGAATTTATATTTCATATATCAGTTATCTCCTGCGAATGTTGCTCTCTGTCCGATACAGTTCCACTGACGAGACGATCAGGTGGTCGAAACACGTATGGAAAGAGGACCAATGTGATATTTGCAGAAAATAAACTGCTTGTATATATTCTTTCCTTTCCTCTGCCTTGAAAGGAGAATACAACTATTTAAATACGGCAGAAAGATTTCTTTATTTCTTACTGAAATTTAAATTTTTTAATAAATTTCTCACTACTCCGGTGATTCATAGATATCGTTCGACTGGCGGTAGGTGGCAGGTTTGCAATATCCTACCGAGAGTAGTTAATATATGAGAGAACAAATGAGAAGGAGGACGATGAAGAGTATATACTCTTCACCCTCCTCCTCCTCCTCATTTATTCTCATAATATTTTTCGAATTACCTCGTATACATGTCCCATTCGTTTGCTTATACTTTACCTTGAGTTTAATCTTAAAGTTAATAACCCGACTAGCCTTGAAGTCAATATAAAATGTCTGACCAAAGTTACACTGATAACATGACCTTGTATCCCTTCTTTAAATTTTGATTATAAAAGCAACACTTCACCAGCTTAAAATATACTAAAGTATGTCTTCTGCTTCTAACGAAAGTGCATTAAATTTGAAAATTCAAAAATTTTATAAAAAATGCAAAAGTTCTGGTTTTGAGTCTGAACATTATGCAGTTGATAGCGGTCCATCTTGGTTTTCATATTATTTGGATATGTCAAAATATCATTTAGAAGCTGGGAAATTATGCGAACATTATTTTCAAAACAAAGATATAGCACAGTTTATACGTGAATTAGTAAAGCTAAGTTCGTTTCATAATGAAATTTGTGATTTAAAACAATATATTAGTGATCTCGTTATATTAAAAGAACTAATCAAATCGCATGGTGAAGATGATGCCTAAAATTGAAAATTTTGTGAGAGACCTTTATGAAGAGTTCATTATGAACGAAGCATGTTTCAGATATTTATCTGTTTTAGCTGAAGAAGAAAGTGATGGTCAAGATTTATTGTTATATATAAAATATGTTAATCATACTAATTGTTGTAAAAAAGCAGCTGAATTTTGTATTGAATTTTTAAAGACAAAAAATGTTGTAAAATTCTTTGATGAACCTAAAAAAATTGGACTTAATAAAGAAATAAATTTATGTACTGATTTATTGGGTAATGAAAGTTAGTGTGAAATAAAATGTTTAAATGTTTATAGTTGTTTTATTATGGGAAAATTAGAAAATATAATTTTCTGTAAATACTGTGGGGATGTCGATAAACAAAAACATATTAATACATTCATTGTTAATTTATTCATTCATAAAAAAATTTTCATACATAAATAATACATTAGAAAGGGCACACATTGAAGGTGATTGAAATGATAAAACATCTAGGAGATTTAATTAAAACAGGTTGTTCATCCAATTCAATTATTGATTTGGTACAATATTTCCTAATAAAATTAGCTCTTGAAATCAAGAATTTTTGTCGCAAATGAAATCTCAAAATTTTACCATGAAATATAATATATTATTACCAACTATGAACGTCTTACCAAATCCTGGCAACACCCTGTAAGGTACCTCAGTTCAGACTTACCTAATGATTGTCCTAATGCTGACTGGAGTCTATCTATACGCTAGCTCATCTCAGGGTAGATTCGTTGTTTTTATATTTTTCCACTATTTTTAATATAGTGCCTGTGTAACTTTTATAAATGTCTAAATCGGGTAAAAGGCGCCACCAAATTTTACTTTAGAATGAGCCCTAATGATTATACTACGAGCAATTGTAGTAAAGAAAACTTGGAAAAAATAAATATTTAATATGTCATATCCGGGTAAATAAATCGCAGAGTCTAAGTACTTAAAAGTATCCTAATTTAAAATTATAGGAAATAAAACCAATTAAATAGAGGCCAATACATTTATTCCTCACGGTATACCCCTTCCCAGATAATAAGTACAACCCCTGGAAAAAGTTATCACCAGTGTGAATTATTGCAAGCTCCTCTAATGGGGCTATCTAATAGAAGTGCGATTACAAATGTTAAATTGAAATAGAGAAACCTTGTTGACTTAGTCGAAAGTTATTGTCCTTCTATGACGTAGAAAAATGTGAAAGTTAAAACAAAAGAATAAATTAAACTTGACAGTGTCCTGCACAGTGAACGGCAAACCGATCCAAAAAGTAAACAAATCAACTACTACCTTTGGAAGGTTTACGTCGACATAGCCCAGTTATAGAAGAAAAGAACACACTCTATTTTAAACTGGACTGTGAAGTTCCATAAGCCCAACAATGCAGGAGACTATCAACTTTGCAGTAATAAAAAAATAAGCAATATCAAAAAAAACTACAAAAATATCTGCAAAGAGAAAGAATTAGAAAATTGATAACGAGAGAGATAATGAGTGTTTAAATGACAGTTAACAAAAATATAAGCAATAGAAAATTAAAAAAAGTGATAGATAATTACAAAAATTAGATCATAGAAATCAATTTATAACTGTCGCTCAAGTGGTTAAAATCTTAATAAAATTTTTCTGAAAAGTATGTTACAATTTTGAACAAAATCACTAGTTTTCAAAATATTCAATTATTAAGCAATTAAAATTTTCAATTAAGGTATCATTATCATAATCATTATTTTAAACAATAATTAAATGGGTACTTGGCCACTCTGGGACTCTAAAACAGAACCATAAAAAAACCTCAATTACAGTAGAGTATCGTAAAAATAAAACATTTAAATTACCAAAAGATAAATATCATTAAAAAAAAATATTAAAGTCCAGATATTTAAAATCTATTAATTAGAAAGGTTCAAAAACATATACACAAGAATCCCCTACCTGTTAGCCCTCTAGGTAATCGAACAGAAAACTGTGCTTAGATAACTAAACGATTCAAAATAGAGGTTTAATACCCATTAGGCTTAACATTCAGAAACTCTTGTGTACATACTTTGGCTAAAATTAGGCACTTAGCTGAATCGCTTTCAAACAGGTGGTTAAACAAGGCCTGTGACATAGACGGCTTCCCCAGACAGGACGTTGACCTGGCTCAATATGGAGATTGTCCCTTTCAGAGGCTCACAATCCCAGAAGTTCAGCACGAAAACCCAACCTGTACATTATAAATATCCATCCAAAAAAAGACTGAAGAAATCCAAAGACATAATTATCCCAAAGACAATACTGTAGTTATTCCTAAGACCCTAAAATAAAGAAATAAAAATTCCTACTCAATCAGTCGTACAAAAGGCCTACGCAAAGCCTAGCTAAATTTTGCTTAAACACAAAAACTGATTGTTTCAAAAGAAATATGTACATACCTCGAACTCAAGAAGATGGTGGCATCTGCTAACTGATAAGCCGTTGTTTCTGGCTGGCTGAAGAAAATAATCGCCAAACTGGCTGTAGAGTGAAACGACCAAAATCACCAAAAATTGTTTGCACCCCGACTCGGTTTTGTTACTTTAATCGGCCAATTATGACCAGGTCCCTTAACTTCGGAAAGCAGTAAAACTAAAACCACATCTTCACGCTCTTGCGTCAGATAGTCAAAAGAGAACGATTTCTCTCAAATCACTAGCACATTTCTTCCAACGGAAGTTACCAAAAAAACTTTATAAAAACGTCTATCAAAAATCTATCCAAAAAAAATAACCTTAATCTCGTAGCCATAATCTCGAACCCTTGAAATTTATCATACAATTTGAACTACTTCCGGAAAATATATGCAAAAATTCTTTTATCTCAATTTTAAACTGGCCAGTACTGAAATCAGACAGAGACAACCAATATATTAATAATCTAACCTGCCTCGTCCTACAAAATGAATACCCAATAACAAACTACTTAATGGGTTCGAAATATTTAAAAATGAAATCCAATTAAGTTCAAATTAGTTCGAATTAGTTCGAGGGTCTAATTTACAATATTATAATTACCAAAAATTCTAACTAGTAAAGTAAAAAGAAATATTCAACTAATAAACTAAAAACAACATAATGAACAAAGTCAATACAATCTTATTTCAAATTTAGCATTTCGATAATATTCAACTGGTGTGCCATCTTATAGGCAACCCTAAAAACTTTCACGCAATCTCGTGGAGCTGACCATTTAACGGCTGATATGTGACAACAAATAAATATTTTCTGAAAAAGGAAAATCAACAAGAAAGCGAATAACCCTATTTACATTTATCCAAACATTAAGAAAACGCTTTTCCCAATCTGTGATACATTGTCTCGAGGTACCTAATGAAATTTACAAATTACAGAAATATGTTAAGTTTCGATGTCAATCAAAATTTCAAAATGTAAACAAAAGGAATGATCTGAATATAGATGAAACCAATATTAATGAATGAAAAACAAAAGGTAATAATTAGTTTTATAGTAGAAAACATCGTTTACTGTAAATTTACGTACAAAACAAAAATCTATTTATGACTTTAGTAATCTGAACCTGTAATTTAATCTTGAAAAATGTAAACAAAATATTTATTATTTAAACCCAATTTTTAACCGTAACACTCTTTCTTCTCCTTTAATATAAATCAATTCTCCTTTTTGTGTTAAGTTTTTGACTATAGATGAAAAATTATGAAGAGTAATATATCCAATTGATGCAGTGATGAAATTTCATTAACCATTTTGCTTGCTTGTATGTTTCTGGTGGAAGCATTTGTAGTGGATGCGGTGGTTTAAAAATATAATTAAATAATAGCTCATTTTATGACCATCAAACATTGCAAGTTCATTAGGAATAAACTTGTTGTATTCATCCTTTAATCCTTGAAAATCGAAAACTATTCTCTTATTTTTTTTCATTTAGCAAATTTTGAAATTACCAAATTTTTTCATTACAGATTGTTTTTTCTAATAGCCTTCAATAAGATTTTTTAGATGTTTAATTTTTTTCAAAAATAGTTCTATTTTTTCTTTTTGTATTTTGTACATTCCTGTTGATGTACAACAAACAAAGTTATAGAAACAATTGATCTTATTCGATATATTTTAATTTTAATAATGATTTTTGGTGTGAGGGGAGAAGTTAAAGTTGTTTATCAATTTTTGTCAAAGGATTATAGCTAAATACTTTATCATGTATTATAACACAATACGCGGCTGTTTTTCCCGATATTTTTTTTGTCTCAAATTCAATTCTCATGGTTACTGGGCCGGATTGTAATAAATCTCTTTGATGAGAGTAATTAGTGTAAGCAATAGGAGCATTATCTTTAAATTCATTGGGATTAAATATTGGTTCTATTGGAAAGTTATAATTTACTTATTATTTTTAAAATCAAGTTGAAGATCCTGATAAGGATATCTTTCTGAATTTAAAAACACATTTATATTGCTTAGATCACAATGATCAAATTTACTCATATCTGATTTTAAATTACAACGTCTATTCTTTTGAAACGCAATTAGAACATGTTTTGGTGTTGCAATTTTTGTGGAAGTTTTGACAGGCCAATTATGTCTTGTATTTTCTAATAACTCTGGATATTCAATTAATTCCCAATTTCGAAAAGTAGGAAGTATATCATTGTTTTTATCAATAATTTTAGTTAGCGCTAATTCTTGGGGGATGGCTACAGTAAGATGTGGAACTCGCTAACAAAGTTTGGTTATTTTAATTTTGGGTTTTTCATCATCACTTGTGGTTACTAAAGCGTTGGTGTCGTCATTGCTTCTTATTAGCATTAGTTCTTGTTGTAAATTTAAAATTATTTTGTTATAATCTTCAAAAAATTCTGAGTACATTTTTAATGGGATGCATAGGGAAAGGTTTCCTTTCTCATCAATCATAATTTTTTCCTTAGGTTTCGTTTTTGGATACCACCCAGGATTTTCCAATTTAGCACTTTCGTTTTGATTAAATGATATGTATCTTTTAATGGTTGAAGTAATTTCAACATCCCGAACTGAGTCAATTGTAACACCATTTAAAATATAACATAATTCTTTAAACAATAATTCAGGAGCATTGTTGATTAATACCGTATTAGCCAATGGAATATCACCTTCTTTGGTAACTTGATATTCTCAATATAATTTACTCTTGTAAGGTAAAGGATATTTTCCTCTTTGTTGTAGAACAATTATAATTTCATCATTTAATCCAAATTTTGTAGGATTGAAAGGTTCAAATGATAGTACTTTCCAGCTTAATATTGATTCATCTACAATAATTTTTTTTTTTACATTTAAATATTCAATTTTTTTTTAGTTTGAAACCTAAACCTATAAGGAATTTCCTATCAGAATTTGTTAACCTTTGAGAGTTTAATTGATTACTAATTAAATGTGGTTTGGTAGCTTCCTTATTAATACTTTTAGAATAAAATTTTTTTAAAAAATTATAACTTGCAGCTTTTTTATTATATAAAATAACCATTATTCATCTATTTTTTTTAAGATGTAGACGTACTGTTACCGTTTCTCCTCTGAAATTGATAAGATCACTATCTTGATCTACTATTTTAATGTTTATATTGTCTATTACCTTTTTAGTAACAGGAAAGTAAAGGACATTTTGTGGGGATTGTATTATTTTAAAACCGGGAGCTACGCTAGGAAAAAATTGATGTATTATGTGAACAGGTTTTCCATTTAAATATGATCCTTCAGCAACGGTACAATCGATGTTTATGGCGTTTACTTTAATTATTTCCGCTGGAAAATCTAAAGTAAGAACCTTAAGAAATTCTAGTTCCCTATTTTTAAAACCTAATATTTTCCCCATAGTTCCATCATGAAAAGAGACAGGAATATCTGTTTTAATATGTGTTCGTAAAGTATTATTATTGGCATAAATATGAAGAAAAATACGATTATCCAGAAATTTTTGAATAAAATTATTCACATCATCTATTTCATAACTACCTGGTGGTATTCTAATTTCTTTATTTGAGTCATAACTGAAAAGATTATTAGTCTCAATAATATATGGAATAGCGTTAAAAGTTTGAAATTTTTCAAGACCAATAGAATAATCAAAATTTTCATCTAAATATATCGGAGGATGAATATTGACAGAAAGTGTGGGGGAAGTAGAACTAATGACAAAACTGTACGACATACCTCTTTTAAAAATTTTAAGAAAATGAATTAAAATTGTTTTTCAACCATTATTATAAAGAAATTTAAGACAGAGCTCACCACAATTTGTTTTGTTAAATGATTGAAGATGCCCATAGTTATATTTTACAATATTTTTTTTATCGCTTAAAAAATATTTTGTTAATTCGGCAGATTGCTATAACTATCAAAATATGAAATATTTTTCCCTCTTTTTATGTATGCAGTCCAATGAGTTCCATCACAACTATTCTTTCATTTTTCTTATTTTTTTTTTGGTAATTTATCTCTCATAAATTTACCTCGAAAGTTGGGAATTCTAAGTTGATTAATATATTTACTTAAATCATAATTTGTAAGTGGTTTTCGAGGTATTTGTTTTAACAGTTTTTTCAATAAGGTTTCAGATATAATCCACATCCAGTTTTATATGATTTTAAATGAAGACTACTTCCTTGTTTTCCTATTGCTATAATTTCGATCATTTTATTATGTCTTTTGGATTCTTCTAACTTTTCTTTAGCAGCTTTTGCATCGTTTACAGCTCTTATAGATCTAAGTGCGGTTTGAATAATAGCAGTCAAACTTTAAAAATTGTTTTCAGTTTAGTGCTTGTCTTGCTTTTGAAATAGCTTGAGATATAGTTATTCTTCGTCCTAGACAAGTTTTTCGACTTCTGTTTTTCCTTTCTTTTTAATCCCATACCAAAGTTCCTTTTAATTTTCATTGTACCTCTTATTCCAATTGCAGCGGTGTTTTCTCCAAAAGTGGCGTCTTTTGCTCTGAACGTCTCGGCAGCTTTGTCAGCTAATAATTTATCTGCAGCGTGTCGGCTTATTATATCAATTGATTGTGCATAGGCAATATCATGCTCTTTACAACCTTCATTCAATAAATTTATACCTTTATTGCCTCAAGCTAGTCTCTTTTCTAGTTTTGTTCCAGGTTCACAATAATTATACCCAGGTAGATGTAATTCAAATGGTAACTTATTTATTAGAATATTAATTAAACCACTACCTCTTTTTCTGACCCTTCTTTTATAAATGGATTGTTGATTATATGAGATATATGGTATTATATAATTGAAATCTTGGAACAAACTGACTAGTTTTAAATTATAACTAACCCTTGATACATTTTCTTATATTTGCAAATTGTTAAATAACCTTATTCAATTATTAAAAAAGAACATGAGGCTTCAAGAAATAATTTTAGAAAACATGAAAAATTGTTTGAAGGCTCTTGTAAAAGGAGGTTAATTATAGGTCCATCAGGGTATGGTAAAACTAATATCATTATAAGTTTAATTGAATATCCTAATGGTTTACGGTTTGAAAATTTATATATTTATGCAAACCTTATTCAATTATTATTAAAGAACATGAGGCTTCAAGAAATAATTTTAGAAAACATGAAAAATTGTTTGAAGGCTCTTGTAAAAGGGGGTTAATTATACGTCCATCAGGGTGTGGTAAAACTAATATCATTATAAGTTTAATTGAATATCCTAATGGTTTACGGTTTGAAAATTTATATATTTATTCATAGTCTCTATATCAATCAAAATATGAATATTTGAGATTACTTTTTAAACCATTGAGAGAAATTCGATATTATGAATCAGAAAATGAAGAAAATATTGTTTCCCCACAAGAAATAAAACCAAATTCTATAATAATATTTGAAGATACAGTGTGTTGCAATCAGAATGTTGTAAAAGATTATTTTTGTTTCGGAAGACATAAAAATACCATTTATTTGTGTCAAACATGTTCTTCGATTCCTAAGCAATTAATTCGTGACAATGCGAATTTCATTGTTATATATCAACAAGACAAAATGAACTTAAAACATATTTATGTTGATTGCGTTAATGTTAATATGTCATTTAATCAATTTAATGAGTTATGTTTGATGTGTTGGAAAGATAAATTTGGATTTTTGGTAATAGACAAGGATTCGAATTTAAAATCCGGTCAATATCGAAAAGGATTTGATTCATATATTGTCTTATAAAAATAAAAGTTTTCTGGAAAATTTAACTAATCATGAATGAACGCTTAGCAAGAGAGCTTCTTAAGTCAAGAAAAGCTGTTAAACAAAAATATCAAAGTTTAAAAAATGCTGAATTTGAAGCACAATCCAAATTGGAGGAAACTTATAAACCAATAACTCAACCCCTACAACAATTAATTTCAACAATTGGTAAAATTGAATCAGCTGAGGTAAAGGATGAGCTACAAACACCCATTAAAAAAAATATGAAACACCAGAAAAAAGATTGTTTCAAACACTAACACCAAGAAAAAAACTACAGTATGGAACATCAACACCAGAAAAAAGAAAGACAGGAAAATCTCCAATTCTTCCTACAGAAATACCAACAAATATTGACTGGGAAGCCAGTATAGCATCACTTAGTCAGATGTGATCTTTACAACAAACAAGTGTCGTAGCAGAAACCACCCTTTCTTTAAGTTCAGAATCTACGGTGGGAAATCTTTCGGATATATTAGAACAAACACGCTAAACCATTCAAACATTTGTCAGTATACCTTAATATAGAGAATATTTATCAGGATTTCATGAATTACCTCGTCAGTATATTGATGGGGGTGTAATAGATGTAGAACATAAGTTTGATCACCTCTATGGAATAGTACATGATTTTGAAACTCAAAAATTCTTTTTGGGTTTAACACGAAAAAACCTGTAGAAATTATCGGTAAAAACATAGAAGTTGAAGGTATAACTTATACAGGTACACCAGGTTTATATGAATTATTATTTAAAAAAGGACCAGCAGTTTATAAAAAACAAGATTTGGAAAATTATATGGCTATTTTAAAGAGAATCAATGCATACCGTAGAAATGGTCCAAATGAGCAGGTACGGGGAAATGGATCACAAAAATATATTTCCATAATAGGATCTTATTTACAAAATAAAGGAATTACAAAAACTAAAACCATAAATCCCTAAACACACAATAGAGTTCAAGGATTTTTTGAAAGACGAAAAACTCCATACAGAGAAACTCGATTATCTTCGGAAAAAACAGGATCCGGTATAACTTTAAAAGTTAATAAACCTTAGACCGATTATGTATATTGGGATAACGTAAATGAACTTGTTAATAGAGTTCGACTGTTGATAGCATCTATGACGACGGGAAATATAGGATATAACAACGAAATTATTTCTATTATAGAAGAATTGAAAGAAGCCAATATAATTTTATAAAAGAAAGCAGTAATTATTAATACATAACATTGTTAAAATGACCATTGATAAATTTGGATGTCATATTTCTAAAAAGTATACAGTAGATATACCTTCAATAGAAAATAAAATACTAGCCAGTGTTGAAAATGAAACATAAAAAAACTTTAATAGTGGTGATAAATATATCGAAAATAAAATTGTTCAAAAATTTGAACCTGTGTAAAAAAATGATATTGTAAATTTAAAAAAGAAAGTTAATGAATATGATAAAAATGTGGACTCTCTTTAAAAAAAATTAAGTTACTTGAAGAAAATGTTGTGTGAAGATATGAAAAAAGATATTAAATTTAAAAAATATAAAACAGAAATATGATGAAGTAAGGAGTTTTGAAAATAACATAAAAAATGAAATAACATTGGTTAAATCAAAAATAAATGATACTTCTGCAATAGAAAATGTCAAACAAATTATTATAAAAGATATGGTATCAAAGTTCCAAGAATTTACGGACAAACTTAATAATAGGGTTTTTGAAGAAATAGGTAATTTTCAAAAGATTCATGATGGTATGAATAAAAACACACAACAAGTAGAGAGAGCTATGAACACACATTTTATAATTCATAAAAAAGATAGCGATAATATTAATGAAATAAATCAGAAAATTAATTTAGTTGAAAATAATTTTGAAGAAACTAAATTAAACATTAAAAGTTTGGAGGAGAAATTAAAGACAGATTTTCAAAATTTAAATTAATAAATTAAAATTAAGTTGGAAGATCAACCTGTAAAAAATAGTCAAAGAATTGAAGACGTAATCTCACAATTAAATAATCTAACAATAGAGTCAAAACGACTGTTGACAATGAAAATTTTCAAAAGACGTTGGATAAAAGATTCGAAAATGAATTATTTAACTTTATTAAAAGTAGTTCATGCTATGATTATCAGCGCTATTCAAAAATTAAAACAGGAAGTTAAAAAAAAACATAATTTAAAAATTGAGAAAATTTCATTAAAGTTAAATGATATCGAAAAATATTCGAACAATGTAGGAAATAAAGTTGAAAAATTGAAATGGGAAATTAGGCAAGGAAATAATATCATTAAACGAATTGGTTCAAAGAGCAGCCGAAGTTTCTAGAAAGAAATTTAATGATACAATGATATATGCAAGAGAAGAATTAAATGCAACAGTGAAAAATATGAGAAGTGAAAGTATAAAATCAAATGTGCTTTTTGAAACTAAAAACCTTGAGGATGAGATAAGGAAATTTAAAGTTGCTAATAATGCATCAATTACAACTCTGGAAAATAAAATTGAAGAATTACAAAAGAAGTTGATAAAATAAATTATTTAAAGAAGATATATAAAAAATTTGTTTTAGTACTATGAGTGAAAATATTAAAGAAACAATGGTAAATGAATTACATAAACCGGCACGAAGAAGAAGAACTATTGTTAAAAGTTTAAATGACTTATGGCAAGCTGATCTGGTGGAGATGCAATCTTATTCCAAATTTAATAGAGGTTATAGATATATTTTGGTAGTAATAAATGTATTTTCTAAGTATATTTGGGCTCAACCTCTTAAAAATAAGAAAGGAAAAGATGTTACTGAAGCTATGAAAAAAAGTTTTGAAAAAACAAATAAACCGAAAAATTTACAGACAGATTTGGAAAAAGAATTTTTCAATAAAGATTTTAAAAATCTTATGAATTATTACAAAATTATTACAATACTTACTCTAATCTAAAAGCGAGTATAGTAGAACGTGTAAATCGAACTTTAAAAAATATAATGTGGAAATATTTTAGTAATAGAGGGAATTATCAATGTTACTCTATTTTACCAACTATTATTGAAAAATATAATAATACCATTCATAGAACTACAGGATATAGACCTGTTGAAGTTAATAAAAAAAATGAGAAACTATACTCCAAGATTCTTTTACTTAAAAAAAAAACGTTTGATTTAAAGCCCACCAAATTTAAAGAAAATAATTTTGTTAGAATTTCTAAACAAAGAGAAGCTTTTGAAAAAGGATATACTCCAAATTGGTCAACTGAAATTTTTCAAATTAGAAAGATTCAGTTAACAGATCCACCCACTTATTTATTAAAATATAGTAAAAATGAATATATTGAAGGAGGTTTCTACAAAGAAGAGCTGTAAAAAGATAAACATCCAGATGTATTTTTGGTGGAAAAAATTTTAAGGAGGAAAGGGAACCAAGTTTTTGTTAAATGGTTAGGATTCGATAAATCACATAATTCATGGATTCTTAAGAAGATGTATTGTAATTAATTTTAAATACTATGTATATTAAATTTTTAAATAAAAGACTTATTTCTATAACATATTTTTTTACTTACGATAATCATTTTACAACAAAGATTAACAATATAATTTTTGCGATGTTTACAACAAAAATTAATAATACAAATTTATACTTCTACATTAAATCTTTTAATATATATATATATATATATATATATATATATATATATATATATATATATATATATATATATATATATATATATTTTTCTATGATCTATAGCTAAAATATTTTTAAGAATACTTTCACATTGTTCAATTAGTCTTTCAAATCTCAATCTGTCAAGATAAAATTTCTGATATTCACTGACAAAGTCTCATGTCACTAATATATAAACTTTATTATTGTTCTCACTGATTGTCAATGATTTCTTCATATTCCTATTGTAATTTACCTGACTTTCTTAACTTGTTTTCTAGTTCCTGTTTAAATTCGGACTTGGATCCAAAATATTATAAATATGAGAAAATACATCTCCTGGCTGACAATTATTGTGATGAAACAAATTAAAATAATTGGAAAATTCCTGCTTTTTAATTATATGAATTCTGTAGTCAACAAGTTCGTCGATTTCAATTAATTTATCAATTGATTCTTTTCCAAGAATCACATAATGTTCATCCTTTTAAAATCTGATAACAGGAGAATGGTTTACTTTTTCAAAAAAACACTGTGATTTTTCCAATTTTTAATGGGTATGCATATGCTTGAGAAGAATAAAAATAATTCACCAACACTCCTTGACTTTTTTGAAGTTCTTTCCATTCTTCTTCATTCAAGTAAATGCGAAATCCATTTTGACCTCCAATAAGAAGTTTTGGTGTAAAATCATTTATACCAACTCCCACACAAACAAATTTTGATAAGGAATTTTAAATATACTAGATTTTTGAATTCAATAATTTTTCACTATACTGACTAATTTTATCATTGGTTTCACTAGAACTGGATTTATATCAATTAAAATTGCTACTTTTAAACATGATGTCTTGATGCTAACCGAAAACTAAATTATTGTGTCTGAATATGTCTTATCCACCCCATTTCTCTATAAATTTCAAGGTCAAAAAGGTTTATGAGACTTTTGTGACCCATCTTGATAAAACAAAATTGTCAAGGAAGACAAAAGTGAAAAATTATCTATTGATTAAATCATATTCAAGATAAATAGAATTAAACAGTTTTTACCTCCCTCGTCATTTTTAACATGAGCACAGCTAGAAATCGGAAATGGTTTTTTACTTTTTTCAATCAAGTTAGTGTCAAAAATTGTATTATTTGGATAATAAAAATAAATTTTGAAAAAATTACTATTAGATTGACTATTATTCATATTATATGTGAAAGCAGTTGCATAATTATTAATATTCATAACTTTCATATCATTATATATTTCAGGTATAATAGTTGAGCTATCGTTATCAAAACACACCATTCCATGTAAAACCCTTGGAGGATAAAGTACATATAGAGTATTATTTATAATTGAATGTAAAAGAATGTAGTTGATTAGGGACGTCACTAAAACACTTTCAGTTTTAAAAATGTCTATTAAAACAACAAAACAATAGTACAAACAATGATAGTAATGCCCCTGAGTGGGACAATCATCATTCCTCCAAGAAAATATTTCTGCACCACAATAAAAACATTTACAAATATCTTGTACAGATACATAGTAAAATCCCGAACGAACTAATTCTACAGGATTTAATTTTCCTTTCCGATACTTAAATGAACTAAGCCTTTTGCTATAACTTTTAAATGATTTATAATCTATTTGTTTTTCAAAAGATTCTAAACACATTATTACTGTAAACTTATCGAAGGTGTATTTTAAACTGACATTTTGAAATGTAATCTAAACTTAAATACTTAAGTTTAATCCTTGAAAAATAAAAAGAAATGAGCTCTTTTAACCTTGAAATTAAGAATAATTTTCATGTTCTATAAACCACTGGTGAAGAGGAATATCTTGGTGCCCCCATGCTAAATTATCGTAGCTGGAATTTTAAATCTCTTGTCGTCACCAGAAGTGAGAGCTAATTTGTTAACTAATTTTGTATAAATATTGTGAAGTTGGGATCTAAACAAATACATAGTACAGAAAGCTTTTGAATTTTGTTCAACTATATCCTTATAATGCGTTAATTCTAACTGTTTTTTAATATTACTTTTCTTAATACCCTTAGCTTTTTTAAGTAACCCCTGTTGTGATTTAATACAATAAGCTTTTGCTCCTGTGCCATAAAACATTCTATCGGTTCACCAGCATATTCATCTTTAAACTTTCCAACTACAGACTTGGATATTGGTATTTCCTTAATATTCACAGGGTAGTTTGATGTATCAAATTTATTAATATTTTTTCTATATATTCATAAACATTATCTGTCTCAATTAACAAAATGAAGGAATCTGTATCAGTATAAAGAAGTTTAATATTCTCATCATATAAAGGTTTTAAAAACCCATAAATAAAGTTATACATCACAGTTTTTGATATATCTAAAATAGAAAATACTACATAATCAGGTTTATCATATTGAACTAGTACTTTTCGCATTTGAATAGCGACTAGATTTTCAGAAAATACAGTGATATCTTTAAATGATGGTTTAGCAATTAAATTTTTCGCACCATCTTTCCTACGGTTTTTTGACCACTGAGTAACTAAACGTATATCGATTCTTTTGTCAACATTTTCCATAGTTTTACCGTAAACACTGTTATTTGCCAATTTATATAAATATTTATGATGAAGACTGTGTAAATTGTATCACTCTATGTATTTTAGTTAATTTCATTCCATATTTAATATACTGTTTTAATACTGAATTACATATTTCTTCTTATTTTTTAAGTTGGGAATTAATTTGAAAGTTTTAGAATTTTTAGGCTTATAATTTTCAGGACAAAACTAAAATTCATTATGAAAACTATGTAAAATTTCGGGGTATTCTAAATCGACTTCTAAAACATACCCTTTTTCATTAGTATCAGAAATATCCATTATGTCTAAATTTTGAATTTGTTGATTTATTAGCCCAATAAAATTTTTTGTGGAAGAAATTGAGACAGTGCATATCCGTAAAGATTAGTTGCGTCAAAGTACATAATATATTTAGTTAGTTATAAGGGATCGTAATTTGCAAGAAATAAATTGTTTGCTACAGATTTCCTGCATACACAAGTGCTGATTCCTCCTTTTACATTACTTTTAAAAAAATGTAACATATCTGGGTCCGTTAATAATTCCAATTCTACCCCAGTGTATCTCATACAAGCCTCAAAACTTAAAACTGGAAAAGTGTAGTAATGCCCCGGATCTAATTTATAAGTCTCTATACAAGTTTTTCTAAAATTTTGAAAAATATTCGCCAACAGTAATACATCTGATTTAAGATAAATATCAGAATATTGCCCAACTGTATCACAATTAAATATTTTCTAAACGTTTTTAGCTCTTTCATATTCCTCATCGGTGATATGTTCATCCGTTATATCGTTATAAAATTGTTTTTTATCTGGTAATTTGGTTTTATTTAATTTTGATATGTCATCAATATATTTATAAGGGTAACTCCTTTTTGACGAATATAATTAAATTTTTCTTTATCATTAAAATATTTAAGCACTTCTTTACATTAATCGTCATTAAGAATGGAAACTAAATTTGACAAAGAATTTGGTAGAAACTGAAATGATTCAATGAACCTAAGATATAAAAATTTTGATTTTTTGTGACCTGTTTTCTTATTTAAATATTGATCTATTTCAATGGATTCTTCAAACGATATATATTTTTCTTTATTTTGGGCAATTACAGATAATTGTTCTTTATTAGGACATAATTTTTTTATAAATATAACAGGACCTCTGAATGAATCCGTTAAGAGATTATAGTTTTATCACATATATGGCAATCGTTGGTATATTCATAATGCAATTGTTCCCAAATATTTAATTTTTTGATTGGTTTTGAATGTTTTAAATATTTATTATAGATCTCAAAAACATCTATTTCGAGATAAGGTATAAAAATTTGGTCACAATTGTGACCCGTATAATTTTTAAATTTTGAAAGTGAATCATCAAAAGAACATTTTATATAATATGCAAATGAATATGGAACATGTTCAAATTTTTTTTCAGTATATGGAGAAGTAGTATAGATATAGTATTAATAAGATTATTATTTTCCAAAGTTTTAAGAATAAAAAATATCAGCATAAATAACGAAAGGAACTTCAATTTGTTTTTGTAGGTTCTGAAATTTTAAAATATTTCCAGACATGATATTTCCAAATTTATTTATTTTGCTTTCAATAGAAGGTAGGTTTATCTTCACAAAATCGCAATCCACCGCATTATGTCTAACCAACTGTTGTTCAGTAAATTAATCTTTCTAAATTTGATATGTAAGAGTAATGAAAATTCCCATTATCGTCTCCTATTAATAATAAATTAATGTGACGATCTCGCTTATTTTTGGTATAATGTTAAGGTCCAATAATTTCGATTTCGGTTTTAAAATTCCTTTTTATTTTTTCTAAACCATAAACATTAATAGAAATATTTTTGAGATTTTCAAATTTGAATATTTCGTTTAAAATCATAGGAAAATGAATTCCTTGACAGTTTAAAATTGTTGTATAATGTGGATATGATTCCACTCTGTTAATTGGTCCTGTCGGTGAATGCAGAGCTGCAACTACAGCCCATGCCCATATGTAAAATTTTCAGTAAAATCCATGCTAAAATTAAATAAAAAAATATTATAAACAATTTGAATTTTAAAATTTAAATTTAAGAAAAGTAGTGTATCTGAAACTTTTTCTGCCAGTTCATCGGTTTTTGCATCCATAATTGCAACCATTTCATCTAGTTCTTGAGGTAACTCAGTGGTACTACATAAAATCCGAAATGGCATGTTAAAAGACTTTGCATCATGATAATCATTTGAAGGATTCAGGTGGAGGCCAAAAAGTTCCATGTTGAGTTTAACACAAGTGTTTCTTTGAACTTCATAATTAATTGTATCAATTATTTTTTGCAAAATTTCCGTGAAAAATTCATTAATAGTTATGTGCTATTTAATAGCTGAAAATTTATATGAAATGATTCGTTGTTTAAAAGCTGATTTTGTAACAGAAACGTTGTCGTCCGTGATTACTAAAGAAGTTGTCTTGTGTTTGTTTGTTCGTAAATGGCAGAACCTTAATGATTTGCTAATAAATGTTTTACAAAATTGACAATATTTTCTTTCACCTAAAATTAAAAATACATCTTTATTAAATATATCTATATAACCCAAGTTAACAACTATTTGTAAAACTGAAACAACTAGTTAAAGTTAAACTTATACTTCTTCTTCTTATCTTCTAGCTTGGGAATGTTGTTGTGTAAGGTATTTACATGACGATTTAAATTATCTTGTCAGGTAAAAGTCTTGGCACATTCTTTGCATTTAAAGACCATCTTGTTTTAAAACAATCTCCTATTGTGAAGTTTAAGTCAATTTCAACAAAGTAAACTGAATGAGGAGGTATGAATTTAAATGGTGGAAAACTTGGGAGAAGAGCTTTTATGTGAACCAAAGAATGTTAAGGAATGGGTTTAAAAAAGTTAAGAGTGTCTTTCATTTCAGATGCTCGTTTCCACAATTGCCATTTCTCCTTCTCGGTTTTACCACCACTTTGATTTAAAATTGTGACTAAAACAAATCCTAAAGATTTTAATTTAGACAATTGTTGGTTTTTAATTTTTAAATTTGTTTTGAAGCTAAAATTAATTTTTGGATAATTATTTAATGAAATTGTTACACCCGCTATATCTATTTGGGTGGAAACAAAAATTAAAATTTCATCAAAATTAGGTGGAAAATTTTCAAAAATTTTTGGTGAATTTGGAAATTGGTGAAATGGTTCCCTAAATCTTTTTTGGACACATATTATATTAAAGGAATTTTGACTCTCTCGCGAACTCGACGCTTCGAAAAGGTTTGGTGAATTTTCGTTAGGATGTTCACTTAAAATATCAACCCCTTTAAAAAAGGTTCCCAAATTTTCACTACAGTTTTTGGAATTCCCATTAGTTTTTTAAAATTGTCTAAGTCCTGAGTTGAAATGTCATGAGTTGCGTCTATCTTGTCTGTAGTCTCTGAATTTATGCTTGGGGATTCTGGGGTTAAAATACTTGCCGTTTCCGAAGTTGGTTTCTTGGTTTTTAACTTTTTTTGCTCTAGGTGATTTTGCTGTAGGTGATTTCCTAGAGCGTTTTTTACGGATTGTTCTTTTTTTAATATGCATTATTACT
Source organism: Diaprepes abbreviatus (assembly GCA_034092305.1). NCBI lineage: Eukaryota > Metazoa > Arthropoda > Insecta > Coleoptera > Curculionidae > Diaprepes > Diaprepes abbreviatus. Next base: position 14,844,257 of record JASJET010000031.1, on the reverse strand, counting down.
TTTTATACTGGCATTATTGGAACATTTGTATCCCAATCACAGTCAATATTTTTGGTGTTAGAATTACAAACTAAACACACTTTTGAAATTGTTACTTGATACAATTGTCTAGAACATATGTCACAGTGTAAATCGTCCCGTAATGTTTTTAATTTTCTTTTGCTATGGGTACTAACGTGTTTATGGGAACCTTCCCTTTTATAATATTGTAATATTTGATAACAAGAGTGACAGATACATTTTTTCTTATTTTCCGTAACCAAAAACACTGTTACGTAACTTTGGGTAATACAAAATAGAGCGTCTCTAGGATTATTAAATTTATGTTTCACTATACAAACTTTAGCACTAGCACTATCTTCTTCTGCATCTTCTTCAAGATCAGAACAGTTTTCAAAGTTTTTTCAAATTTTTCTTCATCAAGAAATGTGTTATAGTCCAACAAATGAAATAATTCGTCAAGTTCTGGAGCCTCTTCTTCGATACTCAAATCCATAAATTTGAGAATGACGTTTTTCTGTTACTACTAATATTTACTACTTACTATTTACTATTTACTTTTAAACATTTATTTTTTAATTATTATTTTGAATTTAACTTAACAACCATTGTTGAGCCACGGAACAAATTTATAGATGAACTAAAGCGAAAAGTCACTAGTGGTAGGATTTCGTATCGACATCAAGGTCAAATATAAGGTTAATGCTCCTACCGTGACTCAAGGTTAGTCGGGTTATTAACTTTAAGATTGCTCAAGGTAAAGTATAAGCACGAATAGGACATGTATACGAGGTAATTCGAAAAATATTTTGAAAGAAAAAAAGAGGACGAGGAGAATGATTTTAAGATTAAACTCAAGGTAAAGTATAAACAATTAAATGAGACATGTATACGAGGTAATTCGAAAAATATTATAAAAGAATAAACGAGGAGGAGGTGGATGAAGAGTATATACTTGTCATCTTCCTCCTCCTCATTTGTTCTCTCATATATTAACTACTACCGATATGCCCTGGACTTTATATTTCATATATTATCTCCTACGAATGTTGCTCTCGGTCCGATACAGCTCCATTGACGAGACCATCAGGTGGTCGAAACGCGTATGGAGAGAGGACTACAGTAGTATTTGCAGGAAATAAACTGTTTGTATATATTCTTTCCTTTGCTATGCTTTGAAAGGAGGATACGTATATAACAGCTATTTAAATAGAGCAGAAAGATTTCTTTATTTCTTACTAAAATTTTGATGTTTTAAAAAATTTCTCATTCCCCCGGTGATTCATAGACGTCGTTGGACTGGCGATATTTTTCAGTGTCGAGATCGAGGTCGGTAGGTAGCAGGTTTGCAATATCCTACCGACATACCTTCGAATTTATATCTCATATATCAGTTATCTCCTGCAAATGTTGTTCTCGGACCAATACACCTCCATTGACGAGACCATCAGGTGGTCGAAACGCGTATGGAGAGAGGACTACAGTAGTATTTGCGGGAAATAAACTGTTTGTATATATTCCTTCCTTTTCTCTGCCTTGAAAGGAGAATACGTATATAACAGCTATTTAAATAGGGCAGAAATATTTCTTTATTCCATACTAAAATTTTGATTTTTTAAAAAATTTCTCATTCCTCCGGTGATTCATAGACGTCGTTCGACTGGCGATATTTTTCAGTCTCGACATCGAGGTCGGTAGGTAGCAGGTCTGCAATATCCTGCCAACATACCTTCGAATTTATATTGCATATATCAGTTATCTCTTGCGAATGTTGCTCTCGATCCCATACAGCTCCTCTGACGAGACAATGAGGTGGTCGAAACGCGTATGGAGAGAGGATCAGAGTAGTATTTGCAGGAAATAAACTGTATAAATTCTTTCCTTTTCTCTGTCTGGAAGAAGAATACATATATAACAACTATTTAAATACGGCAGAAAAATTTCTTCATTTCTTAATGAAATTATGATTTTTTAAAAAAATTCTCACTACTCCGGTGATTCATAGATGTCGTTCGACTGACGATATTTTTCAGTCTCGACATCGAGGTCGGTAGGTGGCAGGTTTGTAATATCCTACCGATATATCTTGGAATTTATATTTCATATATCAGTTATCTCCTGCAAATGTTGTTCTCGGACCAATACAGCTCCACTGACGAGACCATGAGTTGGTCGAAACGCGTATAGAGAGAGGACCAGAGTAGTATTTGCATATATTCTTTACTTTTCTCTGCCTGGAATATATATATATATATATATATATATATATATATATATATATATATATATATATATATATATATATATATAACAGCTATTTAAATAGGGCAGAAAGATTTCTTTATTTCTTACTGAAATTTTGATTTAAAAAAAAATGGAAAGTTTAGTTAAAGAGATGTACAAAGAGTTTTTAATTTCTGCAGTTTATTCTGATTTACCCATTTGAAATGCAATATTCGGAGGCGCAGGATTTTAATATATTTTCTAGATATATTGACCATGTTGAACTATGTTATTTAGCAATTTTTAAAAGATAAAAATGAACAAAAATTGTTGAGCAAACTAAGAAATTTAGGTTTAAATGTTTAAATTACACCTATAAGAGATCAAAAGAAAAATGTTAATCAATAAAGTACATAAAATGTAATCATTTGTTTCTATATATTTTGACCTTAAAGTTCTCGTCATATCATTTTAAACATGTGATGTCCTTCGACCTTGAAGACTTCCCCCACAATCGTTGACGGGTCTGTCGTTAAGTCACTTCCCACGATTGGTATAACTCAGCCTTGAAAATGGTCTATAAAGGTTAGTGGGAAAAGAAGTGACTTCGAACAGTCGCAGATACCAGTGGCCTAAACATCAAATATTGTGTTCGTGTGGTGTTTTAAAAGTGCTTTTGTATTCACGGTAACTTTTTCGATTTTTGTACCATTTTTCAATAATAAGTATTCTAAAAAAACTCTAGACGAAATTAATGAAATGTTCAGCAAAGATTTTGAGGTTTTAGAGAGAAAAAAAATTACTGAAATGATTGTGGGGAAAGTGTATAAAATTATAAAAATGGATTCAATGACTACACGATTTGGTAATACTCTTCTAGTAGCTTTACACGATAACGGTGGTAATAGCACATTCGAGACGTTTTTGCCAAAACGTGTGGCCGAAACACTGTCAGTCGATATTGTAAATATTATGGGTAAAATTAAAGGGAAATAGACTTTAAATTATTTGGGGCAAGGTACTAGAGTTTTTCGAAACAATAATCAAACATTATTTCGTTTTGGCTCATTGGAGTAAATTGTATGTAATGTTTGACAAAAGGATGTAATTAAATTTAAAAAAATATTTGCACATGTCAGATTACTTTCGAGTGTTCATTATATCTGTTAAAGTTGTTTGGTGATGCGATCGTCAACGAATGTGTAGATAGACACATATTTTGGTTGGTAAGAGGATTAAGAAATATGACTTACGATATGTTGGATAGTGCAAATGATTGGCCTCATATTGAGGAAATTAAAGATCAATATAAGAATGAGATCAGGGATGTAATCAATTTTATGGCTGGGGTACACTTGTGCGACAAATATTAATATGACCTAAGATGATAATGATGCTGTGACAAAACATTTTCTTAGTAGAAAGTTTTACAATTTTGCAGTTTTACTTTGTGCCATATTCAACGAGGATATTCTTCCCTTGACATACAAAAATAATAGTGCGGTTAAAACAGAAATTGAAGTTATTCAGAAAATACTCTATCACTTGCCTTTAAATGACTCATTAGGCGCACTATCGTATGGTTCGATTCCAGAAAAAATCTAAAAAGAGAATGCTGATTAAAGAGAAGGAGAACGCAATCCGAGTGTCATAGTCTTGAAGATAACGTCATTTTCGTCGGTGAATTAGATTTTCACTCCGAAAATATTTAAATATCATTTATGTGTATGATATTTTATGTTGTTGTTGATGATCAAGATTGAAATAAAAAACTCTGTTTTTCTATATATTGTTTATTTATTTTACATTTTAAATTAAAATTATACTCATAAAATATCTGACTTAAACAATATCTGGTTTATCTATCCCAGAAATAAACTAGTTCGGAAATTCTAGCCATTTGACAAACAATTGATCGGTGTGATTTTTCTTACTTTGTTTAAGGACCTTTTTTACTAGATAAATGCCAGGACTACTTGTCTTTTGTAGTACTGACTCGTAAAAACACCCTAGGCTGACCTTCTAACTATTCAAATAAGTATTTAGGTAGATTTGTAACGGTAACTTTTATAATTTTAAACAGTTCAGTTGACCAAGAGGGCGTATATCCTTTATCGAATAAATTTTTGTACTTGCTAATACGTTCAACGTCACCCATGAAAAACTTAAATTTTTTAGGAACAATTTTTAAATAATCGTATTCTTAAATTTGCGTTTCGTCTTGCACATCTGTTGGCTTTGTTCCACTGTTGCGATAATATATATATATATATATATATATATATATATATATATATATATATATATATATATATATATATATATATATATATATATATATATATATATATATATTTATTTGTAAGATTCTCTTGCTGAGAATGGTTTATATAAATTATTTTTCAGAATTTTTATGACTCGCTTAACAATTGCAGTTTTCTTCGTGATGTAAGTGGAAAAATGATTTATATTATATTTTTCATTAGAGCTACAAAGTTACTATTATAGAACTCCTTTCCCTGATCATTTTGCAAATTTGTTGGTGTATATGATGCCTCTTCAATGATGCTTGTCATCGCTTTAGTAATTTCTATACCGGTCTTGTTTTTTATGGCTTTGGCACAGACAAATTTAGAGTAGCAATTTATACACACTAAAATATAATGATAATCATCGTTTTCTGCAGCATACTGTTGCATATCAGCCAAATCAATTTGCCACCAATCCCTATATTCTTTTATTATCGTACGTCTTCTTATAAAATTTTTTCTAGCCATTTTATGCAGTTTAATAACAATTTTAGTTTTTTCTAGATTGGGCTCCATATTATTAGTAATATTAAAGGTTTCAGATCGTATGAAGAACTGAAGAATGTCATTAAATATTGGGCTTAATATACCATATCTTTTTCTCGTAATTCTTCTATGATTGACATAATTTTATTTTCATGTTCAGTGTGTCCGACCACTTTGAAACTCCACAACAAACGTAAACGATCCACCGATTCTTTGGCTTTGCTCCAGTAGACATATTGAAATATTTTCGATGATAATTTCTTTTTTGTGGGTAACTGTGGTTTTTCCCCTTTTTGTTTAAGACAATATTTCCATTTCGAAAATGCCTAAATTACCAATAAAATTTTTTATACGATCTGTTTTTGAACCAAAACGTACACCATATACTGTATCATCTAGAGATGGTTTTGAACGTAATCCTTTTAGATGTGTATTTAAACCATGGGAAACTGTAGTGTCAGATGATGCGAGAGATATATTAGTTGATGTCGAGGGTTTATTAAACATCGATGGGCCAATATCCTGTTTTGAAATGCGCTGCTACTGTATAGGTGTAGAGGTTTGAAAGGAATATTCAGGTTGAGGAAAACCAGACATTTGAGTCGACTGCACTGATGTACTGGCACTATGTGATTTTGTTGTTGTTGTGGACGTCGCTTGACCACATCAGATATAGTTGTTAACGGCTTCATAAATTTTTTCCATTTCCCCAACATTTCATTCTTTAGCTGCTTTAATTTTTTAAATTTTTTTTTCTAGCGGCATTGGTTGCTTTCACTAGTTTACGTTTTGAGTCGAACGCGTTATTCAACAAAGACGTTTCAACTATCAAATGAGTGTTTTCTCTTATTTTTACAGTAATATATATATATTTATCACACCCTTTGCTGTATCTTCCCGATTTTCCATCACTGTCTTTATCAATTACTAAAAATCCATACTTGTCCCAACATTTTGAGCACATTTTTTGAAATTAAGTAAAAGTTAGATCTGGTGAAATGTGGTCAGAAAATATATGTTTCATATTGAGCTCATCTTGTTTAAATATAATAATAAAATTGGCAATGTCTCACACAAGCTGTTTAGGCATCCGCGAATATGTTTACGCTAGGCAAAAGGAGTCGATATTTTTATGACGTCCCATGCAAAGATACTATCTTATAACATCTTGTTTTTCACATATAACATCATCAAAAATAAATATAGAGTTTGGTTTGGCATCGGACAGATGGGAGCTAAAATTTTCCTTAAATACTTATATATCTGTTGATACAGTAATTTGGAGTAAATATAAACACTTTCGAAACGTAGCCTATAGGGGTGTATAAGCAGCCAAATCGTGACATTAGTTTTTCCATAATTGGACGGACCAACTGACAGACCACGAATAGAAAAAGGAAGTAGAAGACCGTGTCTCTTCATTATTTTCTTTTCAAATCCAAGTCCAACTCTTTCATCGAAATTGTCAACAGGAAATTTTTGTTTAAGATCGATAATGCGCATCGTAAGAAATTTTATAGAAAAATTTTCACAAAAACTGTTACTTAGATGCCGAGTGTCAAACGAAGTGGACGGTCTCACGTTTCTAATAAAACTGGACATGGTATTGTGAATCCGTTAATAAATAAATTACCATTCGAGGTACACATTTTGGGTTATCAATATTGCGGACCCGGAACAAAAGTAATTAAATGGGTAACAAAAGGTGATCCCGAAATTAATGCTTTAAATGCCGCATGCAAAATACACTATCTAGCCTATTTACATAACAAAGACAACATAAGTGCGAGACATCGAGCGGATTACGAGCTCGAATAAAGTGCTTGGAATAGAATAAAATCGAAACATTCCAGTTTAAATGAAAAAACAGCAGCTTGGTTGGTGACAAACATTATAAAGGCAAAATAGCGTTTTAGTATGGGTGTTCCATCATCATCATCATCATCATCATCACCAACAAGAAAAATACCTAGTATAGGCACACGTCGTCTAAAAGGGAAAGGTGTCAATAAAAGTCGACATGTTCGGAAAGTCAGTTTCGGAACAGCTATTCGACAAGCAGTTCGAAAGGAATTATTAAATGCCGGAAGGAAAATTGTTTTGGAAAAAAATCTAATGAATGCATCTAAAATAGCTCTGTCGGCAGCACGTAGATGGGTAAAAGCAGCAGGTGGCAAAAAGAAGGTTCGTACACCGAGAATAATATCGATTCCTAAAACTGATGGGATATTAGCATTAATAACAATCTTTGCCAGGTTATCAGCTTTTGGTTCATTAGTCGGTAGGGCAGGGGGTATTGTATGTGCCGTAAAAGCTGCAAAAAAACGCAGTGAAGATAAAACCGGTGCCGGCCTTTATTTGACATCGAAAGAAAATAGTTTATTTCTAAAGCCATATCGTAAAGGTATGGGATTATTTTAAATTCTAGATCAAAAAACTAATTGAATCCCTACCTCGAAGACTGCTATCTAATATCGATATAGAAGATTATGCCAAAAAGAAGCGAATATGACACTTTTAGGTATTTATATGAGGGATTCGTTACCTAGACAAGGTCCTCGAAGTTACGAAGCAGCTATAGTGAATTTCAATAGTACGTCTGGTGCAGGGCTCATTGGGTAGCTTATAGAAAAAACAATTCTAAAGTAAGATATTATGACAACTTCGGCGATTTACCCCCACCGATCGAATCGGTGCAATATCAGCAAACGAGATCCGAAACATCAAAAATTATTTACTGTACACGCGATCGTCAACAGAATTTTGGAACAGTCTAGTGTGGACATTTGTGCTTAAAATTTTTTGTCCAATCATCACCGTAAAAATGTCATCATCTCCACAATTAACACCGCAAATGGATTGCAAAAAGTATACCAAAATATTGCGGTCACTGGTAACATTTCATCTAGCCGGTGGATTAAGGAAAATTACCGTGAAACAGCTAGAAAACATGACCAAGGAAGTAATGATTGCATTAGCCCCAAATGAAATTCCATTCGTTTGGGATAAGTTGTCTGAGTACCTCAAAACCCATATCGATATATTAAAATATCAGTGTGGTTGCAAATATTATTCCAGCAACCGTTTAAACGAGGATAAGCGTGATGACGATTCTACACCTACAAAAAAATTTTGTTGTTATTTCAAAATCGGCGATGTGAGCGTAAACGCCGAAAATAAACATCACAATCTAATGCAGTGAGAAGGGGTATGAAGATGAATCATTTTAAGGTTGTCGCTAAGAATAAATGAGATATGTTAGATGTTTTAATCGTTAGTCATGTCTAACGTTTACACTAACAGGACACTCGAGTGTCTTAAGTGCCGATCTTTATCCACCCATCGAATTACGTAAAGATAACAAATATGGCCTTGCATTGCTAGAATTTTACATACAATTCAATTTTTATTGTGGATAATAGCAACAATAAATTTGCCTACATGGAGGAGGGCTACACCACCGAACCGAAACAATTACAGATTCCACCTGGGGCCTATGAAATAAGTAAAACCATGTTAGAGGCTTTGAAGAATTACGATGGAATCTTTTCCTTCGTTGCCAATAATAATATGCTGAAATATGAATTGAAACCATAATTTAATATGCTATAGATTTCTGGGGATATGCTAGTATCGGTAAAATGTTAGGATGTAACTATACAGTGTTAAAAAGAGATAAAAAAAACATGAGTTAACCGAAATAGTGGAAATAATGAAAGTATACATCATACGGGTGGAGTGTAATATAATTTCCGGAGCATATATGAATTCTTTGGAAGGTCATACCGTATTCGAATTCGATATCAATGTGGAGCTCGGTCACAAAATCAGTAAAGAACCACAAAATAATATTTATATGCTGTTAATGCTAGAAGGGCGTCAGTTTATCGACAACATTCGCATCTTGGAGGATTGCTGTGATTTAATCGATTTTCAAAGGGAGAAAATGATCATGAAATTGGAATTGAAGAAACTTTAATTGAAATGGGTTGCTTCAATAGTTAATTGTGTTTGTTGTCTACTAACATTGGGGAAACACTGAAACATAATAAAAGTTGAAGAAGAGTTAACATCAAGGTTACTTGTCGCCCAGACATTAGATCGCAAACATCCCATGAGATATCTGCCGAAAACTATAAATTTTTAAAATCAATGGGTCTATAAATGTGCGAAAATGATTTCTACTACCAGCGATATAATAGCGATTTTCTCCAAACTTATCTTGGACAATTCCATTATTAGTCTAGAGTAGCAAATGTATAAACCATACTGATCTCCATCATGCAACAATTCCGATGAAATCCGTATTCCTATAAATTTTCAAGATATCATACTGGATATTCCTGAAAGTATATCAAAGGAAAATTTAAACTCATAGATGCAACCAAATTGGTTTCATCACATAATGCCCTCCCATTTTTGTTCGATGAAATTCGCTACGAGATTGAAGGTGAGCATGTCCCCGTGTTTCGTAAACCTGAAGTTATCACGACATAAAAGACCTTGGTTTGATTCGGAAGTTTGCAACAAAGATCTCTCATGACATGCGGATGGGGTTTTGATGAAGCAAACCAAGATATCGTAGACGCTGAAGGTAACGTATTCTCCGGGATATCACCAATAAAACATCTTATGGGATTCGCCGAAGATTATACAAAAGTTGTTTTTAACGTAAAACCAGAGCTTATTATAATTATAGCTCATACTTTCACCAGTCGCTACGTTGGCGAAGTAGACGCCGAAATTAGTATCGACAAAATCGAATGGAAAATTCGTCACATCATTCCAGACGATAATCAAATATTGTCCCGCATTAATAAAGGCGGAAGTAATTCCAATATTCAAATGGCATATCGTAAATGAAATTTGTACGAACTGCCAGCTTCCAGCGTATGGGCCTTGAGAACGAGAACAAGTCTAGAAAGACCGCGCTATATAATCGTCGGATTTCAGTACAGTAATAAATGCGACAAAGAAGAAAGAAATACAACCCATCACCCAGAGACTATTAACTCATCGACCGTGGATATGAAAGTGGAGTTCTAACCAGAAAGAATAAATTCCCCAAAGACACTAAAGTGTACGCATTAGTTATTCATGACGCATTTTTTAGTTATAATGTATTAAACGGTTTCGTCACCAACAAATCTATATTTTAATGTAATTATGGATTATATGTGGCACAAAATAATGTTAAAGGAAGAAATGTCAATTAATAAATTGGTAAAAGTCAAGTTGTGGTTTTATTTTTATTTGAAAACCAACAAAAAAGTGGACGGGGAAGTCCATTCCTAAAGAAGGTAGTACGGGAGTTTAAATAATAACGGTCCTTTTTTGGGCCATATAATTTTTGATGGTAGTTTTAGTTTATTATTGTTATGAAACAGAGAGACGAAAGGTGTAGGGGTTTATTTAGTGGAAAAAAGTACTTACACAACTTAAGAAAAATATGAACATAAAAATTTAGAAAATTTGTAGGAAAGTAACGGTTAGGAAAAGGAAAAAAGATATTGGAAAAAATTATAGAGGAAGTCAAGTACTACAGGCAAGCATTCTTTCCTACAGTAATGAAGTAAAAAAAGAAAAAAAAAATAGTGGAAAATGACGAATGCGCGCTAAAATTTAAGTTTTGAGGAAAACAGTATTAGGAAATTAGAAAGAGAGTTTTGTCTATATAATCTAGCATTTTTCAAGACTCGGAAAGGTGAAATTTGAAAAAAAGGTTATGAAAAGTTAGTAATTTGGATTTTTAGAAGTTTTGTATCTCGGGAACCGTTCAAGATAGAGAAATAATAAAAAGACCTTAATTACTTAGAATTTTGAGGAGCATGCAATAGTGCAAAAAGAAAATTGTAATTTTTAAAAAATAAATGGCGAATGCGCGTCAAAGTTGATGATTTAGAGAAAAACAGTATTAGGAAATGAGAAAGAGGATTTTTTTTTAATTATTGTAGTATTTTTCAAAATTCTGAAAGGTGAGATTTGAAAAAAAGATTTTAAAAGTTAATAATTTAGAATTTTTGAAACGCTGTAGCTCGGAAACCGTTCAAGATAAAGAAAAAATAAAAGTACTTTAATTATCTAGAATTTTGAGGAAAATGCAATGATGAAAAAAAAAAGAAAAATTCCAAAATAAGGAAAATTGAGAGCAAACAAATCCAAAATTCTATAGACAGGCAGCTCAACCGTCAAATGGGAGTGCCGAAAAGTTGTAGGGCAAGGTTTTTTTTTTAAATCACCGACTCTCGCCTCGACCTTCTTAGGGCCACAAAAAACGGTCCTTTTCAGGATCACATTATATTTTGATCGTAGTATAGAAGTCGTCACTTATGGGGCGAAATATTCGTTTAACGACGATTTGTCTCTTCTCGTGCATCTTAAGTGTTAAGTGTTAAGTTTTAGGCTTGAGAACCAGGTAATCGTTTAATCCTTAAAATGTTAAAAGTCCAAACAAGATTTTTCTTAATTTTTTAAGCCTAAAAATCAAATTCCGTGTTCTAAGTTTTTGAAAAAATTAATAATTCTATAAGCTCTTACGAATACATCACATTTACATCGCGCTGATAGGGTGGGAGTAGTTCTGTATAAGTGAGACTGGGCGAGTTACACATTCATATCTACTTAGCTTTCACACGACCAAGATGGAGCAAGACAGATCCCCAAGCAGAGGCTCTTCGGTGTTTAGCGACGAGACTGACGGCGATAATGTTGCAGAGCTGGAGGACTTCGTCTTGGATTGGTATTTCGACGTCCAACGATGGGAAGGCTTAGAAAAACCAAATCCGTTCACTATGACCATGATCCCGGTCTTGTGGAGTTGTATGACTTGGGTGACTGAGTGCCTCAGTGCCTTGATGAAATGGGTGTCAGTCCGTCGCCAGAGCCAGACTCTACAAACGATGTAGTATTGAAAATTCCAGCATCGCCGAGGCCCGGAGATACCCTGGGTCCGTGCGACTCTTCGAGTTGGTGGTCTGCCAATGAGGATGTTCCATCATAAATCCCACATCCTCCCCAGTCCTTTTCAAGGGCACAAAACAACGGTCCTTTTCAGGACCACAAAATACTTTGACCGTAGTTTTACTTCATATTGGTACTTTGTTACTAATATTGTATTTATAGAACATACAATATTGGATACAGAATAATAAAAGTTTAGGTGCTGGTGGAACCCGGAAAAATCATTCGTTCGTATTTAGAAACCCAGACAACTCTGGTCCCAATACGTAATACGACATTTGTCGTTATTTCCACCACAAATATATATCTATATATAGGTTCACCAATACTTATTACAATCATTTCAAATCAAAATGCCGAATGAACAACAAAAATCAATCCAATGTTCGGTGGTTGATTCCACTACGGACAGTAGAGATTTGGATGATTCTAGGTGGGATACCCTCTGGAATTTTGTTATCCAATGGATGTATAAGAACAACCCTACCGTTGACGGACCGTGCGACTCTAAAACGCTATAAAGAACAGCATGATCTATTTGTTCCCCTCCATCTAACAAAACGACCCTTTTCAGGACCACAAAATATTTTCATCATAGTTTCAGTTGGTTATAATACTTTGTGACCCATGTTTTATGTTTTTTTTTTATAAAAACATACCATATTGAGACGCGAAATATTAGAAGTTCTGGCGACAGAACCTGAACTCCTTACACCAAATTGTAAATATAATTAAAAAAAATATATTTACAATTATTGCAATTACGTAGTTTTAGTGGATTATTGTCACTTTTTTTTAATACCTAATATTATGTGGGAAAGGTCGTATATGAAATAAAAAATCAAAAATATATTTTCAAGTATTTTTTATTCTATTTGTAAAAAAATATTTGTTAAAATATAAAAATCTTTGATCAAATATTTTTTTTATAAAACTACAAAATATATTTACAAACTTAATACCATAAAGGAAAAACTAATATCTACAACTACTTAACACCTACTAAAACACCTATCACAGTCTTAATAGTCTTGTCTTCTACACTGTTCACCCGCACTTTTTCTAATAGCTAATTGTTTTTCTAATTCTAATAATTGTTTCTCAAGTTTTATTATTGCACAGTCATTGTCACTCACTTTACGCATCAAATCTTTTTTCATTCGAAACATGTCCGACAATTTATTCTTTTGCGAACCGGTAAAGTTTTCAACCCACTTCGGATGAGAGAGATGCTCCAGAACACTTGGAAGAAGCAGTTTCGTTTGATGATGAAGGAGATGAAGCATCGGATAGTTCATCACCTTCATAACACCGCTTAAACCACTTCCTTAATGGTTTGCGGCATCACAATATCGGAGACAGTGGCGCATCAGTTTTCACCGGTGAAGACTTTATCTCCGACACTTCTTCTACACTGGCCGATGTTGATAGAGTTGGCCCATTGTCGCCATCAATTATTTTTACTTCGGTGGATAAAGGCTCTGTCGGTGGTGGTGATGGCGTTACCAAAAAATCGGATAATGGTGTTGGAGTTTTGAGTTTCTTGAATGAAAACTTATTTTTTGCTCGAACACCTTCAATCGCCGAATAAAATGTTTTTTTTTTCGGCGATTTCGACATAGTTAGAAGCTTCTTTAGCTTGGAACCTTTAGGAGAAGATGTCCGATTTGGCAGCAATGCTTTTTCACAACGATATCACTAATCACTTTTATTTTCAGTTTCTTCTCCTCGGTCCAAATTTTAAGAAAGTCCGCCGTCAACTTCACCAATTCTTCGTCACGAGCATCATTAATGGTCTTGTCTTCAACATTCTCCTTCTCCCGGTGCCAAGCCTCGAACACCCCTGGAGTTAATACTTCGAGGCTACTCATATTTTCCATCATGTCTTGCTGGGATCCGCAACTTACATTAAGAGCATCCAAGAGTGAACTTTCGTTTTGCGGTCTGGAAGACATCTTGGTTATTTTGCACTTCACTGTCATTTCTACTTTCACTTAATACGGTACTGTACTGTATCGTTATGTGTTCTGATGAACTGTGAAGAGCTCGAGCCAGCAAGTCTGCTTTTATGCCTATTTCACCCACTACACCACCTTTATTCCTTTTGTTTGATGCATCAAATATAGTATTAAAACTTGTCAGAGGCAAGTCCAAGTCCACGGTCAACGTAACCGGCAATGCCGAGGTCGTTTTCGAGGTTGTCATTTTCAAGAATATTTTGTTCCTGACAAGGTTATTTTAAAAAATATCACATAAATATAGTACAGCGCTTAAAATTTACAACATATTCAAACATGAACTGATGAAAAACTTTGTCAAGTGGCCAAAACATACAGGCATATATCAAGATTTTTTAACTTGCCGTTGTTTGTAAAAGACAAGGTATCTGCTGGAGAAATGATCTCATGCACAATTTCAACTACATTGACCTTCTCAGAGTCAAAATTGTACAATTCGCCTCTTGTAGACTACTTCACTACCAAGGCATGGACATTACTGAACTCGCCATCCAGGGAAAAAATTGTGTGATACAAGGAGCATACCTGAGCAGAAGGAATTAACTTTTTTGTTATATTTTAATTTCTTAACAATAAAACAAAAATAAAGTGTGTGTATTTATTAAACATCGCCTCAAATACGTTTTGCAATCCATATTTTTCTGCATAGTCTGTTTATTAATAAAATAGAACCATACATAGAGTAAAATGTAATGGTTTTAAATCAGTCTCACATAACAATATCAGAAGTAAAGACTATTGATAAGATCGGACGCAAAAGAAAATTTAATGATTCTAACTTTATGCGCGAACCTTCAGGAATAGGATTTAAAGTTACACCGATGGAGGTTACCGTATGGGGGGGGGGCAGTGTTTCAGAAACGAAGAAAGCTGTGCATGACTCAACAATTATTATTAAAGATATATTCAAAAACCCACTTGAAGGCTAAGTATGTAAGAAATGAATTGAAACTTGTCAAGAACTTAGAGGATACATTGATGACACTGGTATTACAATATATGAGTTTAGATAAGATGAACTACGTGACCAACTTAATTCTTGAATGTTTAAAATTGAGAAGACTATGGAGGAATTTATCAACAAAGCAACTCCATAAGAATATTAGATGAAGATGTCTAAAGAAGCAACAGCACGTTCTCCTTAATAACTTTTCCGTTCATTTTCTATGATTGATATATTTATAACTTGAAAACGGTTAAATAAAAAAATACTATAGTGAATACATGTTTTTTATTAATATTATTAATTTATACACAAGGCAAGCAATACACATTTTAAACAATCCAAACAATAATAGAATATGGATATTCCGGATCACATATTTTCCTGACTGGAAAATGATCCCAACATAACGAGTAAATCGGCTAAATTTTGATCTGGATCTGTATTGTAAAACTCGATGTCTGCATGCGCCCAAGGTAGAATTCTGGTTGAATTGGGAATTACATAAAGTTTATCATCGCTATGTGATAATGTTCCTTTATTTATTATATTGGTATAAATGTTATGCGATTTACTTTTGAATGTTTTCATCTTTCTTGATATCAAACCACCCCATTCAATTATTCTTTGCTAGTCTTCCTGGTGAAGGTTTTTCTCGATAACAGATTTTTTGATATCTTTGGTTTTTTTAAATTCATTATTAATGGACTGTACATAATAAGCCTTTGAGCCGGTACATATTATCGGTTCACCAGAATACTCATCCTTTATATTAACTACATAATTACTTTCAATTATATTGAAATTATTTATTTCTGGGTAATTTCATCAATCAAATTTTCGGGGTTTTTTGATATAGTCTGATAAAAGTTTTCTGTATACACTTTTAATATAAACCAGTCAGTATCAGTGTAAAGCAACAATTTTTAAACAACGAATCATTTCATATAAAGTTTCAGCTACATAAATATCAACGCATTTTTCACGGAAATTTTTTGACCTCTACCTAAATCCTTCTGATTATAATCATGATTAGATAAGATGAACTACGTGACCTTGAGTCTTTTAATAAACCATTTCGTATTTTATGGAGTACTACTGACTCAGCACAAGAATTAGGTGAAATTTCTCGAAGTCACTCCTTCGAACTTCATCACCTATATTAGCAACATGAAGCCGATAGCCATCAGGATCTCTGTCAGGAACAATCTGGCGATTTATAGACCTTCTGTCATAGGCGTTCCATGATCAAAATAACAAAATGGGACTAACTAAAAAGTTCCAGACCCTCTCTCATTGACGTCTCATGAGGAAATTAACAAAAGGTAAAACTATTTAAATAAATTATAAATTCTTAGAAAATAAATTTAAAACCGTACAAACTAGAAACACAAACTAACACTATGAAGTGTATACTGCTATAAAGTCCGTTACAATTTATATATATATATATATATATATATATATATATATATATATATATATATATATATATATATATATATATATATTGCACATGTACACACCACTTTACCCCTCCAACTTTCTTGAATGTATATAGAGGCAGTAAGATAATTATTTCATTATTACACATTCGACCGTTAGGATAAAAGGTGTTCCAAGAAACATTATTGGCATTGTAAGGTCATTCGTGGCAGAAAAGCTATGTATGTGTGTGGAGTGCATGGGTACCGCACCACCGCCAGCACCGTCAGCACCGCCAGCAACCCGAGGTCGAGCTGCAGCCAAGAAGAAGACCAAGAGTTACATCTAGGTCGGTGTTGCTATCGTTGGGTATTAGCCTACGGTAGACAGCCGACCTTCCCCTCGACCCTTGTAGGATCACAAAAAACGGTCCTTTTCAGGACCATATTATATTTTGATCATAGTTTAGTAGTCGTCACTTATGGGGCGAGATATTCGTTTAACGACGATTTGCCTCGTCGTTTAAGTCTCAAGTTATAGACTTGAGAACGAGGTAATCGTTTAATCCGTGACCTATGAAGATGTTAAAAGTCCAAACAAGATTTCTATTAATTTTTTTAATGTCTTCTTTACAAAATGTTAAAAATTCGTCTTATTTTCTAAGCTAAAAATCAAATTCCGTCTTTTGTTGTAAGTTTTTGAAAAAAATTAATAACTCTATAAGCTCTCACCAACACACAAAATTTAGAACGAGCTGGTGGGGGTAGTTCTATATAGCTGAGACCGGGCGAGTTACACAGCCATATCTATCTTGACTTTCGCACGATCAAGATAGAACAAGAGAGACCCCTAGCAGAGGTTCTCCATTGTTTAGTAACGAGACCATCGGCGACAACGTTGTGGAGCTGGAGAACTTCCATTTTGATTGAGATTTTGACGTCCAACGATGGGACGATTTAGATGAACCATACCCGTTCTCTACGACCACGATCTCGAACTTGTGGTGTTGAACGACTTGGGCGACTAGGTGCTTTAACGCCATGAGAAATGCGTGACAGTCCACCCTCAGAGCCGGACTCTACAAGTGAAGTAGAGTTGGAAATTCTAGCATCACCGACGCCCGAAGATCCCTAGGGTCCATGCGACTCATCAAGTTGGTGGTCTGTTAATGAGGATATTCCACCATAAACCCCACACCTTCCCCGGCTCTTTTCAAGGGCCCAAAACAACGGTCCTTTTCAAGACCACAGAATACTGTCATCGTAGTTTTAGTTTGTATTAGTACTTTGTTACTAATATTGTATTTATAGAACATACATACATACATCCATAATATTAAAAGTTTAGGTGGTGGTGGTGGTGGTTATGGTGGAATCCGGCAGCTCTGCAACACCATAAAGAGTAGCATGGGCTGTTTTTCTCCCGCTGCCTTACAAAACGGTCCTTTTTAGGACCGTATAATTTTTTTTTGTAGTTTAGTTTTTTGTACTTATGAGTCAGGGTATTCGTATGGCAACGAATTCTTTTGTCATATAAGTATCAGCTTATTCGTTTAGCAACGAATTGCTTTTAGTGACGCAAGGTAATCAGTTTAGCGTAACTCATTAGTAAAGATTCAATATGGTCCTACGTAAAATTAGTGGGATGGATAAGTGATTAAGACTATCGACAAATGAAATAATATTTCTTTTAAGGAATATTTTTTATTTTTATCAATTTATAGACTTTTTTATTTAAAGTATCTAATACTACAATTTCTAAAGGTAAAATATATTTATAGCTATTGCTATTACGTAGTTTTAGAGGATTATTGACACTTTTTAATACCTAATATTGTGTGAGAAAGGTCCTATGCGAAAGAAAATACCAAAAATATATTTTCAAGTCATTTTTATTCTAATTGTAGAAATATGCTTGTTAAAATGTATAAATCTGTCCGAGTAAACAATTTTTTAATCAAATACAAAATATATTTGCAATCATAAGATTATAAATTAAAAACTAATACCTACAGCTACTTAACACTTACTACAAAACCTATCAAAATCCGCTAATTGTCTTTTAAAACGTTCACCAGCACTTTTTCTAATAGCTAATTGTTTCTCTAGTTCTAATATCGTACTGTCATTTTCACTCACCATATTTATCAAGTCTTTTTTAATTTGAAACATCTCCGATAATTCATTCTTTTGTGAGCTGGTAAGGTTCTCAACCTACTCCGGTTGAGAATCCCAGAACATACGGAAAAAGCGATTTCGTTTGGTGATGTTTCTGAAGAAGCAGCGAATGCTTTTTCACCATCAAAACATTGCTTAAACCGCTTCTTTAAAGGTTTGTAGCATCCCAATATCGGAGACAGTGGCGTATGAGTCTTCACTGTTAAAGACTTTACCTCCGACACTTTTTCTACATTGGCCAGTGTTGGCGGAGTTGGTCTATCATCACTTTCAATTATTTTCACTTCGACGACTTTATTTCCTACATTGTTCGAAAATTTTTCGATATCATTTAATTTTGATGATATTTCCTCAATTTTTTAATTATATTTTCTTGTTTTAATTCTTGAATAGTGCTGATAATTATAACATAAACTACTTCTAATAAAGTTTCTAATTCTTTTTCGAATCTTTTATCCAACGTCTTTTGAAAATTTTAATTGTCAACAGTTGTTTTTGCCTCTATTTTTAGATTATTTAATTATGAGGTTATATCTTCAATTTTTTGACTATTTTTTACAGTTTGATCTTCAAATTTATTTTCATTTTTTCATTTAAATTTTGAAAATCTGTATTTAATTTCTCCTCCAAATTTTTAATGTTTAATTTAATTTCTTCAGAATAATTTTCAACTAAATTAATTTTCTGATTTATATCGTTAATGATATCGCTAATTTTTTTATGAATTACGAAGTGTTTGCTCTCTCAATTTGTTGAGAGTTTTTATTAATACCATCATTAATCTTTTGAAAATTACCTATTGCTCCCGAAACTCTAATATTAAATTTGTTTGTAAATTCTTGAAACCTTGATACCACATCTCTTACAATAATTTGTTTAACATTATCTATTGCAGAAGAATCCCTTATTTTTGATTTAGCCAATGTTATTTAATTTTTTATGTTATTTTCAAAACTTTTTACTTCATCATATTTCTGTTTTATTGCTTTAATCATCTTCACACTTCGATGTTTTTTGAGAAAAACTTTTTAATAGTTCATCATTGGTTTTTACAATATTTTTTAAATTTAATATCTTGGTATCATATATTTTCTTCCCACGATTTAATCTTTTTTAAAAAAGCTTGTACATTTCATCATTTTCGTTAACTCTCTTCTTTAAATTTGTAATATCATTTTTTAACACAGGTTCAAAATTTCTAATAATTTTATTTTCAATATATTTATCATCACTTCTAAATTTTTTAATATTTTACTTTCCACATTTGTTAATATTTTATTTTCTGAAGCAGGTACATTTACTTAATCCTTTTTTGAAATATGACATCCAAATTTATCCATGGTTATTTTAACAATGCGATGCATTAACATTTACTACATTCTTTTATATAATTATGTTGGCTTCTTTCAATTCTTCTATGATAGATATAATTTCGTTGTTATGTCCTGTATCGCCAGCAATCATAGAGACTACCAATAGACAAAATCGATCCACAAGTTCATTTACATTATCCCAATATACTTAATCGGTATTCGCTTTGCGTTATCTTTCCAACATTATAAACACAACTCATTAATTTGATTGACTGACATATCAACATTAACATGATCATCTTAAAAGTTTAAATGATGGTATAAAAACTGCTTTAAAAACCATAGGGAAAAGTAACGTATTACCCCCCAAAGAAAAGAATTATACCAATTCCAAAGAGTGGTGGATTTCTTCCTCTAATTCCTTTATTTGTTGGTTTGTCCGCCTTAGGTGCTTTTGGAGGAGGAGCCGCAGGAATTGCAAAAACTGTTAATGATGCGAAAGTTGCCAAAGAAAAGTTAGAAGAATTCAAAAGACACAATAAAATCATGGAGTCTATAGCGGTTGGAAAACAAGGTAGTGGTCTTTACTTGAAACTATACAAAACTGGATGTAGATTGTATACAAAACCCTATTCAAAAAACTGTTAACACATATACCTCAAAAACCACCAACAAATTATGATTTAATTAAATATCTTAAACTTCTAAAAATTCCCAATTTTCTACGTGTATTTATGAGGGATAAGTTACCAAAAAAAAATAGAAATGAAAGTGGAATTGTTAATCTCGATAACAATAGTGGCGATGGGACTCATTGGACAGCTTGTGTAAAAAAAGAGAAGAATATAATATACTTCGACCGTTATGGTAATTTAGGACCACCTGTCGAATTAAATAATTATTTTTAACTGATAATAATAAAAATATTGTGAGTTATAACTATAACCTTTATCAGAACTATAAAAAAACGAACTGTGGTCATTTATAAAATTCCTTTATAATAATGTGTAATAATTCATTTCCCCTTATTCAGAAAAAAAAATTGATGGGATATGTCATATAGTTCTGTTATCAGTGGTAATTCTTCCATTCTGTCAGTTAATTTTCATTCTCCCTTATACTTGGAAGAAAATTTTGACTATTGTATAGCTCTGGTAACTTTTGAAACATTTGATGTTATTCCAATTATTGTTGAAACTAATAACCTTTTTATTTATGATACAAACAAAGAATACATGATTCCTCCCGGTAGTTATGATATTGATTTCAATAACCTTATACAAAAACAAGTAGATAATGGTACTTTTATGTATATTTTTCCAAATAATAATACTTTGCGAACACAGATTAAAACAGATGTTCCCATTAGTGTCTGAAATGGAACTAAAGGAAAAATATTAGACTTTGAAAATAAAGAATTTGAAGCATATAAAGCACATATTTCAGACTATCCTGCGGAAATTATTAAGGTAAACGCAATAAATATCGATTGCAACATTGCTGAAAGATCATATTTATATGGAAAACCTGTTCATATTATACATCAATTTTTCCCAGCGTTGCGCTTAATTTTAAAATAATAGAGTCACCTCAAAATGTTCTTTACTCTCCTGTCACTGTAAAAGTGCATAAGCCCTTATATAGTGGATCAAAATGATGAACTAATCAGTTTTAGAGAAGAAACCGTGACAGTAAGACTACATCTTCAGAAAATAGATAAATAATGGTAATATTATATAATAAAAGCAACAAAAACCTTAATTTTTTCTTAAAAAAATATTAACAAATTATTCTTAATAAGAAAGACTCTAAACTCAACTCAGTTAGTAATAAATTAAACTCCCGAAGGTGCGCATCTCGAAATAAAAAATTTCTTGCGAGTTTAGGTTTTAAACTTAAATAAAATGGAATATTTAAATGTAAAAGAAAATATTCTCCTCGATGAATCCATCTAAGCTGGGAAATTCTTTCTTTCAATCCTTTTAATCCTACAAAACTGGAACCAAATAATGAAATCAGAATTGCTTTACAACAGACAGGAAAATATTCTTTACCTTGCAAAAGCGAACTATATTTAGAATTACAAGTTACTAAAGAGGATGATACACCACTAAATAACACCGCATTAATCAATAATGCTCCAGCATTCTTGTTTAAAGAATTGAGATATATTTTAAATGGTGTTACTATTGACTCCTTTCGAGATATTGGCATAACTTCAACTCTTAAAGGATATGTATCTTTTAATCAAAATGAAAGCGCAAAATTAGAAAATGCTGGATGGTATCTGAAAACAAAACAGAAAGAGAAAATTATGACTGATGAAAAAGGGAATGTTTCTTTGTGTGTACTATTAAAAATGTATCCAGGATCCTTTGAGGATTATAACAAAATTATTTTAAATTCACAACAGGGACTAATAATTATAAGAAGTAGTAATGATACCAATGCATTAATAATCACAAGTAATGATGAAAATTAAATTAACTAAGCTTTGTTGGAGAGTTGCACACCTTACAGTAGCCATCCCCCAACTCTCACTATAATTATTGATAAAAACAGTGATATACTTATTACTTTTCGAAGTTGGGAAGTAGTTGAATATCCGGAATTGTTAGAAACTACATAGTCACAATTGCACTGTAAAAACGTCTACAAAAGTTGAAACACCACGACATGTCTTAATTGCTTTTCAAAGGAACAAACGTAGTAACCTAAAAGAGGATATGAACAAATTTGACCATTGCAAAGTAAGAAATATAAATGAATTTCTAAACTCTGAAAGATATCCTTACTATGATCTCTAACTTGAATTTAATAACACATAGAAAGTAATGTATAAAATTCAGAGACAAAAATTAGAATATTTTTTAAGAAAAATTAAAGATCTCAAAAAAATTTGCTCTTTTAAAAATATGAGAATGGTTTTGGATATACAAGCATTTAAAGATGAACACAACTTTATACCTGAAGAGCAGTAATTTTTGATGGAAATAAAATGTGTCATTATGTTTTTAACCACCCTATCCTTTACAAATGCTTCCACCTGAAACTTACAAACAAGTCGAATGGTTAATGAAATTTCACCATTGTATCCATTGGAATGCAGGATATACACCACTTCATAATTTTTCTACTATACTTAAAAATTTGACAGAAAGAGGAGAATTTATTTATGTTAAAGGAGAAGAAAAAGCTAATTATATTAGAAAATATTGTAGTAAATCTATTATCGAGTTGGATGAAAAACCCATTTTAGGTAAATCAAATCCTAAATGTTTTTATCATTCAAAATGACCTTCTATGTGTACACTTTCTAATGTACTTTATATGTATGATAATTTTTTTATGATCCAATAAAACAACTTTAAACCAATAAATATTTTTTTATTTATTTACATATCAATAATATTCATGTTCTTATTAATATAATAACTACCATTTCGTATAAATTAATTATAAAAAATCTTTACACAAATTAACTATATTGTCTAATCCAATCTTTTTAAGATCAACAGAAAATTTCAAAAAAATTTTTATATTTAAAAATTTTTTACACGGTAATGCAGCTTCTTGACACTCATTCGCATAATCTTCATATTTTAAGTAAAATAAAATATCTTGAGCATAATATCTGTCTTGACCTAGAATACCGAGTGTCCTTGAACATTCTTCATGTATAATAAATTTTTCATAAAGCTCGCGAACAATTTCTTCCATTTCAGATGGAATTATAAACAAAATAGTTTTTTAATTCAATTATTTTTTCACAGTGAATCTTCTTAATAGTTTTATCCACGAATTCCAGTAGATTTTTATCTTTAAAATATTTCTCACACAAACTTGCTATTTCTTGGGATGCCCTCGACAAATCTAAATAATAATCAACCCAGGGTGGATGACTTATTTGGGCAAACCACTCGAATTTTGCT
The DNA here is from genome assembly GCA_034092305.1 of Diaprepes abbreviatus. Classification (NCBI taxonomy): domain Eukaryota; kingdom Metazoa; phylum Arthropoda; class Insecta; order Coleoptera; family Curculionidae; genus Diaprepes; species Diaprepes abbreviatus. The sequence goes on along the minus strand of JASJET010000031.1, from coordinate 14,820,471 downwards.
ATATTTTCTTTATTTTCTAAGTAAAAATAATTAATTTTTTGTTCCAATTCACTGTCACACGACATCATTAATATGTTCTTCTCGTAAATGATCATAAAATGATCTTTAGTTGCGAGACATATATTTTTCATTTCTTCTATTGAGTCAATAAAGCTAAAGGAAAAAACATCCTTTTGACGCATCAAATTAAATTGATCGGGATTAGAAAAACGTTTTCGCGTTTCAATAAAATCGTTATCATTCAAACCGTTGCCTAAATTTTCCACAGAAGTTGACAGAAATTTAAAATTGTCAATAAACCGCAACTTTAAATATTTCTTCTTGACTTTCCCACATTTATTATCGAGATAATCGTGTACATAACTACTTTTTGTAAATTATATCTACTTTTCTTTTCTTTGAGCCAAAACATTAATTTTATCCCCAAATTTACATAACTCTTCTATAAACAAATGACTGTCCTAGCTGCTCAAGTTATGAAATACGATAGGGACAAAATTGGGTACTTTATAATTTAAATTAAAAATGAAATGTGCTTCACCTAATCTTTTTGCACCAGTTATGTGACAATGGTCTTTTACTTTGTCATCATCGTTCTGAAAAGGACCTTCACATATACCACATAATTTAGCATTATTAAACTCCCTTATTTATTCAAGCGCTAACGGCTTCATAGGTTTATTGTATTTTAAATATGTGCTATATAAAGCCCTCAAATCACATTCAATACGATCTGCAAAGATTTGGGCTGCATTACTTCCCCGAAATAGTTCAAATTTCGAAAATGAGTCGTCAAAATATCATTTTATTAAATACGCAAAAGAATATGGCTAATGTTTAAAGCTTTTTATCGTGTAAGAATTTTGGGGGTTTAGTTGTATCGTTTCAACAGGTTTTAAAACAGGTTCAAAACCCGCATTTGCTTTTCTATACCTTCAAATTTTAAAATAACTTCCGGCACACTCTTTTCAAATTTATAAATTTTTAAATCCACTGAGGGTGTTTGCGTGAAATTGTGGTTACAATCGTGTTTCCGATGTAAAGTCAAAACTGAGGGTGAACTATGAGGCAATCATAATAAAAATATAATTTATGTTCTTAAAAATTAATTTGATTCGAAACTAAGCGTGAGAAAATCTTAATTCAACAGTACTGAGTTTTTGAACAGGTCGTATCACAAATATGTTCACCACCAACTTTACTTTTACAATATTTTTAATTAACAATAAATTCACATGTCAATTCTACTTTCTTGACGCATACCTCAGTGGACTGCTAATTTCATACTTTAATTTATTATCTTCGTATTTTGATTCTAAACCGTATACATTAACCGATATGTTGTGTTCAAATTTTGTTATATCACGTAATTTAACTGGAAAATCCACGTATGTTAAATTCAGTACTCTAGAAAAATGAGGATAGGATGTGATCTGTGTTGGTGCTGCGGCAATCCGGAACAATGCTGGTGTTATTGCCTGCGCGAAGCAACATTGGTCCTGATTGGTCATACTGAAAACAGTTATTTTCTTTTCAATGAATGACGGCCGCTTAATGTATGATGAGCCACCCATAGAAATATACTTGTTGATATTCACTTCCGAGTTTTTAATCCTCTCGAGAGCCCACTCTATAACAAAAAAAATAATTAAAAGTGTGTTAAACGCATTAGTTTTTGTTTTTTTACAAAAAAAAATTGTTAAACACGTTAAATTTTTTTATATACCTGAATCTTTCTCTTGAAACTCAGTTGATTGCGTTTTAATTAATTCGGCAAAAGAATGGTAAATGGTTTCCAAATCATTTGCAACAGTAATTATTTGATTGGCTGTGTTAAATGTTTTCTCACTAAATATTCCTTTTGTTTTAAGAATGTAAATACCAACAGCAGTCATGTTAATTTTTAAAGTGTAACGTACATGTAATAAATTATTAATAGGTTCTACCACCTTCGATTTAATGTCTGCAAAAACATTGAACGATCGGAATGTTCCTTATCGCGCACTAAACTGAGAGGTTGCAATTCTACTTTTGAAAGCACATTTAACGAGTTGCACACCGCGATATACTGGCAAACATGAATTATTTTTATGTTGTTGTGTTCGTTGATGTGCTAACATAAGATTTGCTGTAACATCCACATTACACGTAGCACAACTAATTAATGCGGATCGTCAATTTTATGAGCTGTTTTCCTCCTCACACTTCATTAAATCTCGCCGCACACGTTTATCTTTTATGACGCCTCATATTATAACTTTTGGTAAATTTGGTACTACAATTTTCACATACATATGATATAAATTGTCAAAATCATATCAAATACTATCAGTGCAAGTTAGGAATAATTAATGAATGAAACTAACTACACAATATTATATATAAAAATGTTCAAGGTTGCCCCGAACTCTGACACACAACCCCAAGGTCACACGCAAAAGGCGATCTTGATACAAGTGAAGGTCACACACAGCAATGCACTAATTAAAGTCAAGGTCGCGCCTTGCACTGTACAAATAACATCTCCGTCAAGGTCAAGACTAAAGTCATCGGTTGTGTACACGTTCAGGGTTAAAGCCGACGTCATGGTGGCGTGACCTAAGATATGGTGAGGGGTGGGGTTAAAAACGGGTATTTCTTACTAGTGATCATATATATTCTAATCTGCATTCAAACCACGAATTTGACACATAAAACTTGACTGCTCATGAAAATAATTTTTGACCCCCCCTTATTGATTGCCATTTCGTGCAGTGATTTATATGGCTACATTGAATTATTGCTAGTTTCTAATATTAGCGTGAATGTGTCATATATGAATGTCCATTCTATTATTCTAATAGCTTTAGACAATATCTATCTCTTTCTAGAGTATACTTGAAACGATTAATCGCTCTTCCTTGTTGTAGGTTTAGGACAGATTATTTGAGTATATTCAATAAAAAAGGCCGGGATAATTGTTTCTGTAAAACAATATTTAACTTGAATTTCTCAGTTTTTAGTTTCCTTCAAAGCAATTTCTTTAAAGCTGATTTATTTAACTTCTTTGGAGGAGCGTAAATATGTTGCAATTTTATTATTTTTAGATAGCAAGCATGGAATGTCAGTTCTTACACATAAATGAGAATCCTTTTTCTATGACTATGATAGATTATATATTTTATCTTTTTCAATAAAACTGTTATTTAGCAAAATAGCTAAAATCTACCAAAAACGATTCGAGACTAATTTTATTTTTTAAATATCTATTTTGAAAAAAATTATGGAGATTAGTGAATATGAATTAACATACATGTATATTGTTTAATATAAGGTTTCGAAAGGTCCATTAAATATATCGCAAAATGATAGAGTTTGATCGTTGAAAAATTTCGTGATTAGGTTTTTGGTAAAATTATTTTTTTCTCGATACTTTTAGAAAACTGATATGTTAGGTATTTATATAGACATTCCCTTCATAATCACGGAGATTTAATTTAAAGAAAGTAATATAATATTATGTACTAAATCATTTTTATAAAAAAAATTCAACTCCAAAGTGGATAAAGTATTAGAGCAATCTATATTTGGTAGCTAATCTGTCTAAACAAAACCATATTTATTAGAGCACTTTAAATTTAAGAAAATTGTAAATTTAAGAGTGGGAAACTTATATTAATATTTTTAACCTAAATATATAAATAAATATTGACTAGTAACTTTTAATTTTTTCACTAGTTCAAACTCTCTATTTACGTAACTGTTTTAGGATCTAAAATTAACCTTTCCTATAGTTAAATTTTTGATATGGCAATCAATCACAGCTTCTCACTATTTTGACAAGGGATTCTCACGATACAAATTTCCTTATTATTTGAGCTAAAATCAAGGATTTTTGTTTTATTTTCTTAAAATAAGAAGGAATTAATTAAATATAAATTTATTTTAAATTAATAACATATTCAAACAAAAGGTTACTAAATTATTTTTAGCAAAAACAAATATATGAAAGTAAAATTTACATAATTTCCAGACATGCTTAATAATATTGAAAAATTTCATATTATATACAATCATTTATTTCTATTTTAATAGGGTATATTGATTTTTAAATAGTTTTTTTGTAAAACCAGTGGATGTTACTTAGCCCAAGTTAACTTGCTTCAAGATGTTTACATCAAACAGTGATTTATAGCTTTTGTCAGACAGTTTACTTGTAAGAAGCACACCATAAACTTTCTGCTTATCTTTTTCTATAAAGCTATTTCCAAAAAAATGCTCTGAATAGATTTACTCATCTAGTATGTAAAAAATTATGTTCATGATCAATTTGCTTCAGCCCTTGAATTTGAAGTTTTTTCTTTTAGAAAACTAAAATATTGAAAATATTATAAATTATCATACATCATATCCATAAGATCAAACTTGTTCCCCTTAGATTCACAATTTGATTCTAAAGTTAAATTTTAAATAATTATTATTGAATACTTTAAAACTTACCAATGATAATGAAATAAATTACAATTTACCAAATGAGGTATTTAATTGCAATTTTAAAAATACCAAAAAAAAACTTGAAAAATTCACGTTTCTGTTTGAAATTCTCAGTAAAACGTTACATAAAATTCATTGTTGCCAAGCCAGTTATTTGCACGTAATGGCACGGAGCATGCGGGGGACTTTTTTTTTGTATAAGGGATATATTATACATGAGCATACCAGTTTTATAAGTTCGTGATTAGAACGGAAAAAGGTAAAAGAATGGCAACGCTTTGCGTTTCGAGGGACTGGACGTTCAGGGACGAAGATAAACACACTAATTACATACTTGTAATTTAAATTAAAGTTATTTTAATAGCTATTTCTTAACTGATTTACATTGTTATTAAATTATACTGCTCTCATAAATAAAAATGCTACACTACCTCTCTCAAAAAAAAAACAAAAACAATATAACATAGGCTTTTAGATTTCCGTGATTTAAGCTAGTATTATGTAAAATTTATAATACATATATCCATTGACTAAGCAATTTTAAATTTACTTTATCTGGAATAACTTTAGGTAAGGATTAATAGGATAAGAAATATTCTAATACAAGTAGATGTACCTAGGGGCGTAAGGGAATCAAAACTGCATTTTTCCTATAAGAATGACATGGGGAAAATTTAAGGTTAATATTGCAATTTTAGTGCCATTTTAGGACTTGGCATTTTTCAAAATTAAATAGGATATAGTTTTGTTGAAATATCTATTTTATATTATAAATGAATTTTAAAAAAAATACAAAAGGGGATAGTTTTGTTGAAATATCTATTTTGTATTATACAAGAATTAAAAAAATACAATAAAGATTTTGAAATAATCATATAATCTAATTATTGTTATGGCACTTTTTATTATTTTATTCTTCCATTATATTACAATGTCCCCAGGGAAGGGTATCGCAGATGCCTTTTATAACCCGACGTTTAACATCACGAGGACTGAGACCTATTTTGGATTGTTCTGTGGTATATTATTCCTGTTTTCTGGAACGAATTAATTTTTGAGTTACGTGTTTTTCATTAAAGGTTTGCAAGGGATCTACATAATCGTCAAACGCTATAATATTTTTAATAACTGATTCTTTTACTCCTTTATTTTTTTTATGTGCAGTTTTTTCAAAATATCATCGATTTCTGAACGTTCTTTCTCTTCTTTTTCAAGTTTAATCTTCTTCGGTTCAATTTCCTCTGCTGAATATAACACCTTAGTAGAATACATTTTTGATCTTAACCTGATAAAATGCGTAATGATCCTGCCATTATTCTCATCCTTCCATCATACCGAGAACCTTTTTGACAACTTTCAGAATATTGCAGGGATAAGAAAAAGTATAAAAATGTTTTTGACAATCGAATTTAATTTTATCCTATAGATTATCATCTTTAATTTCATGAATTAAACTATCTATATCTGCATAGAGGACTTTGCAATTGGAAAAACAACGATTCATATAATTATAATGAAAATCGTAGATTGTCGTCTTTGATAAACACAAAATACACATGCCCACATAGATTGGTTTGTTAAAAAATACATTAGGTTTGGCAAGTTCAACCATAACTAAATTCTTATTTATTATAGTTGATGATTTAAATTTCGGTCTCGAAATCAAAGCGTCTGCATTATATCATCCTTCCCAGCTAGAAATTAATTTCACGGTTGAGTAATTTCTTGAGTTTTCCATTGTTTTGCCAAACCTAGCATTATTCATCAACTTAAAGAAGTTTTTCTCGAAATAATTCTTGGCAGCTTGGCGGATTTTAATGTTTATATTCTATATAAGATTTTAACCACGGATATTGTCTGAAGGACACAATTCTGTATATTTTGCTTAGTTTGACTCCTAACTCCAAAACCCAGTCGCCAGCAATTTGACAATCTTACATTTTTCTATACTGCGATGTTTTGGACAAGGAGGCAAATCTGCAAATTTATCATGAAGCTCGAGAGAAACTTTGAGATCTACTTCTAAGATATGTCATCATTCAGCTTCATCGGATATATCTAAAAGATTTAAATCTTCATCCAACCATTTAAATTCATCGTAAGGTAAATATTGAGAGATTGCCCAGCTGAATAGATTATTTATATCGAAATATGTGAAATAGATATCTTCTTTTGTTTCATCATATTCGGGCATGTATTTACTGTTAGCTTCCGCACATCTTTTTGAGCAACGACTGAGTCCTCCACGTATTCCTTGCGCGATAAATCTTATCCTTTCATAATCAGTCAGCAACTTAACTTTTGTTTGATTTTCTCTATAAATTTTATACATTAAGCATTGTCATGCATATCCGGGTAACGTGAAGGAGTACGCAGGATCAATGCCATTTCTTTTATACGAAATTTCCTTAAATTTTTCGGAAACATCTGCCAACAATAATATGTCCGTTTTTAAATATAAATCAGAATAATCTTGCATGGATTGACACTTAAAAGTACATCAAACGTTTTGCGCATAAGCGTATTCTTTGTCTGATACATATTTATCTTCCAGACTATTAAAGAATTCATGTTTTGAAGGAAGCTGTGATGTTTTTAATTTTTCCCAACTATTCATGTAACCATAGGGCAATATACTCTTTCTTGTAAGTAATCCCGATTGATCTTCGGTTTCTTTCTTTACATTTGCATAATCTGAGAGATTTGTCGCTAGCTGATCTAATTTTGAAAGTAGAAAACTAAAAGAGTCTAGAAATCTAAACTGAAGTATACTATCTTTTATGTGTTTAGGAAATGATGTGTATTTTTCTTTGTTTACTGGTAATATATCTATCTTTCTTTCTATCTCATTCAGTGCCCTTATTATCATATGATCATCATAACAGCTCAAATTATGGAACACTACTGGAACAACTCTCGAATCCTGATAATTTAAGTTGCACCATTCTTGTGCGGGACATTGATATTTACCAGTCAGATGACAGTGATCGCGAACCTTTTTAACATGGAGGGAAAACGATTTTCCACAAACATAACAGTGGAAAGCCTCTCAGAAACTGATCCATTCTTCTGCTGTTAAAGGTTCCATAAGCAGGGGACACTGAAAAACTCTTTCAGCATCTTCAGCAAATTCCTTAACTTCTTTTACAAACCAATCCCTGCAATCCTTACCAGTATATGCTTTATAAAATGAAAGAGAATCGTCATAGGAACATTTTACAAAATAACCGAGACTGTAAGGAACATGCTGCTTTATTCTCTGTGTTTTTTTTGTGCGATCGACCTCAATTGAAATGAGTAAACACTCTGCTATCGCATATATAATGATTAAAGTTTTTAAATTCAACGATAGTCATTCCATTTTTCGGAACCTGAAGAACTACTACATTTTTTATCTGTATACAGTCTAGAACATATTGATTTAATTTCTTTTGAGATAATAATAGTGTAGACACCTATCCCAAAAATATTTCTGATTATGCTTTTTTACTTAGCTCAAGAGCTAATAATCGTGATAAATTTTTGATCTAAATATAATGAAATTTAATTGGAAATAAATTATCTAGAGAATCCTGCTTCTTGTGTGTTAGAAAATGGGATAAAACCTGAAGCTTTTTCTGATACTTCTGTATTCAGCATACATTTATTGATAAGCTGTTTTGTGTTTCAAATCGCGGAATTCGTATCAATGTTATGGGAAATTGAATTCCCTTTAAATTGACAACGCCTTTAGGTTCTAGTTAAGAGAAAGTCAGGCTGGTATTTATGGAGGTCGGATATAATACAGACATCGCTGCCCAGGCAAAATACATTTCATCAGAATTTTGCACATTGATAGAATTTTCCTTTCTTGCTATTTCCTTTGGAAGTTCAATAAAGTTTCCAACATGCAGAGGATTAAATTTGCTAATATGTATCGTCAGGTTAAGAACACAACTCAACGCATAGTCTGAATCTCTTTCCTGGAACTCATCTAAATCTGTAAGCAATGGTTCTGCTATATTTCTTGAAAATCAACTTTCCAAATGGGCTCCGCGATATATCGGAACATTGTGAGAATTCAAATATTTGACTTCCTCTATCATTTTATCGTCCTTGTTGTTGCAAAAAGAAAAGAGCGGAAAGGACTGCATTAATTTTAAGCATTTCGTCATTCTTTCAGGCATTTGCAATTTTGCGCTTAAAAAGTATTTTACAGTCTCCCAGAAATGGTTTCATATCAGTATGTTGCATATTTGTTATCACTCCCGTTTTGATTCTAGATTGAAAAGCTGATTCAGGATCATCTCATTTTACTTTACACCATGCAGTTTTAGCTTGGGGTATTCCGCTTCCTCTGCCTACTTTCCTATCCTTTAAGATGCTCTGAAAACCTTTAATCTATCCTAGACACTATGTGTTTTCTTAGAATTTGACCTAGCACATTTAAAGCGATTATATACATTTCTTAGGACACTGGTACAGTCTTTTAAAATTTTACCGAAGTCCTTAGATGTCAGGTTAGAATTGTTAACCTTGACCTAGATAGATTTAATAACATCGTTGCATAAAGATGTATTTTAGGAATTTAATTTTAATATAATATTTCTTAAAGCACGTCCGCATTATATGAAGGTATGAACAATAATGAGCTCCTATTCTCGCTAACACTTTTATATATGCTTCTGAAACAAACTTAAATAAATTTAGAAGGTTCACTTATTACCAAGCTTCACCTTAAATAAGATAATGAAAATTATTTCCTACATAGATCACATGCAAAAAAATTTATTAACAATTACTGATCTGTTACTCGAAGTGGTAACAATATGCTTATTTGTTTTTGGGGAAGACCATGCTAGTCTGCCTAGTTAAAGTTCCCATTGCAGGTGGTTTAAATAATTATCAAGCATATGTCAAATCTAATAAGCTTTATAAAAAAAAGTTTACCTAAAGACGCAAAAGACAGCTTCTTAATAAAAGTTGCCCACTTTGGAGATAGGTCTTACAACTTCACACCGCTATCTTACTCTCTTCAATGAGGATCTCTAAAGGGCCGAAAATATTCTTTTATAAAATATTTAACAACATAATCGCCAAATGAACGAGGAAACTGATATCGTACGAAGTTTTTCATAATATTGTAGTAATAATATGTTAAAAAAACAATTGAACAAATAATTAAACGTGTTTGCCTAGTTGCATCCCCTACTCAAGTAACAGGTATAAAAACAAATTTATTAAGTAGCTATCGTATGTACAAAATATAAATAATAAGTTATATAAAAGCACAATAAGTTATTCTAAAGACGCGCAAAAGAACTTCTCAGCTAAAAGTAGTCTACTTTGAAAATAGGTCTTATAACTTCGCTCCGCTATCTTACTGTCCTCAATGAGGGTGTCTAAAGAGCCCAAAAGATTATTTTATAAAATCTTTTACAACATAATCGCCAAAAGAAAGAGAAACCTGATGTCGCACCAAGTTTCCTGTAAAATTGTGGTAATAACGCGTTAAAAAATCATTGAAAACAACGTAACAAAGAGTTAAACATGTTTGCCTAGTTGCACCCCCTAACCAAGTAACATGTAATTAAGAATAGTATAAAAACGAATTTATTTAGTAGCTATCGTGTTTACAAAATATAAATAATAAATTATATAAAAAAAAATAGGTTATTCTAAAGATGCGCAAAACAGCTTCTCAGCTAAAAGCAGCCTACTTTGGAGATAGGTCTTACAACTTCGCTCCGCTGTCTTATTGTCCTCAATAAGGATGTCTAAAGAGCCCAAAATATTCTTTTATAAATTCTTTAACAACGTAATCGCCAAATAAAAGGGAAACTGATGTCATACCAAGTTTCACCTAACATTCTGGTAATAATGTGTTAAAAAATAATTGAAAATAACTTAATCAATAATTAAACTTTTTTATCTAGTTGCACCCCTGAGCCCAGTAACATGTAATTAGGATTAATATAGAAACAATTTTATTTAATGACTATCAGATCTATAAAATATAAATAATAAGCTATATAAAAGAACAATAGGTTATTCTAGCACACTTTGGAGATAGGTCTTATAACTCCACTCCGTTGTCTTACTGTCCTCAGTTAGGAAGACTGAAACACATTGTGGTAATAATGTGTTAAAAAACAGTAGAAAACAATGTGACCGAGACGTGTTTTTTTTATGCCTGTAAGAGATAAAATCGTAATTATTAAAAAATAGCTGCAGATGTACAAAATATAAATAATAAGCTCTATAAAAGAACAACAGGGTATTCTTAAGACGTTCAAAACAGCTTCTCAGCTAAAAGTAACCCACCTCCATAAGGATGTATAAAAGGGTCAAAATATTCTTTATCAAATTTTTAACAAAATTATGACCAAATGAAAAGGGGAACTGATACCATATCAAGATTCAATGCTGTATGAGTTTAAAAATATGTTAAATAAAACAGTCTCTTTTTGTTATAAAAGATAGTTTAAAATTTAAACAAGAAAAGGTTATATTAATTAAATCTAAAACAAAATTTTTTTGCATAAAGAAGATGTTTTAATAGCCATTAGATGACAATTTTCCCAGACTCCGGACTCTTTGGCCGATTAATATATGTATATTATTTATTCTCACATTTTATTAACTTGTAGTCAATATCTATCTAATCAGTAGTAATAATTACAAAATTGCAAATTATCATAGCCATCTTTATATTTTTAATAATAAAATAAAAATACCAATAAAGCAGTTAATTTTTATAAGTAAAATGCTGGTGGTTTTAAAAATTAACTTATGATAAAAAATATCATTTTTAGTAAATTATTTTTGTTGTCAGTAGAATATTTTCGAATAACACTGAACTAGAACGATGCAATAATTATACGTATATATCAATTTCTTTTGTTCTCTCGCTACCAGAAGAACTTTAATATTAAAAAACCTTGAAAGACTTTATCAGTGCAAGTTTGGAGGAGCAGATATGTAAAAGTCTATGATTCAATCCTTTCACCACTTCAAGTTTGGTGAAATCACAAACAGTTTTAGGTCACGTGGAATACATCACCTAACTATGGTAAAATAATTTCAAAATCCATCATTTTAACAGCCTATTAAAAAAATAGTTTGTTTGAAAAAACCAGTTTTCTCGTTATTTACCTAGAAATAATGGAAAATATTGCACTCTTTCAAATGAATACTCCGCAATTAAAACATCGTTTAGAGTCATACAAACGTTAATTTCACCAAGTTGTCTATTAATTTATTAAACAAACTTTACATTTTCTCAAATATAATTCGTTGTTATTTATAGCTTTAATAAAAATGACTGGTTTTAAAAATACCATTCAATCAAGTGGTGTGATCTAAAAGAATATCTCCAACTCGACAAAGGTTTGTTAGGGGAGATTTTTTTCATTTGTTTTTTTTTCGATAAAATGCACTGTTTTTGAGATATTGCGACAGAATTTGATCATATACTCCTGATAATGACGTATTGCGGTAGCGTCAGCCATTCTATCTATAACCAACTTGCTGCCACACATTAATTTGTAGCTATTTTAATAACCTATAATTAAATTTCACAGTAATAAAGACACTCTGGAAGTCTGGACGTTCATCTTCTCTCTTTCAGCTGTAGTACCAAACAACTACGGTTATTTAAGCTTACCAAAACCATAACTCAGAACTTCAGGACTCAGGCAATGCTGCCAATTAACTGGACAGATATCATCTCTTATTTACGGCTCACACAGCAGTACGTCAGCACGTTAATTTGCGTGAAGGTTTTTTAATTAAGTTAAATAAAACAAGTTTCTCACAACACTTGGTCTATTAATAAAAATAAATAGAATAAAAACGAACTCTTTACCATGAGAAACTTAAAACTAATAACAATTACGAAAAAAAACTAACATAATTGCTCTTACTGGTCGTCTTATTAACCAAAAATATAAAACCCAATTTTGAAAAAAAAAACACGTATAAATAGCTTACTAAAATATTAAACAGAAAATAAATAAAACAGCTAATTATATTACATAATCAAAATGTATGAAAATCGCGAAATACCCGACTAAAATAACCCATGATATTCCCTTAACTTCCCAAATTAAGTCAAAAGAAAATCTTCATTCCCGTCGAATATACACTACGGCACTGGACTTAAAGAGCGGTACCGACCACCGTAATACGACTTCCAGAGTGTCTTTATTACTGTGAAATTCAATTGCAGATTATTAAAATAGCTACAAATTTATGTGTGGCAGCAAGTTGGTTATAGATAGAATAGCTGACGCTACCGCAACACGTCACTAGCAGGAGTCTATGATCAAATTCTGTCATATGGTGGCAGCGGTGGGATGTTAATAAAAATTAATTTTTGCTTTAAAGATTTTGATAAAATATTACCAAAAAGAGATTTTTTTCCTTTATAAAAAATTAAAAAATTAAAAATTTCCACAACGATATATTTTATCGAAAAAATAAACGAAAATTTCTCCCCTAACAATCCCCTGTCGAGTTTGGTGGTATCTTTTTAGAAAATACTACTTTCATCCCTCTACCCTCCAAGGGTATCATTCCCTTATTATAATAATTCAATAAGTACCATATATAAAGTACAGAATTTAGAACAATTTTTATGAACACAATAAAAAACATCACACTCTTCGACGCCACGAATTTTTCTTTTAAAAGAGAACCTCCTTTAACACCACTAATTTTAAATCAGAAAAATTGAACTTATCAGGCTATCCCGGATAGCCACTCGAAGAAACTACACGCAGTACTGAAGAAAATTCTTCCACAGCTCTCTTTGTTATATAACACAACAATGATGAAATGGGTGAGCCGAGTAAAAACAAATAGAAGCGACTAGAAAATAGGAAATATGAAATAGCCTCAGGGTACCTAATGCAAGAGAGTATGATACCCTTTGCGGTGGAGGGTTGAAATTGATGTCATCTAAAAGAAGATCTCTAAACTGGACAAGGAATTGTTGGAAGAGATTTTTCCATTTATTTTTTTGATAAAGTGCGCGGTTTTTAAGATATTGCCAAAAATATTTTTTTTTCTTTATAAAAAATTAAAAAATTGAAATATCTCCACAACGGTACATTTTATCAGGAAAATAAACCAAAAAAACCTCCCCTAACAAACGCTTTGCCTAGTTTGGTGGTCTCTTCCTAGAAAATATTACTTTCACCCCTCTGCCCCTCAAGGGCATCATCCCCTTATTATAATCATTCAGGAAATATCATACATAAAATAATAAAAAACATGTCCAACACCAAGAATTTTTCTTTGAATGAAAATCCCCTCCACCACCATTAATTATTATTAAGGAAAAATGAACTTACCAAGCTATCTCCGATAAACACTCGAAGAAACTACTGAAGAAAATTCTTCTACAACTGTTGAAGAAACGACCCCTTCATAGTAATTAAGAAATTAATTATCAAAAATTTCAATTGTCTTGGTAAAAATAAACAACAAATAACAACTTTCAGAAACACTGAAATCGAAAAGAACGGGATTGGTCAATCCGAAAAAAAGGGCGGAGCTTCCCTACAACTATAATTCGGCTCGAATCTCTCTTTTATATTTCTGGCTTGATTCATATATCAACCTGCGTTAGGTTCTGAATGGTGAGGAGCCTAGTGCCTACCATTCTACGCGCTATTTTGTTTGGATTTTCTTATTTCAACACGTGATAGGGAAAGTTGAACTAGTAAGAGGTATCTTGGTCGCCACCTCTTTGCGCGCAAGAGGACCGTTAAACTGTAGCGCTAAAACAATGTTGGAAGGTAGATCTGTTAACGACGCCCTAACAAGAAATCTTAGAAGATACTTGTGCTAAGTTTCCTTTTGTTAAATTGCCGAGGTTTATTCGCTAACTAATCATATGAAAGAAATTCATAAATTTGCGAATTTGTCTGAAGAGCTCCAGAAGTGAAGACTCAAGAACCAAGATTTAGCAAAAAGGTCCGAGATAACCTATTTTTATGCACAAATTCGATGACGGAGAACTCTGTACGTAGTGATGACACTATATAGGGGAAGAACCTTACTTAGCATTGTCTTATTTTCATTATTATTAAAACAATCGCGAAATTCTCGTAAATTTAACAATATAATTTTCCGAAATCGTAGGCAAAACGATTTATTTGCGTTTTTACGTATTTTTTCTCTGGATTGTTATTCCATTTTTTATAGACATTCCGATACACACTTTTCATCACGATAAACATTTTTTATTTCGATAAAAAATACATATTTTATCTTGGTGAACGTAAACAAAACGTATATTTGTTCGGTAAAGTTTCTGCATTTTAAACGGGTATTTTCGAGAGACTTTCATTAGAAATAAATCGCGTTTTGCTTCTTCGAACTTTCATGAAAATCTTGTTAATCTTTTCGTGAGCGAGAGCCAAAAAAACATTTTTGAAATTACCGATAATGAAACTTTTAAGTTGCTGCGTATGCAACTTGGAATTTTCGTCCTGAAATGCAACCAGTTATTCCACCTCTAGTTTGTTAGTAAGGCCATCGTCTATGATCCACCTGATAACACGTCTTACTTCGTTGCGTATACGAATTGGACTTTTCGTGCTGAACGAGTTCAGTTATTCCACCGCTAGTTTGTTAGTACTGATATTTACTTCTCCAGAAAATCAAACGATTGTGAATAGCGAACTGTGAAATTTCCGCGAATTAGACAGTGTATTTCAACAATACGTTTTCCGCGATATAGACCTTCTATGACATTGAACATTGAAAATTCATTCATTCCCATGCGGAACAAGTTAGGTTTGTTTTTCGAATCTCAATACCAAGAATAAGCGTTTATTTTACGACAGCGAAATGCTGGATTTTGTCAATTAATCTTTACTAATTAGGATAAAATTAATGCGTTGTAAAAGGTTACTTAATCTTATGATAAACCTTTGTCAAGTTAATTTTACATTCCTCAGTTAAAAGCACTTCATAGTATACGTTTCCAATTAAGCTTTGTTCTGATTAACAACTTAATTAACAAACAATAAACGATTTTCCAATAGAAAATAAAAACGGATTTTTCCGCTTGATTAACAATTTGTTGATTTTTTGAATTTGGAAAAAGTGATAAATTACTGATGACGTAATTGTCCAGAGCGTGATTCGTGATTTTTTGACAAAAAATTTTTATTTCGGATTTTAAATCGTAACGACTTGTAATTGATTTCTAAACACTTTTTAGAGATGACTTCACTTTGAGTAAAGCTATTCTTGATTTTTTAGTGAAAATTTTAATTTGAAGAAAATTAAAATTTTGCAAACCTTGATTGATTCATTCACACTATTAAATAATTATTGAAAACTTATACTGCCAGGAATTTGATTCTTGAAATTTTTTCGAAATTTCAAATTTTAATTTTTTACATTTCCAAGTATTAGTTAATTGTCATAATTAATTATTATCATTTTACTTCGAATTCAAACGTTTTGAAATGATAAATTAGTTGTTTAAAATTAATTAATTTCAATTTTTCAGACTTCTTTCGATAGTCAAAGTTCCTCGTTGTTCGACCACTAAATCTCATTTGAAATTAAAACTTACTTGTCCATAAGTAAATTTTTATTTTTCTCAATAATTAAGAAAATTTACCGTAATATTTCCGAAGTAATAACAGGTTCTCGCATTGACGATTGGTCAAAAATATTTTTTTGCTAGAAAATTGATTCTTCATCCTGAGAAAACAAATTCAAACATTAAATTAATTTAAAATGAGTTAAATTTCAATTAATTAGATTTCGATTTTGATTAAATTAAAACAAAGATTATCTTGTTTTAATGTTACTTAATTTTAAAAACATTTTTACTTCCTTGTTGTGAAAAAAGAAAAACCAGAGACATATAGAGTGCCAAATTTAAACAACTAAAGACTAATAGTGTTTAAACAAAACTTGTGAAAGGGGAAAAATTTCATCCTCCAGAACATTTGCGACATTTTGCGTATCCAAAAATAATCCAAAATTTCTAATTGAAAAACCTTGAAAACAGTGATAAATACTTTGTGCCTTGAAACTTTAAGCTAAGATACAACCATTGTATTAGTTTTAACTAGCTCTTAGTTATATTTTAATGTGGTCAGAGAATATCCTCCGCGAACTCAACAGTGAAATTTTATTTTATAAATTTTTAAATTTTGCATAAAAGGCCTTAAATTAATTTGCGTTTGAAACTAATTTACAAGCATATGCAATAAAAACCTTTTTGCGTTTTTTAACGAAAAATCAGCTAGCATAAATCAACCAAACAACCGTGGCAGTTATTTACCTTTTCTTAAAGCTCGTAATTAACTGAAATTAGTCCTCTTATTTTTCACAAAACACATTCGCGAAAATCTCAAATCTCATTGAAAAATTCCATTGTGAGTTGAAACAAAAGCCCAAAGAATTCCTCCGTGAGATTAGAAATATCATGCAAGTTAATTTTTTAGAAAAATTGAATAAAAGTTATTGTATTTCTTTCATTTAATTTGATCCAGATTGTTATCACCCTGTATTATTCCCCACAAATCAAATGAGGTGGGTAGTATTTCTGGTTCCCCGGGTGGTAAAGGTGGGTCCTCGGCAACTCTGCGAATTGCCCTTGACTTGTTAAATTAACCCAAATTATCAAACATGAACAAGTCACCAAAGTTAACTCCTATCTTGAGTCCAGTACAACAGTTAATAAAACCGCTTGGATCTACTCCGGATTCAGACGATTACGACTCACAACAGGGACAAATTTCCAAACAAAGCTCCAAACAAAATTCCAAACAAAATTTGAAACAAAATTCAAACAAATTCACTCAACATATTTATAGTTTATCGGAAGTAGTAAACTTACGCGAAAACGGAGCAACAAAATTCAGTTCATCGTCTCCGCTCAACAAAGCTCGTTCTCTAATGAATTTAAACTAGGATTTTTCACACAATGTGCATCGTTATCATCCGTATATCTCATTCAGACGATGAATTAACATGGACGCGTAGACTTACCACAACTGCCGTGGCTATGTTCGAGAAATTTCGATGATTCTGAGTTTGTTACTGACGTGAATCGGGAAAACCCAAAAAATCAAAAAAATTGATGTAAACAGACATCATGGCATCCCTTGCGACATATATTTCTAACCCATCGATGTACACAGACTATACGATGACGGAAATATTCAAACCGAAATTCTCCAACGTACATAAACGACACAACCCTCCTTTTATATCCCCGGCAACGATGACGAAATGGGAGGGGAAGAAAAAAGCGAATATACCTGACTTTCCTTTCCAAGTTTTCCTCCTCATTCTCCTTATTTGTTCTCGTATGATATAGAGTAATAAATATGAGAGAACAAATGAGGAGGAGGAATATATATATATATATATATATATATATATATATATATATATATATATATATATATATATATATATATATAATCGGAGGGTATATACTCTTTCTCCTTTATTGTTCTCTCATTTATTCAATACTGTGATGCGGAAATATATAAGAAATGATTCTTATTTAAAAAAAATTCTTGATGTCGGAGATGTTTTTTATTATTTTCAAAATTATTGTAAATTAGTATACTTTATGTATGGTATTTATTGAATGATTATAATTATGGGATGATAGCCTTGAAGGGTAGAGGGGCGAAAGTAATATTTTCTAAAAAAGGATCATCCAGCTCGACAAGGGCTTTATTAGGAGAGATTTTTTCGTTTATTTTTTCGATAAAATGTGCCGTTGTGGAAATATTTCAATTTTTTAATTTTTTATAAAGAAATAAATCTAATTTTTGGCAATATCTTAAAAACGACGCACTTCATCAAAAAAAAAATATATGGAAAAATCTCTCCTAACAACTCCTTGTCGAGTTTGGAGTTCTTCTTTTAGATCACATCAATTTCAACCCCTCACCGCAAAAAGTATCATACCCTCTTCCATTCGGTACCCTGAAGGTATTTCGTAATGGGTATATAAAGACACGGGAAAATTTATTGTCTATTAAAATGATAATGTATATGAAAGAACCAATACATGTACTGATATTTTCTTTCTAGGACATGTTGTACTCCGCATTGTGCTGAAGGAGTGTTCGCTTAACGAGGGATGGTAGCATTTAAGGGGTAAAAGGTTGAAAGTGTTAGCTATAAAATGGTACTAATATCGAAGAGGAAGAATGTATGAAGATCTTTTCATTTATTTTTGTCATGAAAAGAGTGGTAACGTTGGGGAGGTTGAGAAAAAGTTATGATTTAATAGGTTGATTGTCTAAAGGGTGCAATGAACCATCCTCGGCGTGACCATATATATGTAGTTAGGTATTGTTCTGGCCGTATTACTTGAAATAATTAAATCTGGTTACTGATCAGTAGACTTTGATTGAGTGGTGTTTTAAAACCAGTTATTTTTATTAAAGCCATATATAACAGCAATTTATATTTGAGAAAACATTAGAGTTTGTTAATAAAATAATAGTAAACTTGGTGC
This sequence comes from Diaprepes abbreviatus, assembly GCA_034092305.1. Taxonomy (NCBI): domain Eukaryota; kingdom Metazoa; phylum Arthropoda; class Insecta; order Coleoptera; family Curculionidae; genus Diaprepes; species Diaprepes abbreviatus. Next base: position 14,801,501 of record JASJET010000031.1, on the reverse strand, counting down.
AATTAACTTTTGCATGACCCTAAATGATGAGTCATATTTTAATTGCGGAGTATTAGTTTGAAATATTGTAATATTTTCCCTTATTCTTAGGAAAATGATGATAAAGCATTTTTTTCTAAACAAAATATTTTTCTAATGTGCTATTATATTGATAAACTTTGAAATTATTTTACCGTATTTAGATGATGTATTCCACATGACCTAAAACTGTTGGTGATTTTACCAAACTTAAAGTGGTGAAAGGATTGAATCATAAACTTTTATATATCTGCTCCTCTAAACTTGCACTGTTAAACTCTTTCAAGGGTTTTTAATATTAAAGCTCTTCTGGTAGCGAAAGAACAAAAGAAATTGATATGTACGTAAAACGTACGATTATTGAATCGTTCTAGTTCAGTGTTATTCAAAAATATTCTACTGACAAAAATAATTTTCTAAAAATGTTTTTTTGAAATATCATAAATTAATTTTTAAAATCATCAGCATTTTATTTATAAAAATGAACTGATTCGTTGGTATTTTTATTTTATTATTAAAAATATAAAGATGGCTATGATAATTTGCAATTTGTAAAAATTACTAGTGATTAGATAGATATTGGCCACATGTTAAAAAAATGAGGGCACGAATAACATACATATATAGATCGGCCAAAGAGAATGGAGTCTGGGAAAATTGTCATCTAATGGCTATTAAAGAACCTCCTTTATGCGAAAAAATTTTGTTTTAGGTATAATTAATATAGCTTTTTCTTGTTTAAATTTTAAACTATCTACTATAATAAACAAAGACAGTTTTATTAAAAATCTTTTTTAAATCATAGAGCATTGAAACCTGGTATGACAACAGTTTTCCTTTTCATTTCACCATTATATTGTTAAAAATTGTATATAGAATGTTTTGACCCTTTACACATCCTTATCGAGGACAGTAAGACAGCGGAGCAAAGTTATACAGCTTATTGTTTATATTTTTTACACCTGATAGCTATTTTTTAATAATTACGATTTATTTCTTATAAGCATGAAAAAACACGTCTCGAACACGTTGTTTTCCATTGTTTTTTTAACTCATTATTACCACAATGTTGCAGGAAACTATTGGACCCTTTAAACATCGTAACTGAGGACAGTTAGACAATGGAGTGAAGTTGTAAGATCTATCTCCAAAGTGTGCTAGAATAATCTATTGTTCTTTTATATAGCTTATTATTTATATTTTGTACACCTGATGGTCATAAAATAAACTTGTTTTTATAGTAATCTTAATTACATGTTACTGAGCTCAGAGGTGCAACTAGACAAAAAAGTTTAATTATTGGTTACGTTGTTTTCAAATGTTTTTTAACACATTATTACCGCAATGTTAGATGAAACTTGTTATAACATCAGTTTCCCTTTCATTTGGCGATTACGTTGTTAAAGACAGTAAGATCTATCTCCTAAGTGAGCAGTTTTTAGCTGAGAAGCTGTTTTGGGCGTTTTTAGAATAACTTATTTTTCTTTATATAGCTTATTATTATTATTTTGTATATGATTGCTATTAAATAAATTTGTTTTTATAGTAATTTTAATTAGATGTTACTTGGCAATGGGGGGTGCAAATAGACAAACAAGTTTATTTATTTGTTACGTTATTTTCAATTGTTTTTAACACATTATTACAACAATATTACAAGAAACTTGGTGCGACATCAGTTTCTCCTTTCATTTGGTGATTATGTTGTTAAAGATTTTATAAACGAATATTTTGATCCCTTTAGACACCCTCATTGAGGACAGTAAGATAGCGGAGCGAAGTTGTAAGACCTATTTTCAAAGTAGGCTGCTTTTAGCTGAGAAGCTATTTTGCGCGTCTTTAGAATAACCCATTGTTCTTTTATATAGCTTATTATTTATATTTTATTCACCTGACGGCTATTAAATAAATTTGTTTTATAGTACATTTACTTGGCTACGGGGTGCAATGAGGTAAACAAGTTATTTATTTGTTACATTGTTTTCTGTTGGTTTTTAATATATTATTATCACGATGTTATAGGAAACTTGGTATGACATTACTTTCTTCTTTCATTTGGCGATTATGTTGTTAAATATTTTAAAAGAATATTTTCGGCCCTTTAGACATCCTCATTGAAGACAGTAGGATAGCTGGGTGAAGTTGTAAGACCTATCTTCAAAGTGGGCAGGTTTTGTTAAGAAGCTGTCTTTTGCGTCTTTAGGTTAACTTTTTATTTTTTATGGAGCTTATTAGAAATGATATATGCTTGATAATTATTTAAACCACCGGCAATGGGGGATCTTAACTAGGCAGATTAGCAGGGTCTTCCCCAAAACAAATTGGCATATTGTTACCGCTTCGAATAACAGATCAGGTATTATTATTAAATTTTATTGCATGTGATCTATGTAGGAAATAATTTTCATTATTTTGATTTCAGGTGAAGCCTCGTGATAAGTGATAACCTTCTAAATTTATGCAATTTTGGGCCAGAGGCATATACAGAGGTGCTACCGAGACTAAGAGCTCATTACTGTTCAAACCTTCATACAGTGCGGACGTGCTTTGTAAAAATATTATTTTAAAATTAAGTTCTTAGAAAATGTCTTTATGCAACAATGTTGTTAAATCTATCGAGGTCAAGGTTAACAATTTTAACTTGATATCTAAGGACTGCGGTAAAATTTTGAAAGAATGTACCCGTGTACTACGAAATTTATATAAACGCTTCAATCATGCTAAATAAAATTCTGATAAAGCACATATTTCATCTTGTCTCGGACAGATTAAAGGTCTTCAACGCATCTTAAAGTATGAGAATGTAGGCAGAGGAAGCGGAATACGCTGAGCTGAAACTGCATGCTGCAGAGTGAAACGGGATGTAATCGAATCAGCTTTTCAATCTAGAATCAGAACAGGAGTGATAACAAATATGCGACGTACTGATGTGAAACCATTTCTGGGAAACTGTTCCATACTTTATAAGCGCGAAATTACAATTGCCTTAAAGAATGACGAAGTGCTTAAAATTAATGCAGTCCTTTTCGCTCTTTTCTTTTCGCAACAATAAGGACGATAAAATGATAGAGGAAGTCAAATATTTGAATACACACAATGTTCCGATATATCGCGGAGCCGATTTGGAAAGTTGATTTTCAAGAAATATAGCAGAACAATAGCTTGCAGATTTAGATGAGTTCCAGGAAAGGGATTCTGGCTGTGCGTTGAGCCGTGTTCTTAATCTGACGATACATATTAGCAAATTTAATCCTCTACGTGTTGGAAGCTATATCGAACTTCCAAAAGAAATAGCAAGAAAGGAAACTTGTATTAATGTGCGAAATTCCTATGAAATGTGTTTCGCCTTGGCTGTTGTTTCTGCATTATATCCGGCCTCTATAAATACCAGCCTGAGTTCCTCTTACCCAGAACCTAAAGACTTTCTCCATTTAAAGGAAATTCAATTAACCATAACATTCTGTGCTTTGAAACGCTAAAAATTTCAAGTTTTCCCCCTTTTTCTAACACAGAAGAAGTAAGATGAGCACATAGGCTTGTTGCTTATTCAGGATAACTATATTGACGATGATACTCTAGATGATTTATTTTCTATTAAATGTCGTTATAACGATTAGTAGCTCTACAGCTAATTAAAAAGCATAGTGAGAAATATTTTTGCGATAGGTATCTGCACTATTATTATCCTAAAGAGAAATTAAATCAACAGATTCTAGACTGTATAAAGATAAAAAATGCAGTAGTACTTCAGGTTCCGAAAAATGGAATGAATTTAAAATATTTAATCAAAAAGAGAAGATACCATTCATTATATCTGAGGTCGATCGCATAAAAAATACAGAGAACACAGCAGCATGTTCCTTATAGTGTTCGTTATTTTGTAAAATGTTTCTATGATGATTCTTTTTCATTTTATAAAACATATACCGGCAAGGATTGCATGGAGTGATTTGTGAAAGAACTTAAGGAATTTGCTGAAGATGTTGAGACAGTTTTTCAGTGTCCCCTGCCTATGGAACCTTTAACAGCAGAAGAATAGGTCAGTTTCTAGGAAAATTCTCACTGCCATGTCTAGTCATGTCTATGAAAAATCTTTTCTTCCTCACGTTAAAAAGGTTCGCGATAACTGCCTGATAAATATCGAGCTCCCGCACAAGAATGGCGCAACTTAAATTATCAGGATTCGAGAGTTATTCTAGTAGTGTTCCATAATTTTAGCTGATCGTATGATAATAAAGGCATTGAATGAAATTGAAAGAAAGATAGATATATTACCAGTAAACAAAGAAAAATACATATCATTTATTAAACACATAGAAGATAATATGATTCACTTTAGATTTCTAGACCCTTTTCGTTTTCTACCTTTAAAATTAGATCAGCTAGCTACAAATCTCTCATCCAATTGTAAAGAGAGAAACCGAAGATCAATCGGGATTACTTACAAAAAGGGTATATTTCCCTAGGATTACATGAACAGTTGGGAAAAATTAAAAACATCACAGGTTCCTTCAAAACATGAATTCTATAAAAGTCTGGAAGATAAATATGTATCAGACAAAGAATACGCTCATGCGCAAAACGTTTGGTATACTTTTATGTGTCAGTCCATGCAAGATTATTCTGATATATATTTAAAAACCAACATATTATTGTTAGCAGATGTTTTCGAAAAATTTAGGAAAGCTTCACACAAAACGTAAGCCGTTGATTCTGCGCACTCTTTCACCTTACCCGGATATGCATGGCAACGCTTAATGTATAAAATTTATAGAGAAAATCAAGCAAAACTTATGAACGGATAAAATTTATCGAGTGAGGAATACGTGGAGGATTAAATCAGTGCTCAAAAAGATATACGGAAGCTAACAATAAATACATGCTCGACTATGATGAAACAAAAGAAGACATCTATTTAGCATAGTTCGATGTATATAATCAATACTGTTGGACTACGTCTGAATATTTACCTTACGGTTAATTTAAATGGTTGGATGAATATTTAAATGTTTTAGATATATCAGATGAAGCTGAACAAGGACATATCTTAGAAGTAGATCTTGAAGTTTCTCTCGAGCTTCATGATAAATTCGCAGATTTGCCTTCTTGGCCAGAACATCGCAGGATAGAAAAATGTAAGACTGTCAAATTGCTAGCGGCTCTACACAACAAGGAAAACTACATAATACATTACCGATTTAGAGCAGGTTTTGGAGTTAGGAGTTAGATTAAGAAAAAACCCCGAATTATATCCTTCAGACAATCTCCGTTTTTAAAATTTTATATAGATTTAAACATTAAACTCCGCCAAGCTGCTAATAATTATTTCGAGAGAAACTTTTTTAAGTTGATGAATGAATGCTGTGTTTGGCAAAATAATGGAAAACTTGAGAAATCACTCAATCGTGAAATTAATTTCTAGCTGGGATGGACGATACAATGCAGAAGCTTTAATATCGAGACCGGAATTTAAGTAATCAACTATAATAAATGAAAATTTAGTTATTGTTGAGCTTGTCAAATCTAATGTATTTTTTTAACCGACTTCTAAAAGAAGGAGGTACACAATTCGTCGACTATGTATTTTTTTATGTATGTACACTGATTACTCTGGAATGGCTGCACCGATTTGAATAAAGTTTTTTATGTTATGTAAAGGAAGTTGCTGCGGTAGTTCCTTATTTTTTTGGATGAAATTGGTGCAGTAAAATCCAAAATGGCTCTTACAATATGTAGGCCAAAAAAATTAATATTGTCCGATTTTCTCCAAAATTGGTATGGAGGAATTTTCCGGGTTGTACCCAGCGAATCTGAAATTATTTTTAAGAAATTCAAAATGGCGGATCCAATACGGAGGACAAAAAAATTTAATTTTGTCCGATTTTCTCCAAAATTGGTATGGGGGAGTTTTCGAGGTTGTACATTCAAAACATTTAAAAAAAACTCAAAATGGCGGATCCAATATGGCGGACAAAAAAATCGATTTTGTCCGATTTTCTTCAAAATAGGTACAGGGGAGTTTTCGGGATTGCACATGACGAATCTAAAATAATTTTAAAAAAATTCAATTTAGCGGATCGAATATGGCGGACGAAAAAATCAGTTTTGTCCGATTTTCTTCAAAATTGGTATGGGGGAGTTTCCGGGGCCTCACATAACGAATCTGAAATTATTTTAAAGAAATTCAATATGGCGGATCCAATATGGCGGACAAAAAAATCAATTTTGTCCGATTTTCATCAAAATTGGTACGGGAGAGTTTTCGGGGTCACACATGACGAATCTAAAATTATTTTTAAAAAATTCAATATTGCGTATCCAATATGGTGGATTAAAAATTTTGTCCAAATTTTTTCAAAATTGATATCATAGTACATTACGAATTTGATATTATTTAAAAAAAAAATAAATATGGTGGATTAAAGATTTTACATCTCTCGATTTTGTTTAAAGTCAGTATTTGGGGGATTTTTGTTAGTGTTAATTACGAAATTAAAATATTTTTTGAAAAACTCAATCTGGATGAATCAATATGGTGTCCTAAAAATTTTACATTTTTCGACTTTCTCCAAAACTGATATAGAGGGTTCTTGAGGGTGTGAATTATGAATTTAATAGTATTTTTTCTGGATTCAATATGGTGAACGCAATATAGCTGACTAAAAATTTTACATTTTTCGATTTTGTTCAAATGTGGAACTGAATCGTTTTTGAGGATGTAAATAGCGATATAAAATTATTTTAAGAAAATCTAATATGTTAGATGCAATATGACCGTTCAGAAATTTTAAATTTCTGGATTTCATCTTAAATTGGTACTAGGGGGCTTTGAAGGGTTTACATTTAGATTAAATTAAGACGTAAAAATTATTTTTTTGAAATTCAATATGGCGGATCCAATATGGTGGGTTGAAAATTTTACCTTATTCACATTTTTTCAGATTTGGTATTAGGGAGTTGGGGGGTGGTTTATTTCGAATATGAAGTTAATTTTTTACAACTATTAGGTTGATAAGATACAATATGAGGGACTAAAAATTTTACATTTTCCGATTTTGTCTAAAATTCATATTGTGGGGTTCTTGGGGCGTATACAAATTCAATATGCAATATAAAATATATCGGGCTAAGAAATTTACGTCTCAAATTTTTTAAATATCGATATTGGAAAGTTTTGGGGCCTATATTACCAATCTAAAATTAATTTGAAATTTAAGATATTGGATTTACTATGACAGACTAAATATTTGTTTGACACAATTTCATTGGTATTTGGAGAACTCTAAGAATCAAAGAATTTTTAGTGGTTCATTTTAGGGTGATTTACAGTTATAGATAAAATGGGTACTTTTTTACCACATTGGAGTCATTGCGAGATATACTAATCTCGATTAGCACTTAGTTCAAATAATTTATGAATATCATAATGAATTCCAAACTAAAAATCGAAAAATAAAATTTTTATAAAAAAATTGAACCGACTTCTAAAAGTGCGCTAAAAAGTGAAAAATAACTAGAAATTTTTATATGAAATTGAAATTTTTGAAGTCGGCGCTAAATTATATCTAAATGAAATAAATAACTACTAATATATACAAATTATAGTAAGAAAGCAACTACAAAAAAGTATCTCTAATCTGTTTATGCGAATCACATTTTGCCAGGTATTAGTTTGGCGCTGACTTCAAAAATTTCAATTTCATATAAAAATTTCTAGTTATTTTTCACTTTTTAGCGCACTTTTAGAAGTGGGTGCAATTTTTTTATAAAAATTTTATTAACAAACCAATCTATGTGGGCATATGTAGCAAAAACAACAATCTACGATTTTCATTATAATTATATGAATTGTTTTTTTTTAATTGCAAAATTCTCTACACAGATACAGATAGTTTAATTTATGATATTAAAAATGATAATCTATATGATGAAGGGTGAGAATAATGGAATCGAATTAAAATCAAAAATGTATTCTACTAAGGGTAAGGTGTACATGTATGTATTCAGCAGAGGAAATTTAGGCGAAGAAGATTCAACTTAAAAAAGAAGAGAAATAACGTTCGGAAATCGATGATATTTTGAAAAACCTGTACATAACTAAAAGAATTAAAGGAGTAAAAAATCGGTTATTAAAAATACTACAACGTTTGATGATTATGTAGACTGCTTGGAGACCTTTAATGAAAAACACATAACTTAAACATTAATTCGTTCCAGAAAACATGAATTATATACCATAGAACAATCCTCCAAAATAGGTCTCAGTTCTCATGATGATAAACGTCTCGTTATAAAAGGAATCTGCAATACCCTTCCCTGGGGTCATTCAGTACGTTTATATCGACAGTTAAGCGCCTTCTACAAGCGGCTTAGAAATAACGAATTAAACGGACGAGATTATACTTGAAGCTGGCTTGGATTTGTCAAGCCCCAAACGACCCAAGCGCGCTTCGATTGTGAAATCAACATCTCAAGCGTGCTTGAAATCAACTGTTGACTTCTCAACGATTGCGTCATGCGTCAAATGGGCATTAGTATATTATTTCGAATTATTTTAAATTTTTGAGAACACCCAAGTTAAGGGCCAAACGTAGAATAAAACATTCTACCCCTCACAATAGTTAACAATGGGTTTTAAATAAAAAAATGAGGTTAGATACAGACAAGACATCTGCGTATAAGTTTTTGCGAAAATGACTTGAAGCCAAGGTCAAGTCATGTTTAAGTTTGTGAAGTAAACGCCTAGATTTCAAGTAAGATATGAAGCGCCTTCGGTTTTAAGATGGCTCGAAAAACGTCGATTTAAACGAAGTCATTGTAATATAATGGAAGAATAAACTTAACTGTACCTATATAACTAAATTTGTTATCTAATAAAATAAAACTATGTACTATTAAATTTTAAAAATGCCATGCCTTAAAATAGCACTAAAATTACAATTTGAACCTTAAATTTTCCCCATGTTATTATTATGGGAAAAATGCAATTTTTATTCCCGTACGCCCCTGGGTACGTATAATAATACAGTAATCTAAGGGAATTTACTTACGAAGCTTAGGTGATGTTTGGTAATATTGGCGTTTGTCTAGATTTTAGTTCTGGTACTTACGCCTATCACTCGTCCATTAGAGAAGTCAAAATAAGTGGCTCAATATTAGACAAATGATCAATATTAGGGAATTTCCATTATTCAGTATGTCTGTTAAAATTCAGTAACCAATCATGCAGGAGCACCAAAATATTACCAAACCTTTGGTAGCTATATAAATCTATTAAGGCAAAATAAACGACCTAAGGCTATAAACAATCAAACTAAATAAGATAAGTAGATAACCAAATAATATAAGATAACATCAAATAAAATAAGATAATATCAGATAAGATAAGATAATAACAAATAAGATGAGCTAAGGTAAATATAAAATTCGATAAGGTAAGATAATGTCAAATAAGACAAGAGAAAATTATATCAAATTTAATAAGGTACGGTAATGTCAACTAAGACAGAATGAAATAATATCAAATTTGATGAGGTAAGGGAATGGCAACGAAGACAACAGAAAATAATATCAAATTTGTTGAGGTAAGGTAATGTTGGTTAACACGAGAGAAAATAATATCAAATTTAATGAGGTAAGGTAATGTCAATTAAGATGAGAGAAACTAATATCAAATTTGATAAGGTAAGGTAATATGACTTAAGATAATTTAGTTCTCTTCCGATACATCGTCAGAAGGACCAAGGTAAGGTAATAAATCCTTAACGTGCCATTTCCGGCTTTAGAAACATTTAGATTCTTTAATTCATGAACTACAGACGGAAATTTTTTAGAGGTTATTACCAAGATACTTTTGGGACTTAACTTTGCGACAAATTTATCTGAAGTACTGGACAACACTTTTTTAGTATGCCAGATCTTGTCACCTACGTTAACTCAGATATCCCTTTTATGGACATTATAGGATTTTAAATTCCTTTCATACTCAGACTGCAATCTACAAATTAAACGGAATTTATTTATTATATCAGTTCAATATCTCATCTCATGTTTACAAAAACTTCTGCAATGGATAAATATGTACTGTTTTAAATCACGGTATAAATAAAATGACCAAAAGTAAAATTTTCTATATCATGTAGTTATTTCTATTTTTAACATAGTAGGCTAGAAATAATTGTTAAGAGAATTATGTTTAAAATCCAAGAAACCTTGATTATAGATATAGAGAATATGCATATGGAGAGAGATAGGTAGCTCACAATTACAGAAAACAAATGTAAAGTAAATAGGCATCTGTGTCTAAAATAATTTAAATAATTTAAACAGAAAAAGCAGAAGTGTGAAATATATCAACTGCCAAAGCTAATCTCAGTAAAAATAAAAAAAAATAGTATATAGTATAAGCACTCTGGCCCCGCGTTTCTGGGCGCTAGAAAATATATACAGCCTCGTTTTTGAAAGTAAAATATATGGATGTATTTTCTAAAAGGTTTTGAGAATTTATTCTATTTTTTTATTACTAGGCTAGTGAACGGCAGCTTTTCATCGGTGTGCCAGTGGCGTGGTGTTCGGAGTGCTTGTACCAGGACGCCACTCAATTCTTATTAGGATTTATTTTTTTATTATTTGAGTTAAACTGAATTGAGATTTGAGTTAAACTAAATTGAAAAGACCGGTTTAAAGGTATTCACTGTTAGTATGAAAATGAAATTAACTGAGACCACCTCTGATCAATTTTACTAAGTAAATCCTTACAACATAATTTACAATATCCTGAAATAAAATTTTAAATGCAACTTTTATGCATCAAAGTTATAATATTGATACTACCCCATTAAATACATTACTAGCACGTATGATTCTGGACAGAAATAAAAAAATACATATAATATGTAATAAACTAAAATTAAAAATATCACGACTGCATCGCAGCTCGTACACTATCTTATAACGTCCATCAATTAGTGTTAAATTAGTGTGCTATAAATAATTTAACAATAAACATTCAAAATTAATAATCAAATTAGCAAATGATCAAAGCACTAACATGTTCTTTTTGACGGAATTCAGTGTTTGGAGATTTAGTAGCTTGAGATGACATGAGGTGGAGTTTAAAGCGTTTCCCCGTTGTGTAGAGAACGAGGCGGCATGACGGAGATACCGTCAAAAATAAAAATTCTTAGAGACTTGGGGTCCTAGGAACTTGGAACGATAAGAGATCTGGACCACCAGGACCTGGAACGATAATGACCTTGGACCACCAGGATCTGGAACGATAATAACCCTAGACAACCAGGGCTTGGGTCGATAATAACTCTGAACCACCAGGACTTGAAACGATTATACCCCTGGAGCACCAGGACTTGAGACCTTATAACAATATTTTTGAGCCTTAATATGCTGCTCAAAAGAATAAAATTAGAAAGGCTTACCTCTTATCTAAGAGGATACCACAAAAAAGCACATTATCAGATAACACTACATGAGAAAGGTTATTCCTTGGAAAACCTAACTCGAGCTGTTTTCAAGTGAAAAATAAATGATTTTCATATTTTAGATCCTTAAGTCGGTTATGCATTTCTCTTCCCAAGAAACATTTTCACTTCGTTTGATTGCTAACAGATGTGCGCTCCACTTCGTTATGGCCACTTTGAAGTCTAAGTATTATTATCGATAAAAATCACATATACTAAAATCTGCATTCGAACGGACAGAATAAGGAAGGCAAAAGAATCGCAACGATTTGCGTTTCTAGGGACTGGACGTTCAGGGACGAAGCTAAACACACTAATTACATACTTATAATTTAAACTAAAGTTTCTTGACTGATTTACATGATTAATAAATTACACTACTCCCATAAATTAAAATGCTACAGTCTTTTTAATCGATGTTTTAAAACAGTGGAAGTCTGCCCTACATAGTGTTTATTACAATTTAAGGATTTTAAATGGGATACTACCCCTGATTTATTGGTGGCACTATCCGTCTTTTTCAATCTGAAAATTGTTTGGCCAACAATAAGCATGTATTTATTACATATTTTTAAACTGTGTTCAAAGAATTTTGTTTAAATTGTGTGTAATTTGGTTTATGCAAGGTAAAGAGTAATAATATATAGGTTGATATTCATCGAAAAAAGCTGAATTATCTAGGGAAATATTAGTAGTGTTTAGGTGGGAGTTATTTTATATCCGCGAGTGGTCTGTAGTTGACAGGCAGATATTTCAGGTGGGATATTTAAGTTTTGATGGAGAAATTTATATGGTGTGGGATGTGGTACGCTGCGTAACTGATAAGTAATTGTAGGGTTGTGTAGGAACTTATTTAAGAATTACTGAGGATAGTTATTTTCTTTTAGTATACTGTAATGTTTAATTTTATCAAGTCGTTTTGGATTAAAGTTGGATGACCTATTGATATAATTCTGTTTTTTAAATTAAGGAAAAGATAATTTTTTTTTATTATGATAAGAATGATAATTCATATATCGCTCCGAATATGTAGGTTTAATATACCACTTAATTATTATTTCGTTGTTATCGGTTCTTATTACTTTAGTCTCCAGAAAGGTACACTTTCTACCGTGAATTGATTAGGAGGATTGTTAGCATTGAAGATTAGTAAAGTTTTTAATACTGTCTTGTGGTACTGCTATAATGACGTCATCCACAAATTTTTTTGTAAATGGTAGTTGGTAGCTCAATTCAACATGTGTCTTGTCTGAGCATATGATTAATGAGAATAACATGTTTGATTTTCGTAAGATTGAAGTTATTGGTAATGAACTAAATAAAAACCAAAGACAATTTTCAGAAATAAATAGATAATAATTGTACAAATAGAGGAAAAGTTATAAAACTCAGTGATCAACTCTTATTTTTTGTCTACCTTAAATAATAAAGATGATAGGCAGAATATATCAGGGACTTAATTTCTCAATTTCTCCATAATTGTGAACCAATTATTTCATAACACCTCTTTTCTATAATAATAGTAGTTCACTCTAAGATGTACTCACTTTTTAAAAATTTTCAATAATTAATTATTTAATTAGTATTTTACAAATAATATAATCATATAAATATTTTTTTCCGACATTGTACAACTCATAGAATCTTAATTAATAACAATTAATTAAGTATTAAAATAAGAATTTACACTCAAATTAAATTTAAGATTTTACTATTTATCACCAAAGACAAAGTTGACATTACTGACTTGACACTTAACATGAAAAGTTTATAATTTTACTTATGTATTTTCCAGTTTATAATTTTTTTTACTTAATGCCATGCTAGTTAATATTTAAAATCAACAAACCTGTTCTGTATTTTAGCCCTGAAGAAGGAAATTATATGCTTCCGAATGCTCGGAAGTAAACAGAGATTCATTCAGCCCTAAGACCGCTATGCCAAGATTTCGGCTGTGCAAAAAAAGATTGTTGAACAGTACTCTTGTCTTAAAAAGTGCGGAGAATTTCAAGATATTGGGACTCATTAGGCCATTCCATCGGATATAACCCATCATTAAATGGACGGTGACATACCTTATTATATAGTTAGATGGATGGATAAATTTATTTCATTACCTTTTATACAAAAATACAATTACCATGTGTCACATTTACAAAAAAGTAAGGTTAAAAATATGTGTAAATTACATAAAAAAAGAACTAAAAATACACCTCAGAAGAAGCCTCAATATTCTCATCCTCTAATAAAAAAACCTTTTAATTTATTTTTAAGTCTCATGAAGTTTAAATCTTAAAACGTGTCAGGCAACGTATTGTACGATGACACATTCAGTGTATTGTTCTTAGATATCTCCAATCTAAACCTGAGTGGGCTAATTAAGTCAGCTGATCCAGTAGTATAAGAGTGAAAATGGGAATTTTGGTGGAATTTCCCAGGGTTTTTATGAATCTGCAGCAATTAGTGAAAGATAAATAAACTTGGCAGCGTTAGTACTCGCAATTTTATAAAGTGTGGCCTGCAGTGATCCCTATAGCCGATATTAGAAGAGACAAGTCGAATAGCCTTCTTCTTCCATTCTTCATTGTATATAAGTGTAGAAAAAAAGGACGCATGATTGTATATTTTTTTGGCCGACGTTTAGAATGTTATTAGAGATATACATAACGAATTTAGTGATATAATGAGGGCTAGAGTGACTAATATTGTGACAAATTTTTTACACAGATCTCATTCTGAACAACGATGCACCTTTTATACAATGTTTGGAAAGATTAATGCATTTTTAAAGTCACATCCTCAACTAAACATATTACAGTCCGATAAGGGATGGTACACAGTTGCTATGGGCAGGGATGATTATATCATAAAAACTGGAAACTTACTTCAAGATCAAACTACATATGTGCAAATGCCCAAAGATCCCACCATGGCTATACAAAAAAGTCATAATGACATACTAAAACAATTAAAAGCAAACAATGAAATAGACGAACTACTTGCCAAGAGTTGCTAATTTGTAATTCAATTTTTCCCAAACTATACTGCTTGTCAAAAATTCACAAACCCAATGTCCTACTTCATCCTATTGTAAGTTCTATTAATGCCTTTTCAAAATTTCTGGCAAATATTTTAAAAACTACATTTGAGCATAATAAATATATAGACACGTTTTCATTTGTCAATGATATCAATGGTTTCATATTGCCGGATAATTATGTATTAATTTCTTTGGACGTTGCTTCATTGTTCACTAATATTCTTTTAAATCTGGTTACTGACATTTTGAAAGATAGGTGGGATGTGCAGAGGGAGTTTTTTAAGATTTATTAATTTCATTTTTAAGAACACTTTTTTTAGTTTCAACAATAAATTTTATTGTCAAATTTGTGAAACACTCATAGGCTCCCCAATCAGTCCAATTTTAGCCACAAATTTTTGGATTCTTTGTTGGACTGCGTTATTCCCCTCTTGCCTTTTCGTTTGCCATTTATCTGCAAATATGTGAATGATCTAATTTATGCATTTACGTCCGACAGTACTCATATAATTTTGGATATTTTTAATTCTTTCGTAACTTAGTACAATTCACTATTGAAATAAAAAGCAATAACAGTGTACCATTCTTAATCACCAAAGTCATAAAAACGGAGAATAACAAAATAATCCTGGACTGATACAGTAAACCAATAGCTTCGGGAAGATTTTTGAATTACTTTTCAAATCATCAAAAAAATCAGAAATACAAGACTGTCATTGCAATGAAAAATAGAATAGGAAATATTAGAGATCAGAAGTTTCTTACTTATAATTTGGAACAACTATTTGATATTTTTGTGAATAATGGATAACTCAAGGATATTCTTAAAAAATTAATTTATAATTCAAATTTGTACGATAGTGCAACAGAAGAGACTAATTTGCATATTACATACCGAAAACTTCCTTTCATTGACAAACTTACACATTCAATGGTTTCTCTTTTCAAAGAGTTCCCTAACGGGAAGATTGGTTAAAAATGCCAAACTTTTTACAAAAGTTAAAGACAGAACACCTCTATTATATAATAACAATGCTATATTGGACAAAACACACAATGGCTTAAACATCGTATAACACAATAGTATACGTAAAAACTCGTGTCCCGTTGTGGAACATTACTCAACAACAGGACGTAATTTTGATTATGATAATTATTTAAGTAAGGGAAAAAAATTACCTCATTTTTGACGTCCTTTTATTGAAATTTTATATTTTGTTATTACCATGTTGAGCGTGACAGGTCTAACTATTCAAGAGAATCTCTAATCTGTAAGTTAACGTCATTTATATTGTTTGTTTCAGTTTATTATATTGTCATATTTATGAAGCTTTCTAATCCAAAATCATGCGAAACACAATCAAAAGCACGACAAAGGTTACACAGAACCCCAAGCTTTCCCAGCTTCCAAGTTCCTCAACTGCGTCCTCCACAACCGCAGCAACTGCTTGAATATTCGAAAAATTTCCGTGAAAACCAAACTGTGAAGGGTGCAAAAAATTGTGATCTTCAAAATAACAATTTAAACTGTTTTTTACTATTACCTCGAATATTTTCTCCAATAACGGAACCAAAGATATGGGTCTTTAATTTTCCATGGAGTCGACTTTCCCTTTTTTAAACAAAAGGACAGAAAATTACCTTGAGCCAAACTACCATTAAATAATGCGTCAAAGATCTGACTAAATAGACACTCATCTATTTCAGAATAACGCTACTCATATCGTATATGTCAAAAGAGTTCGGCCTCTTGAGAGTATGTATAGCACTACAAACATCACACTCCGTAACAGACAAAAGGGCAAAAGAATGCAGTGAATTTGGGATGGCCAAAACCATAAAATTCTGTATTTCTGGATCAATCTGTAGATCCTTTATAGGGTCAGATAAATTGTAATGAAGAACTCACCGAAGTTTCCATCACTGAGCAATGCACTAAAAGTATTATGTGCTGATCGATTTATCTCAAAGTTAATAACTCTCCTGATATCCCTTGCTTTGTTTTGGGACTTTTCCAGAAAATTACTAAATGTATCCCTATTTGTAGAAGCAAACTTCTCTCTATGTTTTTTGTTCATAAATTTATACAAATTTCCGAATTCCGTGTTCCCACTGCTCAAACGCTTTACCACAGAGAGCTTATGCCTCATCTTCCTTAATATATCATTAAATCACTGACAGACCCATCAGTGAAGACCCCTCTCGTAAGAAAATGCTTGAAGATCAGCTGCTGATAAACCAAAACTAAATGCCGAGAGAGCTAATCAGAGTTGACATTCTGATAGAAAATATCCCAGTCAATTATACTTATGTCACAGAAAATAAAATCAATTCCCTTTGTTGTTACAGGTCTCACTCTAACGAGTTCTGGGGTACGGATCGGTATCCCCACATTCAGCTTAATGAACTGACCATAGTGGTCAGAAAGACATAAATCCAGTACTCCAGAAATATTAGACAAAATGTTGTAAATATAAGTTGAGTAATTACTAGTCACCATAGTGTACTCACATCTTGTGGTTAAAATGCCATAGGAATTAATAATACAAGTTAGCTCTGATAAAATGGTGGACTCTGTTTTAAAGTCAATATTAAAATTGCCCATTATAATGATATTATTATATGATTGAGATAATTTGTCAAACACCACATCAAAATTATCTAAAAATATGTTACTCTTACCCAAACTTGATTTGTACACGTGTAAGTAACCAATTTCAGATGAGGAACTTCAATAGCACAGAACTCAGCATTGATCTCATTAAAACATTCAATAACATTCACCATTTTGTGTTCTATGTCGATTCTTGCGTACATACAGACTCCTCTGTAGCATGATCAGACCTCAAAAGGAGGAAATTAATTCATAATTATTAATTTAAATACACTTCAAATTACTGGCTGTGCACAAGTGTTCACTAATAAAATAAAATTATGCAACAATTTATCCAAAAATAAAGTATGTGTAAATCTTTTTAGGCAAGTTTTGAATACTTAAGTGAAAAAGCTAGATAGCGTCATTATTATTCTTGACAGAAAACCTCTAAAATTTTTGACGATTACTTTCTTCTGTCATGAAAAAACTTTTTGATTTTTACACAATTTTTGCCAGATGCTTGGATCAAGGAATCTTTCTGAATAAGACTTCAAAACGCCAATATATTAAGTTAATAGTGTTTGTTTGAAGGTCATATATAACGAAGTTTCTTGCGAAATATTAGATATCTATTGGACTTTCATTCAAACTAAATAAATTCCTAAGATACACAACTATTTATACTAAAACTAAATGCGGTGGAGTATGACTGAGATGGGTGCAGTCATGCGTGCTATGCCAAAGACCAATTTAGGCTGAATTTAGTTTTAATTTACAATTATTAAGAAGTTTCCGTTTATTCCAGTATTGTTCTCGGTGAAGAATTTTAGCTGCAGACCATTTTATGTCGTGTCTATGAGTCCAGATATGGTTGGCGGCTCCAGATTTTTCTGTTTCTCCTCGAGATGTGTATTTTTGGTGTTCTTTGATCCTTACGTCAAGGGGTCTCTTTGTTTCGCCAACGTAAGAGTTGCCACATTCACGTGGTATTTGATACACAAAAAAAATTCTACATCCAGGATTATGAACTACCGATGGGATCCTTACCGGTGGTCGCAAATATTTTTATGGAATAGTTCGAGTTCAATTGCAATTAAGAAACCAAAGTTGTCTTAGATATGTAGACGATACCTTTGTTATCTGAAATGGAAACGACGAAGAACTTCAAAACTTCTTTTTTCATTTCAACAATATCAGCCCAATCATTAAACTCACGATGGAGAAAAAAGTAGAAAATAAATTACCTTTCATAGATGTTTTGGTTGAAAGAAATGATAGACAAATTGGAACCTCAGTTTACAGAAAATCTACACACACAGGGCAATACCTAAACTATTCATCCAATTACTCCAACAACACTAAACAAGGAATTATAAGAAATCTCGTAGATAGAGCCTTAACTTTCTGCAACGCCAACGAGAACTTGATGAAAGAGATAGATTACATTAAAAATGACCTGAGAGACAACGGATACTCAATATATTTGGTGGATAAAATAGACAGAAATAGGACAATATCGACAACGAACGAATAATGAAAACCAGTATTGAACATTTCCTATGTTAGAAGGATTTCGGAAAAAGTTAGAAAAATAGGAAAACGATATAAAATCAACGTTGTTTTCAATTCAAATAACTCTTTGAGAAGTTGGCGCACTAGGGTCAAACCAACAATTCAAAGGGACATGAAGAATTGTATGTATCAGATACCATGTGAATGTGACAACTCCTACGTTGGCGAAACAAAGAGATCTCTTGAGGCAAAGATCAAAGAACAACAAAAATATACATCTCGAGGAGAAACAGAAAAATCTGGTGCCGTTTACCATGCTTGGACTCATGGACATCACATAAAATAGTCTGAAGCTAAAATTCTTCACCGAGAAAAAGGGAATTTAAAGAAGCCGCGGTTATACATCAGAACTTGAGTTGCTTTAGTAAACCATCTTTAGATATAAGGGAAGTGTGTAAACTACTTCTTAATAATTATAAATTGAAATGTGGCATAAAACGAATTTTGGCATAACTGCACCCATCTCAGTCATACTTCACTTCATTTACTTTGTATACCTTAGGAATTTATTTAGTTTAATTTGAAAATGACTAGAGATAACTACTAGCTGAAACGTCATGATATTTTACACATTCTAAAGACAATGGAAGTCCAACAGATATCTATCACTTCATATCAGGTTAAGTCTTCTTCTGACGTTTAAGGGTGCAGACGGCAAAAATGGAAAAAGGAAAAGCAAGGAATAGCTTTAAGATTTGAATCATGCACTGTGTTTGTCCCAGTCTCGTCCACTGCAATTTTTTTTCTCGGCTTATTTCGGTTATAGACGACAGTCAAATCTGATTTCTCTTGATCTTTATTCATTGTTTGTCGAGTCTGTGCATGCAATACAGCACTCGACACATCCAAAGCCGTAAACGATACTTTATTACCAAATTCCCCTTCTTTCTGAACACGTGGACCGGAAGCGTATGTTTCATCATGATTAGTTCAATTATTCTGGACAGCTAAATGATCAGTTGCTGGCCGGTTGGCTCTCACGCCGCCTGTGTTACTGTTGCCATTCTGCTTGGCAATATCAGGGCGATCGGAACTAGATAGAATTATTCGTAAAGGATCCTGTCTATCTGCTGAAACAATATTGTGTTTCCTGTTTACTGATAATAAGGGAACCTGTAGAAGCAATATTTATAGTTTCCTGTTCATTGTGCGGGGTCAATGTAGACTTAAAATAATTATTGTTAAAATTATCATTATTTAATAGGTTATTTAAAAGTTATTTTTGTTTATTTACGAAATTAATTACCTCCTATTGATATTTAATCGATAGATCCTTATGCAAGCCTATCTCCTTCAGGTATTTAATTTCAATTTCTTGCTTGTTTAAATTTTCAGTCACTATCTTCGAACCATCACCGGACGTGTCAATCAAATTAGAATAATTTTTACAGTAGTAGCCCTAGTTGTCGTCTAAGAACTTTACGAATCTTACAATCACTTCACTAGAAGTATTCTCAGATAACGTGTGATGATTACGAATCAGCTCCCTTTTCATCAATTTATTAAACTCAACAATTAAAACATCACTGTGATCAAGTCTGATACACTGTATATCGAAAACCAACACACACGGACAGATATCTGAATGCTGATTCTCACCGTCACCCCTCACAAATACAGGGCATAGCCAATACCATAATATCAAGATCCCTTCGCCTAACTGATGACCAAGGAAAAGAAAAGGAACTGTCACATATAAAAAGGGCCCTCCAACAAAACAGCTACAAGACACCAATCATATCTAAGGCAATAAAATTGCAACAAAAACCAACGCAAGAAACAAGGCCACCTGCCGAGGATAGACAAATCACTATATTTCCTTACATAAAAGACATAACAGAAAGAATCGGCAGATTACTCCGGAAACACAACATATCTACAGCGTACAAAACACATAAAACAATAGACAAAATCAATTTAGAAAATCAAGGCGTATATAAAATCGCATGTGGCACCTGCAATAAAACCTACATAGGCCAGACTAACAGAAGAATATCAGCGAGACCAGAAGAACATAAACTCAGTATAAGAAACAAACAGACATCGACGCTTTTTCAACACCAGCACGAGACAGGACACAAAATTGATTTTGACACCGGCCAGCAAATCGCTAATATAGAACACTACAAAGAAAATTGATTCGTGAATCCATCGAAATTGAAAAGAACGGCCCTCTGAATAAGAGAGACGATACACTTAATCTTCCTTCTACTTGGAAAACTCTCTTTAAGCGGGACCATTGTACCGACACGCACGCCACGCTTAAACTAACACCAATGGAGGCGCACGAGAGGGAGGCGGAACTAACCGTTACTATCTGCGACCGCGTATAAAGCACGCTATACGTTGATTTTCCTTCAGTTGACCTACAACCACCAACTACAGATGATATTCCCGGATTAATACTAAATCACATGTTCCCATCCGTGAAACACTACGCTACATCATAAGTATACATATATATATATATATTTATTCATCTTCTTGTACGACAATAACAAATTGTATAGGAATAGTCACAATTATAAAATCTTACAAAATAAACTAATTAACGAACAAATCAATAAAATAACGAAATACATTATGAACACATGTGTTACAGTAGACATGTAAACAAACTAGCACACTACATCTCGCAGTGAATACACACTTGTACACATCCAAAGAATAAATACTCTCAGAAATAAGGAAATGTTTTAATTTACTCTTGAACTGCTTAATTTAATTTTAAATTATTTAATTTAATCATTATTCAGTTTATTCTTATTATTTAATTAATTCATCTTCACAAACTCAACAGATTTTCCTATAACACATAACATTTTTATAAGAACAGAATAATAGCACCTAGATGATTAAACATCTGTATGTGCTAAAATGTGATTCTATATTCCAATGAATATAAACAAAGTTTGGTTTCATGTATAAAACAAAAAGTAAAAATTCCCAAATCCAGACTATATTAACCTACAAAAATATCTTTTCAAACTGATTCCACCTAAGAAAAACTAACTCTTTACTATGTGCTTTAAATTGTTTCACACTTTGCGAACTTCTAATCTCACTGGGCAATAAGTTGTATATCTTCGGTCCAATATAATTTATGTACTTTAGGTTAAGATTGTTGTTACTAATGGGGATCTGTATATGCTTGTCGGTTTTTATTCTTGTGTTATAATCGTGATCAATTAAAGTTTGAGTTTGAGAGTAAATGAGTGGGGTATAATTTATTTTTGTGAAATATAATTTTTAATAGATATTTTTGAACTAAATTTAATTTATACAAAGCATTATTATATGGTCCTCCCCACACTAAAATACCGAATCTTAAAATCGATTCAACCAAGGTTTTATAGACCATAATCAAAGTTTTCCGATCCAGAAAGTTTCTTAATAAATAAAATTTATGCACTAAGCCACGAATCTTTTTTGAAACATAGTCGACGTGTGGTTGCCATTTAAGGTAAGAATCGATTACAATACCCGGGTACCTTGTGTGTGGTATCTCATTAATGACGTGATTATTAATCATAATGTTATTATATAAAGGTCTATTTGCCATTGTCAGAGAGAAAGCTACATATGTTGTTTTTGCTAAGTTTAATGTTAATTTTTGGGTTTGTAACCAGTTTTTTATATTTGATAAATTTATTATAGTTTTATTTTTTACACTTTCCCATGATTCCCCAGAAATGACCATTGCTGCATCATGTGCATAAGAAATCATCAGCCCCTCTGTTTTTAAATTAAGCAAAGAATTAATATATAAAATAAAAAGTATTGGGCCCAAAACAGTTCCCTGGGGAACACCAATTTTCACACATTTTTTAGAGACCCAATATGATTTACTCATTCATTTTTTGTAAGTGGGTGTAAAAAGAGTGTAGCATTCACAAGTGGATCAATATGGCATTCTTGCTGCGGTGGGGGAATGACCCTTTCCATTTCAACCCCTATGTTAGCATAGTAGTTGTTACAGAAATTAGCCATTTCAAGATAACTGTTGAAACGTATGCCAGATTCATTCCTTATGTCAACTTTACCATCACGTCCATCGCTCTCATATATACTATATTACTTTGTAAAGATTCTTTATATCGTTTTTATTATTTTCTAAATGATTTTTATAATACTCATTCTTTTGTTTATGTAGAAGTTTATTCCGATATTGTTTGTATTCTGGCTCACGTTGACGTGAGTAGTTTTTCAATAAACTCTTTTTCATTTTATCCTTGATTTTAATGAACGTGATGATACCGTGACTTATCCAACGTTTTATCTTCTTATATTTATTAGGTCTTGTTGTAAAAGTTTCGGTTGCCTCAATAAGTAATTTCTCATATGTTTCTAAAAACATATTAGTTTTGGTAATTGTTTAAATTTACCAATATTTAATTGAGCTTTAGTTATAGTGTTTTCAAAAATAGTTGAACTTTTTGTAATATTTTTTTTTACCAATAGAAATCAAAACCGGACTGTGATCAGTTATATCTTCTTTAATAACAAAAGATCTAATGTTCAATATATCATTTCTTAACTTTCGTTGTATGAAAATGTGATCAAGGCATGATTGAGAGATTGTTCTAGTGACAGAGTTTATAAAAGACTGAAATCCCTGTGCATTCATCATAGTAAGGTAATTTGTTACATCGTTATCAGCCAAGTTCAATAAATCAATATTTATATCACCCACAAAAATTTCAATATTCAGAGAGCTCAGGCCCTCAAAATAAAAATACAAGTCATTGATAAAGTCTGACTTCAAAATAGGCGGAGGTTTATATACCGCCGTTATACCAAATGATAGATTTTTAAAATAAAAAGATATTCTGCTAAGAGTTACTTTTGAATTAGGCATCCTAACAATCGAAAAATCAATGTTGATATGGTCCTTGACAAAAATAACAACACCAACATTCTTATTATAACTAACTTCATTGTAAAAAAGCTGAAACTCAGGAATGTTACAATTCTCTATGGAACCAATTTGAAAAGTTTCACTTAAAACAATTATGTCTACAAAATTCAAATTATATGCTTATAGAAATGTGATCAAATTATTTATGTTTTAATTTAAGCTTCGTATGTTAAAATGAATTAAATTAAAATCATAATTTTCTTCCAGTTTCAATTCTGTATTCTGCAAGTCCACTATTTGGTCCGGAGAA
Organism: Diaprepes abbreviatus; assembly: GCA_034092305.1. NCBI lineage: Eukaryota > Metazoa > Arthropoda > Insecta > Coleoptera > Curculionidae > Diaprepes > Diaprepes abbreviatus. The sequence continues at coordinate 14,777,630 of JASJET010000031.1, read as the reverse complement.
TAGTCTCCTTTACTTATTTCTTCTAATATTTCGTCTTGAATATTAATAACCATATTTTATGTGTTAAAATCTGTTTTGTTTTTTATAAGTTCAATACGATATTTTAGTGTTGGACAATCCGGATCCAGTGCCATATGATGGGTGTTGAGCTGTAGTCTATATTTTTTATTAGCTTCTAAACAGTTAATGCACTTCTTTTTTGATTTCCACACTCCTCCAAACAATGACCTTCCGCACAATTACCACAAACTTGTTCCTTTGTACACTTATTACTCTTGTGGTGAAATCCTTGACACCGATAACAACGGGATACAGTCAGATTATTATACTCCTGTAGTCGTTCCCAATCTATATAAACTTTTCCTTCATTTACCATTTTGATATATAAACTTCCTGAACATTCTGCAAATATCGTAGAAGAGTTATTTTGCTTATTCTTGGTCTGTCGGATAAATGTAACTTTAAATATTTCATTTTCACTAATCCATTTATTCTGTTTACGAACTTTTTCCTCCAATATTTTTGTTTTTTTTTAATCACTCCAGTGTATCCGGTAATTTTTATCTTGGGTAACATTTTTTTTAGTAGTTCAACAGTATAATTATCCTTAAGTTTATTCTCAGCTTCTTGTTTAAATTTATCTAGATCTTGTTGTGTTTCACATTTCACAACTATATTTCCTTGTTTTGTTTCCTTCAGATGTCTTATACCCATATTTAATTTTGCTGGACTTATAGCTGACTGGATTTTCTTCCTGCTTTTGGAGACATTCTGGGATTTTTTAGGCTTTATAACCACTACCGGTAGTTGTGGTTTGATTGTGACTCTACTTGAAGTTGCTTGATGAGTTCGAAGTGCATCAGCATAAGTGGTTTTTTGGTGAGATGCTTTTAAAATTTCAATGTTTTTTTTTTCATTTCTTCTAATAGTTTAACCATACAAGGCATTCTTGCAATAAACTTTTTGCATTCTTCGCATATATATATATATATATATATATATATATATATATATATATATATATATATATATATATATATATATATGTATGTGCCGAGTCCCTCTCAGAATTGTAAGGCAGCTGACGTTTAAGTGAAATCTCATTCACCATTTTCAAAGCTCACTGTATGGCGTCTACGAGCGAACTCGGCTGCCTTACAGTTCTGAGAGGGACTCAGCACATTCACGGGATGCCCGACAACCTTCCATTACACTCACACTCGTGAGAATATCCGACCTAATATTTATATATACATATATATATATATATATATATATATATATATATATATATATATATATATATATATATATATATATATATGTTATATCCAAAATTACCCTTCAACAAATCAAAATTTTCAGCCTAGATTTCAAGCATACCAACCAAGACCACAAAATTTTCAATCAAATCAAAATCAAAATATAAATAGGGCACAGCCTTCAAATCAAAATCAATCGAATCAAAGAATTCAAGTACAATCACCAAGTAATCAAAGACCAAATACGTATTTTCAAAAATCAAAAACTCATCACTTAAACCAAAATGAGTATGATTACCCTAACAACCAAAATGAAAATTTTGAAAATTCAAACCCTGATTATGACAACCCTGAATGAATTACAATGAAAATGAACCAAGTTGTTCATATTACCCTACAAATAATTATGAAAATTATAATCAAAATTTTTTACAAAATACTGATGAATATTTTTCTCAGTGTAACGAAAATTTTCAAGTAAATGCCTCGGAAATTTTAGAACTATCAGACCAAATACAAACAATGCATATCAATCAACAACAAACCAACAACGAATCATGTTTCAAAAATTTAATTTAAACACTGTAAGTTCCCAAAATCTTTTTTATATTTACGATACGACAAAAACCTTTAAATATTTAATTGACACAGGTGCAGGAATATCTATTTTTAAACCGACAGCTTGCGAAAATTTTAAACAAAGGTTCTCTGAAAACTTAGCAATAAAAGGAATAACAAATGAAAATATTTTGATAACAGAGTCTGTATTAATCCCATTTAAATTTGATGATCCGCATAAAGTTTATATTTGTAATCTTGATATAGAATTTGATGGTATTTTAGGTGTCGATTTCATGCAACACTATCGCTGCATAGTTGATATCTTTAATAAAAAATTAATTACGTATTTTAAGACGATTCCATTATTTAAAGTCGAATCTTACCGTAATGAGATAAATAAACTTGATGATTCTGAACGTCAATGTTTTGATATACAAAATATAATTAATATACCACCGAGAATTGAAAAAATTTATAAATTTAAAACTAATCAATTAAAAAATACTGAAGCAATACTATTATCACAATCAATTGATAAGGTACATATTCCTAATGCTATAGTTAATATAAATGAAAATGGTGAATTTCTAACGTCCGTAATAAATATAAACTCGATTCCAAAAATAGTAAAATTTGATAATTTAAAATTTGAACCACTTATTAAGATAAACACTTCAATACAAAATTTTAATAAGGCTAATACTTCAACATATAATAGAGAAGAAGAAATAGTTGACCAATTACGAACGGAACACTTAAACAACGAAGAATTAAATATGATTGTTCAAATTTGTCTAGATTTTTTTGATATTTTCTACTTGGAAGGAGATAAACTTACATTCACAAGTGAAATAAAACACTCTATTCCGACCAGAGATACAAGACCAATTTACACAAAGTCCTATAGATATCCCCAATTACATAAAGAAGAAGTTAAAACTCAAATTAATAAAATGTTAAACCAAGGAATTATTCAACCTTCAGTTTCTCCATGGTCCAGTCCAGTATGGGTGGTACCAAAGAAAATGGACGCTTCTGGAAAGCAGAAATGGAGAGTATGCATAGATTATAGACGGCTTAATGACCTTTGCCTTAATGACAGATATCCATTACCGAATATATCTGACCTATTAGACCAACTAGGACACTGTCAGTATTTTACAACGCTAGATTTAGCATCAGGATTTCATCAAATAGAAGTAGATCCAAAAGACGTACCAAAAACTGCTTTTTCTGTAGAAAATGGACATTACGAATACCTCAGAATGCCATTTGGATTAAAAAATGCACCATCAACATTCCAAAGAGTGATGGACAACATTCTTATGGGTATACAAAATGAAAGATGTGCAGTATACATGGACGATATCATAATATATAGCAGGACTATTCACGAACACATGAGTAGACTAAAAGATGTATTCTCCAGACTAAGGAAAGCTAATTTAAAAATCCAACTAGACAAATGTGAATTTCTTAGAAAAGAAATTGCATATTTAGGACATTTAATTACAAAGGACGGAGCAAAACCGAATCTCAACAAAATTAAAGCAATCCAAGAATTTCCAGTTCCAAAAAACACAAAAGGAGTGAAATCATTCCTAGGATTATCAGGATATTATAGAAGATTTATCCCAGACTATGCAAAAATATCAAAACCTCTAACGGAACTATTAAAAAAAGATGTTACTTTTAATTTTGACAAACAATGTCATGAAGCTTTCAATAAACTAAAGGAAAAACTTACTACCGAACCAATTTTAATATATCCCAACTTTGAAGAACCATTTATTTTAACCACAGACGCATCATTATATGCAATAGGAGGAATTTTATCTCAAGGACTAATAGGAAAAGACCTTCCAATAGCTTATGCATCTCGAACGCTATGTCCAGTAGAAACAAAATATAGCGTAATAGAAAGAGAACTCTTAGCAATTGTATGGACAGTCAAACATTTTAGACCATACTTATTTGGTAGAAAATTCAAACTAATCACAGATCATAGACCTTTAACATGGTTATTTTCAATCAAAGATCCAGGCTCCAGATTAGCAAGATGGAGACTTAAATTAGAAGAATATGATTACTAAATTATCTACAAACCAGGAAAAATCAACAAGAACGCGGATGCTCTTAGCAGAATTAAAATAAATAATATTCAAAGAGCTTGTACCTTTAACAAAAAACTAAATAGCGACCAAAAATCTGATGAAACAGATTCAGAAAATCATGAAGACGAAAATATACTAATGTCACCTCAGACGATGGAAAGTGAATGGAAAAGATTTACCGAGCTTTATCAGACAACTAGCTTGATTGATTATTCAAAAATCCGATACACAAATGATCAATTACTAGATAAAGACCATAAAAATATAATTGTCATATTTCAAGAAGACAAAATAATTGAAGACATTCACGGAGAACACTCACCATTTGATGATGACAAAATTTTGAACTCAAAAACAGTAAAAAAACGAAAATATTACCTAGCTACACTACCCTTCCAAAATGATGATGCACTTCCAACCTTATTTAAAATATTAGTTAACTCAAGACACATACTTGATGATTCAAAAACCTACTATGTGGAAAATAACATACATTTACCAATAATAGAAATGATATGTTTTATTTTTGCTGAAAAAGATCTAAAATTAGTAATTTGTCAAAATATTGTTACTAATCCTCAAAAAGACGAAATTCCAATCATAATACAAGAATATCACTCAGGAAAAAGGAACTTCCATAGAGGAGTAAATGAAACAATTCGAAGAATTAAAGAAAAGCATAATTGGACAGGATTAAGTAAAGATGTCGAAAACTATATTAAAAGATGTGAAATTTGTCAAAAGAATAAAATTCTAAGAAAAAACCTAGATAACCCTCTAGTAATCACCGAAACTCCAAAAACACCGTTTGAAAGAATAAATATTGATATACTAGAAATCCCAAATAAAAATTATATTCTAACCATAAGGGACGAATTGACTAAATTTATCCAAGCATACCCCTTAATGGATAAAAGTTCAAAATCCGTAGTAAATACACTACTTTTATATTTCCAACACTATGGAACACCATTGAGAATCCATTGTGATTTCGGAAGAGAATTTAACAACCAATTAATGAAAGACCTATGTAATCTTTACAATATTAAAATTACTTTTTCCAGTGTAAATCATCCTCAATCAAACGGCTCACTTGAAAGATTTCATGCTACTTTACTCGAAATGATAAGAGTTATGAAAACCGAAGACCCTAGAGAACACCCCTGTCAGTTATTACCATATGCCTGTATATGTTATAATAATTCGTTAAATAAAACAACAGGATTTACCCCCTATGAGTTAATATTTGGACACACATCAGCTAGACCACCAAAAACCCTGTATAATGAAATAGAATTAATTTCAAAATACATTCGAGACTTAAATGCAAGAATCAAACACTATTACGAATCAGTTAGAAGTAATACTCAGAAATCAAAACAAAAAGCTAAAGAACGATTTGACGAACATATTCCAGAAAAACGAGATAACGCAAACTACCAAATTGGAGATAAAGCTTACGTGAAAGAATCACAAATTAAAGGAAAACTCGCACAGAAATTCAACGGTCCATTCGAAATCAAAGAGATTCACTTGAATTCAGCGACTCTAGAAAATCTTGAGACCAAATAGTTAACCAATTTTGACAGACTTAAACCCTATGTAGACGATATTATTATTATCCCAGACGATAAAAACGCTTATAAAACTCAATTAGAATGCGATCAATCTGATAGTGATTGACTATTTTTATTTTTAGGTTAACACTTTTGCTATGCACGAACTTAAGAGAAACTACACCCTTAATTCAAGAAAATCAGAAATATTTATATACTCTTAAACCAATAGAGAATAATATTGGACTTTATTTCCAAAGGGAAATGAAACTTAAAGTATCCAACGATAAATGGACTTTACTAGTATACAAAGACATCCATAAACTTCGAGAAACTTATAATAATAACAATAATATTTTAAACAGTCTCTTATCAACCATAACAAGAAAAACCGATAAAATGAAAATTTTTAATTTCGACTTGCTAACACATATAAGCCTACTTAAACAAATATTGAAAGATTTAGAAACTAAATTTGAAGAAGTAGAGCTAGATGTTTCCATTAACCTTCGAAAGAAACGCGGTTTAATTAACGCTGCAGGAAGTATTTGGAAGTTCATAACTGGTAATTTAGACGCTTCAGACGGCGAATATTATAATAACTGCATTAATAAAATTGAAAAAGATGAACATGAATTAGAAAACCTGATGAAAAAACAAATCATGGTTACAACATCGGTGATCCAAAACTTTAATGAAACTCTACAGAAGTTTAAAATAGACGAACAGACTTTCAATGAAGATATAAAAATAATAGATGATAAAATTCATAAAATAAACGACAACTTAGAACTTTTGGAATTGAAGATACAGATAATGGGAGTTTGTCAACACCTCATGGAATCATACTCTTTTATTGAAAATGAAGTAAATGACATATTAAATGCAATTACATTTGCAAAACTCAAAATAATTCATACGTCAATTATTACACCAAAAGATCTTATAGCTGCTTTACAAACAATATCTCAGAATCTTCAAAAGAATAATTTACCTCTATCAATCAGAGAAGCTAAAATAGCTACGTATTTAGATATTATCGAATTATCAGCTTTTCAAACAATTGATAAATTAATTTTTGTACTAGATATACCACTGGTAGAACCAGAAATGTATACAATATATCAATTATATCCAATTCCTATAAAGGACAATCGAACTAAACTTCATTATATTTTGCCAACTATTCAAAAATATATCGCGAAAAGAATTATTCAGATCAATTTATTCCATTGACAAATATTAATAATTGTAAAGAAGTTATGTTAAACATAAAACTTTGTAAAAATTTGTATTCATATCCTATAGATTCTAACGCAATATGTGAAGCACAGTTATTAAAAACTCCTCAACTAAATATTCCCAAAAATTGTCAAACTATTTCAGTGTACGCACAAGATTATACAATACAACTTTTAAGTAATAATATATGGTTATTAGTTGTAACGGATCAAACTCCGATTACTATTAAATGTAAAAATATTGATCCAGTATCAAAAATAATCGATACTAATACAATTATGACATTACAACCTGAATGCATTGCATTTATCGGAACTACCAAAGTTCAAGCTACAATGTCAAAAATGTCAGAATGGCACTATAGTTATTCAAATGTTATGAAAATACCTTATAATTGTTGTCAAAACTATCCAGACAATACTATGGACAATTTAAATTTAAAGCTTCTAAAAATGAGTGATTTAAATCTAGAAAACCTAGAAATTGCAAAACACAAATTGGATCAATATTCCAAAGACCTTGATGACTTAATTAATGAACCTTTAATTAAAAAGTACACCCCTTGGGTCACTTATGTTTCTATAACTCTAATAGTAGCAATTATATTTGTCTACATATTCTTTAAATGTAAAAAACGTAGGAAAATGATTAGGATAGGAATTGAATCCTCTAATCTTCCACCGCCACCTCCAAAGCCTCAATTACCCTTATTAGGAGGGAAATTTTCAAAAATTCTACCTCGTAGAAGACCGAGTTTACGTATTAGTGAACCTATTGAAGAAACCGAAATGTTCGAATTTACTGATAATAAAAATGTTAATAAAATTATGTTTAAAATTGTAAACTCTAATTAAAAAAGTTACAGCAAAAAATGCAGCTAACTTTTTAATAAGAGGGGGAGTTGTTATATCCAAAATTACCCAATATTATTAAAATATTCTAAGTTATTGTTTATCACTTAACTGCTGATCTTGCTGGTGCAGTTAATGAATACTGTAATCTAATATGTTATTTATCCAAACGGATGCAGGTGTTTAATAAAGACGCTGAATTTGCTAAAAAGGCAATAATAGTTTCAAATATCATAAACAAGCCTAGACGCTGAATTTACTAAAAGTACAATAATAAGTATCAGATATCATAAACAAGCCTAGACGCTGAATTAACAAAATAATAAAGAATAATATCATATTTCATCAACAAGTCTAGACTATGAATAATGCCTTATTGTTTCTATTGCTCGAAAACAAATAAAGAAACTAGTGCATTATGGGAAAAGCACATAATACTATAAATACCTGCATTCGCCCTGCGCTCATCAGTCAGTCGAGCGTAACAGTGAGTTAACGTAGAATAGACTATAAGTCAGTCAAGCCTAAGAGTAGTAGAGCATAAGTCAATCAAGCATAACCTATTATTATTTTAAATCTTAAATCTCTAGTGTAAAGTCCAAAATAAAATAAAATTATTGTTAGTCGTGTGACTGCAAAATAAAGTGTTTTTTAAAAACCCTTACCACTCGACCACGACCTAACATATATATATATATATATATATATATATATATATATATATATATATATATATATATATGTATATGAATAGTTTGGTTATTCCGGGTTTCATCAAATCTACGATATAACATATATATATATATATATATATATATATATATATATATATATATATATATATATATATATATATATATATATATATCCGAAGAAACATTCAGCTGCTGTTCTCAGACGTTCTAATAATAAAGACACATAAGTAGTTATAATGATAACTACCTCTATATGATTCGCGGATCACCGGGAATGGCGCAGGCGTAAGCTGGAACGGCCAAGTCCCATATGTTATTTTACTCATTGGCAAAAATTGACTTAAACGGACTCCGTTTTTTCATTGAAAAAATGGCATTAATGACCGCTGTATTGTCTTACAAGGATTGGCTGAATTGCCTACTCTGTATTAATTAAATATTCATAAAAAATTTAATGAAGAAAACACCTCTGGCAATTTAGCTAACTGTGGCGTTTTCGGAGATTCGTCATTATCTGCTTTTTATCGCCCGTCAGGTATAAAGGTTTCTATTGCTAGAATTTGAAAAAAGGTAAAATATTAATATGAATATTGAGTTTGGGTTCTATTATCAGAAATATTATCGTTCTATATACTCTTTCTAATGGAACCTTCTTTTATTGTATCAATTTTTTATCTCATGTTAAGTAATTTTTCGAATATTGCGGGTTCGGTGAACATAGAGATTAAGTTTAAAGGTCTTTTTAATAGATTCCTATCACAACTACGTTTAATGTTAAAATTGTTTTCTATAATTTATCAGTATCTTTACATGTTTTTTTAACCAAATGGGTTTTTAGAGGGTTTTAAATAAGTTATGTAATATTTATTCGTAAAGTCCTACATGCTTTTGAATAGTATTAAGGTTGATCGTTTTGTCGAATCAATATGTTTTGTATCACCATGAATTATTTCTAAAATAGGGCGGCGTTTCACAAGGTACATAAAAACGACAGCAGCCGAATTGGGCTAACTAACTCGTTCAGGTAGTAATAGGAAATATTAGGTTTGTTCCAACTCGCGTCAGAAACAGTTTCTGACCGTCAGGATTCTGCGCATTAACTTAAATATAATGTGAAATAAGTTAAAGCGCCGAATCCTGACGGTCAGAAACTGTTTCTGATGCGGGTTGGAACAAACCTATTGTTTTATATTTTTGTACAGTGTGGAAAAATATAATTAAAATATAAATAACCTTTTAATCTAAATAACTTATCAAAGAAGTCTCTATTTGTATGTATGTGTGTATGCATATGTTCATGTATGTGTGTTAACGATCTTAAATTTTTTTGAAATCTTATTGCTAATTGTTCTCATAGTTGTTGATATTTCCTTTCAGGGATCCATTTTTTGACTGTTTTATATGCACCGCCACTCTAATCAATTTTCTATTGAGTTGTAGGTGCTTCAACTTAATTTGCGGCAGGTGCTGTACCAAAGCAAAGAATATGAGGATATTCTAGATGCCCTTGACAAACATTTTCTAGGCAACCACGCTCTTGAATAGTTACTGAATCACATTATTACAATGTCAGAGAGACGAGACTTTTATGTTAGTACATTTAAAAAATATTGTTTTGATAATATTTAATAAGTTCTGTCTAACATATTTGAGAGCTTCATCGAGTACATTTCACATATATACAATAAATTTCATTATATTTATTGTTGCCTCCTTATTTATTTTAACCGAGTCAATATAACAATTGACAACCGTTCAGACTAGTTACCCCTATGGGCTGCGAAGGACGCAACAAAGGTGCTCGACAGCTCAAGAAGGAGGTGGGGGAGTTCACAATATTTAAAGAAATACTTAATAATAGGATTGGTATTTACCAATCACCCAATACTTTACTATACCGTCAACCTAAACCAGAAGATCATTTGATGTTCTGAAGCCCATAGAGGCTCATCTAGCCTAGCATTACAAAGGATAGGGACCAAGTGCAAATAAACGCAAACCTTATCAATGCACAAACGAACAGTTTAATATAAAAATGATTCAATATAAAATCAGTTAGCAAAAATGTACAATTTCAAATAGAACTCGGATGGTACAATTAGATAAATCAGTATCAAATATATAATAAATGAGTATTTTTAATTATATTTAAATAAGTACCCGTTAACCCTTCGTCCAAGTCAGTATGCGAATGACACTCTTTGTTTAGGTTTCATTACTTTTTAGTTTAATTTTATTCGCATTTACACGTGACACATTTTACTGGCCCTCACGCATTTGGACAAATGTAAAAAGGGACAGAACGGTAGTAGTACAGTAGTAGTCGTATAGTATAGTACTTGACGTATTGCACGTCCCTCGCCTTATCGAAAAGGTTTATCGTTTTGCTCTCAAATGTATTAGCTTTCGCCTCAAAAGTACTCCAAAGTATAGTGACATGGGATTGTCCTGGTGGCCACCAAGAAGAAATTAGTGAAGTGATTTCGACTGCAAGGTACGCCATTTTAATATTTGTGTCACACTGTCGCCGTATTTTGTATTTGCTCATTATTTGTATAATTTCTCATCTCCGCAACCAACCTATATACATACCGCTGCATCCACTAGTCCTGCTGACGAGCCGAGTCAGTACCGTGAAATTTTCGGCATAAAATATTTGAATTTTTATCGCATTGGAAACTACTGAAATCGCGTATTTAATTCTCATTTTAGAGTAATAAAAAATAATAATATTTTTTGTTGATTTATTTTTATCAACTGGTTCTCAATTGGAAATATAAAAATATCTTTTATTGATTTGTTGTTTATTAAATATTGCTCGATTAGAAGTAAATAATACATTTGAAAATGTCCAAACTTGATATATACATTGCTCGTAGAAATGCTGCAAATTCTAGCATCATAGAATTATTGCATATCGCTGAAAAAGCTCGAACAGATCAAAATGTACGTTTACATTTTAAAATGCGCTATAAAATGTTGGAAAGTATTAAAGGTGATTTTGACAAAAATCATTAGAATATTGTAGATTTAATGGCAAGCGTGGAAAACAAAGATGCTCTTTTAAAAACCGAAGCCACTTTTAGGGAACTTTTCGATTTTGATTATTTTGAAATTCAGGCTATTTACTATAGTATTTTTGAATTTGAACCCCGTGTCAACTTAAATGTATCTAATTCGGCACTATCACAAAGTAATGGTAGGTTGCCTAAATTGGAAATACCGGTTTTCTCTGGTGATATTCAAACATGGAAAACATTCTATGATTTATTTAACTCACTTATACATAGTAATTCCAATTTGAGTAACGTTGAAAAATTTAGCTATTTGATAAATTTTCTCGATAAGGCCAGTCTTGTGCTAGTTAAATGTACACCTTTAGGTGATGCTAATTATCTAATTGCATCTAATGCTCTGGTTAATAGATATGAAGACTCTAGATTTATTGTTATAACTCACTGGTAAGAAATACAGGGTACTAAAAAACTATCTGATGATTATTCGGTCAGCTCTTTGAGAAATCTTGTGAACAAGTTTGAAGAAAACTTGGCTGTTTTAAATAATTTGCATTATCCAGTCAAACAATGGGACTTTGTGCTATTTAATATGCTAATGGAAATTTTAAATCACAGTTTAACTACACGTTTTCAAATTGAGTGTTATACTGAATTAAAAAGTCCCGCCAATCGCTCAAATAATTTTGGTATTTTGAAAGACTTTTTACAAGCACATTTTGAAGCTTTAGATGCTGTTTCTGTTACTTCTTCTCCAGTAAAAGCACAACCTCCTAAAAATAGAATAAAAACATTTCCGAATAATACCGATCGCACAGAAATCTGTTCATTTTGTAAGAAGTTGCATCCCATTTATAGTTGTCAAGTCTTTTTATCAAAATCTCCTCAGGAACGGTCTCCAGAGGAGAAAGCTGGAACTTATTGAAAATCCCTTAAAAGCACCCCACTCTTACTCTATTCCTCATCACTGTGTTTTACGCCCAAAGAGTCAAACGACTAAATTGGGAGTCGTTTTTGATGCATCTACTAATGATTCAAGTCATCTATCACTGAATGACATACTTTTAATTAGCTCCAAACTTCGTTAGATATTTTTACTTTTCTACGGCACTTTATACTTGGCTCTGTATGATTTGCAGCCGATATCAAGCAAATGGATCGTCAAATTTTGGTTACTAAAAGTCACTGTGATTATTAAAGAATCTTATTTCGCTTCTCCCAAGACGAATCTATTAATGATTATCGTTTAGTAATAGTGACTTACGTATAATTTCGGCACCATTTTTGGCGATTCGTACTCTTCAGCGACTGGATAGCTACTACAGAGTAGATTATCTTCTAGCTTGTCAGGCATTGAAAAATTCTATTTATATTGATGACTTGATCTGCAGTTGCGATACTGTTGACGAAGCTTTACAGCTTTAACAGGAGCTCGTCGAGCTCTTGCGACTTGGCAATCCACAGTTATTGACTCTTTTACCGCAGTCTTGGCTGCAAACTGATCCTCTTTCATTTGATAATGATCAGAAAAATACGGTGAAACTTCTGGGACTTCAATGGCAACCCACATTGGACATCTTTACGTATAACGTAAGGGTTAGTGAAACCTCCTTTATAAAAGGTAATATTTTGTCAGATTTAGCTCGCATATTTGATCCTGAAGGGTTCTTAACCCCGGTTGTCCTTTTTGGTAAACTTATTATACAAAAACTCTGGACACGGGCTTCAGTGGGACGATATCTCACTTGAAGACATTGTAATTAAGTGGTGCAAATTTAAGGGTGAATTACATAAAATTTTCAATTACCTCGTATTCTTTTCTCTCCTAATTATTTGTTTTGTGAGATTCATGCGTTTTGTGACACTTCCTCCTACGGCTATTCAACCGTTATATATTTTCGATACGAAACTTCCCAAAATCAAATAAATACTTCTTTTGTAGTTGTACAATGTCGTATTGCGCCATTGAAAACGATTTCTGTTCCTCGTTTAGAATTGTGTGCAGCTGTACATACAGACCCTTCAGTATTTGATCGCTCAAAAATTGTGGAATTTATGTCCTAAGAAACCTATTCGCTTGCTTTCTCGTTCTTACAAGTATATAACAACCATTCTCAAGTCTTCTCAGCCTACTATGGAAGGTATTCCTGAGGCTCGTTTTATTTTTTTATTTGTCTCGCGTTGTTGGTACCCAGATTTTCTCTTACACAGAGTGTAACGCGGTTTTAGTATTAGTTGAAGCGTTGGTAGATTTCCGACACTTTTTAAGCATAGGTTTAAACAATCTTAAAGCTCGCACACTGGAACATTTTTTGAATTTGAAACCCTTAAACTCCTTTATGGAACCAGACTTGACCTCATTTACGCTCTTACGATTATCTTGCTTTCAATTACCACAAGCCTTACCTCAAGATTTCTGGGTAAGGTGGAATAAAGAATATTTACATATTTTGATGTAACGTAGCAAATGGACTGAATCGTCAGTTCCTATTCTGCAGGACACTCTCGTGTTGCTCAAAGACAAACGCGCGCCGTCCTTAAAATGGTATTTAGACCGGGTGTTAGAGGTGCATCCGCGTGTGGACGGAGTTACGCGCGTTGTGACTGTGCGTACCGCGCAAGGTACTTTCAAAAGACCTGTAATCCAAATATGTCCACTACCTCAAAATTAAAATTATATACTCTTTTTAGTTTATTACTTTACATTAAGTTTTTTTGTTTGGATGACAACGAAATATTTTTTTTATTTATAAAATGTCTCATTTTAGGTGGGCGGTATGTTTAGGTTTCATTACTTTTTAGTTTAATTTTATTCGCATTTACATGTGACACATTTAACTGGTACTCGCGCGTTTGGAAAAATGTAAAAAGGGACAGATCAGTAGTAGTGCAGTAATAGTCGTATAGTATAGTACTATACGTATTGCACATCCCTCGTCTTATCGAAAAGGTTTATCGTTTTGCTCTCAAATGTATTAGCTCTCGCCTCAAAACTACTCCAAAATATAGTGACAGTGTCTCCGATTCCTGATTCCTGCATTGTGAAGCACTCTTGTTATTTTATTAATTAAAATCCTAACGCAAGAGTTATCACGCTAATCGTGATCGTGATTTCGATTTTTAGTTTGGAATTCATTATGATATTCATAAATTATTTGAACTAAGTGCTAATCGAGATTAGTATATCTCGCAATGATTCCAATGTGGTAAAAAAGTACCCATTTTATCTATAACTGTAAATCACCCTAAAATGAACCACTAAAAATTCTTTGATTCTTAGAGTTCTCCAAATACTAATGAAATTGTGTCAAACAAATATTTAGTCTGTCATAGTAAATCCAATATCTTAAATTTCAAATTAATTTTAGATTGGCAATATAGGCCCCAAAACCTTCCAATATCGATATTTAAAAAATTTGAGACGTAAATTTCTTAGCCCGATATATTTTATATTGCATATTGAATTTGTATACGCCCCAAGAACCCCACAATATCAATTTTAGATAAAACCGGAAAATGTAAAATTTTTAGTCCCTTATACTGTATCTTATCAACCTAATAGTTGTAGAAAATTAACTTCATATTCGAAATACACCACCCCCCAACCCCCTAATACCAAATCTGAAAAAATGTGAATAAGGTAAAATTTTCAACCCACCATATTGGATCTGCCATATTGAATTTCAAAAAAATTATTTTTACGTCTTAATCTAATCTAAATGTAAACCCTTCAAAGCCCCCTAGTACCAATTTAAGATGAAATCCAGAAATTTGAAATTTCTAAACGGTCATATTGCATCTAACATATTAGATTTTCTTAAAATAATTTTATATCGCTATTTACATCCTCAAAAACGATTCAGTTCCACATTTGAACAAAATCGAAAAATGTAAAATTTTTAGTCAGCTATATTGCGTTCGCCATATTGAATCCAGAAAAAATACTATTAAATTCATAATTCACACCCTCAAGAACCCTCTATATCAGTTTTGGAGAAAGTCGAAAAATGTAAAATTTTTAGGACACCATATTGATTCATCCAGATTGAGTTTTTCAAAAAATATTTTAATTTCGTAATTAGCACTAACAAAAATCCCCCAATACTGACTTCAGACAAAATCGAGAGATGTAAAATCTTTAATCCTCCATCTTAGATCCACCATATTTATTTTTTTTTAATAATATCAAATTCGTAATGTACTATGATATCAATTTTGAAAAAAATTGGACAAAATTTTTGATCCACCATATTGGATCCGCCATATTGAATTTCTTAAAAATAATTTCAGATTCGTTATGTGAGGCCCCGAAAACTCCCCCATACCAATTTTGGAGAAAATCGGACAAAATTGATTTTTTCGTTCGCCATATTGGATCCGCCATATTGAATTTCTTAAAAATACTTTCAGATTCGTTATGTGAGGACCCGAAAACTCCCCCATACCAATTTTGGAGAAAATCGGACAAAATTGATTTTTTCGTTCGCCATATTCGATCCGCCATATTGAATTTTTAAAAAATTATTTTAGATTCGTCATGTGCAACCCCGAAAACTCCCCCGTACCAATTTTGGAGAAAATCGGACAAAATCGATTTTTTTGTCCGCCATATTGGATCCGCCATTTTGAATTTTTTAAAAATGTTTTGAATTCATTATGTACAACCTGGAAAACTCCTCTATACCAATTTTGGAGAAAATCGGACAAAATTAATTTTTTTGGCCGCCACATTGTAAGCGCCATCTTGGATTTTACTGCACCAATTTCATCCAAAAAAATAAAGAACCACCGCAGCAACTTCCTTTATATAACGTAAAAAAATTTATTCAAATCGGTGTAGCCTTTCCGGAGTAATCGGTGTACATACATAAAAAAAATACATAGTCGACGAATTGTGTACCTCCTTCTTCTCTCTCGGTTAAAAACGATTTAAATTAACTAAATGAAGTTTTAAGTGTGAAGTATAATAAAGATGTTAACAAATTACTTAAACTATACAATAACATAAAAATCTGAGGTCCAAGCGTCGTAGTATCCTTTGATCTACGGGTAGATCACTGCATTGTCCAAACCAAACAGAGTCTTGTTCTTCAAAGTTCCATATAAAGAAACACTAATCAAACCTGGGATAAGAAGCAGGTACAAAAGCCAGGAATAAACCATATAAAGTCCAGGAACCAAAACCAGGAACTCAACTCTGGTTCAAAAACTGGATACCAAAACCAAAAACAAAAACTCGTTCAGAAAAATCCTGAAAAGAAATAAAATCCTCAAGATCCTTCAAACACCGTGTACGATTTATAGTCACTGAATTCTCATTACTATTTTTACCAAATAAATAGTTAAAAACTCCCAAACCCAAATAATAAATCTTTAATAATGCCTTAATTATTAGCACCCAGGAAGCAAATGTTTAATAAAATAAATAGCGATGCTTTCACAATGAACCCTCATTGGTTCATAAAAAATTACAAGGAAACTTCCAAATTCAGCTGAATAAAAATAAATCGAGCAACAATTAATTGATGTTTCCTTTATTAATTTAAATTTAGAAATACTTTGGTTAAATGATATTAATTATTTTCAACAAAATTTAGCAATCGATCATAATGAGGCTCGACTAAAATAATAACAATACCAAACTACCCAGAAATAAAATATCAAATATTCAAATACTACCGTTCCCCCAAAAAGAGTTATTCAACCATTATTCAAAAGTCATTGTAAAATTACAATCAAATTTCACCCTCAAGAATCACTTTATCGGGAAAACTATTAACTGAACATTAAGGCATATCACTGAAGTACCCGGTATGTGATACGCTACTGATTTACAACAATTTAAACAATCAGTAATACCACAACAGAAAAAACAGATGATCTCATAAAAAAATTATCAGTATCACCCCTTCCATAATTTTTACTCTTCCTTCCCCTTTTTATGGCAATGTGCAGACCAAAATAAATGAACTATTTACCTCTGGAGGGTTTTTCGTTATTCTACGGCAATGTATTTCTTCATAAAATGGCCGACCAAACGGCGTGAATGATCCCCACAAATGGGCTAATAATCTCTGGTTTCCACCGCAGCCAGTCCAAATCGAACCATACTAAATTGCCTTTAAAACCACACGAAATATTAGGGAATATTACAGGGCCAAACGATACACTTAATCCCAGGTGGAACAAAATTTCCAGAAAATGTCTTGATGGTTCACACACCGTAACTTTTCCAACGATCACTTTAGAAAAAGAACGATTTTCAGCCGAAAATCACTTTTAAACAAAATGCCTAACACAAAAAATGACAGGATTTTACATATGCCTGAAAAAATAACTGTTGGGATAAATATTAACGATATATACCCGCCAACGGTATGCAACCAATCATACACAACAGCTTACCAATTTTATGCACTTCTTGAACCAACGAACAATACAAGTGCCGAACAATACATAGTGCAGAATAACCAACATTTCCCCCATTCAATACTCTGGTACATTCCTCATCCCACGAGAATTCTCCAAGGAAGGAATATTCGACCTGTGATGTCAAAGCTACGCTAGACGGCTTGACAACCAAAATAAACCTTATCTAATGACAGATCTGACGTCACAAAAAATGTCATAACAAAATCGGAAAATAATTCACATTTCCTCTGAAAAATAATTAATATTGGCTCAAGCACTACACTATTCCAATAATAAATTACACGTAGGCCCTAGGAGAGTATGGAAAAAAGGTACAGTGACGATACCTAAAGTTTAACCTATCTTTCCACAGTGGTTTGTCTACATCTTTTACATTTAATGTTTTCACCCTTTTTAATGCTTTAAGGGGAGCAAACGTTAAGAATACGGCCTTGAATGATAAAAATATACCTAACCGAAAACTTATAACACTATCACACTAGTGGCTAAATGATAAGCAAAGCCCCAAATATTTAGATTAAAAGCATAAATACTAGCGCTAACTTAGGTTACATGTTTACAACGAAATCAAAATGTATACTCAAAACGGTGTATATCTTTAAAAATTTAGTAATTATAACGGTTTTTAGTTGCCATAAATCAAAAAAAAATGTTTCTCGTAAATATAACTAGGGTTGTTCATTTCGATTTTCTGTCTTCCTCTGGGACTAGAGAAAAATAAGTTATTTCTAAAATTGAAACAACATATATATTTGTTTTATAATTTTTAACATGTTTTATTATCTAAACTTTAATAATTCTACAAAATATCCCATTAATATTTTCATAAAAATATGAAGGTTAGCACGCTTACCTACTCCTTTTCTACTCCAGTTGTAGTAGAAATCGTAAAATACTAATATATTAAGTGGTTTTCCCTCCTTATTTTTATTCATAATAATGAAAGAGATAACAAATATCTCACAGGGCTGGGGTCGTAGCAAAGAAACACAAAACAACAGCTATTTTCTTTGACAATTTTAATAGATAACCTTACTTTAGACTAACGGGATCTTTACGTTGTCGTTCTATAAATAACAGCTATAAAATATTATTAAACACATTTTATGTACTTTGTCAACAACGTTGTGATATTCTTATTATATTAAAATATAAAATAGTTTAAACATTTTCTGCCGCCATTTAATATTCTAGTGTTTAGTGTTTGTGACTTTAAAGTCTGGATATACTTTATAGAGCTTGTTTTTATAGGACTTATTTAGGTTTTCTAACTGGATGTTTATTTGGATACATATGGAAAATTTATTCAGCTTGAAGATATAAAGGTAAGTAATTAATAACATTTTATTTCTTGTTAGACTGAAGTATCTTTTTCGAAAACGTTAAACAACATTCTGTCGAGCTTTATTGAAATATACAATATTTCAAACTTATTTAAGTGGAAATTTTTAAGTAATTTTTACAGGAATGTTTTAGATTTTTGGGTAATTATTGGATTTAGTGAAGATCTAGGAGATCATAGAATACGATTTTGTGTCTGTATTTTCTGAATTTTCTCTTCTTTTTCTAAAAAACACAGAGAAACATTTTCACTTTTGGTTTCATTTTTTTTTACTGAATTGTTATTATTTTATTACATCCACAAATTTTTGGTTTATCGAAACCTCTATGTTATATTAAATTTTATAAATTTACACTTTTTTAACCAGAAAACTTAAAAAAAAACTACTAAAAAACTTTGAAAACAAACCGCCTGATTATATCTCCTAGAAATATAACCTTTGTACTGCCATAGCATAAATATGACTTATGTAAAATTCTTGTGGATCTTTTGTATAATGACATTTCTTAATCAATATGTTTTTCATCAGCTCAAGTTTGTTTTTACAAACAACAATTTAAAAAATGTTGAATGAGGTAGACAAATTTGATAAAATCTCGAAATATCGCAACAAATATTTATCTTCTTTCTGTGTTTTCTAGAAAAAGTACGGAAAACTGAAAAAACAGAGTTCGAATCTTGTTTTATCTCCTTGAAAGAAGAGGTAAGTAAACGATTTTTTTTATAATATGTAATTTTCCTAGATTTACACAAAATCCAATAATTACTGATTTTTGCTTTACCACACATTTTATTTTGCTCATAGTTACAATGAATACAAGATTAGCAACACTATTAACAAATTCGAAATTTTGTCTTTAGTGTTCTAAAAAATTATTGCGTATCTCACAGACGTTGTTGAAATTTACTATGAAAAAGTTTAATTTGCATTTTCAAAAAAACTAAAAACCTAATGACAATTAGAATTTGGTGAAAATCAACTTGCAATATTTGCCTACATACTTAGTTACATGTAAGTCAAACTAATAAAACCATTGTAAAAAGGGTACTTGAAGGTAGTTTTTGGAAAGAAAAACAAAATCGTGGCTCAATTCTCAGTATAATTCAACTTTTAATCTATATGGAAGAGGCCACTCTTAGCACTTTATATTGGTGTTTTAGGCTATGGAGAACCACCCGTCTTCTCCAGGTATGGAGAGTTCCAAATTCCGCAACATAAGAAGCTGTCCTATAGCACAGGATTGTCAACATAGTTGACTCGAGCCCTACTAATATTTATTTTCTACTATATAATATTTTTTTGTCATATTTGTTTCTAAGTTTTGTTCTTTAAGTGACTCAAAAAGTGCTTAAAATGTATTTTAGTTTTAGTAGAACATACTTCTGACTATAAAGGAACAATACCCTGAAAATAAAGTGTGAAACCATAGTGACTGCACGGTTGTCAATAAAATTATATCAATATACATGTATAAAAATATTAGTAAATTTGTTTACTCAGAACTTTCCTCATCATTAATTTGATGTGCTTTAATTGATCCGTTGAACTCGTATAACAATTTTTTTTAAGCTAAATCACTATTTTTGATTTTAACTAAAATTTCCACCCATATGCCGACTTCTTATTCTGATATAATTATACATCAGTTGATACGATTTTTGAATTCCGGTACCCAAAAATCCTGAAAACGTATGACAGTGCAAATTCAAAATTAGCCTCCTCCATTTACCAACAACCTCTTGTTCGTAAAATATTAAATGCTATAATTCAAGTAAGCAAGTACTATTAAAATATTTTGAAAATATGAATAAATCCCATGGAATCTATTAACTTCCACTTTTTGCACTTTGCACTTTACAGGATTGTTTCACCTAATTATTTTTTGTCCAAGATATATATTTTGAAGCTCTTAATTCATATTTTTGCCATATTTAGCCCCAACATTTTTCAAAATGTTATATAGCTGGTATAATTGTCAATTAGAGCAAAATAACTTTTAGAATTCTTAAGTTTAAATCTAGTTTATGTGTTCCCTAATCATTTATTCAAAAATCACTTTAAAAATAATTGTTTATAGTATGAAATATGTACATTTAAAGAATTTTCCTTACACTTTTAGTGATACGAGGTTAATTTAATTTAATTTTAATTTAAAGCAAGTAGCAAGGATGACCCACTTAGAACTTTAATGGAGAAACCACAAATTCAGAAAATGAGAAGAGACTTTCTTGAACAGTACTTAAAGAACGAAGACGAGATATGGGATTTTCAAAATGGCATCCACTGACGATCATGACAGGACGATAGCTCTCGATCAATACGAAAAATATCTGAGGAGGGATTTAGTTAATATATCAGTTATTTGCACTTACACAATTTGGAGTTATTTCATCATTTATAACAGATTACAAAAAGCTTTATTTAACTAATCCTCGGATCATTTTCTATTAGCAGGATGTTAAATATTAAATTTTTACTTAATACTTTATTTCCTGGGGAGATTGAATTAGCTAACTAAATTCCTTACTCTAATTTCTATATGTTTTTTCAAGCAAGTTTGAACTTTTTCTAGGAAAAATTTTTACTTAATATGATAAAAATGTTTTCTTAATAAGTGAAAGTTAACCAAATAATTTAATTTACATTTTACAAAATAATAATGATCATCTTATTTAGATCCAAAAAAAAATTCCTACATATATCTAATATATTTCGTTTTCGAAATACAGGGCGTTAAAAATTCTCAGACGTGTTATGCTTTGCCAATCGAAACTGCTGAAATAGTATCATGTTTTATTGTGCTAAAAAAATATTTGAAATAAGTATTACAATTATTTAATTGCACACTCCGCACCTATAATTTGTACAACCTAAAGGTGCTTAAAAATAAACCAAAAATGGGTATAACACAGTATATTTTAACAATGCATGTTATTTTTTAAAAATTAACACATGAAATAAATTTTCCAATTTCAAGACCTTAATGACATAGAAATTGAAAAAAATAAATAAATGCAATGTTCCGTGTTCTAATTATGTGAAATCAAGATCCCTGAATATGTCTCGTGCAATCTAGGTAAAAAGTCACATAACAATTCAAATTTGACTCGGTCTAAACTCAAGAATCACTATTTTTCAATTAACCAAAACCATGACAGCTTCCGTTCGTTAAGACCAATTTGTGTTTCTGCAAACATTTGAAAATATTTCTAATAATTTGTACTGCCACATACTATTCTACTTTTTTTCAGATACATACTGAATGCAGGAAATGAAAATGAATTCGTTGAAGATGCAATGCTGATGTTTAAATCGAAGTCAAAAACTGGAGATTACCATGGAGAAATGAATTCGGAAAACTTTGAAGCTTAGTTAAAAGATTTTTGGTCAAAACTGTAAACACCTTCTTAAATTGTTTTAGATAATGCTCCCAATCATGGTAGACAACTTCAAAAATGGCCAACAAAGGGTTGGAGCAAGGATGCTATGAAAGCATGGCTGAAAGAAAAATATATCAACTTTGGAGAATATGCTACAAAAGATACTTTGTGGTCTTTGTCTGCAAAACGCTTTGTAGTAGATCAGCTAATAGAATCTTCTGGACATAAAGTTTTACGCTTGCCTCCATACCATTGCCAATTTAACCCAATTGAAATGGTATGGAGTCAAGACAAATTATGACCAACTGATTCTACAAGTTAAAGAACCAATAGAGGCTTGGAAAAATGCGTTAGGAAGAGTGACAAAACAGAATTGAGCTATGTCGAACACACAAATAATATTACTGAAAATCAGTGGGAAATTGAAAAGAAAATTTAAGTTCCTTTACAGCCACTTATTATTAATGTTGATGAGAGTGATAGCAATTCCTCAGAAAGGGAGAAGTCGTCTTGACCCTTAATCCTCTTTTCAGTTTTTGATAATATGTGGGTGTACAGACATTATTAATAATTTTTATTTGTGTTTTTTTTTTAAATCTCTTTTGGCATTTTCATACATAAGAATGTCACAACTTCTAAAGTATTCCCATACAATTCTTTTTTATGTATTTTCTAAATTTTTAACTTAAAATTTTTATGTGCATTTTTTAAGCACTTCTTTTCTTTTTCCATTTCTATATAGGATATTTTTTCTTTTGCCCATGGCATTATATAAAACAAGAAAGAGTATGTTACTTTTTTTATGTCTATTATATATAAATAAATAATCAATCTTAATTGTAATTAGTTCATTTACGATTTCTATTTTTTTATGGCAGTATTATTTTTTATGTATGTGTTACTCTGTTTCAGTGAACTTGATGCAACATAGGGGCCCTAGAAATTGCCTCAGATCTAGATGCCCCCAACTGAGCTCCTTTCATTATTTTACATGTTTATATGCTTATACATTTATGTGTGAGGATGTGGCATGTGGAATCTTGAAATGATGTCAATAAAAGATTCAGTCATGAGTCGTGCGTCCATTTTTTTTATATTTCTGTATTTATTTTTAAGAAAATTAGTTATTTAATGAAGAAGAAACTAATTAATTATTTTTTTTTCCAATATTTTTGTAGCTTGAATACCCTAGCTTTTGCAGTCAAAGATCATAAAGTTACGATAATTTAATATAAAATACTTCTCATTTCTAGGATATCGTATATATACCTATAATTTTTGAAAATAGTATTAAGTATATAATAATAATAAATAATTAATCTAAATTGTAATTAGTTCACTTACGATTTCTATTGTTCCGTGTCTGTATTATTTTTTATGCATGTTTATATGTTTATAAATTTATTTGTGAGAATGTGGCATGAGGAATCTTGAAATGTGGTCAATAAAAGACTCAGAGCCATGAGTTGTGCGTTGTGTTAACTCCTATCTGTTGAAGCACACATTTTTTTAAATTTCTGTATTTATTTTAAGGAAACTAGGCTATTTGATGAAGATGATTAATTATTTATCTCTTTATTCAATATTTTTGCAGCTTAACTACTTCACTTATTGCGTCAGAAGTCATAAAGTTACAGTCATTAAGTATAAAACACTGAATAATTTCTAGAATATATACTTACCGACTGTTTCTAAAAATACTGTTTTTAGTTCCGATTCTATTAGAATAGTCAATTTATTTTTAATTTTCAATTAGACTACCCTAATATTATTATACCTAACTGGAGTATTATAATAAAAATAGAACTTATAAACAAATTGCGTATAATTTTTTCTGTTACCGAAATAATTACCAATAATTTAGAATATAAACCATTTATTTTATAAAATAAATAAATAAAGCTTTTATTGTCATAAATTTCAGACGAGAAACATTACAATATCATAGGTTCAGTTATAAAAGTGAACATACACACTTGTACCTTCAAGTATCACCCTACTAATCCCAATATTAAAAAGAGTTTATCTCAAATTTTTAGTACAATAGTTTCTACAATTTCAAAATTATTAGCTAAAAACAACATATTAAAAAGGCAATGCTTATTAAAGAACGTACTAATCCGTAAAGTAAATAATTTTTAGCAGTAATACATCTCTCAGTGTAGTAATATAAAAGAGGAAATTTTAATCCGCTTTTAAAACATTTAAAATTTCACTTAAAATACCGAACCCATTATAAGCCCTTAAACTCCTCATTAAATAGTCCTATACAAACGGGATATAAAATTATCGATATGTCTATACAGAAGGAAAAGCTTCAATTTTAAAATTTTTGTGTATAACATTTTTCTTTCTTAAGGATATTTAGTTTGTGAAACTTGCTTATAAAACATTCGACAAATTTCTTGTTATATATTCGAAAAAGAAAATAGTAGAATGAGCCACTCCGATCCTGCTACAGTTGTTAAAAAAAATGTCACTAGTTTGATGCATTTGTCAAATTTTGACGTAAAGATATACAGCGTTTTAACTATAACAATCCCCCTCTTTTGTCAAAAAAAAGACGTATGTAATTTTTTTCCCTTAAACCACACCTACAAGTTCCTCTGGGAACTGCAAAACAAGAATAAAAGTTCATAACAAACAACCAACGATGTCCTCTGTTATTTCCAAATAAACTTGTACAAATCTTCAATATTAAAGTAGAAATTGAAATAGGGCAAGTAGTATATATAGCGGGGTACTGGGACTGAGGATGGCCTTTAGTCATCGGCAGTGACCAAAGATTTTCAGCAATCCGGCAAAATCGGCTGAAATCTACGAAGAATCCCTGAAATATTTTCTGAAACCTCCTGAATTTTCCCGCAGAAGTGCAAGAAGTGGTCGTCAATGACGCAACCAGTCCAGTGGCTGTTGAAGTAAAATACAAGAACCGGATGAGTCGAGTTAACAGAGGGTTGACCAAATGTCTGTAAAATTAGACAAAGAGGTTAAAAAGGGATTAAGATTTAGCATGTCCACCCTGTTCTTATTCTTGTAATCCATGTATATAATACCCGATAAAGTGATTGTCAATGACGTCACACGTCTAGTGGTGGTTGAATGCACCTCATGGTGTTAGGGTACCATACGAGCAAGTAGTCAAAAAGTCATACTGAGGTGGTAGTTACCGGAAAGGCCTTAAAAGGGGCATAAAGAGGGGTGCAAAGGGGTTGATTTTATGGGTTGAATTTGAGGGATGAGAGTTTCAGTGTGTAAAATTTGTTAAATTTTACGTTTTAAGAAAAAAATCCGAAGAGGAACACTAAGAAAACTAATAGAAAATATATTTTTGTCATTGTCGTTTTTCGACTTGGCCTCCAATAAATTTTGTCTTAAAATGTAGTTTAATTAAAATATAGAGGGATTAAAATATTTTTTAGTCTTTTGTTAAAATTTCGTCTAAAGTAATTTCCAATTCTATCAAAAAAGTAAACTTTTCGTCGTCGTGGTATTCGATGTGGCAAGGCAAGACTGACCCATCACAAGTGTAGGTTAATTTTAATTCTATAGGTGGTATTTTTGTATTATTAAAACAACAAACAAAATTTCAAATATATATTTTATTTGTTTTGAAGAATAAATACAATTCTCAGATAGGTAATAAATAACCAACAATATTTAAAAAAAAAGCATTAAAAATTAAGTTTCCCTTTTTTTTTAAAAAAATTATTCTCTATAAAATTATTAAAAAATTTTCGTTTTTGTTGTAGTTGATTTTTTCGATAAAAGTTATAGTTTGCCAAATTATGTTATATTTCAAATATAATCCTTTCTCAATAACTTCTAGTAGCGGTATCTTCTTGTCGTACTCTCGTAAAATGGTTTTCCATTTCCTGATGTTCCCAATCGGTCCATGGTTATGACTGGTACATATTAAAATGATTTTCTATACTATCTGTTATTAGATCAGATTTGATTTTGGCAACTTCATCCGGACTAAATAGATGGCAGTTTATACTTGGCTGTAAAAGAAAAATAGACCAAATTTAGGCTGTAGGCATTGTTTCTTTGCAATATATGTCTATTAGAGACCAACAACATACTACTTCTCCTTTATGCATAGTTAAAGAATTTTGACAAAAACAAAAAAATTTGTTGCATTTACTGCACCATTTTGCTCCAAAACTCTTTTTTGTGCTAACAACAATCTGTCTAGTGTTTGTAGTAGCATTAGAAGTAGTAGTAGTAGTAGTTGGCTTTCTCTAGAATAAATGAAAAGAATATTACCTGCCTATTACATAAATCACAAATGGTTAGGTTGTTGGTAAGTAGATTAAAATAAAAGAATAATATAGAAATAATATAAAAAATAATACTAATCATTGAAGTCCCACCGTAAAGTATCTGTATAAATATAATTAACAATTCTTTTGTCGTCATATGGACTTAAAGCCGTTTTTGTTTGTTCAATAGTAAATACATTGTTTTTTGATCTTATATAATTTTGAGAAACCTCAACAATTTCATTGAAAAACAAACATTTGTAATAAGCGTCAAAGGAAATTTGTTTTAATGCAGAGGACTGTACACCTTTAGCTTTCTTTAAGCTTTCGAAATTTTGAAAGGTTAGAGCAAGAAGTATTATCATCAGTTTTTCGAGTTTTGTCTTTTTCAGTATTATTATTATTATTAAAATTTACAAGCCAAACGACTTCGCACTTGCTCTAGGGAATATTGACTCATACCAGGTACACAAAGATATCAAAAGTATGAAGTTCTGCGGGAACCCTTTCCATGTTATCGGGTCCTAGGTGACGTGGTCTGCTGTATTTCCTATGAACTTTCGGACGGTTCGCGCGGTTGCAAGAAGAGCAGCTTTCTGCATCGGTTCATACAGATGCTCACTAAGGCCCAGTCCCTTGATGTTCTGCAGGAGGTTCTTTAGTATAATTCCAGTTGTTGAGAGTATTATGGCAATTGTCTGGACGCTATTCTTTGCCCATTGTTTTCGGATTTGCACCTCCAGATCTCTGTATTTGACGATCTTCTCGTTGTACTTTGGCCCTAGGTTGTTGTTGTTACGTACAGCAATAGCGATTAGTGTAGTTCGCCTAGAATTTTTATCTATTAGTACAATGTCTGGTCTATTATGAGCAACTGTCTGATCCGTCAGAACCGTTCGGTCCCAATATAACTTGAACTGGTTGTTCTCAAGAATAGGCTCCGGGTTGTATTTGTAATAAGGCACTTTTCCTACTTGTAATAGGTTTCACTTTTCTGCTAACTCTTGGTGGAGTATCTTAGCGGCTCAGTCGTGTCTTTCCTTATACTCGGTTGCGGCAAACGCTTGGCATACTCCAGTTATGTGCTGGATTGTTTTTGATATTCGACAGTCATATCTGCATTGGTCATTTTCTATTGAGGGATCTCTAATGATGAACTTCCGATAGTTCTTCGTCGGAATAACTTGGTCTTGGATAGCTAACAAGAAGCCCTCCGTTTCCGGAAACATCTGTCCTGAAATCAACCAGTAGTTCGACGCTGAGTTGTCGACATTGTTCTGATTAATCTCATTTGGATGCCGTTCATGAAGTGGTTTCTGTAGCCAGGATTGTAACTTCTCTTGGCCTGTTTGGTGGTGAGAAGTAATATCTTGTTCCCTCAACTGTAGCGGTGTTGAATCGTTTGCCTCGCATATTGCTCGATGTAGTGTGGAAGAGTCCGCTAACCTGTGGAAATATGAACGTAAGTTTATTATTTGTTTGTCGAGCTGCTTACCAATATCCACCAATCCTCTTCCTCTTTGGTGTCTTGGAAGCATTGTACGTTCAATAGCACTCCGAGGGTGATGTTGTTAGGAGTGTCTTTATTTTTCTTTGCAGGTTTTGGATGTCCGTCCTGCTCCATTTTACAATTCCAAAAGAGTAGCTGAGTGCAGAGCAAGCACACGTGTTGAGCGCCTTAAACAAATTTCTACTATTTAAGTTAGTTCGTAATACTCGCCTTACCCTCATTACCAATTCGGTTGTCAATTCGGCTTTCATAGTGCCATGGTCAATTCTTTTAGCCTGTTTCATACCTAGATATTTGTATGTTTGGTCTGCTTTCGTTGCAGCCATAGTTTCACCGTTCTGCATTTCAAAAGCCCCCGGCTGGATCTTCCCTTTAACGATGTTTAAAATGCGGCACTTGTCAAGTCCAAATTGCATTCCGATATCCCCGGAGAACTCCTCTACAATTTTAAGCATTTGTTCCAGCTGGTTTCTGGTAGCAGCCATCAGTTTAAGATCGTTCATGTATAGAAGATGATTCACTCTGACTACCTCTTCGTTGTTATTTTTAATACTAAAGCCGTATCTGGTTGAGTTCAAACGGCGTGATAGTGGGTTCATTGCAAGGCAGAACCACAATGGGCTAAGTGAATCAGTAGAAAGACAAAGGGGGTTGTGCATCAAAAAAATGTGATACAGCTTCCCCATAGGCTTAAAAAGGGGGCCTATAAACACCGATTCTCAAAACCAAAGCTCATCAAATCAAACAATCCATCTAAACTCATTACTTCCACACTCCCTGCTCATCCTCGATCTTCCCCTCCCCCACAAAAAAACTAACCATAAAAAACCCCAAATCCGCCCAATTCCCAACCCGCAAGCAAATTAATTAGGACTAAACCGGCGAGCAGCGTTGTATGTGATTGGAGATGGATTTTTGGCAGAAGTGTGAAATTAATTTGGGAGATAGGCTATGTATTGATAGAAGGGTGACGCCCAATTCCCAATCGGTAAGCAAATTAATTAGGACCAAACCCGCGAGCAGCTTTGGATGTGATTGAGGATGAATTTTTGGCAGTATTGTGAAATTGATTTGGGGTAAGGTGTTTGTCCTTTGAAAAAGATCAGATTTTGTTTTAAGATTATTGCGTTGCATAAAATAAATAAATCGGGTAAATTGTTCCTTTCACTTTATAGCACAAAGCCAGGGGTATTAGAAGATCTTTAAAGAAGTGATTAATTTATTTTGGATGACGTCAAGTTGCATTGCTTTGGTTCACTGTTTATTGAGGCTCTAAAAATATTTTCTTCACCTATAAACATTTGTAGAAAATTAACTTTCGCCTCCCCTTTTACCAATATTAAAGGTGAGTTGTATTTTTCCATAATATGTTTAAAGATATTTTCAATTTCATTTAGATCAGTGAAACCGGATTCCCACTTTAAACCATGGTAATTATCTTCAAGCCAAGTTATTGTTTTCAGGTCTTGTTCTTTTAATATGTTTTTATTAAATGGAGGTTTAAAAAAGAAGTTTGAACAACGACTTCCATCGTAAACTGCCAATTATTTTGGAATAAATCCAGAAGAACAGTTATACCCTTGAATATCAATAAACAAAATTAGATTTTTGTTCGTCATGTTTTAGATACAACTGACACTATGGATAGATAGACAACATATTTCTTACAACTATTGAATGCTTTTTAAGGAGGGAAAAAAAAGGTACAATATTAACGGTAATTTTTATTATATTTTATAAAAAATTACGAACAGCTTTCCAACAAAAGTAAAACCACAGTTTTTGCAAGTTCATATTAAGGTATATTTAGAGAATACTTTACTTACAAATTATACGTATACACATATATAGAATTCTAGATTAGACATAACTTATTTTTAAAACACTGGGATTAGTCAGGTTTATCTGAATTATATTAAATCCTAAACTTTTGTTAACCATTAAAGGTATACTCGAGTACATTTTTGAGAAATATTTTTACATTTATCAAAATTTATAATTTTTCTGTTATTTTAAAATGACCGAAGGGAAGCGTATCTGTACTATTTGATAGTAAATATCCTTTACCATCATTAGAACTTAAAGCGAGTTTAGTTTGTTCCGAACTGTATAATTTAAGAAAATCTGTTTGAATAAATCGTTGGGTTCTATAGATTTCATTTTTATCCCTTAAACACGACAGATAATCATTAAATGTTATGGACTTTTGAATAACATTTTTTTTATACCCTTTATTTTTTTCGTTTCTTTATTATCTAGTAGCATACATTTTGGATCTTAATCCTACAAATTCCGTCATTATAACACCATTCATTTCATCCTTCATTAAACCTACAACTTTTTTATTAATTAGAGGAATCCCATAGGAATTATTTTCAAGATAATTGCTAGTATCGAATCTATTAAAATGTTTTAAAATTAGTTCCTTATAAATATCTTTACATTGAAATTCTAAAATTAAACTGTCAGTATCAGTACATAAAAGCTTGTTTTTAATATTTTTTAATTTTGAAATAAAATTATAATGAAAATCATATATACAAGCTTTGGATATATCTAAGATGCACATTCCAACGTATATAGGTTTATTGAAAACAATATTTGCCTTTCTTAATTCTACAGCCACGAGATTTTCCTCAAAAATTTTACGACTATGAAACAATGAACTTGAAATAAAATTTTTTGCCCCATATCTTCCTTCCCATTTATTTAATAATTTAATTGTTCGATGTTTTCTAATATTTTCCATTGTCTTATCATAGTTCGCATTAATAAATAATTTATAACAATCCTTGTCAAAATCATTATCAGCTTGTGCCCTAAGCTTCGCATTTAATTCAATAAATGGTACTAACCAAGGTGATTGATTAAACTGTAAGATCTTATGTATACGTGTTAATTTAAGTCCTTGCTCCAAATATTGTTTTAAATTTCTGTAATGTAAAATATAATTTTTTTTTTGGATAAAAAGCAGACATCAATTTTGATATTTTGTACGATGGAGGTATTCTATGTTCCGGTGCCAAAGGTAAGTTACTATGAAGATTATGTAAACTTTCTGGATATTCAAGATCAACTTCAAGTATATAACCAATTTCAGAATTATTAGGTATTTCATTAGTATTAAATTTCTCAATATCGTCAACCCATTTAAAATTACCATAGGGCAAATATTGTGACATTGCCCATCCATAAAGATTATTTACGTCAAAATAGATCAAATATTTAGATTCTAACAGAAAGACATAAGTATTCATATATTTATTGTTTGCTTTAGAATATCTGTTAGAACACTGACTTAAACCTCCTCGAATTCCTTTTTCGATAAAAAGGAGCATATCTATATTTTGTAAGGTTTCTAAGCGAATTTTTGAATATTTAAGCATGCAATCAAATGCATAACCTGGCAGGGTAAAATAGTGGCCAGCGTCTAATTGATATGTTTCATAACTCTTTTTCCTAAAATTTTCGAAAACATCGGCTAACAGCAACACATCGGTTTTTAAATAAAGCTCAAAATATTCTTTCAATGTATTAATACCAAATCTCTTCCAAATATTTACGATATGATTATAGTCGAAATCTGAAATCATTTCATTATTAAGTTTGTTATAAAAATGTTCTTTTAATGGTAACTTGGTTTCCTTTAACCTTTTATCTGATGAAATGTAATCGTAAGGAAAAACGCCCTTTCTACAGAGTAAGTAAAATTTTTCATCATCTAAATTGAAGAATTCTTTTTTTAAAATTTTTAGACTGTCTTGCATTAAATTTTTAGCCAATGTATCTAGTTTGACGCTAAAAACCGAAAAGAATCTATAAATCTAAATTTTATTGGAGAATTTGGTATATACTTAGTAAACGATATATATTTTTCCTCATTTACCGGAAGCAATTTAATAAAGCCTGGAAATGCATTGGCCAGATCTCTTATTATAAAATTTTCATCATAACCTAAATTGTGAAACACTACAGGTACAGTTAGCGAATTTTTAAAATTAAGGTTACAAAACTGATGTGCAGGACCTCGATATTTTCCCGTAAGATGACAATATGACAGTGAGTGGCTATTCTAAAATTGTTTTCTTCTGTTTCAGATAATTTATCCATTGGAATATTTGATTTCAAAATATTGTGTATAAAATTTGCAATTCTTTCTAATTCTTTCACAAATCATAGCATACAGTCATATCCTGTATAAGATCGATAATATGATTGGTTAGTATGCACTAACGAATTCAAATAATAACCAACCATATACGCCTCATGCTGTTGATATTTTTTAATGCAAGAAGTGTTTACTCCAATATTGACAGGTTTTAATATAGCTTCAAAATCAGCATAAATTACAAAAGAAATCTCAATTTTGTAAGAAAAATTTTTAAATTCAATCCAGTTATAATCAGGAAATGATATAGAACAAATATTTAAGTGGACACATCTTTCCTCATGTTTTTGAAGAGAATTTGCATTTGTGAAATAATTTAAACATCTGTCACAAATATATATAGCATTTTTACTTTTAGTTAACTGACTTCCTACTAATTTGGATACATTTTTAATATATATAAAATGATATTTTACTTCCTCGGAAGGAATAAAAACTTCTTGATTATTTTCAAAATCATTTGTCAAATAAATATTTTGAATTAAAGTAAATTTACATGTACATTTTGTTTATGTCTCGTTATATAAGCAGGATATACCAAGTGTTGATTTTTCTTAAGTTTAAGTATATAGACATTTACTGAGATATTATTATTTTTTCAAATTTAGGAATTTGACTAACGGTCATAGGAAATACTAAATCACTTAAGTTTAATATAGTTCTAAAGTCGGGGTATGAGGAAATTCTGTTTGTATTGATATGTGTTGGAAACAAATGACACATTATACAATAAGCAAAGCAATAGTTATCTCGGTTCACTATATTAATTACAGCTTTTCGATTTTTAATTTGTTTAGGTAAGTCAATATAGGAGTTTCCACCACTTGCTAAACTAAAATGGTTAATATTAATTTCAAGACTCTCAATAGTTTTTAATGCAAATCCACTATCGCGTTCCTGAAATTCTTCCAGTTTATTTAAAATTTTATCACTAACATTAGTTTTAAACCATTCTTCCAATTCCACACCCTCATCGATTAATTCCCTTTTAGTTGAAAAATATTTAAACTTCGTTATAGTTTTATCCTTGTTCTCTTTAACAAGTTCCCCACAAAACGTAGCATTTACTTTAATTGCTGGAAAATTTTTTAATATATTTTTAATTTTAATTTTAAACATGCAAAATGCATCTACTAAAAATTTATGTGTATCAATCTGAGAGACATTAATTATTAAACCAGAACAGATTTTATTTGAAAATGCTGAATTTACATCTTCCCATTTAACTCTCGAGCTTCGCTTTTGAGTACTACTAATTTCAGATAAACCTGAACCGATTTTAGTTGACAAATACTTTAGTCGAATTTTAATTTTTTTCAAATGACCTATATTACATTGAAGTTTCCTTATCAATGGAACATTTAAGTTATCATTTTTAAGTAATCTATTAAAATAGCGAGTATTCTTTTTACAATAATTAATCCAATAATCAAATTTACTACAATCCTTAGATTATTTTAATAATTTATAAGCTTTACTTATAGTTTCAGTAGTGGAGATAGGGGGCTCTGAGGTGACCCCCCACCACTTTTTTGATTGGTCAGCCAAGAATGACCTTGTTTCTGATTTGCTGCCCAAGTTCGTCCCCTATCTCGATTGGTTACGTAAACTCCAACTCTTTTTGCTCCACCTCCTATCTCCTTCCTAACCACCACACCAGTTGGAGGGGGCTGGTAGCAGTTGGAGGGGAGCTGGTATTTTAAACGACTGAATCTGAGCGAGCTACATTCATTCAGTCGTGATGTCAAATAGTGACCAACAACCAGAACAACAACTCATTGAACGTGTAGGCCAAGTCATAATTTTATATCAAACCAGCAAGAAAAACCTTATGGACTTTGAAGATCAAGACTTGGCCTTCTTTCCCATCAGTTATTTGAAGAGATACGTTGATTCACTTAGTTTACAACAAATTTGGCATAGGTTATCAAAACATTATCAAAGTGACGAGGAATTGAAGCTAAATTTACCCTGTTTTGAACATTACAACTTATACCAAAATCATATAGACGGTCCACCATTACCAATAAAAAAGTGTTGTAAAAGTGCAAATTATTTAAACAAGTGAATCAAATCTCACAAATTCAGTTCATCAGTCTTCGAAATGAATCAACAACAAATCTATTTAGATTCCGCTTGCGATGAATCAATCCAGTCAATGTACAAGGAAGAAGTAACTCATTTTAAATTGGCTGGAAGAGGGAAATTCAACGCAAGACAGGAGTCTCTGATTACTATTGATCGTAATAACTTCGAAGACGATGATGAAGACGAAGAAGATGATGGGATAGAGGATAATGGAGTTCCAAACGGGTGTGGAGAAGAGGGGCTCGTGAAAGTGACAAAAATAAATGCAAGTGATGCATTGGCACCAAATTACCTTACGCGAGAAGTGTGCGTTTTCCAATCTTATGTTGTAATCATTTCATCTTCTGGCGGTGCATATAATTTATGTTGTGAATGTTACTATATACATGCTCTAAATTGCCCAAATGGGAAACATAATTTTGTTAATAGCCACTATAAACGATCCTTTATATGTTGCGAAAAAGATCTACAATGCAACACTTGTGAAAACGATTTATTTGTAACAACTCCTTCACAAGCATGTATAATATGTAACAAACCAGAACTAAAGAATATGCAAAGCCATCTAATCGAAAAATCAAATTTTAAATAAATTTATTTCACTTGCACTTATTCATGCACTATGACATTTTTAATATTAAGTTTAAGTTTAAGTTTAAAATATTTTATAAGAATTTAGATTTTGTTCTGCTAAGTTAAATAAATGTAAGAAACTATGTAAATAAATATAAGGGAATGATGTGAATAGATAAGAATTTGTATTTATTCCCATTGAAAGAATTTATAATTTTGTACTTTCAGTATAGAATAATTGTTTTCAAATAATATGCATAAATTTAAATAAATGAATTTGATACTCCACTTGAATTTATTCCTAGTAGTTTTTTATATTAAGTTTAAAATGCCAACTAATTTAAATAAAATTTTATATAAAATATAAGTTGTAAGATATAAGTTATAAGATATAAGGTATACGTTTTAAGATATATATTAAGTTTAAGTCAAATAAATATAAGGGTACCATGTAAATAAATAGAAATTTGTCTATATTTAGATTCCAAGAATTAATGATTTTGTTCTATCAGTGTAGAATAATTTTTTCTACATAATATGCACCATCAATCCTATTGATAAATTGAATTTTAAATAAATAAATTTGATACTTCACTTGAATTTATTCATGCACCCTAGTAGTTTGTAATATTAAGTTTAAAAATGTCAACTAAGATATTTAAATAAGAATTTATATATAAGATAAAGAACAATTAGGTTTGATTAAATAAGATTCTCTGAAAACCGAGCTTATGATTTATTCTTCCATGTAGAATAATTCTGCCAAGTTAAAAAAAAAAACTAGTTTTCGTTACTATGCTTGTAAAAAAATAAAAATATATATAATCATCCTATTCATAATAATTCTTTAAAGTTGAAGAAACTTGGTTATTAGGTGTGAAATAGAAAAAAATTTTTCCTCAACGATTTTGTTTTTTATTATTCCTAAATTAAAATACAAATAGACATATATACATAAATAGATAAATACATATATACATATATAAATCACAATACCAAATACCATTTTGGGATGGATCTCTGTTCCAGCTCTGCCATAGGTTGCTGCTGCGGCTCTGCCATAGGTTGCTGCTGCTTTACCATCTGTTGCTGCTGACCACTAGAACCTGCTGCTGCTGCTCTGCCATAGGTTGCTGCTGCTCTGGCATAGGTTGCTGCTGTCCGCCATAGGTTGCTGCTGCTGCTGCTCTGCCATAGGTTGCTACTGCTTTGCCATCGGTTGCTGCTGATGCACCAGAAATTGTGGCTGCCCACCAGAGATGTTGTTGCCCACAAGAGATGTTGTTGCCCACCAGAGATTGCCGTAAATTATAAATTATAATTTATAATTTATCGGCCTCTTGCATTTTCGATCGTATCTCTGTCTTTGCATTGCCAAAGGTTGCTCCGGCTCTGCCATAGCTTGCTGCTGCTCTGGTATCGGCCTCTTGCATTTTCGATCGTATCTCTGTCTTCGCTCCGGTATCGGCCTCTTGCATTTTCGATCGTGTCTCTGTCTTCGCGTTGCCAGAGGTTGCTCCGGCTCTGCCATAGCTTGCTGCTGCTCCGGTATCCGCCTCTTGCATTTTCGGTCGTATCTCTGTCTTCGCATTGCTAGAGGTTGCTCCGGCTCTGCCATAGCTTGCTGCTGCTCCGGCTCTGCCATAGCTTGCTGCTGCTGCTCTGCCATAGGTTGTGGCCGATCTTCTTCCATAGGCTGTTGTTGCTCCATCATCAAAGGTTGAAGATCCATTGCTCGGTCTGGATCCCACTCAAAGGCGACAGGCTCGGGATCCAGGTCTGGCTCAAACATGTTGATGAATTCTTCATCCAAATAGTCAGCCTCTGATGGTGGCGGCCACATCACCGTGTTCTCTGAATTTGGACTCTGACGATCCATCAGATTAATCTGATGTTCTAAGAATCCCAGAAAGTCTTGTAGTGTTAGAATTATGAAAGTACTCATTTTCAGACTTTAAACTTAATGAATGATAAGTCAAGATGCTGTAAATCCTTATATACAATACTGAAATACCACCTTTCCGTACCTCCAGCGGCGAAACCGGTCCGAAGAATGAGAAGAAGAAGAAGGCAAAGATAGCGTGAACTCGAGAGAGGTCGTTGAACGATCGTAAGTTGTTTTGTTCTTAAGAAAAAGACGAGTAAAGAAGAGAAGAAGAAAAAAAAAAGATGTTTTTTGGAATAATATAAAAAACGAAAAAAAAACAAAACATTTTTTATATTATTCCAAAAACAACTTTTTTTTTTCTTCTTTTCTTCTTTACTCGTCTTTTTCTTAAGAACAAAACAACTTACGACCGTTCAACGACCTCTCTCGAGTTCACGGTCTCACGGTTCCCGTCGTACCATGCAGTGCCACGCCGTACCAGCCAGTACCAGGCTCTTGGCCGCTTTAAAAAGCGACCTGGTACGAAGCGTCTCTTCAGTTTACATCTCGCTATTAGCGTGTGTATTAAAATTCTCGAATAGTATTTCAACTAGTCCGAATTATTTCAAATTATTG
The DNA here is from genome assembly GCA_034092305.1 of Diaprepes abbreviatus. NCBI lineage: Eukaryota > Metazoa > Arthropoda > Insecta > Coleoptera > Curculionidae > Diaprepes > Diaprepes abbreviatus. The sequence goes on along the minus strand of JASJET010000031.1, from coordinate 14,740,073 downwards.
TGTGACGTAGTGACATAATATTCATTTTCATTTGGTTTGTATTGCTGATTTAATATTTTTTATTTAATATTTTGGATTTGCTTTAACTTACTTCATTTTAAGAGCTATAAATTTATTTTTGATTTTCTGATTTTCTAATTTTTTTATTTTGATTTTTGAATTTTTAATTTATAATGTCTTCATTTTTAAATGTAAAAATTGAAAACATCGATTTAACCGCATTTAATTTAAACGAAGCTTGCCTTGTCCACGATTTAATGGACTGTTCTTTTTGCGGGTTAAGCGATGAACAGTTAGAAACTAAATTTAAAGAAATTGATAATACTGAAATTGGTGATTGCGATATTTTAGGACAACTTTTAAAAGTTTTAGATGAAGCGAATATTAAAGAATTTTCTCCTGAACCTCTAGAAACCATATATTTTGACGATATAAACAATGATATGTTGAGGCAAAATTTAATTAATAATTTTGAAATAAATGAGGGTGATAATTTGGAAGAGCTTCTCACAATAATGGAAGGGACTGAAAATGGTTCGGGGCAAAATTTAATTAAGGTTAATGGGGAGCATGAGGAAATTCCCGGGCAAAATTTAATTAATAATTCAACAATAGTGTGACAGTGTGAAAACCGTCATACAGGTTTCACCAAAAGATGAAAAAATTTTATATCAACAACCATCCAAATTTGGCTATACAAACAGTTTTGTAGACGTTTTGGATTTGAGCTGCGGTGAAATTGTGGGGGACATTGAGCTATATAGTTACAATGGAAATTTTGAGGATGAGCAACCTCAATGTTCCTCAAATATCATTTCAAACTCAAATCAAAATCAGGAACAAAATATATTGGAACCAAATCAAAATCAGGAACAAAATGTATTGGAACCAAATCAAATTTCTACTAATTTATTTGAACAAAATTTCTCAAAAAAGCGCTCTTCGGAAACATTGTTAGATTTGCCAAATTTTAAAAGGCTAAAATTGGATGGTAACGATACTAGTTCTCATAATTTGGAGCATCAAAATTTTTCTCTACCCGCCGCAATCAGAACAGCTCCGAAAATCGATTTATCAAATAAGAGTGAATTAGATAAATTTATTCGCATGAAATCTAAGCCGAGTTTAAATAAGAGTGACACAAGATACGCGGCATCTAGATTTAAATCAATGGTGTTCTCTTATTTCAACTTGGATAGTATTTGCAATAATATTTCTAATTCAACTCTGAAAGATGTAAAAAATTGTATACAAAGACAAGGCGATCTTCTTTTAAATTTGGGTAATATATTTTTTAAAAAAAATCCATGCTTTTCAACAAATTAAAAAGTTAATCCAAAAGTTTTCCAAATTGCGCGAGCTGAAAAAATTGCTAATTATTCTATGTCATTGGGTCTTGATTGATCGAATTGTGTTTATTTAAAAGCGATATAACCCTGACCGATTCCATTTTAAAATGACTCTCCTTTGCACACACTGCTTAAGAGAATTTAAAAGAAAATCTCATATTGTACGCCACCTTCGAGAAAATTTTGTCAATAACGAAAACACCTTTAACATGGAAGATTATATAATTAATCGTAAGTATTTTTTTATAACATATATAGCTATTATTTTCCTTTTAATTTTTCTTTTAATATTAATTAATAAAGTTTTACAGAGGAATTAAAAATAATGATTGTTTCAGTTGATGAACTACTTTCAAGACCTCCAATGCGATATTGCCAAGATTGTGAAGTAAATGTCAAATCTAATTCCTGGAGCACACACTAGAGGACAAATATTCATAAAAACAAGAGCTGCATAAAATATGGAAATGGAATTGACATTATCAGGAGTGCATTTAAATGTCGAATAGCTTCCTACAGAATATATTCACAGAATTATCACGTTGACATCAAAAAGTTTCAGCAAGATGTTGGTAATAAAGTGCAAACATTAATACGCCAACGTCAACAAGAATTTACATGTGCTAAAGTAAATTTGAAATTATTTGGAATATATTATTCCCCAACTTTAATCTCTACTTCAATTAAGTCATTTAATACACCGTTCTTCGTTGTAACCCATACAACTGATCTACAACTGCTTTACGATGATTTATTCGAGATTATTGAAACCAAAGCAGATGAATTGCCGGAACGAGACTCAGGTAATTATTATTTAATCTCAAGAGCTAAGTTTTCTTAATATCACTTGAACATCTCTAACAAATATTATTCATAACTAATTTTTTAATTCATATTACAGGGTGGGCTCTACAAAGAATTCTGCATTTGGAAGTAAACATCAACAAGTACAACCCATTGAATGCCTCCTCCTACATAAAGATGCAAAAATTTTCTACATCAATAGTGAATGTGATGAATGAGAACAATTGCTGTTTCGCCTCGGCAGTCGTTTCAGCAGCATACAAGCCAATCGGTAATCCTCGAAAGACCTCTTCATATCCAGACTTCAGAAACGCTTTCGATTTTACAGGTATCGAATTTCCAATAAAATTATTAGATATAAAAAAATTTGAGGAAAAAAATAATTTGTCCATAAATGTATATGGAGTTGAAAATTTTTTAAGATATAATAAAAATGTATATGAGATTGTCGGTCCTTTGCTTTATAATAATGAAAAGAAAAAATTACATATTAATTTACTTTTAATAAGTTCTGATGATGGAAATAACCACTACTGTTGGATAAAAGATTTAGGTTGCTTGGTATCCAAACAATTATCAAAAAAGAAAATAAAAAAATACTTATGTGATGGATGCTTTCAATATTTTGGAACATATGAAAAACTTAACGCGCATTTAGAACGTGATTGTAGTTTTGTTCGAATTGAGCTTCCTTCAGATAATTTGATTTTGGATAAATTTGGAAATTATATTCCTGCAAATATATTAAAGTTTCAAAATATTCAGAAACAGTATAAAGCCCCTTTTGTTATATATGCCGATTTTGAATGTTATTTAAAAAACATTGAGTGCCAACAATCTACACCTGATTCGACAACTCCATATACTATTAAAACTGCTGAACATATACCCTATTCATTTGCTTATTATATAATATCATCATTTGATGAGAATGTTGTTTGTCTTAAACTTTATAGAGGTACAGATTGCGCTTTAAAATTTATTGAATACATTGAAAATGATGTAAAAGAAATTTATAAAAAATATTTAAAATATCAAGTACCATTGAAAGATTTGTCATCTGTAGAACAGATTGAGTATGGAAATTCTAGCATTTGTTACATATGTGAAAAACCTTTTTCAAAAGGAAATTTCATAAAGTGTAGAGATCATTGTCATATTACAGGTAAATATCGAGGAGCTGCCCACTCAATTTGTAATTTGCATTTTAAACCTCCAAAATATATACCAATAGTATTGCATAATTTAAAAAACTATGATTCTCACCTATTTATTAAATCGCTTTGCTATAATAAAGAAAATATTAGTGTTATAGCCCAAAATAAAGAAAAGTATATTTCTTTTAGTAAGGAAATTTTCGTTGACAGTTATGTGTCAGAAAAGCGGAAACCAGTTGCTTTGCGACTACGCTTTATAGATTCTTTTCAATTTCTCCCAGGGTCTTTAGAGTCGCTATCACAAACTCTACAAGATTCACAATGTTTTGAAATTAAAAAGTTTTTCTCAATTGCTGATGAATTTCGATACATTAGACAAAAAGGGGTATTTCCATACTCTTACATAGATTCCAACGAAAAATTAAATGAGAAATCTCTACCATCGATTGATAAATTTTATAATAACTTAACCGATGAAAATATCTCTCCTCAAGACTACAATCGTGCTGTAGAAGTGTGGAATCTATTTAAGTGTTCTACAATAGGGGCTTATTCCGATATTTACTTAAAATCTGATGTTTTACTTTTGGCTGATGTTTTTGAAAATTATAGATCCACATGTATTAAAACCTATAAGTTAGATCCTGTTAATTATGTCACTAGCCCTTCTATGTGCTGGGATGCAATGATGAAATTAACTAATGTAGAATTAGAATTATTAACGGAACCAGATATGCTTCATTTTTTCAAAAAAGGTGTTCGTGGTGGGGTTAGCACTTGTTCCAAACGCAAATCTGAAGCAAATAATCCATTCTTAGAAAATTTTAATCCTGAAAGACCTACAACATATATCACTTACTTAGACGCCACAAATTTGTATGGTTATGCTATGAAACAATATTTGCCTGAAAAAAATTTTGCTTGGGTACCTAAGCTCGAAATAGAAACTTTAAATATATCCGAACTTTCAGATACATCATCTATAGGATACATATTTGAAGTTGATTTAGAATATCCAAATTATTTACATGATAGTCATAATGATTTCCCAGATAGTCATAATGATTTCCCATTTTGTCCTGAACAATATACACCGCCAATTTCAAACCACTCCAAATTGATTCCAAACTTACATAATAAATATAACTATATCATTCATTACCGATATCTGAAACAATGTCTAGAATTTGGACTCAAAATCATAAAAATACACAGAGCAGTTAAGTTTACACAATCACCATGGTTAGCGGAATATATAGATTTAAATACAAATTTACGAAATTTATCTAAAAATAAATTTGATAAAAATTGTTATAAATTGACAAATAATTCAATTTTCGGTAAAACCATGGAAAATGTTGATAGGCGAGCAGATATTAAATTAGTATCTCAACAGGAAAGACAGGGTAATAAATTTAGTGCCGAAAAACTTATTTCTAAACCTCAATTAAAGGATTTTAAAATTTTCTCTGAAAATTTAGTTGCTCTTCAACTTCAACAGGTTTGCATTGAATACAATAAACCAATTTATGTTGGGATGAGTATCTTGGATACTGCAAAAACTGTGATGTATAATTTTTATTACGGGGTTTTAAAAGTTAAATATGGTAATAATTTAAATTTATTATATACGGATACTGATTCCTTAATTCTTGAAGTTCAGACCCAAAACTTTTATGAAGATATGAAGCTAAATCTGGATAAATTTGATACTTCTAATTTTTCTGAACAAAATATTCATTGCATGCCTATTACAACATCAGTTGTTGGTAAATTTAAAGATGAGTACAAAGGGATTCCCATTGAAAGTTTTTATGGAACTGGTGCTAAAGCATATTGCATCAAATCCAAAAATAGTGTAGATAAAAAAGCAAAAGGTGTTAGTAAATCATGTATAAAAAATCAATTAACATTATCAGATTATAAAGATGTTGTTGAGAAAGGTGACAAAATATTCTGCACCATGTATGTATTCAAGTCAGATATGCATAACATATACACTAATTTGTTAAATAAATTGGCATTAACAACTCATGATGATAAAAGATATTGTATACCAAATTCCACAAAAACTCTTGCATGGGGACATAAAGATATTTTGGAAACAGATTTTTTTGATAAAGATATGAAAATGATGTATGATACTCTAACTTCTTTAAGTTCCGAAAACGAAAATGCATCTAAAAATAAAAAACCACGATTAGAATTAACTACTCCTAGTAATTTTTCATCTTTATAAAGTCATCATTTTATATGATGATAATATATGTAAGTCGTTTTTGAAGCTTTAAAAGTTGGAGGGGGAACTGAATCCAAAGACATATATATATTGTATACAAATACCACTATTTGTTAGTAATATTACAATAATGACTGCTGCATCTTTAATAGTTTTAGTTTCCCTTGTTGGAAATGTGCTATATGTAAATTACATTCCTAATGCAGTTAGGGCTGATATATGTATAAATGCCCTCAAAAATGAAACCGATTGCTACAAACAGATGAAAATGACATATCTTGTTGGAAACTCACACTTTTTTACCTATAATGTAACTGATTCTGCTTTATGTGAAAATACATTCATAAAAATTAAATATTCCATGACAAACAAATCATTACAATATTCAGATTGGATTCCTTTCAGCAATAAAAAAGAAGAATCCTGTCATTGTGTCTGTTGTTATATATTTGTTATTATATTTGCAGCAGCAATATTTATTTGTACATGTTTAATTTTATTGTATTTCATAAAAAAAATATCTATAAAATTATTTAATAAATGTTTAAAAATAATATAAATTTTGTTTTTTATTGATTCTTGTTAGTATAAAGACATTTAAAGTTTATCCCCTCCTCTTAAATGGAGAAGGAAAATAAGTTTACCCCTCCACTTGAGAGGAGAGGGAAAATGTATAAAATTTAGGAGCAAACGGATAGATAGTTAGTTTTTTGAGAGTAAACAGATAGCTAGTTAGTTTTTGAAATACATCATTCAAGATGTTCAGTAATCAGAGTAAAAATATATTTGAAAATTCACCATTAAAAAAGAAAATAAAAAAACAATTATAAATTCTACAAAATATAATTTAAATAATTCTAACTCTAAATATGCTGCGATTGGTTTGTGGGTGGAAAGTGATTTTCTACCATGCATTGAACTTGGTGCTAAAAATGGTCAATCTGTGATATTAAATGAAGATGATTGGAAGAACTTATTGCAATATCAAGGAGTTATAACAAATTATATGTTTTCACCTAATGTTTTCAATGAACCGATATATTTGCAAAATTTATCTATTCATTTTGAAAAGATTGATGAATTACCAATAGTGAAGATTGCGAAAAGCTGTGAATTTATTTACTATGGAAATGAAACTGTCTGCAGACTATGGGAACAAATTCCACTTATAGAATATAGACTAAACGTTTTACAAAAACAAAACTTTCGACGTTATTTCAACGTTTTTAGAAATAACAACTTTTACGATGGAGATTCCTTTGACAAAATATATAATGTCCTTTCTCCAAAACAAAATCTAAATAGTGAAAATGTATGCTCCATGCTGGAACTGCTTTTGAATCATCCCGAAGAACTAGAACAAAAATTAAAGTCTAAGCACTATTATGAAGAAGACAGTATCTATTGATGAATCAAGAAACCAAATTCATCTGATGGTTGCTTGGAACTTTGCCTACAGAAAAGCTCGTATGACTTCTGAAGAATTTATAAATCAAAAACATTTTAGAAGTATTAAATTGACTGAAGAAATTTTAAATCTCATATTAGACTCTGATTATAGGAATATTGTATTTAAAAAAATGTTTATATAATAAGCTTATTTTTAAATAAAACAAATATATATATATATATATATATATATATATATATATATATATATATATATATATATATATATATATATATATATAAATATATATATATATATATATATATATATATATAAATATAAAAATTCATTTTTTTATTACAAACATTTGGGTGTCTTACTTTTTAAAATTCTTCCTCATAGAAACCTCCTTGAATATCTATCCCGTTTCCATCTTGAATCAAATACGTTGTTGGATTAGTCAGCTGGATTTTTTTTATTTGAAAAATTGCGTTTGACCAGTTGGGTGTGTAACCTTTAGAAAATTGTTCACGAATCTTGCTTATTCGTACTCTATCACTGACACGAAATTTTGGTGATCTGGGATCCACAGTTTTCCTATGAGTATAAGCTGATTTCAAGATTTCCATTTCATTCTTTTTGTTAACTTCGTTTGGTTTTTTTCCGATTGTTGAATGCTTAGTATTATTGTATTCTGTAATTATTTCTTTAAGAAAGCTGATCCATTTATAATTACCTAGTAAACTAAACTTTTTCCACATTTTGTTTTTTATAGTTCTATTTACTCTCTCTACAATACTAGCTTTCATATTAGAAAATGTGTTGTAATGATTAATTTTGAACTGCTCCATAAGTTTCTGAAAGTCTTGATTAAAGAATTCTTTACCCTGGTCAGTATTCAGATTTTTTGGGGGAGTTTTTAAAGTTAATAGAATTTTTTTCCTTGCAGTTGTTAAATCTTTACCAGTTTTGGATTTTACAGGTTCTGCCCATACAAATTTAGAAAACACATTTATTACCATTAAAATATATCTTAAACCCCTATTAAATTTCGCATATGGCTGCATTTCTATCAGATCAGCTTGAAATAGATCATTAAGCCCTTTTACAATTGTTCGTCTCCTTCTATATCGCCTTCTCGCTGGTTTATGTAATTCATTTACAACGTCTTGCTTAATTTTACTCATTATTAATTTATACCTTACTCTCGAAAATAAATCCCATAAATAACTTTACCTCCTTCTAAACCGTTTATAAAAACCCTTTATCGCTGACTGTGTAAAATATGAAAAAGTCATCTCAGTTTTTTTTAGTAAGTTCTTTAATTTTATTTTCCATTGCTTCAAATGATTTTTTATTTTCATTTCTAATTTCTTTTATTGATGAATTTATTTGGGTGATGTTGTTAGTAAGATCAGAAATTTTTACATTAAATTTATTTTCCATTGTTTCAAATAATTTGTTATTTTCATTTCTAATTTCTTTTATTGACGAATTTATTTGGGTGATGTTGTTATTAAGATCAGACATTTTCACATTAAATTTAGTTTCCAAAACAACATTTGATAACGTATAATTTTTTTTGAAACCACCTAATGTTGAATTCATTTCTTCTCTTGCATAATTCATTGTATCATTAAATTATTTTCTAGAAACTTCAGCAGCTCTTTGAACTAATTCATTTAATGATTTTATTTCTTTTACTAATTTATCTTCTAGATTTTTTATATCTTTTCCTAATTGAAATTCTGCATTTGTTATATCTAAGGTCATTTTTCCAATTTTTTTTTCTATATTTTTTATATCTGACGCTGTCTTTTCAGCTTTGTGTAATATATCTGTATAAGATATTTCAAGTTCTTTTATCAGTAAAGAAATCTCCTCGACTTTTGAACTATTATTTTTAATTTTAATTAATATATCCTTTTTAGAAACTTCCATTATAGCTTGCACTACTTGTAGTAAGGATTCTAATTCTTTTTGTAATTTTTCATCAATTACCTTTGTAAAATTTCCCTCGTCAAAAGAAGTTTCAGATTTGGTTTTTAGATGGTTTAATTGCTTTAGTATATCCTCGATTTTTTCATTATTTTTTGTAATTTGATCTTTGAATTCTGTTTCAATTTTTTCATTTTCGTTTTGAAAATCCTCCTTCAATTTGTCTTCTAAATATTGTAAATTTGATTTATATGCATTGATTTTAATTTCAAATTCTTTAATTTGTTCTTTAAATTCATTAACTTTGTCGATATCTTTTTTGTGAATTAGAAAATGAGTGTTCATTGATTTTTCAAGATTTTGTGTATTTTTATCCATAACATCATGTATTTTCTTAAAATTCCCTACTTCTTCTGCTACTCTATCATTAAGCATATTAGTAAAATTTTGAAATTTTGATGTAACTTCTTTGGAAATACTATTCTTGGCGTTGTCAATTGCTGAAGTATCCTTAATTATTGATTTAATTGATGTAATTTCATTTTTTATTTCATTTTCAAAATCATGAACTTTATCATATTTTAACTTCACTACGTCAAATTCATTTGCATATTTAGAAACTTTCTGAGAAAATATTTCTACTACCTCATCATTTCCATCAACACTATTTTTCAAATTAATAATCTTGTCATTATATTCAGGAATAACTTTATCCTCAAATAACTTAATCTTTTTTGCAATATTTTGTATGTTGTTATCATATTCATTTATTCTCTTATTTAAATTATTAACGTCACTTTTCAACCCGGGATCTAAATTTTGAATTAATTTGTTTTCAATATATTTTACATCGCTTTCAAAATTTCTTATTATTTTCTCTTCAACATTTGATAATATTTTATTTTCTAATGATAATAATATGTTTAGAGCAGATTTTTTTGAAATATGACGACCAAATTTATCGATGGTCATTTTAGAAATGTTTAAAAGTATCTATTATGTTCTTTTATATAATAATATTCGCTTCTCTTAGTTCTTCAATAATGGAAATAATTTCATTGTTATGACCAGTGTGTCCCGCAAGCATGGATGCTACCAATAGTTGAAGTCTCTCAACAAGTTCTTTACATTATCCCAATATATGTAATCTGTATTAGGTTTATTAACTTTTAAAGTTATACCAAATCCGGTTTTTTTTGAAGACATTCGAGTTTCTCTATATGGAGCTTTGCGTCTTTCAAAAAATCCCTGGATTGCTTGTTGTGATTCGGGATTTAGAGTTTTAGTTTTTGAAATTCCTTTGCTTTGCAAATAAGGTCCTATTATAGAAATATATTTATGTGATCCATTTCCCTGCACCTGCTCATTTGGATCATTATTTCTACGGTATGCATTGGTTCTTTTTAAAATATCCATATAATTTTCCAAATCTTGTTTTTTATACCCTATTGGTTCTTTTTTAAATAATAACTCATATAAACCTGGTGTACCTGTATAGGTTATTCCTTCAATTTTGATGTTTCTACCAATAATTTCGACAGGTTTTTGAGTTAAACCCAAAAAGAATTTCTCGGTTTCCAAATCATGAACTATTCCATATTGGTGATCAAACTCATGTTCAACATCTTTTACACCGTCATCAATATATTGGCGAGGTAATTCATCAAATCCTGATAAATATTCTTTATATAAATCTGTATCAACAAATGTTCGAACTGTTTACCGTGTTTGTTCTAGTATATCTGAAAGATTTCCTATTGTGGAATGTGAACCTGAAGAAGGGGTAGTTTCTGCAATAATACTTGTTTGTTGTATAGATGGCATTTGACTTACTGAAGCTAAACTCGCGTCCCAGTCAATAATCGATGGTATTTCTGTAGGAAGGAGTGGAGTTTTTCCCGTCTTCCTTTTTTCTGGTGTTGATGGTCCATATTGTAATTTTCTCTTTGATGTTAGTGTTTGAATTGATCTTTTTTGTGGTGTTTCATAAATTTTTTTAATTGGTGTGTGTAGCTCTTCCTTTATTTCAACAGGTTCAATTTTACCAATCGTTGAAATTAATTCTTGTAAGGGTTGAGTTATCGGTTTGTATGTTTCCTCCAATTTAGTTTGCGCCTCAAATTCCGCATTTTTTAAACTCTGATATTTTTGTTTAACAGCTTTTCTTGATTTAACTAGCTCTCTTGCTAAACGTTCATCCATGATTGGTATAATTTACCATCAAACGTTTATTTTTATAAGTAAATATATGAATCAAATCCTTTTCGATATCGGCCAGATTTCACATTAGAGTCTTTGTCTATTACCAAAAATCCAAATTTATCTTTCCAACATATTAAGCACAACTCATTAAATTGGTTGAATGACATATCAACATTAACATGATCATCATAAATATGTTTTAAGTTTGTTCGATCTTGTTGAAATATAACAATTAAATTTGCATTGTCATGAATTAATTGTTTCGGAATAGAAGAATATGTTTGACATAAATAAAAACAATCAGTATTTTTGTGTCTTCCGAAACAAAAATAATCTTTTACAACATTCTGATTACAACACACTATATCATCAAATATTATTATAGAGTTTGGTTTAACTTGTTTTGGTGAAACAATTGTTTCTTCATTTTCAGATTCATAGTATCCAATTTTTTTCAAAGGTTTAAAAAGTGTTCTCAAATATTTGTACTTTGGTTGATATAAGGATTTTGAATAAACATACAGATTTTCAAATCGCAAACTATTCGGATCTTCAATTAAACTAATAATAACATTGGTTTTGCCACAGCCTTTCGGGCTAATAATTAACCCTCTTTTACTATTTCCCTCAAACAGTTTTCCATGTTTTCTAAACCATTCACTGAACTTTCATGATCCTTAATTGTTATAGAGTATGGTTGTTTCTCAACTCTCATTTTATATATAAAACAAACTATTAATATTCGGTATTGTGATGTAACTGGTTAGTTATCACTAGGATTGTGACTATATATAATGTTTCCATCACATAATAAACGAATTATTTACAAGACAAACAGCAAAATGAAAGGAAGTGGTTTAGTAAACTCATTAATCAATAAATTACCCTTTGAATTGCATATTCCTGGTTATAATTTTTGTGGACCTGGAACAAAATTGGAAAAACGATTGTCAAGAGGTGATAAAGGTATAAATTTATTGGATGAGGCTTGTAAAGAACACGATATTGCTTACTCACAATCAAATGATATAAAAAGAAGGCATTTAGCTGATAAAATATTAGCTGACAAAGCTTTATCAAGGTTCAAAGCTAAAGATTCGAGTTTTGGGGAAAAAACTGCTGCACTAGGAATTACTGGTGCTATGAAAATTAAAAGAAAATTAGGTATGGGACTTCGAACGAGAAGAAAGTTCAAGCGAAAAACCCGAAAAGGACGAGGACTATCATTATCTGAGGTAATTTCAAAAGCTTGAAAAGGAATTAAGGGGAAACGTTTTAAAGACCTAAATGAAAGTATTCAAACTGCTTTAAAAGCTATTAAAAAAACAGGTAAAGTGTTACCTCCAAAGAAAAGGGTAATTTCAATCCCAAAGACTGGCGGATTTCTTCCACTTATACCTTTATTTGCTGGTTTGTCTGCTCTTGGTGCTCTTGGAGGAGGGGCTGCAGGTATTGCTAAAGCAGTAAATGATGCAAAAGCAGCGAAAGCGAAATTAGAAGAATCTAAACGACACAATCAAATGATGGAGTCCATTGCGGTAGGAAAAAAAGGAAGTGGACTTTATTTAAAACCCTATAAAACAGGATGTGGATTATACTTGAAGCCTTATTCAAAAAACTGCTAAAACATATACCTCGAAAAGCACTTACAAATTATGATTTACTTAAATACGTTAAATATTTACAAATTCCCAACTTTCGTGGTATTTTTATGAGGGATAAATTACCAAAAAAGATAAAGATAATTGAAAGTGCAATTGTCAATCTAGATAATCATAGTGGTGCTGGTACTCACTGGATAGCTTATACAAAAAAAGGAAAAAACATAATATATTTTGATAGTTATGGTAATTTGCGACCCCCTTATGAATTAATTAAATATTTTTATAGCGACGAAAATAATAATATTGTTAATTATAATTATAACAGTTATCAAAACTTTAACAAAACAAATTGTGGTCAATTGTGTATAAAATTTCTTTATAACCATATGTAACACGTAATTTTAGTTTATTAATCAACACATTTTTAAAGTAAAATGTCATATAGTTTTGTTCTTAGCGGCAATTCAGCTATTTTAACATCAGAGTTACATCCTCCAATATATTTAGATGAAGATGTTGAATATTTTATCGGTCTTGTAAATTTCGAAACATTTAATGCAATTCCCAATATTGATGTTGGGAATAATGTATTAATTCATGATGAAAATTTAGAAATAGCCATACCCCCAGGTGGCTACGAATTAGAAGACATAACAGATTTTTTAAAAAAACACTTGGATGAGGATAAAATTAGTTTTAGTCTTTATGCAAATAATAATACTTTGTGTACACATCTTAAATGTTCAGCCCCCATAACTTTTCGTGAAGGAACTATTGGTAAATTATTAGGGTTTAAAAATGGGCGATTGGAAGCCAACATTGAACATATATTAGATTTTCCCGCAGAAATAATTAAAGTAAATTCAATAAATATAGACTGCAGTATTGCAGAGGGGTCATATTTAAACGGGAAACCTGTTCATATAATACACCAATTTTTCCCGAGCGTTGCTCCAGGGTTCAAAATAATTGAGTCACCTCAAAACGTCATATATTTCCCAGTCACCGTTAAAGTAATTGATAAAATAGCCATTAAAATAATAGATCAGGAAGGTGATTTGGTTAATTTTAGAGAAGAAACCATAACCATCAGACTACATCTTAAAAAAGTAGATGAAAGATGGTAATATTATATAACAATAAATCTGCAAACTTTACTAGAAAATTTAATAATAAAAACATTAATAAGACAAGAAAGAAACCAACTTCCTTTAGTAGGAAATCAAACTTCCAAAGGTTAACACCTTCTAATAGAAAATTTCTTCAAAGTTTGGGTTTTAAACTTAAATAAAAATGGATTATTTAAATGTAAGAGAAAATGTATTGGTTGATGAATCAATATTAAGCTGGGAAATTCTTTCTTTCGATCCTTTTAATCCTACAAAACTCGGACCAAATGATGCAATCAGAATTGCTTTGCAACAAACAGGAAAATATCCTTTACCTTGCAAAAGTGAAATTTATGTGGAATTGCAAGTAACTAAAGATGATGATTCCCCTTTAGCTAATACTGTTTTAATTAATAATGCTCCGGCATTTTTATTTAAAGAATTGCGCTATATTTTAAATGGTGTTACTATTGACTCCTTTCGGGATATTGGTATAACTTCAACTCTTAAGGGATATATTTCATTTAATCAAAATGAAAGTGCTAAATTGGAAAATGCCGGTTGGTATCCGAAAACAAAATCTAAAGAAAAAATTATGACTGATGACAAAGGTAATGTTTCATTATGTATACCATTAAAGATGTATTCAGGATTTTTTGAAGATTATAATAAGATTATTCTTAATTCACAACAAGAACTTATTCTAATAAGAAGTAATGATGATACAAATGCATTATTATCCAGTAATGAAGATGAAAAACCCAAAATTTAAATTACAAAGTTGTGTTGGAGAGTTCCTCATCTTACTGTAGCGATTCCGCAAGAATTAGCACTTACTAAAATTATTGACAAAAATAGTGATATACTAATAACCTTCCGAAGCTGGGAATTAGTTGAATATCCAGAGTTATTGGAAACTACGAGGCACAACTGGCCCGTAAAAACATCTACAAAAGTCAAAACGCCACGTCATGTTCTAATTGCTTTTCAGAAAAATAGACGTGGTAATCTAAAAATGGATATGAGTAAATTTGATCATTGTAATTTAAGAAATATGAATGTCTTTTTAAATTCAGAAAGATATCCTTACAATGATCTTCAACTTGATTTTGAAAATAATAAATTTGTTACTCTGTATGAAATGTTTACAGACTTTCGTCAAGGGTATTATAACTCTCCAGTGGAACCAATTTTTAATCCAAAAGAATTTAAAGAAAATGCTCCTATAGTTTACATTAATTGTTCACATCAAAGAGATTTACTACAAACAGGTCCAGTAACCATGAGAATTGAATTTGAAACCAAGGAAAAAATTCCCGTTAAAACAGCGGCATATTGTGTTATAATTCATGATAAAGTTTTCAGTTACAATCCATTAACAAAAATTGTGAAACAGCTGTAATACAATTTCCTTAAGATAAAATACTCCTTTTAAACAAACCGCTACTTATGCTTAAGAGCGCATGCGTCAATTTTTATATTTATTAACGTAGCCAAACCAGAATTCTTCATTTATATAATGTCTTACGAGATTTCAGTTCGAGTATTAGATTTTCAACTTAAGTTGCAGAAATTAAAAAAACAAATAAGTGAATATCAATTAAAAGTAGAAATGATCAAGAAATTCAAATATTTGAAAATATGAAACTTATTCTAGATCTTCAAGGATTCAAAATTGAAAATAATAAATTTATTGTAAAGGAATTAGCAGCTTACGATGGGCAAAAGGCAAGTCATTTTATTTTCAAAGCTCCATTTCCGATGGGTCATTTACCATCCTATTTACACAAACAAGCTCTGTGGTTAATAAAAAATTACCATTGCATTGAGTGGTGTGAAGGATTTACGCCATTACACAAATGGGGAGATATCATAAGAGATTTAAGCGCTAAGGTGGACTATGTTTATGTAAAAGGGGAAGAAAAGGCAGATTTCGTAAAGAAGTATTCCATGAAACCAGTTATCGAGATTGATGAACAACCCACCCTAAAGAAAATGGATCCTTGCTGCTTTTATCATCAAAAAATACCATGTGTATGTGCATTATCAAATGTTTATTACCTTTACAACAATTTTTTTATGTAATAAAAGACTTGATTACAAATTATGTGTTTTATTTTCTAACATTGTTCTAATACATGAAATATTATTATTTAATCCTAGTTCTTGAAGTTTACATATTAAAATATCTATATTTTTATTTTTTAAATATTCGCTACAACATTTAGCTGCTAGTAAACATAATTCTGCATGTTCCATATAATTTAAAAACAATATAATATTCTGCGCTTTACTTTCTTGACCTTCATATGCATAAAACTCGGAACAGGCTGCGGACATCAAAAACTCTTCATACATTTCTCTTATTAATAAATCCTACACTAAAACATCCCTGTTTCTCAATATCTCTTTATCTCCCTCTTCCTCTTCCACGATTTCTTTTAATATATCAGGATCTTTTATATAATCCTTCAATATCCTTAAAAAGTAACTGAATCCTATTTCCTTTATTTCATGAACGAACTTCAGTAAATTTTGTGTTTTTCTATAATTTAAACAGGCTTCTGCAGCTAATTGGTATTGGAAGGCAGTCTCATAATATACCTGTGCCCACTCGGGGTGCGTTTTTCTTAGCATTGCATTCTTTAATTCGGAATTTTGAATTTTAGTAAACTGTTTACCTAATTTGATTATTTCATTTTGCAAATCACTGTTCATAACTACCACTTATTTTTAATTTAACATTTTTCGTTATTAGTGGTGAATCTTCTATGTAAGCTTAAGACTAATTGTGAATGAATGTAGCTCGCTCAGATTCAGTCCTTTAAAATACTAGCTCCCCTCCAACTGCTGTGGTGGTTAGGAAGGAGGTAGGAGGTGGAGCAAAAATAGGTGGAGCTTACGTAACCAATCGAGATAGGGGGCGAACTTGGGCAGCCAATCAGAAACAAGGTCATTCTTGGCTGACCAATCAAAAAAGTGGTGGTGGGGGGGTCAACTAAGAGCTCCCTATCTCCACTACTAGTTTCTACTATTTCGTCACTTAACTGACCAAAATCATGCTCCATAATAATATTTAAAATTTATGTTATTTTATACAGAGAGTATATAAAAATTTTACTTAATTTTTCTTCAAAAATTCCAGAGAAACTGTTGATTTCTTGTCTTTCTCAAGCTTAATAAGACCTCGATTTACTAGCACGTAAATCCCTGTGTTGAATTCGTCGATAAATGGAATTAAATCTTCTACCAAGCGTTGAGGTAAAAATATTTGACAATTTTCCAACATTGCGATAATTGTTTCACCAAATCTTGTCTTCCTAAGTTGAAGCTTCTCTATTCTATATTCCTTATTAATTTCTAACTCCGAAGATTTTTTGGTCTCCTTAAAATTTAAGAGATTTTTCCATTTTCTAAAAATTACAACATTATTTAGTAGGTTAAAGTTAATAAAAAAAATATTTAAAAATTCTTACCTGAATGATATGGAGCTGGTACTGTATCTAAGTACTTTTGTTGGGAAACTGTTAATTATTAACATTATTAGAACATTTACATAGTCGTTTCATACTACCCCACAAAATTAATAAGCTACCTTTCATTCAAGGTGCTTTTAGATTTAGTCAATTAATTTGCAATAATTTATTTAATATTAATTAATAAAACCGATAGTATGATGAAATAATGTTTCCTTATTTCTAAGTAATTTTCAGAAAAATGTAGCATAATTGTAAATTTAAATCAAAAGATTAGCAAACGGTATGAGTAGTGGAGATAGGGGGCTCTGAGTTGACCCCCACCACTTTTTTGATTGGTTAGTCAAGAATGACCTTGTTTCTGATTGGCTGCCCAAGTTCGCCCCCTATCTCGATTGGTTACGTAAGCTCCACCTATTTTTGCTCCACCTCCTACCTCCTTCCTAACCACCACAGCAGTTGGAGGGGAGCTGGTATTTTAAAGGACTGAATCTGAGCGAGCTACATTCATTCACAATTAGTCTTAAGCTTACATAGAAGATTCACCCCTAATAACGAAAAGTGTTAAATTAAAAATAAGTGGTAGTTATGAACAGTGATTTGCAAAATGAAATAATCAAATTAGGTAAACAGTTTACTAAAATTCAAAATTCCGAATTAAAGAATGCAATGCTAAGGAAAACGCACCCCGAGTGGGCACAGGTATATTATGAGACTGCCTTCCAATACCAATTAGCTGCAGAAGCCTGTTTAAATTATAGAAAAACACAAAATTTGCCGAAGTTCGTTCATGAAATAAAGGAAATAGGATTCAGCTACTTTTTAAGGATATTGAAGGATTATATAAAAGATCCTGATATATTAAAAGAAATCGTGGAAGAGGAAGAGAGATATAAAGAGATATTGAGAAACAAGGAGGTTTTAGTGTAGGATTTATTATGGAATTATTAATAAGAGAAATGTATGAAGAGTTTTTGATGTCCGCAGCCTGTTCCGGGTTTTATGCATATGAAGGTCAAGAAAGTGAAGCGCAGAATATTATATTGTTTTTAAATTATATGGAACATGCAGAATTATGTTTACTAGCAGCTAAATGTTGTAGCGAATATTTAAAAAATAAAAATATAGATATTTTAATATGTAAACTTCAAGAACTAGGATTAAATAATAATATTTCATGTATTAGAACAATGTTAGAAAATAAAACACATAATTTGTAATCAAGTCTTTTATTACATAAAAAAATTGTTGTAAAGGTAATAAACATTTGATAATGCACATACACATGGTATTTTTTGATGATAAAAGCAGCAAGGATCCATTTTCTTTAGGGTGGGTTGTTCATCAATCTCGATAACTGGTTTCATGGAATACTTCTTTACGAAATCTGCCTTTTCTTCCCCTTTTACATAAACATAGTCCACCTTAGCGCTTAAATCTCTTATGATATCTCCACATTTGTGTAATGGCGTAAATCCTTCACACCACTCAATGCAATGGTAATTTTTTATTAACCACAGAGCTTGTTTGTGTAAATAGGATGGTAAATGACCCATCGGAAATGGAGCTTTGAAAATAAAATGACTTGCCTTTTGCCCATCGTAAGCTGCTAATTCCTTTACAATAAATTTATTATTTTCAATTTTGAATCCTTGAAGATCTAGAATAAGTTTCATATTTTCAAATATTTGAATTTCTTGATCATTTCTACTTTTAATTGATATTCACTTATTTGTTTTTTTAATTTCTGCAACTTAAGTTGAAAATCTAATACTCGAACTGAAATCTCGTAAGACATTATATAAATGAAGAATTCTGGTTTGGCTACGTTAATAAATATAAAAATTGACGCATGCGCTCTTAAGCATAAGTAGCGGTTTGTTTAATAGGAGTATTTTATCTTAAGGAAATTGTATTACAGCTGTTTCACAATTTTTGTTAATGGATTGTAACTGAAAACTTTATCATGAATTATAACACAATATGCCGCTGTTTTAGGGGGAATTTTTTCCTTGGTTTCTAATTCAATTCTCATGGCTACTGGACCTATTTGTAGTAAATCTCTTTGATGTGAACAATTAATGTGAACTATAGGAGCATTTTCTTTAAATTCTTTCGGATTAAAAATTGGTTCCACTGAAAAGTTATAATACCCTTGACGAAAGTCTGTAAACATTTCATACAGAGTAACAAATTTATTATTTTCAAAATCAAGTTGAAGATCATTGTAAGGATATCTTTCTGAATTTAAAAAGAAATTCATATTTCTTAAATTACAATGATCAAATTTACTCATATCCATTTTTAGATTACCACGTCTATTTTTCTGAAAAGCAATTAGAACATGACGTGGCGTTTTGACTTTTGTAGATGTTTTTACGGGCCAGTTGTGCCTCGTAGTTTCCAATAACTCTGGATATTCAACTAATTCCCAGCTTCGGAAGGTTATTAGAATATCACTATTTTTGTCAATAATTTTAGTAAGTGCTAATTCTTGCGGAATCGCTACAGTAAGATGAGGAACTCTCCAACACAACTTTTAAATTTTAATTTTGGGTTTTTCATCTTCATTACTGGATAATAATGCATTTGTATTATCATTACTTCTTATTAGAATAAGTTCTTGTTGTGAATTAAGAATAATCTTATTATAATCTTCAAAAAATCCTGAATATATCTTTAATGGTATACATAATGAAACATTACCTTTGTCATCAGTCATAATTTTTTCTTTAGATTTTGTTTTCGGATACCAGCCGGCATTTTCCAATTTAGCACTTTCATTAAATTAAATGAAATATATCCCTTAAGTGTTGAAGTTATACCAATATCCCGAACGGAGTCAATAGTAACACCATTTAAAATATAGCGCAATTCTTTAAATAAAAATGCCGGAGCATTATTAATTAAAACAGTATTAGCTAAAGGGGAATCATCATCTTTAGTTACTTGCAATTCCACATAAATTTCACTTTTGCAAGGTAAAGGATATTTTCCTGTTTGTTGCAAAGCAATTCTGATTGCATCATTTGGTCCGAGTTTTGTAGGATTAAAAGGATCGAAAGAAAGAATTTCCCAGCTTAATATTGATTCATCAACCAATACATTTTCTCTTACATTTAAATAATCCATTTTTATTTAAATTTAAAACCCAAACTTTGAAGAAATTTTCTATTAGAAGGTGTTAACCTTTGGAAGTTTGATTTCCTACTAAAGGAAGTTGGTTTCTTTCTTGTCTTATTAATGTTTTTATTATTAAATTTTCTAGTAAGGTTTGCAGATTTATTGTTATATAATATTACCATCTTTCATCTACTTTTTTAAGATGTAGTCTGATGGTTATGGTTTCTTCTCTAAAATTAACCAAATCACCTTCCTGATCTATTATTTTAATGGCTATTTTATCAATTACTTTAACAGTGACTGGGAAATATATGACGTTTTGAGGTGACTCAATTATTTTGAACCCTGGAGCAACGCTCGGGAAAAATTGGTGTATTATATGAACAGGTTTCCCGTTTAAATATGACCCCTCTGCAATACTGCAGTCTATATTTATTGAATTTACTTTAATTATTTCTGCGGGAAAATCTGATATATGTTCAATGTTGGCTTCCAATCGCCCATTTTTAAACCCTAATAATTTACCAATAGTTCCTTCACGAAAAGTTATGGGGGCTGAACATTTAAGATGTGTACACAAAGTATTATTATTTGCATAAAGACTAAAATTAATTTTATCCTCATCCAAGTGTTTTTTTAAAAAATCTGTTATGTCTTCTAATTCGTAGCCACCTGGGGTTATGGCTATTTCTAAATTTTCATCATGAATTAATACATTATTCCCAACATCAATAATGGGAATTGCATTAAATGTTTCGAAATTTACAAGACCGATAACATATTCAACATCTTCATCTAAATATATTGGAGGATGTAACTCTGATGTTAAAATAGCTGAATTGCCGCTAAGAACAAAACTATATGACATTTTACTTTAAAAATGTGTTTAATAATAAACTAAAATTACGTGTTACATATGGTTATAAAGAAATTTTATACACAATTGACCACAATTTGTTTTGTTAAAGTTTTCAAAACTGTTATAATTATAATTAACAATATTATTATTTTGGTCGCTATAAAAATATTTAATTAATTCATAAGGGGGTCGCAAATTACCATAACTATCAAAATATATTATGTTTTTTCCTTTTTTTGTATATGCTATCCAGTGAGTACCAGCACCACTATGATTATCTAGATTGACAATTGCACTTTCAATTATCTTTATCTTTTTTGGTAATTTATCCCTCATAAAAATACCACGAAAGTTGGGAATTTGTAAATATTTAACGTATTTAAGTAAATCATAATTTGTAAGTGCTTTTCGAGGTATATGTTTTAGCAGTTTTTTGAATAAGGCTTCAAGTATAATCCACATCCTGTTTTATAGGGTTTTAAATAAAGTCCACTTCCTTTTTTTCCTACCGCAATGGACTCCATCATTTGATTGTGTCGTTTAGATTCTTCTAATTTCGCTTTGGCTGCTTTTGCATCATTTACTGCTTTAGCAATACCTGCAGCCCCTCCTCCAAGAGCACCAAGAGCAGACAAACCAGCAAATAAAGGTATAAGTGGAAGAAATCCGCCAGTCTTTGGGATTGGAATTACCCTTTTCTTTGGAGGTAACACTTTACCTGTTTTTTTAATAGCTTTTAAAGCAGTTTGAATACTTTCATTTAGGTCTTTAAAACGTTTCCCCTTAATTCCTTTTCTAGCTTTTGAAATTACCTCAGATAATGATAGTCCTCGTCCTTTTCGAGTTTTTCGCTTGAACTTTCTTCTCGTTCGAAGTCACATACCTAATTTTCTTTTAATTTTCATAGCACCAGTAATTCCTAGTGCAGCAGTTTTTTCCCCAAAACTCGAATCTTTAGCTTTGAACCTTGATAAAGCTTTGTCAGCTAATACTTTATCAGCTAAATGCCTTCTTTTTATATCATTTGATTGTGAGTAAGCAATATCGTGTTCTTTACAAGCCTCATCCAGTAAATTTATACCTTTATCACCTCTTGACAATCGTTTTTCCAATTTTGTTCCAGGTCCACAAAAATTATAACCAGGAATATGCAATTCAAAGGGTAATTTATTGATTAATGAGTTTACTAAACCACTTCCTTTCCTTTTGCTGTTTGTCTTGTAAATGATTCGTTTATTATGTGATGGAAATATTATATATAGTCACAATCCTAGTGATAACTAACCAGTTACATCACAATACCGAATATTAATAGTTTGTTTTATATATAAAATGAGAGTTGAGAAACAACCATACTCTATAACAATTAAGGATCATGAAAGTTCAGTGAATGGTTTTAGAAAACATGGAAAACTCTTTGAGGGAAATAGTAAAAGAGGGTTAATTATTGGCCCGTCAGGCTGTGGCAAAACCAATGTTATTATTAGTTTAATTGAAGATCCGAATGGTTTGCGATTTGAAAATCTGTATGTTTATTCAAAATCCTTATATCAACCAAAGTACAAATATTTGAGAACACTTTTTAAACCTTTGAAAAAAATTGGATACTATGAATCTGAAAATGAAGAAACAATTGTTTCACCAAAACAAGTTAAACCAAACTCTATAATAATATTTGATGATATAGTGTGTTGTAATCAGAATGTTGTAAAAGATTATTTTTGTTTCGGAAGACACAAAAATACTGATTGTTTTTATTTATGTCAAACATATTCTTCTATTCCGAAACAATTAATTCGTGACAATGCAAATTTAATTGTTATATTTCAACAAGATCGAACAAACTTAAAACATATTTATGATGATCATGTTAATGTTGATATGTCATTCAACCAATTTAACGAGTTGTGCTTAATATGTTGGAAAGATAAATTTGGATTTTTGGTAATAGACAAAGACTCTAATGTGAAATCTGGCCGATATCGAAAAGGATTTGATTCATATATTTACTTATAAAAATAAACGTTTGATGGTAAATTATACCAATCATGGATGAACGTTTAGCAAGAGAGCTAGTTAAATCAAGAAAAGCTGTTAAACAAAAATATCAGAGTTTAAAAAATGCGGAATTTGAGGCGCAAAATAAATTGGAGGAAACATACAAACCGATAACTCAACCCTTACAAGAATTAATTACAACGATTGGTAAAATTGAACCTGTTGAAATAAAGGAAGAGCTACACACACCAATTAAAAAAATTTATGAAACACCACAAAAAAGATCAATTCAAACACTAACACCAAAGAGAAAATTACAATATGGAACATCAACACCAGAAAAAAGGAAGACGGGAAAAACTCCACTCCTTCCTACAGAAATACCATCGATTATTGACTGGGACGCGAGTTTAGCTTCAGCAAGTCAAATGCCATCTATACAACAAACAAGTATTATTGCAGAAACTACCCCTTCTTCAGGTTCACATTCCACAATAGGAAATCTTTCAGATATACTAGAACAAACACGGCAAACAGTTCGAACATTTGTTGATACAGATTTATATAAAGAATATTTATCAGGATTTGATGAATTACCTCGCCAATATATTGATGGCGGTGTAAAAGATGTTGAACATGAGTTTGATCACCAATATGGAATAGTTCATGATTTGGAAACCGAGAAATTCTTTTTGGGTTTAACTCAAAAACCTGTCGAAATTATTGGTAAAAACATCAAAATTGAAGGAATAACCTATACAGGTACACCAGGTTTATATGAGTTATTATTTAAAAAAGAACCAATAGGGTATAAAAAACAAGATTTGGAAAATTATATGGATATTTTAAAAAGAACCAATGCATACCGTAGAAATAATGATCCAAATGAGCAGGTGCAGGGAAATGGATCACATAAATATATTTCTATAATAGGACCTTATTTGCAAAGCAAAGGAATTACAAAAACTAAAACTCTAAATCCCGAATCACAACAAGCAATCCACGGATTTTTTGAAAGACGCAAAGCTCCATAAAGAGAAAGTCGAATGTCTTCAAAAAAAACCGGATTTGGTATAACTTTAAAAGTTAATAAACCTAATACAGATTACATATATTGGGATAATGTAAAGAACTTGTTGAGAGACTTCAACTATTGGTAGCATCCATGCTTGCGGGACACACTGGTCATAACAATGAAATTATTTCCATTATTGAAGAACTAAGAGAAGCGAATATTATTATATAAAAGAACATAATAGATACTTTTAAACATTTCTAAAATGACCATCGATAAATTTGGTCGTCATATTTCAAAAAAATCTGCTCTAAACACATTATTATCATTAGAAAATAAAATATTATCAAATGTTGAAGAGAAAATAATAAAAAATTTTGAAAGCGATGTAAAATATATTGAAAACAAATTAATTCAAAATTTAGATCCCGGGTTGAAAAGTAATGTTAATAATTTATATAAGAGAATAAATGAATATGATAACAACATACAAAATATTGCAAAAAAGATTAAGTTATTTGAGGATAAAGTTATTCCTGAATATAATGACAAGATAATTAATTTGAAAAATACTGTTGATGGAAATAATGAGGTAGTAGAAAAATTTTCTCAGAAAGTTTCTAAATTTGCAAATGACTTTGACGTAGTGAAGTTAAAATATGATAAAGTTGATGATTTTGAAAATGAAATAAAAAATGAAATTACATCAATTAAATCAATAATTAAGGATACTTCAGCAATTGACAACGCCAAGAATAGTATTTCCAAAGAAATTACATCAAAGTTTCAAAATTTTACTAATATGCTTAATGATAGAGTAGGAGAAGAAGTAGGGAATTTTAAGAAAATACATGACGTTATGGATAAAAATACACAAAATCTTGAAAAATCAATGAACGCTCATTTTCTAATTCACAAAAAAGATACCGACAAAGTTAATGAATTTAAAGAACAAATTAAAGAATTTGAAATTAAAATCAATGCATATAAATCAAATTTACTATATTTAGAAGACAAATTGAAGGAGGATTTTCAAAACGAAAATGAAAAAATTGAAACAGAATTCAAAGATCAAATTACAAAAAATAATGAAAAAATCGAGGATATACTAAAGCAATTAAACCATCTAAAAACCAAATCTGAAACTTCTTTTGACGAGGGAAATTTTACAAAGGTAATTGATGAGAAATTACAAAGAGAATTAGAATCCTTACTACAAGTAGTGCAAGCTATAATGGAAGTTTCTAAAAAGGATATATTAATTAAAATTAAAAATAATAGTTCAAAAATCGAGGAGATTTCTTTACTGATAAAAGAACTTGAAACATCTTATACAGATATATTACACAAAGCTGAAAAGACAGCGTCAGATATAAAAAATATAGAAAAAAAAATTTTAAAAATGATATTAGATATAACAAATGCAGAATTTCAATTAGGAAAAGATATAAAAAATCTAGAAGATAAATTAGTAAAAGAAATAAAATCATTAAATGAATTAGTTCAAAGAGCTGCTGAAGTTTCTAGAAAAGAATTTAATGATACAATGAATTATGCAAGAGAAGAAATGAATTCAACATTAGGTGGTTTCAAAAAAAATTATACGTTATCAAATGTTGTTTTGGAAACTAAATTTAATGTGAAAATGTCTGATCTTAATAACAACATCACCCAAATAAATTCGTCAATAAAAGAAATTAGAAATGAAAATAACAAATTATTTGAAACAATGGAAAATAAATTTAATGTAAAAATTTTTGATCTTACTAACAACATCACCTAAATAAATTCATCAATAAAAGAAATTAGAAATGAAAATAAAAAATCATTTGAAGCAATGGAAAATAAAATTAAAGAACTTACTAAAAAAAACTGAGATGACTTTTTCATATTTTACACAGTCAGCGATAAAGGGTTTTTATAAACGGTTTAGAAGGAGGTAAAGTTATTTATGGGATTTATTTTCGAGAGTAAGGTATAAATTAATAATGAGTAAAATTAAGCAAGACGTTGTAAATGAATTACATAAACCAGCGAGAAGGCGATATAGAAGGAGACGAACAATTGTAAAAGGGCTTAATGATCTATTTCAAGATAGAAATGCAGCCATATGGGAAATTTAATAGGGGTTTAAGATATATTTTAATGATAATAAATGTGTTTTCTAAATTTGTATGGGCAGAACCTGTAAAATCCAAAACTGGTAAAGATGTAACAGCTGCAATGAAAAAAATTCTATTAACTTTAAAAACTCCCCCAAAAAATCTGAATACTGACCAGGGTAAAGAATCCTTTAATCAAGACTTTCAGAAACTTATGGAGCAGTTCAAAATTAATCATTACAACACATTTTCTAATATGAAAGCTAGTATTGTAGAGAGAGAGTAAATAGAACTATAAAAAACAAAATGTGGAAAAAGTTTAGTTTACTAGGTAATTATAAATGGATCAGCTTTCTTAAAGAAATAATTACAGAATACAATAATACTAAGCATTTAACAATCGGAAAATATCCAAACGAAGTTAACAAAAAGAATGAAATGGAAATCTTGAAATCAGCTTATACTCATAGGAAAACTGTGGATCCCAGATCACCAAAATTTCGTGTCAGTGATAGAGTACGAATAAGCAAGATTCGTGAACAATTTTCTAATGGTTACACACCCAACTAGTCAAACGAAATTTTTCAAATAAAAAAAATCCAGCTGACTAATCCAACAACGTATTTGATTCAAGATGGAAACGGGATAGATATTGAAAGAGGTTTCTATGAGGAAGAACTTCAAAAAGTAAGACACCCAAATGTATATCTGGTGGAAAAAGTGTTAAGAAAGAAAGGAAACAAAGTATTTGTAAAATGGTTAGGATTAGATAAATCTTATAACTCTTGGATCTTCAAGGGAGATGTGATGTAATAGTAATTAATGCTGTAATAATAATTGATGTTTGTAATAAAAAAATGAATTTTTATATATATATATATATATTTGTTTTATTTAAAAATAAGCTTATTACATAAACATTTTTTTAAATACAATATTCCTATAATCAGAGTCTAATATGGCATTTAAAATTTCTTCAGGTAATTTAATCCTTCTTCTAAAATGTTTTTGATTTATAAATTCTTCAGAAGTCATACGAGCTTTTCTGTAGGCAAATTTCCAAGCAACCATCAGATGAATTTGGTTTCTTGATTCATCAATAGATACTGTCTTCTTCATAATAGTGCTTAGACTTTAATTTTTGTTCTAGTTCTTCGGGATGATTCAAAAGCAGTTCCAGCATGGAGCATACATTTTCACTATTTAGATTTTATTTTGGAGAAAGGACATTATATATTTTGTCAAAGGAATCTCCATCGTAAAAGTTGTTATTTCTAAAAACGTTGAAATAACGTCGAAAGTTTTGTTTTTGTAAAACGTTTAGTCTATATTCTATAAGTGGAATTTGTTCCCATAGTCTGCAGACAGTTTCATTTCCATAGTAAATAAATTCACAGCTTTTCGCAATCTTCACTATTGGTAATTCACCAATCTTTTCAATATGAATAGATAAATTTTGCAAATATATCGGTTCATTGAAAACATTAGGTGAAAACATATAATTTGTTATAACTCCTTGATATTGCAATAAGTTCTTCCAATCATCTTCATTTAATATCATAGATTGACCATTTTTAGCACCAAGTTCAATGCATGGTAGAAAATCACTTTCCACCCACAAACCAATCGCAGCATATTTAGAGTTAGAATTATTTAAATTATATTTTGTAGAATTTATAATTGTTTTTTTTTTATTTTCTTTTTTATGGTGAATTTTCAAATATATTTTTACTCTGATTACTGAACATCTTGAATGATGGATTTCAAAAACTAACTAGCTATCTGTTTACTCTCAAAAAACTAACTATCTATCCGTTTGCTCCTAAATTTTATACATTTTCCCTCTCCTCTCAAGTGGAGGGGTAAACTTATTTTCCCTCTCCATTTAAGAGGAGGCGATAAACTTTAAATGTCTTTATACTAACAAGAATCAATAAAAAACAAAATTTATATTATTTTTTAACATTTATTAAATAATTTTGTAGATATTTTTTTATGAAATACAATAAAATTAAACATGTACAAATAAATATTGCTGCTGCAAATATAATAACAAATATATAACAACAGACACAATGACAGGATTCTTCTTTTTTATTGTTGAAAGGGATCCAATCTGAATATTGTCATGGTTTGTTTGTCATGGAATATTTAATTTTTATGAATGTATTTTCACATAAAGCAGTATTAGTTACATTATAGGTAAAAAAGTGTGAATTTCCAACAAGATATGTCATTTTCATCTGGTTGTTTGTAGCAATCGGTTTCATTTTTGAGGGCATTTATACATATATCAGCTCAAACTGCATTAGGAATGTAATGGTTTGTTTGTAATGGAATATTTAATTTTTATGAATGTATTTTCACATAAAGCAGTATTAGTTACATTATAGGTAAAAAAGTGTGAATTTCCAACAAGATATGTCATTTTCATCTGGTTGTTTGTAGCAATCGGTTTCATTTTTGAGGGCATTTATACATATATCAGCTCAAACTGCATTTGGAATGTAATTTACATATAGCACATTTCCAACAAGGGAAACTAAAACTATTAAAGATGCAGCAGTCATTGTTGTAATATTACTAACAAATAGTGGTATTTGTATACAATATATATGTCTTTGGATTCAGTTCCCCCTCCAACTTTTAAAGCTTCAAAAACGACTTACATATATTATCATCATATAAAATGATGACTTTATAAATATGAAAAATTACTAGGAGTAGTTAATTCTAATCGTGGTTTTTTATTTTTAGATGCATTTTCGTTTTCGGAACTTAAAGAAGTTAGAGTATCATACATCATTTTCATATCTTTATCAAAAAAATCTGTTTCCAAAATATCTTTATGTCCCCATGCAAGAGTTTTTGTGGAATTTGGTATACAATATCTTTTATCATCATGAGTTGTTAATGCCAATTTATTTAACAAATTAGTGTATATGTTATGCATATCTGACTTGAATACATACATGGTGCAGAATATTTTGTCACCTTTCTCAACAACATCTTTATAATCTGATAATGTTAATTGATTTTTTATACATGATTTACTAACACCTTTTGCTTTTTTATCTACACTATTTTTGGATTTGATGCAATATGCTTTAGCACCAGTTCCATAAAAACTTTCAATGGGAATCCCTTTGTACTCATCTTTAAATTTACCAACAACTGATGTTGTAATAGGCATGCAATGAATATTTTGTTCAGAAAAATTAGAAGTATCAATTTTATCCAGATTTAGCTTCATATCTTCATAAAAGTTTTGGGTCTGAACTTCAAGAATTAAGGAATCAGTATCCGTATATAATAAATTTAAATTATTACCATATTTAACTTTTAAATACCCGTAATAAAAATTATACATCACAGTTTTTGCAATATCCAAGATACTCATCCCAACATAAATTGGTTTATTGTATTCAATGCAAACCTGTTGAAGTTGAAGAGCAACTAAATTTTCAGAGAAAATTTTAAAATCCTTTAATTGAGGTTTAGAAATAAGTTTTTCGGCACTAAATTTATTACCCTGTCTTTCCCATTGAGATACTAATTTAATATCTGCTCGCCTATCAACATTTTCCATGGTTTTACCGAAAATTGAATTATTTCCCAATTTATAACAATTTTTATCAAATTTATTTTTAGATAAATTTCGTAAATTTGTATTTAAATCTATATATTCCGCTAACCATGGTGATTGTGTAAACTTAACTGCTCTGTGTATTTTTATAATTTTGAGTCCAAATTGTAGACATTGTTTCAGATATCGGTAGTGAATGATATAGTTATATTTATTATGTAAGTTTGGAATTAATTTGGAGTGGTTTGAAATTGGTGGTGTATATTATTCAGAACAAAATGGGAAATCATTATGACTATCATGTAAATAATTTGGATATTCTAAATCAACTTCAAATATGTATCCTATAGATGATGTATCTGAAAGTTCGGATATATTTAAAGTTTCTATTTCGAGCTTAGGTACCCAAGCAAAATTTTTTTCAGGCAAATATTGTTTCATAGCATAACCATACAAATTTGTGGCGTCTAAGTAAGTGATATATGTTGTAGGTCTTTCAGGATTAAAATTTTCTAAGAATGGATTATTTGCTTCAGATTTGCGTTTGGAACAAGTGCTAACCCCACCACGAACACCTTTTTTGAAAAAATGAAGCATATCTGGTTCCGTTAATAATTCTAATTCTACATTAGTTAATTTCATCATTGCATCCCAGCACATAGAAGGGCTAGTGACATAATTAACAGGATCTAACTTGTAGATTTTAATACATGTGGATCTATAATTTTCAAAAACATCAGCCAAAAGTAAAATGTCAGATTTTAAGTAAATATCGGAATAAGCCCCTATCGTAGAACACTTAAATAGATTCCACACTTCTACAGCACGATTGTAGTCTTGAGGAGAGATATTTTCATCGGTTAAGTTATTATAAAATTTATCAATCGATGGTAGAGATTTCTCATTTAATTTTTCGTTGGAATCTATGTAAGAGTATGGAAATACCCCTTTTTGTCTAATGTATCGAAATTCATCAGCATTTGAGAAAAACTTTTTAATTTCAAAACATTGTGAATCTTGTAGGGTTTGTGATAGCGACTCTAAAGACTCTGGGAGAAATTGAAAAGAATCTATAAAGCGTAGTCGCAAAGAAACTGGTTTCCGCTTTTCTGACACATAACTGTCAACGAAAATTTCCTTACTAAAAGAAATATACTTTTCTTTATTTTGAGCTATAACACTAATATTTTCTTTATTATAGCAAAGCGATTTAATAAATAGGTGAGAAGTTTTTTAAATTATGCAATACTATTGGTATATATTTTGGAGGTTTAAAATGCAAATTACAAATTGAGTGGGCAGCTCCTCGATAGTTACCTGTAATATGACAATGATCTCTACACTTTATGAAATTTCCTTTTGAAAAAGGTTTTTCACATATGTAACAAATGCTAGAATTTTCATACTCAATCTGTTCTACAGATGACAAATCGTTCAATGGTACTTGATATTTTAAATATTTTTTATAAATTTCTTTTACATCATTTTCAATATATTCAATAAATTTTAAAGCGCAATCTGTACCTCTACAAAGTTTAAGACAAACAACATTCTCATCAAATGATGATTTAATATAATAAGCAAATGAATAGGGTATATGTTCAGCAGTTTTAATAGTATATGAGGTTGTCGAATCAGGTGTAGATTGTTGGCACTCAATGTTTTTTAAATAACATTCAAAATCGGCATATATAACAAAAGGGGCTTTATACTGTTTCTGAATATTTTGAAACTTTAATATATTTGCAGGAATATAATTTCCAAATTTATCCAAATCAAATTATCTGAAGGAAGCTCAATTCGAACAAAACTACAATCACGTTCTAAATGCGCGTTAAGTTTTTCATATGTTCCAAAATATTGAAGGCATCCATCACATAAGTATTTTTTTATTTTCTTTTTTGATAGTTGTTTGGATACCAAGCAACCTAAATCTTTTATCCAACAGTAGTGGTTATTTCCATCATCAGAACTTATTAAAAGTAAATTAATATGTAATTTTTTCTTTTCATTATTATAATGTAAAGGACCGACAATCTCATATACATTTATATTATCTCTTAAAAAATTTTCAACTCCATATACATTTATGGACAAATTATTTTTTTCCTCAAATTTTTTTATATCTAATGATTTTACCGGAAATTCAATACCTGTAAAATCGAAAGCGTTTCTGAAGTCTGGATATGAAAAGGTCTTTCGAGGATTACCGATTGGCTGGTATGCTGCTGAAACGACTGCCCAGGCGAAACAGCAATTGTCCTCATTCATCACATTCACTATTGATGTAGAAAATTTTTGCATCTTTATGTAGGAGGAGGCATTCAATGGGTTGTACTTGTTGATGTTTATTTCCAAATGCAGAATTCTTTGTAGAGCCCACCCTGTAATATGAATTAAAAATTAGTTATGAATAATATTTGTTAGAGATGTTCAAGTGATATTAAGAAAACTTAGCTCTTGAGATTAAATAATAATTACCTGAGTCTCGTTCCGGCAATTCATCTGCTTTGGTTTCAATAATCTCGAATAAATCATCGTAAAGCAGTTGTAGATCAGTTGTATGGGTTACAACGAAGAACGGTGTATTAAATGACTTAATTGAAGTAGAGATTAAAGTTGGGGAATAATATATTCCAAATAATTCCAAATTTACTTTAGCACATGTAAATTCTTGTTGACGCTGGCGTATTAATGTTTGCACTTTATTGCCAACATCTTGCTGAAACTTTTTGATGTCGGCGTGATAATTCTGTGAATATATTCTGTAGGAAGTTATTCGACATTTAAATGCACTCCTGATAATGTCAATTCCATTTCCATATTTTATGCAGCTCTTGTTTTTATGAATATTTGTCCTCAAGTGTGTGCTCCAGGAATTAAATTTGACATTTACTTAACAATCTTGGCAATATCGCATTGGAGGTCTTGAAAGTAGTTCATCAACTGAAACAATCATTATATTTAATTCCTCTGTAAAACTTTATTAATTAATATTAAAAGAAAAATTAAAAGGAAAACAATAGCTATATATGTTATAAAAAAATACTTACGATTAATTATATAATCTTCCATGTTAAAGGTGTTTTCGTTATTGACAAAATTTTCTCGAAGGTGGCGTACAATATGTGATTTCCTTTTAAATTCTCTTAAGCGGTGTGTGCAAAGGAGAGTCATTTTAAAATGGAATCGGCCAGGGTTATATCGCTTTTAAATAAACACAATTCGATCAATCAAGACCAAATGACATAGAATAATTAGCAATTTTTTCAGCTCGCGCAATTTGGAAAACTTTTGGATTAACTTTTTAATTTGTTGAAAAGCATGGATTTTTTTAAAAAAATATATTACCCAAATTTAAAAGAAGATCGCCTTGTCTTTGTATACAATTTTTTACATCTTTCGGAGTTGAATTGGAAATATTATTGCAAATACTATCCAAGTTGAAATAAGAGAACACCATTGATTTAAATCTAGATGCCGCGCATCTTGTGTCACTCTTATTTAAACTCGGCTTAGATTTCATGCGAATAAATTTATCTAATTCACTCTTATTTTTGATTTGGTTCCAATACATTTTGTTCCTGATTTTGATTTGGTTCCAATATATTTTGTTCCTGATTTTGATTTGAGTTTGAAATGATATTTGAGGAACATTGAGGTTGCTCATCCTCAAAATTTCCATTGTAACTATATAGCTCAATGTCCCCCACAATTTCACCGCAGATCAAATCCAAAACATCTACAAAACTGTTTGTATAGCCAAATTTGGATGGTTGTTGATATAAAATTTTTTCATCTTTTGGTAAAACCTGTATGACGATTTTCACACTGTCGATAGAATCATCAGATGAATCATATGATGATTCATCTGATGATTCATCTGATGAAGCATCCGAAATTGGTGAATAATGGGGGCGATAAATCTCTTTCATAATATTTTTCGAAAAACCCCCAAGGCCAAACCCATTATTATTATTATTTAAAACTCCCTCATTATCACCCCCATTTTGCCCTGAGCTATTTGGAGACCCTCCCAATACATTCAAAAGTTGTTCCAAATCATAAACCTCCCCTATTGTTGAATTATTAATTAAATTTTGCCCGGGAATTTCCTCATGCTCCCTATCAACCTTAATTAAATTTTGCCCCGAACCATTTTCAGTCCCTTCCATTATATT
Source organism: Diaprepes abbreviatus (assembly GCA_034092305.1). Taxonomy (NCBI): domain Eukaryota; kingdom Metazoa; phylum Arthropoda; class Insecta; order Coleoptera; family Curculionidae; genus Diaprepes; species Diaprepes abbreviatus. Next base: position 14,705,941 of record JASJET010000031.1, on the reverse strand, counting down.
GAGAAGCTTTCCAAATTATCACCCTCATTTATTTCAAAATTATTAATTAAATTTTGCCTCAACATATCATTGTTTATATCGTCAAAATTTATGGTTTCTAGAGGTTCAGGAGAAAATTCTTTAATATTCGCTTCATCTAAAACTTTTAAAAGTTGTCCTAAAATATCGCAATCACCAATTTCAGTATTATCAATTTCTTTAAATTTAGTTTCTAATTGTTCATCGCTTAACCCGCAAAAAGAACAATCCATTAAATCGTGGACAAGGCAAGCTTCGTTTAAATCAAATGCGGTTAAATCGATGTTTTCAATTTTTACATTTAAAAATGAAGACATTTTAAATTATAAATTAAAAATTCAAAAATCAAAATAAAAAAATTAGAAAATCAGAAAATCAAAAATAAATTTATAACTCTTAAAATGAAGTAAAAATTAAATTAAGCAAATCCAAAATATTAAATAAAAAATATTAAATCAAAAATATTAAATCAAAAATATTAAATCAAAAATATTAAATCAAAAATATTAAATCAAAAATATTAAATCAAAAATATTAAATCAGCAATACAAACCAAATGAAAATGAATATTATGTTACTACGTCACACAATAATTTGAAATAATTCGGACTAGTTCAAATACTATTCGAGAATTTTAAAATACACGCTAATAGCGAGATGTAAACTGAAGAGACGCTTCGTACCAGGTCGCCTTTTAAAGCGGCCAAGAGCCTGGTACTGGCTGGTACGGCGTGGCACTGCATGGTACGACGGGAACCGTGAGACCGTGAACTCGAGAGAGGTCGTTGAACGGTCGTAAGTTGTTTTGTTCTTAAGAAAATGACGAGTAAAGAAGAGAAGAAAAAAAAAGTTGTTTTTTGGAATAATATAAAAAATGTTTTTTTTTTAATTTTTTTTTTCGTTTTTTATATTATTCCAAAAAACAACTTTTTTTTTCTTCTTCTCTTCTTTACTCGTTTTTTCTTAAGAACAAAACAACTTACGACCGTTCAACGACCTCTCTCGAGTTCACACTATCTTCGCCTTCTTCTTCTTCTCATTCTTCGGACCGGTTTCGCCGTTGGAGGTACGGAAAGGTGGTATTTCAGTATTGTATATAAGGATTTACAGCGCCTTGACTTCTCATTCATTAAGTTTAAAGTCTGAAAATGAGTACTTTCATAATTCTAACCCTACAAGACTTTCTGGGCTTCTTAGAACATCAGATTAACCTGATGGATCGTCTGACTCTAAATTCAGAGAACACGGTGATGTGGCCGCCACCATCAGAGGCTGACTATTTGGATGAAGAATTCATTAACATGTTCGAGCCAGACCTGGATCCCGAGCCTGTCGCCTTTGAGTGGGATCCAGACCGAGCAATGGTTCTTCAACCTTTGATTATGGAACAACAACAGGCTATGGAAGAAGATCGGCCACAACCTATGGCAGAGCAGCAGCAGCAAGCTTTGGCAGAGCTGCAGCAAGCTATGGCAGAGCCGGAGCAACAGCAAGCTATGGCAGAGCCGGAGCAGCAGCAAGTTATGGCAGAGCCGGAGCAGCAACAAACTATGGCAGAGCCGGAATAACCTCTGGCAATGCGAAGACAGAGATACGATCGAAAATGCAAGAGGCCGATACCGGAGCGAGGACAGAGATACGATCGAAAATGCAAGAGGCCGATACCAGAGCAGCAGCAAGCTATGGCAGAGCCGGAGCAATCTCTGGCAATGCAAAGACAGAGATACGATCGAAAATGCAAGAGACCGATAAATTATAAATTATAATTTATAATTTACGGCAATCTCTGGCAGAGCAGCAATCTCTGGTGGGCAACAACATCTCTGGTGGGTAGCCACAATCTCTGGTGCATCAGCAGCAACCGATGGCAAAGCAGCAGCAACCTATGGCAGAGCAGCAGCAGCAGCAGCTTCTAGTGGGCAGCAGCAACAGGTGGTAAAGCAGCAGCAACCTATGGCAGAACAGCAGCAGCAACCTATGGCAGAGCTGGAACAGAGATCCATCCCAAAATGGTATTTGGTATTGTGATTTATATATGTATATATGTATTTATCTATATATGTATATATGTATATTTGTATTTTAATTTAGGAATAATAAAAAACAAAATCGTTGAGGAAAAATTTTTTTTCTATTTCACACTTAATAACCAAGTTTCTTCAACTTTAAAGAATTATTATGAATAGGATGATTATATATATTTTTATTTTTTTACAAACATAGTAACGAAAACTTGTTTTTTTTTTAACTTGGCAGAATTATTCTACATGGAAGAATAAATCATAAGCTCGGTTTTCAGAGAATCTTATTTAATCAAACCTAATTGTTCTTTATCTTATATATAAATTCTTATTTAAATATCTTAGTTGACATTTTTAAACTTAATATTACAAACTACTAGGGTGCATGAATAAATTCAAGTGAAGTATCAAATTTATTTATTTAAAATTCAATTTATCAATAGGATTGATTGTGCATATTATGTAGAAAAAATTATTCTACACTGAAAGAACAAAATCATTAATTCTTGGAATCTAAATATAGACAAATTTCTATTTATTTACATGGTACCCTTATATTTATTTAACTTAAACTTAATATATATCTTATAACTTATATCTTACAACTTATATTTTATATAAAATTTTATTTAAATTAGTTGGCATTTTAAACTTAATATAAAAAACAACTAGGGTTCATGAATAAATTCCAGTGGAGTATCAAATTCATTTATTTAAATTTATCCATATTATTTGAAAAGAATTATTCTATACTGAAAGTACAAAATTATAAATTCTTTCAATGGGAATAAATACAAATTCTTATCTATTCACATCATTCCCTTATATTTACTTACATAGTTTCTTACATTTATTTAACTTAGCAGAACAAAATCTAAATTCTTATAAAATATTTTAAACTTAAACTTAAACTTAATATTAAAAATGCCATAGTGCATGAATAAGTGCAAGTGAAATAAATTTATTTAAAATTTGATTTTTCGATTAGATGGTTTTGCATATTCTTTAGTTCTGGTTTGTTACATGTTATACATGCTTGTGAAGGAGTTGTTATAAATAAATCGTTTTCACAAGTGTTGCGTTGTAGATCTTTTTCGCAACATGTAAAGGATCGTTTATAGTGGCTATTAACAAAATTATATTTCCCATTTGGGCAATTTAGAGCATGTATATAGTAACATTCACAACATAAATTATATGCACCGCCAGAAGATGAAATGATTACAACATAAGATCGGAAAACGCACACTTCTCGCGTAAGGTAATTTGGTGCCAATGCATCACTTGCATTTATTTTTGTCACTTTCACGAGCCCCTCTTCTCCACACCCGTTTGGAACTCCATTATCCTCTATCCCATCATCTTCTTCATCTTCATCGTCGTCTTCGAAGTTATTACGATCAATAGTAATCAGAGACTCCTGTCTTGCGTTGAATTTCCCCCTTCCAGCCAATTTAAAATAAGTTACTTCATCGTTGTATATTGACTGGATTGATTCATCGCAAGCGGAATCTAAATATATTTGTTGTTGATCCATTTCGAAGACTGATGAACTGAATTTGTGAGATTTGATTCACTTGTTTAAACAATTTGCACTTTTACAACACTTTTTTATTGGTAATGGTGGACCGTCTATATGATTTTGGTATAAGTTGTAATGTTCAAAACAGGGTAAATTTAGCTTCAATTCCTCGTCACTTTGATAATGTTTTGGTAACCTATGCCAAATTTGTTGTAAACTAAGTGAATCAACGTATCTCTTCAAATAACTGATGGGAAAGAAGGCCAAGTCTTGATCTTCAAAGTCCGTAAGGTTTTTCTTGCTGGTTTGATATAAAATTATGACTTGGCCTACACGTTCAATGAGTTGTTGTTCTGGTTGTTGATCACTATTTGACATCACGACTGAATGAATGTAGCTCGCTCAGATTCGGTCGTTTAAAATACCAGCTCCCCTCCAACTGGTGTGGTGGTTAGGAAGGAGGTAGGAGGTGGAGCAAAAAGAGGTGGAGCTTACGTAACCAATCGAGATAGGGGGCGAACTTGGGCAGCCAATCAGAAACAAGGTCATTCTTGGCTGACCAATCAAAAAAGTGGTGGGGGGTCAACTCAGGGCCCCCTATCTCCACTACTGGTATGTATATATTTTTATTTTTCTATTAAACCTACAGGGTTGTATTAAATTTTTTTAATAGTTTATTTTGGAAAATATCAGATATAATATATTTAAATTTTGGGGGGAGGGAAGTAAAACACTTGCTAATTTTTCTCAAAATATATTGAGATTAAAATACGTCAAGGGCTCTACTTAAATTTACTTTTTATAATACAAATCAAACAAAACTAATTGTTGAAAATGTTGTAGACATTCTTGAATCAAACACATATCTGTCGAATTTGACATATTACTTAACAATAATATGATATCTAAAATTAGTTTATTTCACAATAGCTACTTAATAATTTATTACATGTAATAATGAATTTTTCGTAAGAATTAGAAAAATTCAAACTGTTTAAATAGTCCAGTCAATCATTTATAATGTTTTTCGATGCTAAAATTTCACGCACTGTAAATTCAAAAAGGTAAAAGTACGTATCTCGTTTAAAAATTTTCACCACTTTTCCGTTCATAAAATCTTCACCAAGGTGGCCATAAGGCCATAAGGTCCACATTCTAAACAAAATGCACGATTTTCTCCTCCAAAATAATGCTGAAGAGCGTCCTCTAAATTTTCCAACAGTTCATTCCAATCGGAATGGGTAAAGGAAATGGTGGACAGCCTCGGTTCGAAAATGTTTGTGTTTATCAGTTTTACTCTAGTTTGAAAATTTCGATTGAAATCTAAACCAGTAGAAATTTTAAAAAAATTATCCTTAAGTTTATAGGTATCATTTTCACCAATAAGTTTGACAGAATCGTCGTCAAGAGTATCAGTCGTAGAATTATAGTCATCAATATCTGAATTTTCTTCCACTGAAGTTGCATAACCACCGCTAGACATTTTTTTTTCGCTATTCTTGAATTTACAACTTAAAAAAAATTAAACTATTAGCACCAAACACGTCTATTTGTTAGGTTGACTAAAATGCAACTAAAGGTGGTTGGGTTAATGTGTGTGATGTCAAGACGAATGTAATGCCCAGTTCATTCGATTTTTAGACCACGGCTCTGTCTGATTGCCAGTTTATTTCTATTTTCAGTCCATTCTCTTTCAACCGACCTTCTCTTGTAACAAAAATTATCCTTTTTTTTATTAGAATAAATTTACAATCAAGTTAATTGGAAAAATATCAACTGCTAAAGGTTTTTTGATTGTATAATTAAACAATATTTCCTTTCTCTATTGCTGATGTTAGTATAAATACAGGTTTTCCGCTATATCGACTATAAGTTATCGAGCAGTGTTAACTTTATATCAAAAAATGTCTTCGACTATTGCTGCCGACGCCGCCGCCATCCACACCGAGGCAAATTGCAATTGTGATTTTTCACAATTTGAAATAGTTGTGCCCTCTGCTGATGCTGCTGGTGCTGCTCCTGGTGATGGCGATCATGATGATGATGATGATGGTATTGTGACCAGTTAAGTAGTCTCTTCATCAGTGTCTTTTTCTTCTTATTCTTCTTCTTCTTCTAACCAACAAGCTACTGTTGCTGCTGTTACTGAACCAAGGCAACCTATCAATAGGAACAATGGCCCGTCTAAAATCGCTCAAGACGCTGCCCAAAAGCGAGGTGGAGAGGTACAGGAAAAAAGTTCAAGACCAAACTACGGGGAGTCATCAACCTATACCATCTGCGATGACAGCATCAGGTGTTATGTGGACGTGACAGATAGGAAGGAGTTTAGGCAAATAGCCTTTATAAGAAGTTTGCCAGACTACAGTTTTATCGGTAAACAATTATATTCATTATGTAATGCTCGTTCTAGAGTGGCTAGTAAATTGGGGTTCAAATCGTTTCAAAGTATATTTAGTAATATTTTTTGTCATACAGATTACCAGTCCTGTTCGAAGGGCTATTTAATCAATGCTCCTAAACTCCATCAAATTTACAATATTTGTGTAAATTGTTGTGAAAATTTGGTGGAGTTAGAAGATATAAAAAAAATTAGTAATTACTTAGAGAAGGCGGAATTGTTATATTATCACACTCATCTGGAAGGTCATCTACATTGTCACGTATGTTATAAAGACACTTTAAACTTTAAAAATTTTAAATTTTCGAGATCACTGGCCTTTCATGATGTAAAACAAATATGGTACTGTAATTCATAATTCAATATATTATAGATTTCTAGCTTATTAGTTTTAGTTTTTGTATTATATTAACACTAGCGCTAATTTTGTTTTCTTTCATTTATTTAATGTTAACAGAAAATAAAAAAGATATAGAATATATAATAATGTCTTTTATTTTTAAAATTGTAACATATAATAGTAAATCTAAAATATATTACAACACATCTTTTTTAAGAATCCACGAATTGTGTGATTTATGAAATCCTAACCATTTAACAAGAACTTTGTTTCCTTTTCTTCTCAAAATTTTTTCGACCAAATATACGTCTGGATGTTTAACTTTCTGCAACTCTTCTTCATAAAAACCACCTTCAACATTTTTATTTTTACTATCTTTTAAAAGATAAGTTGTTGGGTTTGTTAATTGAACCTTTCGTATTTGAAAAATTTCAGTAGACCAATTTGGAGTATATCCTCTCTTGGTTTCGAGTTTCGAACAAAATCATTTTCTTTAAACTTGGTGTGTTTTAAATCAATTGTTTTTTTAAAATTGTATGAATTTACTAATTGTTGGGTTAGTTGTTTTTTCTAAAATTCTTTTCATAGTTCCTTTCGAGAAACTTCAGCTGCCCTTTGGACTAAATCATTTAATGATTTTATTTCCTTGCTTAATGTGCCGTCTAAATTTTTAAAATCTAAGATCGTTTTTTCGACTTTGTAACTTATGTCGTTAAAAGGTTTTTCGATATCATTTAACTGTAATGAAATTTTCTCAATTTTTGAATTATTTTTGGTAATTCCTGTTATTAAATCCTTTTTAGCGATTTCTATCATATCATGAACTACTTCTACTAAAGATCCTAATTCTTTTTCTAATTTTTCTTCTATTGCCTTTTTAAAATTTCCGTCGCCAAGACTGGTTTTTGATTCTTCTTTTAGATTGTTTATTTATGTTATTATGTCCTTGATTTGTTCGTTATTTTTTACAATCTGATCTACGAGTTTACTTTCAATTTTTTCATTTACACTTTGTAAATCCATCAGTAATTTTTCTTCCAAATTTTTTATATCTATTTTAGTTTCGTTGACATTATTCCCAATTACATTAATTTTACCCTTCATTTCATTAACATTATCACTATCTTTTTTATGAATTAGAAAATGTGTGTTAACAGATCTCTCAATATTTAATGTATTTTTATTCATATTATCATGAATCTTTTTGAAATTCTCAACTTCTTCTGCAACTCTATTATTAAGTTTGTCTGTAAAATCTTGAAACTTTAAAACTAGATCCTTTAGGATATTATATTTTACATTATCTATTGCTGAAGTATCTTTATTCTCGATTTAAGCAGCGTAATTTCATTTTTTATGTTGTTTTCAAAACTCTTTACTTCATCATACGTTTGTTTCATTGTTTTAAAATCAACTTCACGTTGTGATGTTTTTTGAAAGAAATTTTTTACTAGTTCATCATTTTCTTTAACAACATTTTTTAAACTTAATATCCTTCTATCATATTCAGACATAACATTTTCGTCCCATAACTTAAGCTTTTTTGAAATATTTTGTACATTTTCATTATTTTCGTTAAGTCTCTTGTTTAAATTTAGAATATCATTTTTTAACATATGTTCAAACTTTTGAACTATTTTGTTTTCAATATATTTGTCATCACTTTTAAAATTTTTAATTATCTTAGTTTCAACATGTGCCAATATTTCATTTTCTAATGAGATTAGATCTATCCTTGCCTTTTTTGAAATATGACGTCCAAATTTATCAATAGTCATTTTAACAATTAAATACATAAATGTTTACATAATTCTTTTCTATAATTATGTTGGCTTCTTTTAATTCTTCTATAATAGAAATAATTTCATTGTTATGTCCTATATGACCAGCCATCATAGAAGCTATCAATAATCGAAGTCGATCAACAAGTTCATTAACATTATCCCAATATGCATAATCGGTGTTAGATTTATTAACTTTTAAAGTTATACCAGATCCTGTTCTCTTTGAAGATATTCAACTTTCTCTGTACGGAGCTTTACATTTTTCGAAAAACCTTTGAACTATATTATGAGTCTCAGGATTAATAATTTTAGTTTTCGTAATTCCTGTATTTTGTAAGTAAGGTCCTATTATAGAAATATATTCATGTGATCCATTTCCCTGAACCTGTTCGTTTGGGTCATAATTTCTACGGTATGCGTTGGTTCTCTTTAGAATATCCATATAATTATCCAAATCTGATTTTTTATAACCTACTGGTTCTTTTTTAAATAATAATTCATATAAACCTGGTGTACCTGTATTGGTTATCCCATCAACTTTTATGTTTTTACCAATAATTTCTACAGGTTTGTTGGTTAAACCCAAAAAGAATTTCTCAGTTTCCAAATCGTGAACAATTCCATAGTGGTGATCAAACTTATGCTTTACATCTTTTACACCACCATCAATATATTCACGAGGTAATTCATGAAACTCTGATAAATATTCTTTATATAAGGATGTACCGACATATGTTTGAATTGTTTGTCGTGTTTGTTCTAGTATGTCAGAAAGATTTCCTATCGTAGACTCTGACCCTGAAGGAGGTGTCGTTTCTGCTATAATACTTGTTTATTGTAGAGATGGCATCTGGCTAACTGAAGCTATACTGATATCTCAATCAATGATTGTTGGTATTTCTGTAGGAAGAAGTGGCGTTTTTCCTATCTTTCTTTTTTCTGGTTTTGATGTTCCATAGTGTAATTTTTTCCTTGGTGTTGTAGTTTGAAACAATCTTTTTTGTGGTGAGTGCATCCCATAAATTTTTTTAATAGGTGTTTGTAACTCTTCCTTTACCTCAACCGGTTGAATCCTACCAACTGTTGAAATTATTGGTTTATAAGTTTCCTCCAATTTAGATTGAGCCTCAAATTCTGCATTTTTTAAACTTTGATATTTTTGTTTAACAGTCTTTCTTGCATTAACAAGATCTCTCGCTAGCCGTTCGTTCATGATTAGTCCATTTTGCTATAAAACTATTATTTTTATAAGTAAATATATGAGTCAAATTCTTTTCGATATCGACCAGATTTTACACTAGAGTCTTTGTCTATTACCAAAAATCCAAATTTGTGTTTCCAACACATCAAACATAATTCTTTAATTTGATTAAAGGACATATCGATATTAACATGATCATCATAAATATGTTTTAAGTTAGTTTTATATTATATTATGATTAAATTGGCATTGTCGCAAATTAATTGTTTAGGAATAGACGAATATATTTGATACAAATAAAAACAATCAGTGTTTTTATGTCTTCCGAAACAAAAGTAATCTTTTACAACATTCTGATTACAACACACAAAATCATCAAATATTATTATAGAGTTTAACTTTACTTTTTGTGGTGAAATAATATTTTCTTCATTGTCGGATTCATAGTATCCGATTTCTTTCAGTGGTTTAAAAAGGCTTCTCAAATATTCGTATTTGGATTGATATAAGGACTTTGAATAAATATATAAATTTTCGAATCGTAAACCATTAGGATCTTCAATTAAACTAATAATAATATTAGTTTTACCGCACCCTGATGGACCAATAATCAATCCTCTTTTACTATTTCCCTCAAACAAATTTCAATGTTTTCTAAAATTGTTCGTTGAAACCTCTTGGTCTTTAATTATAATAGAATAAGGTTGTTTTTCAGTCCTCATTTATATAAAAGGATGTATAAAGGCGCAGTTCTAATTTAAAACTAGTCAGTTTCGTTCACGATTTCAGCTATATATAATGCCTATCTCATATAACAAACAAGTCTTTTCTAAAAGAAGAGTCAAAAAAGCAGGAACTGGTTTAATAAATACTCTAATCAATAAGTTACCGTTCGAATTACATCTACCAGGTTACAATTTCTGTGGACCTGGGACAAAACTAGAAAAGAGACTAGCTAGAGGCGATAAAGGTATAAATTTATTGGATGAAGCTTGTAAAGAACATGATATTGTCTACTCACAATCAAACAATATAAAAAGCAGACACGCTGCTGATCAAATATTAGGTGAAAAAGCTTTAGCAAGATTCAGAGCTAGGGACGCAAATTTTGGAGAAAAAACAGCTGCACTAGGAATAAGTGGTGCAATGAAAATTAAACGAAAATTCGGTATGGGACTTAGAAATCGAAAGATTCATATAGGACGAGGAATATCTCTGTATCAAGCTATTTCAGAAGCTAGAAAATGACTTAAGGGAAAAAGATTTAAAAGTTTAAATGACGGTATAAAAGCTGCACTAAAACCTATAGGAAGTAGTAAGATATTATCTCCCAAGAAAAGAATTATCCCAATTCCAAAGACTGGTGGATTTCTTTCTCTTATTCCCTTATTTGCTGGTTTGTCTGCTTTGAGTGCTCTTGGAGGAGGTGCTGTAGGTATTGCAAAGGCTGTAAATGATGCAAAAGCTGCTAAATAAAAATTGGAAGAATCCAAAAGACATATTAAACTGATGGAGTCTATAGCAATAGAAAACCAAGGAAGTGGTCTTTATTTAAAACCCTATAAGTCAGGGTGTGGATTGTATCTGAAACCTTATTCAAAAAACTGTTAAAACATATACCTCGAAAACCACTTACAAATTATGATTTAATCAAATATGTTAAACTTTTATAAATTCCCAATTTTCGAGGTGTCTTTATGAGAAATAAATTACCAAAAAATATTAAGAAAAATGAAAGCGGTATCATTAATCTCGATAATGATAGTGGTGATGGAACTCACTGGCCTGCCTATATATAAACAGGAAAAATATAACGTACTTTGATAGTTATGGTAACTTGCGACCACCTTCCGAATTAACTACCTATTTTTTTAGCGATAACAATAAAAATATTGTGTCTTATAACTATAATCATTTTCAAACATTTAACAAAACTAACTGTGGGGAGTTATGTCTCAAATTCCTTTATAATAATACGTGAAAATTTTAATTAATTCATTTTATACAAAACTTTTAAAGATAGATGTCGTACAGTTTTGTTATTAGTGGCAACTCTAGGTGTAAATTTTGAAACTTTTAATGCTATTCCAAATATTGATGAAACCAATAATCTTTTCGTTTATGATACAAATAAAGAATATAGAATACCTCCAGGTAGTTACGAAATAGATGATTTAAATAACCTTATTCAAAAACATTTAGATAATCGTATTTTTATATACATTTATGCAAATGATAATACTTTGCGGACACATATTAAAACGGATGTTCCCATCACTTTTCGTGATGGAACTATAGGAAAAATATTAGGTTTAAAAAATAAAGAACTGAAAGGAAATAAAGAGCATACTTCAGACTATCCGGCAGAAATTATAAAAGTAAATGCAATAAACAAACATCGATTGTAATATTGCTGAAGGATCATATTTAAATGGAAAACCTGTTCACATAATACATCAATTCTTTCCTAGCGTAGCTCCAGGTTTTAAAATAATAGAAGCACCACAAAATGTCCTTTACTTCCCTGTCATTGCTAAAGTAATAGACAATATAAGTCTTCATATAGTCGACCAAGATGGTGAACTCATCAATTTCAGAGGAAAAACCATAACAGTAAGACTACACCTCAAGAAGATAGATAAATAATGGTAATTTTATATAATAGAAAGCCAACAAACTTTAATTTTTCTAAAAACATTTACAAGGAATCCATTAATAAAAAAGCAATCAAACGTCATTCGATTAGTAATAAATTAAACTCACAAAGGTTAACACCTAGTAATCAATTATAAGTTTGGGTTTTAAACTTAAGTAAAAATGGAATTTTTAAATGTAAAAGAAAATATTCTTGTGGACGAATCAATATTAAGCTGGGAAATTCTTTCTTTTGATCCTTTTAATCCCACAAAACTTGAATCTAATGATGAAATTAGAATTGCTTTACAACAAACTGGAAAAGTCACCAAAGAAGAAAATACTCCACTAATTAATACTGTATTGATAGACAATGCTCCAGCATTCTTGTTTAAAGAATTACGATATATTTTGCATGTTGTCACCATCGACTCTGTTCGAGACATTGGTCTAACTTCAACACTTAAGGGATATATCTCTTTTAATCAAAACGAAAGCGCTAAGTTAGAAAATGCTGGATGGTTTCCAAAAACAAAGGCCTAAGAAAAAATTATGACCGATGATAAAGGAAATGTTTCTCTATGTATCCCATTAAAGATGTACTCAGGATTTTTTGAAGATTATAACAAAATTATTCTAAATTCACAACAAGAACTAATACTCATAAGAAGTAATGATGATACGAATGCCTTCGTGTCAACTAGTGATGATGAAAAACCTAAAATTAAATTAATCAAACTTTGTTGGCGAGTTCCACATCTTACTGTAGTCATCCCTCAAGAATTAGCGCTTACTAAAATTATTGATAAAAGCAGTGATATACTTATTACTTTTCGAAGTTGGAAATTGGTTGAATATCCAGAGTTGTTAGAAAATACAAAACATAATTGGCCAGTTAGAACGTCAACCAAATTTGGGACCCCTAGGTATGTTTTGATCTCATTCCAGAAGAATAGACGTGACAACCTGAAAGAAGATATGAGTAAGTTTGATCACTGTGAATTAAGGAATATAAATGTATTTTTAAATTCTGAAAGATATCCTTACTAAGATCTTCAACTTGATTTTAAGAATGCTACTCTATATTAAATGTTTCCTGAATTCCGTCAAGTATATTATAACTTTCCCATAGAACCAAATTTTAATCCAAAATAATTTAAAGATAATGCTCCTATTGTTTACATTAATTGCTACCACCAAAGAGATTTATTACAATCTGGTCCAGTAACTATGAGAATTGAATTTGAGACAAAAGAAAAAATTTCGGCTAAAACAGCAGCATATTGTCTTATAATTCATGATAAAATATTTAGTTACAATCCATTAACAAAAATTGTTAAACAACTTTAAATTCTTTCTCAACATATATCATTATTAAATTTTTAAACGTACATAAATAGCTCAGTTGTGGCTAAGAGTTTGAGGGTGTCACACCAAAAGTAATGTCTAAAATACAAAAATAAAAAATAGAAGATTTTTTAAGAAAAATAAAAAATCATAAGAGTGTTATTAAAAGCTATTCAGAAAAACAATTCGTTATTAAAAAATTTGCTAGTTTAAAAATATGAGAATAGTTTTGGATATACAAGCATTTAAGGACGAGCGCAACAAATTTATACCTAAAGAACTGGCAATTTTTGATGGATATAAAATCAGTCATTATGTTTTTAAACCACCCTATCCTCTACAAATGCTTCCACCTGAAACATACAAGCAAGTCGAGTGGCTAATGAAATTCCATCATTGCATCCACTGGAATACAGGGTATATCTTTCTTCATAATTTTTCCACTATAATCAAAAACTTAACAGAAAAAGGACAATTTGTTTATGTAAAAGGGGAAGAAAAAGCCAATTATATTAGAAAATATTGTACTACGCCTATAATTGAATTGGATGAACAACCAATTTTAGTTAAATCAACTCCAAAATGTTTTTATCACTCCAAATCGCCTGCTATGTGTGCACTTTCTAATGTATTATATATGTATGATAATTTTTTATAAATGATAAATAAAATTGACATAAAGTTATAAACATTTTTTATTTTGTAACATCCTGTTAAAATGTTCTATTAGTATTAGAAAATTTTCAGAGAGGGAGAGAGGAGAGCTTTTCTAGTGTTCTGAAAAATATTTTTAATCGACTCCAATCTTCCCCTACCCAAAAAAAAAAACATTTCTCATTAGAATTTATTAATACTCCTCTTATGTTTTACTTTTACATTATCTATTTTGAGACGGTTATGAGCACAGCACAGAGTCAAAATGAATAATTGTTCTAAAGTATGGGAGGAAATTTCAAGGTTTCCGGAACTTTCAACTAAATTTATTATTTATTTCTGACAAGAATTAAATTGGGATATATTGTTAAAAAGACAAAGGCTAGATGAAAATTTTATACGTACGTTCCTTACAAAAGTTAACTGGAACTATATCTCACAACATCAAGAATTATGCGAAAATTTCATAACAGAATTTCAAACGATAGTGAACTGAGATTATATCTCAACTTATCAAAATCTATCTGAGGATTTTATTAGAAGACATAAAAAAAGAAGTTAACTCGAAATATATCATTAAATTCCAAAAGATTAGACCTGATTTTAGTAATGAGATGAAGTCCTATATTGACCAATATTCCACCGAAAGTTCAATTAATCTATAATTAATTTAAATGTCAAACATATTACTGAAGATTCAATTAATCTATAATTTATTTAAATGTACTTTAAAATGCATTTTCCAATAAAAATTTTAAATAAGATTAACCCGTTTTTATTCTAATCTCTTATGAAGATCCACTTTTATTTTCAATATAAATTGCAAGTAATTATGTAACATAAATAAAACAGAATTAAATTATTATATATTATCACATATTAGTTTCGCGACTTCATTGAACATGTATTTAAATTTAATTGACAATAAAACAAATTGTTCCGTAAACTAGGTAATTAATTACAAGTATAACTGTTAAACCGCTAACAATTTATTCACCATAACTAAAATTGTACATATTTGTTTTATATTACCGCAAGATTAATTCAAATTATACATAAGTTGTTTTGCTATATAGCGAAAGAAATCAAGTTTATGCAAACCTATAAAGTGAAAGGAACAATTTACCCGATTTATTTATTTTATACAACGCAATAATCTTAAAACAAAATTTGATCTTTTTCAAAGGACAAACACCCTACCCCAAATCAATTTCACAATACTGCCAAAAATTCATACTCGATCACATCCAACGCTGCTCGCGGGTTTGGTCCTAATTAATTTGCTTACCGATTGGGAATTGGGCGTCACCCTTCTATCAATACATAGCCTATCTCCCAAATTAATTTCACACTTCTGCCAAAAATCCATCTCCAATCACATATAACGCTGCTCGCCGGTTTGGTCCTAATTAATTTGCTTGCGGGTTGGTAATTGGGCGGATTTGGGGTTTTTTATGGTTAGTTTTTTTTTGGGGGGGGGAGGAGGGCGGGGAAGATCGAAGATGAGCAGGGAGTGTGGAAGTGATGAGTCTAGATGGGTTGTTTGATTTGATGAGCTTTGGTTTTGAGAATCGGTGTTTATAGGCACCCTTTTTAAGCCAATGGGGAAGCTGTATCATATTTTTTTGATGCAGAACACCCTTTGTCTTTCTACTTGAATCGCTCTGAAATATTCCCCTTCGTATTGGAATGATGTTAATTTCGATGGTATCGCTGGATGGCACTTGCAATTGGATCCTAGTTCTCCAGGTTGACATGATGTGTTCTAAAAAGGAACCAAAATTATTATCGACTCTATACATTCTCAATATAGTTTTGAGCCACTCATGTGGCACTGAGTCGAAGGCCTTCTTATAATCCACGTAGGCAGCCAAGAGGTTTCTTCGGTTGGTATAGGCTTGGTTACATATGACAGAGTCAACTATCAATTGTTCCTTGCATGTCATTGCTCACCTCGTGCATCCTTTCTGTTGAGTTGCAATGATGTTATTTTGCTCACAATGTGCATAGATGCGTTGGGTCAAGCAGCAGGTGATCACCTTATACAGTGTGGGTAGGCAGGTGATTGGCCTATACTTAGCTGGGTCATATGTGTTGTGTTGGTCCTTTGGTAGGAGGTACATAATACCTTCGGTCAAGAATAATGGCATTTTTGCTGAGTTAAGAAAAACATCATTAATAAGATCAGCCAGCCTACGGTGCATATACCAGAATTTTTGAGCCAGTAGTTCTGGATCCCGTCCAGACCTGGAGCTTTCCAGTTATGGGATTCCTTGATAATTCTTGAAATTTTTTCGGTGGTAAATGGCTCAAACTGCATCTGGTTGTAGCCTTCGCAGATTTGGTGTTCTTCATTATCCAGCCAGCTGTGATGTTACAATTGACTGGTGTGGAAAGTTGGTTTCCCCAGAACTTTTCTACCTGCTCTCTATTGTGATATCTATTATGTGCCATATTAGGTGGAGAGTTTAACTTACGGTAGAAAGTCTTTTTTGATCGTTGGAAGAGCGCATTGTCGCGTTTTCGGTTATTGCTGGTCTTGTATCTCTTTAGCCGTCCTGCAATAACAAAAAGCTTCTGTTTCAGCATATCAAGGCATTGCTGAGTAGTCTTGGGTCTTGTTGCGAATGATATCGGACACGATTCATGATTTCTTCAATTCGCCTTTGCAGTTTATTTATTCTTGTGCCCCTGATGTACTCCGTCAGCTGTCCTCTATTCGAAGATTTTCAATTTCCTTATTTAGACGTTCTTCCCATGGTGGTGTGTTGGGTTCTGTTCTTGTTGAGAGGCGCTCTGTTGTAACTTTAATTTCTAGAGCTCTAGCTACAGCAGTCGCGGCACAGTAGATGGTCATATGCAAGGACTCCAGAGTGTAAGCATCTGAAACATAAGCTGGGAAAATCCGATTGTTCATGATGTCCAACATGGCACCCAGTTTATTGGATGAATTAATTTTTGGTTGTGCCGGTCTTCTTAACTGATTGCTTCCATCATACTCCAGCACCGCAGCATCCATGTTCTTGGACCTCAGGTTCCGATTGTGACTCAGGTTCAGCAATCGGATTGTTGTTATTGTCAGTGCCTCAGGAATTAGGCTGTTTCGGAGAATAACTCTATATTGGTCAGCTATTCTCTGCTGGGACACTTGCATGTGTGAGTACTCCATGCAAAATTCGGCATGTTGTTGTTGTCTGTACCCGATCATCTCTCGTCCTAGTTGAGTGACCCTATAAAAAATGCACATTATTGTCTCATTCATGGACACAGTCCATTTCATGCGCTGTCTTGGTCATCCCGCTTGAGTAAGAGTTGGTTGAAGTTCCCGCACAGCATCTTCCGCGGGTGAAGCTTTTGGAGTTATCTGATGTATTTGTTGTTGTTCTTGTTGTTGCCGGTCCTCAGCGATGTCCATTCTTATGCATGCCGTTATTTGGTTGTTCTTGAGTCTCTGGGTCTGGCTGTGGCGCAGGTTCTGCGGTTTGTTCATTGTTATCGTTGGTGCTTCTTATCTCTCGTTCTATTTCCGCTTTGATGATGTTGACTCGCGCTTCTGAGATTAGTTCATTTCGGAGAATAGCTCTGTATTGGTCTGCTTTCTCGTCCTAGTTCAGTCACCGTATCAAAAATGCCAATTATTGTTTCGTTCATGAGTGTTGTCCATTTCATGCGCTGTCTTGGAAGTCCCACCTGGGTGAGCGCTGGATGAGGTTCCTGGGCAGCACCTTCGGAGGGTGGAGCTCTCGTTGTTTTGTTTGTTCTCATGTTGTTGTTGGACTGTAGCTTCTTGTGCGACAGGGGTTCTCCTCCTCAACACCCTGCTACTTAACGTTTGTCATTTCGAAGTGTTGCTCCCCCCAGAATCCTTGGAGCAGACCGCTTCTGTGGTATGGGATTGTGGACCATGGGTCCTACCCACCTGGGGTACTTTATGTTTTACAGTCGACATTTCATTATTTACAATTTTAAAGTTCTCCTCATTTAATCGCCTCCTACGATGGGTTGAGGGAAACCCTGGATCTATTTGTTGCCGGGTCCAGTCGAAAAGCTGAAGGAAAGTGGTTCCTAAGGAATTATGTCGGAATTGAGGGTAAGTGGGTCAGAGCAAAGGGATGTTTAAAAGGTAAAGAAAGGATATGGTTAAAGGTCACCGGATAGCTGGCGTTGCTGGCTGTACTGTCTACGCATTACAGTAGCGACAAGTATACTGCTGACTGCAGCACACTGCCGGCCAGATACCTTATTATTATTATTATGATTTACAAGCCAAACGGCTTCGCACTCCCTCCAGGGAATATTAACTCATACAAGGTACACAAAAATACCAAAATATGAAGCTCTGTGGGAACCCTTTTCATGTTGTTGGGTCTTAGGTGACGTGGTCTGCTGTATTTCCCATGAACTTTTGGACGGTTCGCGCGGTTATTATTATTATATATTTTAAAGAATATATTTTAGAACGTAAATCAATGAATTCCGTCATAATTTTGCCATTATTTTCGTCCTTCATTAAGCCTAAAACTATTTTATTTGTCAGTGGAATGCCATACACATTATTAACTGGATAGTCTGAAGTATCAAACAAGTAAACGTCCTCCTTAATGTGACTATAAATATCGTCCAAAGAAAAATGATAAATTAAACTATCCGTGTCCGTGTTGCATTAGATTGAAATTTGTTTTTGATGTATTCGTTAAGGAAATGGTATAGTAGAGTTTTGGAGATATCCAAAATTGACATACCAACATAAATAAGTTTATTAAATTTAACTTTTAGTCTTCTCATTCCGAAAATTTCACAACTATGGAAATTATGTTGTGAAATGTAATAGTTTTCACCAAATCTTCCCGATCATTTAGTTATTAATTTTACATTTCTATATTTTTTAACGTTTTCAATGGTTTTTCCAGAAACAGCATTAATCATTAATTTAAAAAAGTTCTTCTTAAAGGCATTTTTACTAAGCTGTCTTAGCTTTACATTTAAATCAATGTATTTTTTTTAACCACAGCGATTGTTGAAATTTTAATTTTTTCAGTTTTAAATTTCTGTAATGGATAAAATATTTATTTTTCTTATAAAATGTTGTCAATAATTTGGGTAGAAGAGAGTCAGAAGTACGATGAACTAAATGTTCAGGAGGGAGGGAGGGAGGGAGGGAGGGAGGGAGGAAGGGAGGGAGGGAGGAAGGGAGGGAGGGAGGGAGGGAGAGACAGAGAGAGAGATGCTTCCGGTTGTATCTTTCCTTTAACGTTGTTCAAAATACGGCACTTGTCAAGTCCAAGCTGCATTCCGATATCCCCGGAGAACTCCTCCACGATTTTAATCATTTGCTTTAGCTGGTTTTTGGTAGCAGCCATCAGTTTAAGATCATTCATGTATAGAAGACGATTCAATCTTACTACCTCTTCGTAGTTATTTCTAATACTAAAACCGTATCTGGTGGAGTTCAAACGGCGTGACAGAGCGTTCATTGCAAGGCAGAACCACAATGGGCTTAGTGAATTGCCTTGAAATATTCCTTTCGTACTGGGATTGTATTAGTTTCGATGGTATCGCTGGATGGCACTTGCAATTGGATCCTAGTTCTCCAGGTTGACATGATGCGTTCTAGAAAGGAAACAAAATTATTATCGACTCTATACATTCTCAATATAGTTTTGAGCCACTCATGTGGCACCGAGTCGAAGGCCTTTTTATAATCCACGTAGGCAGCAAAGATGTTCCATCGGTTGGTACAGGCTTGATTACACATGACAGAGTCAACAATCAATTGCTCTTTGCATCCCATTGCTCCCCTGGTGCACCCTTTCTGTTGAGTTGCGATGATGTTATTTTTTTCACAATGTGCATAGATGCGTTGGGTCAAGCAGGAGGTGATTACTTTATTTAGTGTGAGAAGGCAGGTAATTGGTCTATACTTAGCTGGGTCATGTGTGTTATGTTGGTCCTTTGGTAAGAGATACGTAATACCTTCTGTCAGAAGCAATGGCATTTTTGCTGGGTTAAGGAAAACATCATTAATAAGATTATGCCAGTAGTTCTGGATCCCGTCGAGACCTGGAGCTTTCCAGTTATGAAATTCTTTGATTATTCTTGAAATTTCCCTCGGTGGTAAAAGGCTCAAACTGGATCTGGCTGTAATCTTGGCAGATTTGGTGTTCTTCATTGATCCAGCCAGCTGCGATGTTACAATCGGCTGGTGTGGAAAGTTGGTTTCCCCAGAACTCTTCTACCTGCTCTCTATTGGGATATCTATTATCTGCTATATTAGGTGGAGAGTTTAGCTTACGGTAGAAAGTCTTTTCTGATCGTTGGAAGAGCGCATTGTCTCGTTTTCGGTTATTGCTGGTCTTTAGCCGTCCTGCAATAACAGAGAGCTTCTGTTTCGCTGGATCTTGTTGCGAATGATATCGGACACGATTCATGATCTCTTCAACTCGCTTTTGCAGTCGACTAGTTCTTGTGCCCCTGATGTACTCCGTCAGCTGTCCTATATCTATTCGAAGATTTTCAGAATTATTATTATTATTATTATTATATGATTTACAAGCTAAACGGCTTCGCACTCCCTCCAGGAATTATTCACTCATACCAGGCATACAAAGACACCAAAAGTATGAAGCTCTGTGGGAACCCTTTCCATGTTATCGGGTCCTAGGTGACGTAGTCTGCTGTGTTTCCTACGAATTTTCGGACGGTTCGCGCGGTTGCTAGGAGAATTGCTTTCTGCATCGGCTTATACAGATGGTCACTAAGGCCCAGTCCCTTGATGTTCTGCAGGAGGTTCTTTGGTATCACTTCAGTTGTTGAGAGTATTATGGGAATCGTTTGGATGCTGTTCATTGCCCATTGTCTTCGGATTAGGACCTCCAGATCTCTGTATTTGGCGATCTTCTCGTTGTATTTTGGCCTTAGGTTGTTGTTGTTAGACACAGCAATGTCGATTAGTGTAGTTCGCCTAGAAATTTTATCTGTTAGTATAATGTCTGGTCTATTATGAGCTACTGTTTGATCCGTCAGAACCGTTCGGTCCCAATATAACTTGAACAGGTTGTTCTCAAGAATAAGCTCCGGATCGTACTTGTAATAAGGCACCTTTCCTACCTGTAATAGGTTTAACTTTTCTGCTAACTCTTGGTGGAGTATCTTAGCGGCTGAGTCGTGTGACCTCATTTGGATGCCGTCCATGAAGTGGCTTCTCTAGCCAGGTTTGTAACTTCTCTTGGTCTGTTTGGTGGTGAGAAGTAACATCTTTTTCCCTCAACTGTATCGGCGTTGAATCGTCTGCCTCGCATATTGCTAGATGTAGTGTGGAAGAGTCCGCCAACCTGTGGAAATATGAACGTAAGTTTATTATTTGTTGGTGGAGCTGCTTACCAATATCCACCAATCCTCTTCCTCCTTGGTGTCTTGGAAGCATTGTACGTTCAATAGCACTCCGAGGGTGATGTTTTTGTGCTTTTGTTAGGAGTGTCCTTATTTTTCTTTGCAGGTTTTGGATGTCCGTCCTGCTCCACTTTACAATTCCAAAAGAGTAGCTCAGCGCAGAGCAAGCATACGTGTTGAGCGCCTTAAACAAATTTCTACTATTTAAATTAGTTCTTAATACCCGCCTTACCCTCTTGACAAATTCGGCTGTCAATTCGGCCTTCATAGTGCCATGATCAATTCTTTTAGCCTGTTTCATACCTAGATATTTGTATGTTTGGTCTGCTTCCATTGCAGCTATAGTTTCACCGTTCTGCATTTCAAAAGCCCCCGGTTGTATCTTCCCTTTAACGATGTTCAAAATACGGCACTTGTCAAGTCCAAATTGCATTCCGATATCCCCGGAGAACTCCTCTACAATTTTAAGCATTTGTTCCAGCTGGCTTCTGGTAGCAGCCATCAGTTTAAGATCATCCATATATAGAAGATGATTCACTCTGACTATCTCTTCGTTGTTGTTTCTAACACTAAAGCCGTGTCTGGTGGAGTTCAAACGGCGTGATAGTGGGTTCATTGCAAGGCAGAACCACAAAGGGCTAAGTGAATCGCCTTGAAATATTCCTCGTCGTATCGGAATGGTGTTAGTTTCGATGGTGTCGCTGGATGGCACTTGCAATTGGATCCTAGTTCTCCAGGTTGACATGATGCGTTCTAAAAAGGAAACAAAATTATTGTCGACCCTGTACATTCTTAATATAGTTTTGAGCCACTCATGTGGTACTGAGTCGAAGGCCTTCTTATAATCCACGTTATTATTATTATTTAGACTTACAAGCCAAACGTGGACGTTGTTCATTGCCCACTGTCTGCGGATTTGCACCTCCAGATCTCTATATTTGGCGATCTTCTCGTTGTATTTTGACCTTAGGTTGTTGTTGTTCGGTACAGCGATGTCGATTAGTGTAGTTCGCCTGGAAATTTTATCTGTTAGTATTTAGTTTGTTTCGGAGAATAGCTCTGTATTGGTCTGCTATTCTCTGTTCTGACACTTGTAGGTGTGGATATTTCCTACAAAATTCGGCATGAAGCTGTTGTCTATAGCCGACCGTTTCTCGTCCTAGTTCAGTCACCCTATAAAAAATGCGCATTATTGTTTCGTTCATGGATGTTGTCCATTTCATACGCTGTCTTGGAAATCCCGCCTGAGTGAGCGCTGGCTGAGGTTCCTGCGCAGCACCTTCGGAGGGTGGAGCTCTCGCTGTTGTTTGGCTCCTATGTTGTTGTGGTTGGGCAGTAGCTTCTTGTGCGACAGGGGTCCGCCTCCTCAACACCCTGCCACTTAAAGTTGGAGTTGTCGAAATATTGCCCCCCCCCCAGAATCCGTGGGGCAGACCGCTTTTGCGGTGTGGGATTCTGGACTATTAGTCCTACCCACCTGGGGTAATTTATGTTTTATAGTCGACATATTCATATTAAAAATCTGAAATTTCTCCCCATTTAATCGCCTCCTACGATTGGTTGAGGGAAACCCTGGATCTATTCGTAGCCGGATCCAGTCGGAAATCTGAAAGAATGTGGTCCTAAGGGATTGAATATGAATTGTGGGTAGGTGGATCAGGATAGAGGGATTTTTAAAAGGTAGAGAAAGGATATGATTAAAGGTCAGCGGAGAGCTGGCGTTACTGGCTGTACTGTCTACGCATTACAGTAGCGACAAGTATACTGCTGATTGCAGTACACTGCCGGCCAGACAGGCTTATTATTATTATTATTATTATGTTGGAAATAAAAATGACATTTAAACATTTAAAACGTTTTATTTATAAACCAGCTATATATTAATAAGGCATTTTTCTTTGAATAGTTTTTATCATTCTAGTAATGTTCTCTACAATTATAATTGTAATTATTTTTATATTTTTTTAATTTATTTAAATTTGGACATCTTCTAGGCAACAATTCCTCTCTATTGTTTTGAACTAATTTTCTTAACTTTGCTTTTTGCAAAAATAGTTTGACTACCGACAATATTTTTTATATAATTTGATAGATTTTCATAAGGTATATAATGAAAATTAGATTGGTTCCAAGCGATTCCATGAATGTGGTCGGTGAGTCATTCCAAGCGTTTCTGAATATCCTCTTTGAACCATCTCATTTCTATTGAAAAGTTGACCAAAGTACGAGGAATTTGTCCACTGCTAACATTGATAATAGTCATTTCTTTACAAATAAAATCACTCTGCTGATACTGAAATCCTTGTACGTCCAATATGAACATTTTTTTTTGCTAGTTTTATAAAATCGATTTCACTGTATTAGTTTAAGGATTGTATTTTACTAGAAGGTCGTGCAATATTAAACAATAAGCTGTAGTATTTTTTGGAACATTTTTGTACTTTTAAATTCCAACCGGATATCTATTGTTCCAGTTGTGTGTGTTTCTTTCCGACGCGAACAATCAACTATGACAAGAGGACACACCCCATGGAATTTTATTGGTTCGTAGCAAGGTTCTCCGTGACGCCGATAGTAGAAACTTTTCTGGAATTGCGTATACATTTCATACAATAGTGCCTATTGTTTGATATCGAAATGAGATTTAAACTGTCATAGGGATACGGTTTGGAATTGAGAAAGAGTTTGAAATTTGACAAATTGCCATTGTCGAAAACACTCGAGTTTATTTCTTCAGTGACAGAGCGAAAATTAGAAAACGTGGATTTGCAACTAAGGCCGCACTTTTAACAGTCCTCGTATGTCTTGTCGTTTCCTGTAAAACTGAATATTCGTGTAATTCCCAACTTCTAAAGGCAATATTCAAATCTCTATTGCTTTCCAGATGTATCAGTAATCGCAATTTTTCGACATCCGATACAGAAACATGAGGTATTTTCCATACTTCTCTATTTAATACCACTATGTATTCTTCAATTGCATTCACTGGAAGAATTGTTGTTTGAATGAATGTATTTGTATCTGAATTACTGCGAATCAAAATCAATTCCTGTTGCATGTTCATAATGATTTATTGAAAGCCTTCTGCAAATCCCAACAATGTTCTCAACGGTATGCATACATTAAATTTGTTTTTTTTTTATCCCATAAATTGGGATTTTCATCAATTTGCCATACGGCATTTTGTAAACGTCTAATTTTATTTGTCGTATAGGAAAAGTAACCTTTCATCGTCGATGTTATACCTGGATTTCTTACACGATCTACAACAGTACCACCTAGTTCGAAGCGAATTTCGTTGAAAAAAAAATGCAATTCCATTATTGGTAGAACTAGCATGTTGACTATATTCACCATCTTTTTTCACCAATTTTCCTTCAATGTATAGAAAACTTTGTCCCGTTAAGGTGTAAAGATCCCGTGTTTGTATTGGAATTCTTATTTCATCGTTATTATTAAGTGTAGTGGATGCATACGGTTGATGTGTATGATATTGAAAGTTGACAATTGAATTGTCAGAATAGACATTCTCACCAACATTTAAAATGTTAAAACTCATAGTTTTTTTAGTCCCCTTCTACTGCTTGTTATTGTCGTTGTTCTTGTTGTGATTCAATTTGACAACTATACCTTATAAGTACCAAAAGTCTTCTAAATTTTATTCTCAGTTCAAGTTTAAAGTTGTACCAGAATTTTTTTAGTTTTTAATTTTTTATTTCTGTATAGCTGAACTTGCCTCAACGAGATAAAACTCTTGACTACAACTACGTCTATGTTAACTCTTTCAGCTTAATAATAATCCTGATTTGAATTGTTAATATACCTTTATTTATACACCTACATTTCTTAAATTGCATACTAAATTTGTCAACTTTAACACTTTTCATATCACTTGAAAAATAAAATTTTGTTACTGTATGTTTTCCACCATTCTTTTTTACAATCTCCTTTTGATATTTACATGGAAGACACATGACATTTGCTGCATCCCACTGACCTTTGCAAACTGAACATTTATGTTTAATTGGAATAGGCATTTCTTCTTTTTTTGTTAGGTTTTAGTCCCAACGAAATTAAAAACTGTTTATTTTTATATGTTAACTGTTTTAGCTTACTCTTGTTACTGATTTGATTTGTAAACATTTACTCTTTTTCAACTGAGGAATATTATATAAAAATACCATTTTTTAAAAAATATTCTATCTTTTCTTTAGATGCAATCTGACTGTGACCACTTCTTTTCTGAAATTGACAACATTTGTTTGCTCAAGTCCCGTTGATATTGGTTCAAGTTATTATCCAACATGTAGATTTAATGTGATAGATCAGAAAGGTTATTTTTCCGTCTTATAGTCTCCAATTAGTATATAAGTGATTTTATTTTTTTTCTTGGCATATTTCAAGATTTTTCGTTAAATTCGTTTTCAAGAGGTGCAATTCCGGTTCCAGTTTAATATTTTCCTTAATTATTTTAATTTTTTTCGTATAATTCAATGAATCTGTCAAGTTTTTCGTAATATTTTCATATTATTGACTTTTTCCATACACATATCATTGACAGCTAACTAGTTGTCATACAGTTCTATATAATAATTTAATTTGCTGGCACATTCCTTATATAGCTGAAAGCTTGTGTTATACAGGGCATTGTAGTCATTTAAAATATATTCATAGAGATCCTTATATTCATCACATGCAGTATTACTTCTGCTTCCACCATCACCATAAACCAATAAAATAAGCTCAAGTAAGCAACAAAACAGGAAAAAATATTTTTTATGCATTGTTGCTGCTGCTGTTGCAGTAAGACATTCACACAAAGACTTTCAGTTGCACAATAAAAATTTTTTCTAGTTTTACGTGCTTTTATTCTGTTTTTCAGGTTACACCGTGTATATCAATCATATTATGAGAAATTTTAAAAACTATTTTGAGAAATAAGTGAAATAAAAAAGTTAATCAAAATAAGAATCACAATTACTGATAATGTATCAATTTTTCTTTTTAATATGTTTTCTGTTGTTGCTGCTGTTTTGGTTTTTTTATTTTCGGAAAACCACAATAGACATTCAACTAAGTCACAATTTCTCTAATGTTTATAATGTTCTTCAATAGGGCAGTCATTTCTGTTCCACAATAGAAACATTTACAAACATCTTGGATGGATAAATAATTAAATCCACAACGTCCTAAAATTTCAGGTTTTAATTCTCTTGTCAAATGATGCAAGTCTTTTTTGATAAGTTCTATATAATATATTGTCAATTTTTTTCTCAAAAGTTTCCAAACACATATTTTATATAGTGATGCTAACCAATTGACAAATAAGCTGAATTTAATTTTAAACCCAGATATCACTAAGTATAAAATAATTTCTACTCCCCTCCCCTCTTGGTTATTCCTTACATGGATGAAAATAAAATTTTGATAAATGGTAGAGAAAATAGAAAAATAATCTCTGCTAAAATAATTATAATTCTTTGTTTTGAAAATCGGGGTAGAACCGCTAATCCTTATATATTCGATACAGTCTTACATCTGGTAATCATTATTCCCGTTACTCAACAGTTTTATTTCCATAAGAAAGAAGAGGAAAAGAATGAAAATTAGAAGAAAATCTATTAGGTGGATTATAAAGCATATTTCGAAGGCTTAGATTTGGGAATAGGAGGAATTGAACCATCTCATATTACACGAAGCGGTACAATATATGTTTTGGCAATAAAAAATGTTTAATTAAATACTTCATTTTTGATTTCATTTAATACATGTTTTCTTCACATATGCATAATATATAAATATATAAAATTAAATTAAACTTTATATTATTTCTATCGTATAAAAAATTCGTTTATTTGATAATAGAATAGATTTTTCTAATAAAAAGCACATTATATCAAGAAATAAAGTATTAAAATTAAATAGGGACAATACAAATGCATTAAATTACTAATTTTTTTGCCTGAGTTACTAGAAACAACAGCAGCATCAGTTAAATTATTTGAAATTTTATTCCTAATAGCGATTTATACTGGTACAATCTTGTTCAATCCTATGAGGGTCCATTTTTCACTTTCCAAAACAGACCCGTTTATAAATAGCACCTTTAATTTATAGTAATAATTTTTGTTTTCATAATTAGGTAATTCTGTTTGAAATGCTTCAATTTCTAAATCATCTATTTATCCACATTTATAATATAATGGTTTCCAGTAACCAGCCGAATAACAATCAGTTTCAATCTGAATTTTCATATCTTGAACATTTCTATGTGAATTTTGAAGGTAAAGAACATTTTGAACAATGGCTACAGCAGCTATAAAATTTGAACTTAACCATACCATGTTTCTCAACTAAATAATTTGAAATATTAATTGTGTAATTCTTTTATACAATGGAAACAGTTTTCTTGTGAAGGAGGTAAACCATCTATATGATTACACTACTCAAATCGATTGTAATGCATAAAACATGGTAACTTTATTTGTAAATGAAAATTGCCCTTATATTCATAAGGTAATTTTCCCCAAATACGTAATAGGTCAAGATTTCTAACGTGTTTTAAAAAATAATTTAATGGTAGACATTTCAAATATTCACTGCTAAGTTCAGTAGTATCTGCATTGTCTAATAAAAGATCTAATACTAGATTGATAGCTTGCATCTTGGATGATATACACAGCACAACTAAATTTATAAACAACCATCGAATAGGCAAACACTCGTCATTTTTCTTATCTATTTAATGGATCGTTCGACTACCGTCACCATCATCACGATTCTGTTAACATTTTTTGAACTATTCATAACCTACTAAGTTGAAAAAAATTATAGATAAACTTTAAGATTTTTCAGAGCAGGACTTGGGTTGAACGTTGTATAAAATTCTTCATTACATATAATAGAAAATATTGTCGCTTGTTTTAATTTCTTCTTTTTCTAAATATCTAAAGATGTATCATTTTATCGAAAAAATAAAAATTTATGGCAATTATTGTATTCTTAATCACAGAAAATTTAGTCATAAGCATTTTTTATGACAATCATTGTATTCTTAACCACAGAAAATTAAGTCATAAACACTTTTTTAAATTCATTAAAGATTAAAGATGAAATTTGAAAACTACAATGAAATATATTTAAATATTTTTTATGTATTGAAATATTGAAATTTTACCACTAATTATTTAAGCAGAAGTAATTTTCACTTGAATTTAACTTACCTTTAATTGCATATTATGTTACTGATAATTTGGCTGTGAAGATTATATATTATATCAGCTAGAAAGGGTAAATAATTTTTTATTCTAATCAAAACTTATACATATTTTTTATTGGTCCCGTAATTGTGAATAAAACAACTTTATAATTTTATAATCACTTTTATATTAACCAAATTTATATTTTTAACAAAAGTTATACTACTAGCAAAATTCTTCATTTTAAAAACATTACAATATCATTGTTCGCTTGTTGGTTTGTCTTCGGTCTGTTAGTTTTCATTGTCTTCTTCTAGTTTCGTAAACTCCTGCAGTAAAATTGGATCTTTAATGTATTTTTTTAACTCCATCACACCATCACAACACCAAAGTTTAAAATTTCCCGAACAAATTCAACCAGATTCTTCATTTCAAAAAAGTCATTACACACTTTTGCGGCCTGTCGATATGTTTCTGACATTTCCAAATAATGGTAAACCCAACCTGGTCGGCTTTGTTGAGTGTAAAGACTATACTCCATTGCTTCTTCTTGACATTTTAATTGCAATTTTCTAATTTTCTGTTCTAAATCACTATTAGCGAAGATCGATGAAGAAGACGGTAACGATGACATTATTCTCTAATTACAGTAATAATAACAAGAACACTTTACAATTTGTAATGATTCCATGTGTTTTGATATAAATTTTGAATTCTATTATTAGCACACCAACGGTAATCATAGTGCTGTCCGTTTCTCCCCTCTATACTTGATAACGTTGCTTATCCGAAAAATAATTCTAAATTATACTTATCTTTGTTATTTTGAGCATCAAATCTATAAAAAATTTACCAGAAGCGACGTAAAGTCAATAAAAATTTGGAAAGATCAAATGTTAACTAAATAGAATATGAGATAACATTTTAGGAATGTTCAGACTAGAAAAATATTGTAAGGTCAAATGTTAACTAAATAAACAAAGATATATTATTTTAAAATTTTCAAAATGTGTACTGACTAGAACGACTATGATTTTTATCATCTATTTATCTTTCTTCCTACATATCTACCTATCTACCTAACTACCTACCTACCTACCTACCTGCCTCTCTACTTACGTAGCTAATATTATCGAAAATATATTTATATTTTTTATTTATTCTTATTAGTAGTTTAATGTTAATTTTTTAATAGTAGTAAAATGTATTTTTAATTTTGTCTATTGTTTGTTTCATGCTTTTATGGTAAAAATTATTTAAATATTAATAGAATATAGACAAACTCATATAAATTAATACAGGTTTCTATAAATCAAAACAAGTAAAAAATTGGCTTGATTAATATTAGAAATATTTCTATATATTCATTAGACTAAATTTAATAAAACTAAATTCTTAACTTACAATTAAATATGTCTTGCTTTGTTGAAATTTGTGGGTCAATCTCGATAACAAAAGTTTATTTTTTGATTGCACTAGAAATATAATTATTTGATTCATCTTTAGACAAAATTTTCGCTTTTTTTGTAAAACAAAACTTTTGTGATGGGTCAGTAATCGACGAAAAGCTTACTTTTTTGATAGAATTGGAAATTACTTTAGACGAAATTTTAACAAAAAACTAAAAAATATTTTAATCCCTCTATATTTTAATAACACTATATTTTACGACAAAATTTATTGGAGGCCAAGTCGAAAAACGACAATGGGAAAAAATATATTTTCTATTAGTTTTCTTAGTCTTCCTCTTCGGCTTCTATTTCTCAAAACACAAAATTTAACAAATTTTACACACTTAAATTCTTACTCCCTCAAATTCAACCCATAAAATCAACCACTTTCCACCCCTCTTTATGTCCGTTTAAGGCCTTTTTGGTAACTACCACCTCAGTATGACTTTTTGACTACTTGCTCGTATGGTATCCTAACACCATGAGGTGCATTCAACAATCACTGGACGCGTGACGTCATTGACGATCACTTTTTTCGGGTACTATATACATGGATTACAAGAACAAGAACAGGGTGGACATGCTAAATTTTAATCCTTTCTTAACCTCTTTGTCTAATTTTACATACATTTGGTCAACCCTCTATTAACTTGAATCACCCGGTTCTTGCATTTTACTTCGACAGCCACTGGACTGGTTGGGTCATTGACGACCACTTCTTGCACTTCTTTGGGGAAATTCAGGAGGTTTCAGAAAATATTTCAGGGGTTCTTCGTAGATTTCAGCACTTCTTTGCCGGATTGCTGAAAATGTTTCGTCACTACGGATGGATAGAGGCCATCATCAGCCCCAGTACCCGCTATATATATACGAAAAGGGTCCAGATCGGCTTTCGTTGACAATTTAATTGTTTGGCAACTTGTCAGATTTTGAAAATAAATGGTAAGAATTCAGTGTGTGTATAAAGATCGGCTGTACGGAACAATAAATAATTATATATATATATATATATATATATATATATATATATATATATATATATATATATATATACATATGTTTATCGGTGCTTACCGCACCTCGACTTTTTTATAAATCTTTAGGTGTATAGCGCACCAAAAGCGGCAACGCCGCAAATGTCGCGGTAAACAACCTAAAGAAGTCGCGGTAAGTGCTACTGTGCTCACCGAGACACCTAAAATAAATATTTACATAAAGTAATTAGTTATTTTATACGGTTTCGAACAAAATGTGTAGGCTTACAAAATTTCATGTGCAATAAAATATACAAAATTTTAAATAGCTTTATTAATATAAAACTTTTTGTTACAAGTAACTCCATAGAGAATTTCTTTGTAAAAAAACACAACTTTCATTCTGAAAATAATTTGCGTTTACTTTAATAAAAATTATTTTATTGCTTAAAAATTTAATTTCCCGATTTTTCATTGTAGTATACGTGCATTTTCAACAAGTCATACCATTTCATTTTTTACGAAAATTCGAAAAAAATATATGGGTTATTCGGACTTGGTCGAAAAAATGTATGGGTAAGAAGATCGCTTCGGTAAAACAAGTACAAAATTTAGATATTCCCGAAAAACAAGTTAAGTGGTTGCGGCAAGTAAAATTGTAGAATTTTATCGAGTGTAATGTTTCTGGAGGGTTAAAGTTTTTCTATCCAATTTTCGTTATTTTCACGAAAAATAAGAATGATTTTCTAAAATAGGGTAGATGTCGAAATTTACATATAATTTAGAGTGAAGTCAAATAACTAATAATGCTAATGTAATTCGTTTTTTTATATAATATTGTAAGGGAAAAAAGTTGTTTTATCTCATTGGGTTCCGTGAATAAAAGGGATTAATTCAAAGTGTATTTTTCCTCTTTCTATTACATAATAAACATGTTACAAATATGGCAATCGTAGTATAACGACGCGTGAAAGAATAACTCTTAATATGCATAGACCACGATAATATCTATTAAAGTATCGAGTTATATGGAAAATTGCATAGAATTTAAAGTATACATCAAACAGTAAAATATGCAGGGTATGTCATTTTGAAAACATGTAGTAGCCGTTTTATTTAAAAATGACTACTGTGATGAGAATATCTCTTTGAAAATGAATATAATTCAAATATTTTCTCGTCATATGTTCAGTCAAATAATTAAAAAAAAATTATTTTTCTAAATAACGTATTCGGGTTTCGTTCCTTATCTCAGTTTATATATAAACAACTGCTGCTCTTAACACATGACATTTTAAAATTATTATTATATTATTACTTTTATTATATATTAATTTATAATATAAACAAAGGCAGTTCTAATTTATGTGAGGTGGGTGTAAATAATGTTGAGTGGGATAAAGAAGGCATGTTAATTGCTGCGGTCAGACTGCGAGGGGATCACCAGTGAGAGGAGCCTTGGAGCAGACATGAAAAAGACCGACGCAAAAAATGTATGGGTAATTCGAAATTCGTCATCCGAAAAAATGTATGGGTAAGAAGATGACTTCAGTAAAAAAGTGCAAAAAATGTATGGGTAATTGGAACTTCGGCGTCCGAAAAAATGTATGGGTAAGAAGATGGCTTCGGTAAAACAAGTTCAAAAATTAGATGTTCCCAAAAACAAGTTAATTGAATGCCGCAACTAAAATTGAAGAATTTTATCGAGCGTAATATCTCTGGAGGGTTAAAGTTTTTCTATCTAATTTTTTGCTTTTTGACGAAAAATAAGAATGTCTTTTATTTTTTGTGTTCCGCGAAAAATGACTTCATTTTTGAAAAGTTATTTGTTTGGTTGAGTATGGGAAAACTCAAGCTATGGTATAAGGTTTCGCGATCTTTAGTTGCCAGATCCCGTTATACCGAAACCTCCTTCAGATATACGGAGTATACGCGATCTTTGGCCGAACACAAGTGAACCTGTGGGGTTCCTTTTTATTCCCGGAAACTTATCTAGGAGTCGGTAAGCAGGTACTCCTTACGTCCGCACTTTGTTTTTAAAAAAGGGGAAAACCCAGAGACACTATTTAAACCGATCAACGGATAGGGGTGTTATAGGCAAACTTCCCTGACGTACGCGCGTAACCAGATTATTTTCGTGGGTTTATTGACTCTTCTAGAAGATTTGGAAGGTTTATACAGCCATCAGAAAGATATGGACTATAACACCCTTATCCGTTCGTGACCAATAGCCGAAAGGCGGATTATTGTTGAAGATTCCAGGATCGGTTAAA
Organism: Diaprepes abbreviatus; assembly: GCA_034092305.1. Taxonomy (NCBI): domain Eukaryota; kingdom Metazoa; phylum Arthropoda; class Insecta; order Coleoptera; family Curculionidae; genus Diaprepes; species Diaprepes abbreviatus. The sequence continues at coordinate 14,672,733 of JASJET010000031.1, read as the reverse complement.
ATAGTGTCTCTGGGTTTTCCCTTTTTTTTTAAGATAAATTGCGGACGTAAGGAGTACCTGCTTACGGACTCCAAGGTACGTTTCCGGAAATAAAAAAGGACTCGAGATTCACTTCTGTTCAGCCAAAGATCGAGTATATTCCATATACCTGAAGGAGGTTGCTGTGGAACGGGATCTGGCAACTAAAGATCGCGACACCTTATACCATAACTTGAGTTTTCCCATAATAACCAAACAAATAACTTTTCAAAAAAACATGTCATTTTTATTTTTCGTCAAAAAACAAAAAATCAGATAGAAAAACTTTAACCCTCCAGAGATATTACGCTCGATATAATTCTTCAATTTTAGTTGCGGCATTCAATTAACTTGTTTTATAGGAATATCTAATTTTTGCAATTGTTTTACAGAAGCCATCTTCTTACCCATACATTTTTTCGGACGACGAATTTCCAATTACCCATACATTTTTTGCACTTGTTTTACTGAAGCCATGTTCTTACCCATACATTTTTTCCAAGCAGCAATTAGCATGCCTTCTTTATCCCACTCAACATCATTTACACCCACCTCACATAAATTAGAACTATGTTAAATTTATATAGAAAAAACTGTATTTGTTTCTATTATAAATTAATCTAGAATAAAAATAATAATATAATAATAATTTAATAATAAAATGTCATGTATTAAGGGCAGCAGTTGGAAGTCGCGATAAATTTCTAATTTCCCCAATACCATTTTATTTGGCAACACCACAATGGTGCGCTAAAATACGGTAGATGTCGAAATTTTAGCGCGACGTGGCGCTAAACACCATGATGTCGCGGTAAAGTACTATAGATATCGGAAAATGTCGCGATAAGCTACGGTAAACATATATATATATATATATATATATATATATATATATATATATATATATATATATATATATATATATATATATATATATAAATATGTAGATAAGTTTTTGTCCGTGTAATTTAAAATAAAATAGAATAAAATATTGGCGAAGCGGACGTGAAAATTTGTCAATCTACATGATTCTCGTATTAAAAAGTGCGGAGCACTCCAAAGTATGGAATAACTCCGGGTCCGACAGATGGCGACAGCGCTGTTTCGTCCTAATATGGGACTCGTCAGGCCACCGCAGTCGGTACAAACCATCATCTCGCCTTTGCATCGTATAAGCCATACTTATAATCAAAATACGGCAAATAAGACGACAAAGGCGACATCTCGATGGTCCACTTGATAATACAAGAACCATACAGATTAACAAAGTTTGTAAGAGAACCGTCATATGGTGGCGCGACGGTGAATTAAAACAGAAATATGTAAAATCGAGTACACGAAACGCGCTGCCCAAAAGATAGGGGTCGCATTTTTCGGTACTGGCAAGCAAGCATACCGCTATTTAAGCAGCCAAAGCCACGTGCCGCACCAAACGATCCCACCATGAGAGCATCGTTTAGCGTGTTTCAAAGCCAAACAAGTAAATAAATATGTAGATAAGTTTTTGTCCGTGTAATTTAAAATAAAATAGAATAAAATATTGGCGAAGCGGACGTGAAAATTTGTCAATCTACATGATTCTCGTATTAAAAAGTGCGGAGCACTCCAAAGTATGGAATAACTCCGGGTCCGACAGATGGCGACAGCGCTGTTTCGTCCTAATATGGGACTCGTCAGGCCACCGCAGTCGGTACAAACCATCATCTCGCCTTTGCATTGTATAAGCCATACTTATAATCAAAATACGGCAAATAAGACGACAAAGGCGACATCTCGATGGTCCACTTGATAATACAAGAACCATACAGATTAACAAAGTTTGTAAGAGAACCGTCATATGGTGGCGCGACGGTGAATTAAAACAGAAATATGTAAAATCGAGTACACGAAACGCGCTGCCCAAAAGATAGGGGTCGCATTTTTCGGTACTGGCAAGCAAGCATACCGCTATTTAAGCAGCCAAAGCCACGTGCCGCACCAAACGATCCCACCATGAGAGCATCGTTTAGCGTGTTTCAAAGCCAAACAAGTAAATAAATATGTAGATAAGTTTTTGTCCGTGTAATTTAAAATAAAATAGAATAAAATATTGGCGAAGCGGACGTGAAAATTTGTCAATCTACATGATTCTCGTATTAAAAAGTGCGGAGCACTCCAAAGTATGGAATAACTCCGGGTCCGACAGATGGCGACAGCGCTGTTTCGTCCTAATATGGGACTCGTCAGGCTGCTTAAATAGCGGTATGCTTGCTTGCCAGTACCGAAAAATGCGACCCCTATCTTTTGGGCAGCGCGTTTCGTGTACTCGATTTTACATATTTCTGTTTTAATTCACCGTCGCGCCACCATATGACGGTTCTCTTACAAACTTTGTTAATCTGTATGGTTCTTGTATTATCAAGTGGACCATCGAGATGTCGCCTTTGTCGTCTTATTTGCCGTATTTTGATTATAAGTATGGCTTATACGATGCAAAGGCGAGATGATGGTTTGTACCGACTGCGGTGGCCTGACGAGTCCCATATTAGGACGAAACAGCGCTGTCGCCATCTGTCGGACCCGGAGTTATTCCATACTTTGGAGTGCTCCGCACTTTTTAATACGAGAATCATGTAGATTGACAAATTTTCACGTCCGCTTCGCCAATATTTTATTCTATTTTATTTTAAATTACACGGACAAAAACTTATCTACATATTTATTTACTTGTTTGGCTTTGAAACACGCTAAACGATGCTCTCATGGTGGGATCGTTTGGTGCGGCACGTGGCTTTGGCTGCTTAAATAGCGGTATGCTTGCTTGCCAGTACCGAAAAATGCGACCCCTATCTTTTGGGCAGCGCGTTTCGTGTACTCGATTTTACATATTTCTGTTTTAATTCACCGTCGCGCCACCATATGACGGTTCTCTTACAAACTTTGTTAATCTGTATGGTTCTTGTATTATCAAGTGGACCATCGAGATGTCGCCTTTGTCGTCTTATTTGCCGTATTTTGATTATAAGTATGGCTTATACGATGCAAAGGCGAGATGATGGTTTGTACCGACTGCGGTGGCCTGACGAGTCCCATATTAGGACGAAACAGCGCTGTCGCCATCTGTCGGACCCGGAGTTATTCCATACTTTGGAGTGCTCCGCACTTTTTAATACGAGAATCATGTAGATTGACAAATTTTCACGTCCGCTTCGCCAATATTTTATTCTATTTTATTTTAAATTACACGGACAAAAACTTATCTACATATTTATTTACTTGTTTGGCTTTGAAACACGCTAAACGATGCTCTCATGGTGGGATCGTTTGGTGCGGCACGTGGCTTTGGCTGCTTAAATAGCGGTATGCTTGCTTGCCAGTACCGAAAAATGCGACCCCTATCTTTTGGGCAGCGCGTTTCGTGTACTCGATTTTACATATTTCTGTTTTAATTCACCGTCGCGCCACCATATGACGGTTCTCTTACAAACTTTGTTAATCTGTATGGTTCTTGTATTATCAAGTGGACCATCGAGATGTCGCCTTTGTCGTCTTATTTGCCGTATTTTGATTATAAGTATGGCTTATACGATGCAAAGGCGAGATGATGGTTTGTACCGACTGCGGTGGCCTGACGAGTCCCATATTAGGACGAAACAGCGCTGTCGCCATCTGTCGGACCCGGAGTTATTCCATACTTTGGAGTGCTCCGCACTTTTTGATACGAGAATCATGTAGATTGACAAATTTTCACGTCCGCTTCGCCAATATTTTATTCTATTTTATTATATATATATATATATATATATATATATATATATATATATATATATATATATATATATATATATATGTTACTGACACCAGCCCTTCCACGAAACAACCTACAAAATAGCTCAGGTGAAACGCAGTAATAGGTCCCAGGATTAGGCAGACCATACAGGGTTAACTGCGCTCAAGATCCCACCCATAGATGCTCATTCTTCCAACGAGGCGTATCCAGTTTGCCACCAGACACGTTCGAATGGAGTCTGGGGGCACCGAACACCCCACAGCCTATCAGCTATCAAAATTAAAAAGAATAAATGAACTGAAGTCAAACCTACTCTAATACACAGCCTATTAGCTATCAAAACATAAAAAGATTACGTAAACTGAAGGTTCCATCTACTCCAATACTCCATCTTATCAAAACGTAAAAAGGGTAAATACATTCAACGGAAGAGGATATCTAAAATCCAATAATGCCGAAGCTCAAAATCCAAAGGCAATATCAAGCTAATGCATATCAAAATAAATTACCAAATCATCAAACTAGAGTATAGGAAAATTAAGGTACCTCACAACCTATCAAAAAAATTCATTTGTTATCGCCGCTCTCACAGTTCAAAAACCGAGAGTAAACTGCCAGTCTGTTTCACGCTAGGCAGATAACGTACCTTCAGCTCAAAAAACCAGCCAAACTTAACAAAAGAAAATCCAAACAGGAAACATGCCACCGACCCGTTTCGCGCCAGACCGATAACGCACTTCCGGATGATCACCGCTAAACACCAACTTCTACAAGAACTAACCAGAGTAATAACAACCCAACAGACGCAAAAAAACTGAAGGTGTACCTTTACCATAGCACTTGAAGGACTCTGTACAAGACTATTCTTAGTCCAGTAGCGAGTCAGTGATCCATATTCCACTAGCTGCTCACCCTTCAGGGCGGAGATAACCCATTTTCCTTAAAGTATCTGTCGAATGATCAATTCCACATTCTGAGGCATCTTTCAAATCCTTTATATCCCTTTGGAATTCCCTCGTTCATCTTGCAACTTATATGTCCATGGCGACACATGCTTACGAACAGAGAAAGGTCTGAAATATTTAGGAGCTAGCTTTTTGGTGAAAAATCTTGCAGCATCCGACTGGACGTAATTTTTCCGATAAACGATCTGGTTGGGGAGACACTCTACTTGACGACACCGAAGATTATAACGCTCAGCACTCTTCTGACCTGCAATTTCCAGTCGATGTTTTACATCCTAAAGAACCTTGCTCTTTAACTCTTCATGACGTCCAAATTCAGTCTCCGGAAGATCATCTACCTATGGGAATTCTTTTCTTCCTATGCCCATCTTCATTCAAGATCATCCGCCTACCGAAATTAACAAAATAAGGGCTTAGTTTTGTAGGCTCGTGAGTCGACGTACGAAGTGCACAAGCAATTTTATCCAAATTACCATTCCATTTCCGATGATTACCAGAAAGATATATACTTAGCATGGTCTTCAAGATCCTGTTTACTCTTTCAGTTGGATTCGCACGTGGATGGTAGTTGTGGTACTTTTTGGTCAATTTAAAAATGGTTTTCTTCGATACCGATGTCCGTTGTCGCATTAAATTGTGGAGGAAATACCAAACAGTAAGAAAACTTCAGTAGTGGATATATGAGAGAAGGAAAGAGGAGGAGGAGGAGTAAGAAGAGTAAATCATCAACACTTTTCATCCTCCTCCTTTTTTCTTCTCTCATTATACTTTTCAAATCTCTCATTATACTTATTAAAAAACCTCGTATCATCAACACTTTTCATCCTCCTCCTCTTTTGTTCTCTCATTTCAAAAAGCCTCGTATACATCACCTTGAGCTTAATCTTAAAGTTAACAACATGGCTAACCTTTCATCGAATCCGATCATAGTAGGAGATCTAACCTTATGTTTGACCTTGAGGTGGATAACCTTTTTTGACTATGAAGTCGATATAAAGTCCTACTACCAATGAATTTTCACTTTAGTAAATTTATAAAATAGATACGTGGAGCAACAAAAGATGATAAATTAAATACCAACAAATAATAAGTAAATAATTTTATATTTAATAGTAAATATTACTAAGTAAATATTAAAAAAATTCATTCAAAAATTTATGGATAATAATATTGAAGAAGATCCAGATCTAGATGAATTAATTAAAGTATTGGATTACAATACATATCTTAACGAAAAAAAATTTCAGAAGAACTTCAGAAATTGTTTGAACTACGATATAAATAATTTCGAACAAATTGAAGCTGAATCTGGTGACTCCGATATTGAAGAAGATAATGAAGAAGAAAGTGCTTGTGCTAAGTTTTGTTTAGTGAAGCATAAGTACACTGACAACAAAGAAGTTGTGTTCTGTATTACTCAGAGTTATATCGTAGTGTTTGTAGTGACGGAAAATCAAGAAAAAACGCTTTGTCACGCATGCTATCAAATTATACAATATTATCAAAGGGCAGGGGCTCATAGACATGTAAATACTCATAATAAGAGAAAATTAAAACGCTTAAGTGATGATTTATATTGCGATATATGTTCAAGACAGTTGTATCAAATTATTACCCCCAAAGTTTGCTTAATTTGCAATAGTAGTGTTAAAAATATTAATTTAGATTGGGACGCAAATGTTCCAGTGGTGCCAATATAATGCCTGGTAAAAAACCAATATATAAAAACGGTAGGAAGTCGCGAAGGGTAAAAAAAAGTTGTTAACGAAATAATTGAAAATAAAACCGAAGAATATCCTATATGTCTTGAAGATATATTATCTAATAAAATGATGTCACCAGAACTTTGTAATCACAGATTTTGCATTCCTTGTTTAGGAATGTGGATGTTAATTAATAAAACATGTCCAGTCTGTCGCAATGGACTATGCGTAATTAAATGTGAAAATGAAGAAACTGTAGTCCTAGAATATTTATTTTAGAATGTATTATTTAATATTTATGTGTTGAAAACCACTTCATACATGTGAAAATGAAGAAATTATAATCCTAGAATATTTATTTTAAAATGTATTATTATTTAATTTTTATTATTTTAAAATTATTATTGTTTGTATTTAATTTATCCATTTATTCTTATCTTATTGGAATAAAGAATTGAACAATTTCGAAAAAAAAAATGTTTTATTTATAAGAATAACGAACAAACATAACAACTCAATACAAAAGTTTTGATTAGTTATAATAGATTGAAAAAATATTTTAAATTAACCACCCTGTTCAAAAATTCTTAATCCTTTCTTATTTTAGAGAGTTTTAAATCTAAAATTAATTAGTTTATAAATATGAAAGAAAAAATATTATAGGAAATTTAGGTACAGTTATCTTCATACTCCTTTATAATTAGATCAATTAAATAAAATTTACATTACCTTAAATCGTCTCCGTTACTATTCACTATCACTTAAACACTTTAACTTAACCTAAAAATAGTTTCACTTAACACTGTCCCTAAACTTGGTCTATTGTTTGTATCTGTCAACTGAAAAAAAAAATCAATTAGTATTTTGATATTAGGAAGACTAATAATAAATTAAAACATTTAAGATAAGCTTAATATAAGCTACTTACTTTGTAGTGGAATCGACTTCGTCACACTGGACTGGTTCCTCCGGATTTATTTGAGGTTCCACTTGAGGATCCGCATTTTCCTCTGGGTTTGTTGTAGAGGCCTTCGGCCCCCCGCCCCCTGGGCCCCCCGCACCAGGCAAGATGCCTCGAAAAAAACCTTGTGTTTTTTATACGCCCGCAAACCTCTCGAGTTTTTATAGTTACAGCACATTTTAGGACGTCTCACTGAGACTTATAGGGGACATAGCTCCCTAAGCAGCTCAGCGGAGGGACTCAGCTGGGGGGCTCAGCGGGGGTCAGCGGGGAGAAGGGGGGAAGGGGGCTTTGAGGGGGAAGGGTGTTTTGTGGGGGGATGTGGGGAGATAGGCTCTACGGGGTGTGACGCGCAGAATTGAGGTCATTGACCTTTATTGAGGTCACTATACTTACGAGGATAAACCGTGGTCTGCTTTCATATAAAACGGTCGAGGATGAGTTTATAGCAAGCTTAAGTTGAGTTTACCACGCTTTAAATTTAAAATCTCCAATTTTAGTTTGTTTTAGTTTGTTTTAGTGTGTTTTAGTTTGTTGCTGTCAAGTGTACTCAAATTTTAAAGGTATGTCTTTTCCTTTTCCCTCAACTTCCACTGAATAATTAGGAGTGGTGAACAAAATTAATATAATTTCATATATAATAATTCAGTCTGCTTTTTTGAAAAATGAAAATGAAAGTGACAACTAAAATTTAAGTCAGAGGACCCACAATTTTAACGCGATGAATAATACGATGCAAGAAAAAAATTTAGAAAACAAATTACTAAAAAGTTGTTCAGAAACGAACATAAAATTTTTAGAAAATTTGGAATATTTGCCTGAACTAGAAAATATTTCGGAGACAGATTTTTACTTTCAAAATTCAATTTTATCACAAAATTTAGATTTTACTAACATTTTAACGCCGGAAACCCCAAATTTTTTAACTCAAGACTTAGATTTAACAACGGACACTCCCATTACAAATACTCCCGACATATTAACTCAAGATTTAGACAATATCGACAATTTTAAAAAGCTAATGGGGATTCCCAAAATTAATAAAAATTTAACTAATTATGAGAGTAACCGTGACAGTGACAGTGACAATGATTCGGGTTCAAATAAATCACAAAATTTTTTTGGAATATTGAAAACTAGAAATTTTGAAAGTGAAAACAATTTTGAAGCAATACCGGGTAATTCTTCATTTTCTCCTCTATCTCTCTTCAAAATTTCAACTAATCAAAAAAAAATAAAATTTCGGAATCGACTAGAAGTGGAAATAGGAGGGTTGATGTTTTGGGGAGGAGGATGGTTCACGGGATAGTTACAAAATTTCAGATTGTAGTGAACATTTGGGAGCATCGTTTAGTAGTGGTGGTGGTTCCCAAGAAATTCTTCCAATAATAAGTGAACGATCTAAAAAAATTGAAGATTTTAGTCAAAATTCAATTCCGTGCGGCCAAAATACATACTGTCAATTTAATATTCCAAATTTTCCAATCATTTTTGAAAACTCACCACCAGATTTCGATGAAATTTTAAATTCTGTTTCCACACAAACAGATGAGACAGTTCAAAATTCTGTTTTAACACAAACGGAAGTGTCAATCCCCTTCGAAAACGATTATCCGAAACTAAGCTTTCATTCTAAATCAAATTTTAAAATTAAAAATAAACATTTGTCTTATCAAAGATCATTATGATTTGTTTTGGATTCTATTTTAAATCGCGATCCTAATAAAACAGCTCAGGAGAAAAGGAAGATGTGGGAAAGGGCGATAGAACTTTATGAAGCTACTCTTAGCTTTTTCCATTCCATTACTTAACTCCCCTCCTACTTCTTTTCCATCATTTAAATTCATACCTCATCATGTTACCTTCAGTGTGTTAAAATCGACTTGGGCTTCACAATAAGAGATTCATTTTAGAAAAATTAATTTTAAATGTGAAGAGTGCTTCAAAATTTTTACTCGAAAAGACAATTTGAATCGCCACAAGAAGATAATTCACTCCAACAATGGCCCCCAGTTAGAACAGAAGAAGAAGAGCTGTAAGTTTAATTTTAAATAGAAATTTTGTTTCAGTTTAATAATTAGTTATTAATTTGATGAATTAGAGGCAAATTTAATAAAGAAGTTATTAAATTTTAGGTGAAAGAAGATATTGTCAATTCTGCAAAATATTTATAAAAAAGTCATTATGGTTCTGTCATTTGAGAACAAATAAACACAAAACCAATTCAATGGTGGTTTGGGATGAAAATGTGTTTGTAATAAAATCGGCATTTAAGAAAAGAATCATTTCATATAAAATATCATCGACTCAATACCAAATCAACATTTATGATTTTTTCTCCGAAATACAACAAAAATTAATTGAGGTAATCAGTTATGAAATCCAAAGACACACCTGCATGAAACTCAACATGGAGCTATTTGGTCTTTACTTAAATCCTTCCAATGAAAGTCATGAAGTTAAGTCTTTCAATACCCCATTTCGGATTTTATGTAATAGTTCAGAATTAACGCAAGAACTAGAATATATTATTAAAATTATTGACCGGAAAGCTGATGAACTGGCAGAAAAAGATTCGGGTAAATTATTTTTTACTAAATATTTAGTAACTAAACTTAAACCAAAAATAAATTTGTTGTTAATTATTCTTCTTTAATTTCAGAATGGATTTTAATAAAAATATTACACATTGAGCTTAACATCAACAAGTACAACTCCTTAAAAGCTTCTTCATATATACCACTACCGTCAGAGATCAAGTTGAAAAATGCTGTAGTCAACGTTTAAAACAATGATGAATGTTGTTTCGCCTGGTCTGTGGTTGCAGCTCTTCATTCACCTAACGGACCAATTGAAAAGGTGGATTCATATCCACATTTCACCACTATTTTAAACTTTAAAGGTATCAATTTTCCTTTAACTTTAAAAGACATAAGTAAATTTGAAAATTTAAAGAATATTTCGGTTAATATTTATGGATTAGAAAAAATCAAGAATAATTTTAAAACTCAATTCGAAATTGTAGGACCTTTACATTATACAAAAAATAAGCGAGAACGTCACCTTAATTTATTATTAATTGGAGATGATAATGGAAATTTCCATTATTGTTATATTTCGGATTTGTCTAGATTAATTTCTAAACAATTATCTAAACATCATGGGAAAAAATTTTTATGCGACGGTTGTTTACAATATTTTACTACTGAAGAATTATTAGTCAGGCATAACACATATAATTGTGATTTTGTAAGAATAAATCTACCTTCAACTGAAACCAATAATAGATAGATTTGGAAATATTATTCCCGAAAATATTTTAAAATTTCAGAATATACAGAAACAAATTGAAGTTCCATTTGTTATATATGCAGATTTTGAATGCATTCTTAAGCCTTTAAATAATGAAATTAATGATGTAGATCCAAATTCTCCATATACTGAAAAAAAATGTCAACATATTCCATATTCGTTTGCTTATTATATAAAGTGTTCATTTGATGATTCAATTTCCAAATTTCAAAATTATATGGGTCCCAATTGTACACAAATTTTTATAACTTACTTAGAAAGAGACGTTCTTAATATTTACAATCAATATATGAAAAAGTTAATACCAATGAAAAAATTAAATGTGTTGGAACAATTACATTTTGAATATACGAATGATTGTCATATAATGTGATAAAATTTATAATGACCTCATGCATGAACACATTACTGATGAAGAATATGAGAGGGCTAAAAATGTTTGGAATTTATTTGAATGTAAAACAATCGGTGAATATTCCGATTTATATCTTAAATCTGATGTATTACTTTTGGTAGATGTTTTTCAAAATTTTAGAAAAACGTGTATGGAAACATACAAACTTGATCCTGCACATTATTATACTTTTCCAGGTTTAAGTTTTGACGCTTGTTTAAGATATACTGGAGTCGAATTGGAGTTAATAACAGACCCAGATATGTTACATTTTTTAAAGGTAATGTAAGAGGAGGAATCAGTACCTGTGTATGTAGGAAATCTATAGCAAACAATTTATTTCTTTCAAATTATGATCCATTACAACCATCTAAATATATTATGTATTTTGATGCAAGTAATCTTTACGGATATGCGATGTCTCAATATCTGCCCGAAAAAGATTTTGTTTGGTTGTCAAATCAATAAATTTAAAATTTAGATATAATGAATATATCTGAGAGTAATGACAATGTTATGTGCTAGAGGTTGATTTAGAATATCCTGAAAATTTACACAATTTACATAATGAATTCCCATTCTGTCCAGAAAATTATAAGCCTCAAAAGTCTAAAACTTTTAAATTAATTCCAAATTTAAAAAATAGAGAAAAATATGTAATTCACTATACTTTATTAAAACAATGTATTCAATATGGAATTAAACTAACTAAAATTCATAGGGTTGTAGAGTTTACATAATCTCAATGGTTAAAAAAATTTATTGATCTAAATACAAAATTAAGAAATCAATCTAAAAATCAATTTCAGAAAAATTCTTATAAATTGGCAAATAATAGCATCTACGGTAAAACAATGGAAAATGTGGATAAAAGGACAGATATACGGTTGGTTACACAATGGGCAAAAAATCATAGAAAAGATGGGGCAGAAAATTTAATTGCTAAACCATCCTTTAAAGATGTAACAATATTTTCAGAGAATTTAGTAGCTGTGCAAATGCGTAAAGTGCAATATGATAAACCTGTCTATATAGGATTTAGTATTTCAGATATATCAAAAACGGTGATGTATGACTTTTTTTACGGGTTTTTAAAACCTTTATATAAGAATAATATTAAACTTCTGTACACAGATACAGATTCCTTTATTTTGGAAATTGAGACAAGTAATGTTTATGAAGACATTAGGATTAATATTGATAAATTCGTTACTTCAAATTATGATGTTAATAATATTCATGAAATACCAATAACTAAATCTGTTGTTGGAAAGTTTAAGGATAAATATGCTGGTGAACCAATAGAAAGCTTTTATGGCACAGGGGCCAAAGCTTATTGTATTAAGTCAGAAAATGGGTTGCTTAAAAAAGCTAAGGGGATAAAGGAAAGTAGCATTAAAAAACAATTAGAATTAACACATTATAAAGATGTTGTAGAACAAAATTCAAAAGCTTTCTGTACAATGTATTTGTTTAGATCTCGACTTCACAATATTTATACAGAATTAGTTAACAAATTAGCTCTCACTTCTAATGATGATAAAAGATTTAAAATTCCCAATAGTTATGATACATTAGCATGGGGTCACCAAGATATTCCATTTTTTCAGTGGTTAATGGACCATGAAAATGAATTATAAAAAATTCTTTTAAGATTAAAAGTTTTATTCTTCAAGGCTAAATTTGAAGTATTTAAGAACAAGGTAAATTTTAAAATTATATGAGTATAAAATACACCACCGTCTAGAATAAATATGGGTTTAGAATCCTTTGAAAAAGAAATTGATAACAAATTATATAGAACATATGAAAAAGACTTTCCTCATTTAAATTCTGGAATGGAAAATTAAATCCTAAAGTGTTAGCCCAATCAGGGTTTTATTATTTAGCTATTCATGATGTTTGTAAATGTTTTTACTGTGGTGCAGAAATATTTGCCTGGAAAATTGATGATTGTCCAATTGAGGAACATTATCGTCACTGGAAGAACTGTGACTTAATCGAGTGTTTGTGGTTAGGTGAAAAAAATAAAAAATGTGAACCTGTTGTCCTTAAAGTGAAAGAAAATATGTCAACATTTTTAATTTTTTTAATAGTTTTAATAACTACATTTGTATCTCTAATTTGTAAACAAATTATTTAATGTCTTTAAAGTGAATGAAAATATGTCAACATCTTTCATTTTTTAATAGTTTTAATAACCATGTTTGTATCTCTAATTTGTAAACAAATTATTTAATATTTGAAAAAAAAAATGTCTATATATTGTAGAAAATTAATTAAACTGTTCAGTCTTATTTCAATCTCTTATTGTTTTGTTAATAGACAATTAAAATTGAAAAGCGTTTTAATGGCATCCCTTATCAACTACATTGTTTTGCATTCAATTTTAAATAATACTTTATATGTACTTTATCCTCCAAGGGTTTTACATGGAATGGTGTGTTTTGAAAACGATACCTCTACTATTAAACCTGAAATATGTAATTATATGAAAGCTATGAATATTAATAATTATTCAACTGCTTTCGCATATAATATGAATAATAGTCAATCTAATAGTAATTTTTTCAAAATTTACTTTCATTATCCAAATAATACAATTTTTGATACTAACTGGATTGAAAAAAATAAAAAACCATTTACGATTTCTAGCTGTGCTCATGTTAAAAATGATGAGGAAGGTAAAAACTGTTTAATTCTATTTATCTTCAATATAATTTTATCAATAGGTAGTTTTTCACTTTTGTCGTTCTTGACAATTTTGTTTTATCAAGATAGGTCATAAAAGTTTAATAAACTTGCTTGACCTTGAAATTTATAGAGGAGTGGGGTGGATAAGATATATTCAGACCCAGTATTTTAGTTTTCAGTTAGCATCAAGACATCATGTTTAATAGTAGCAATTTTAATGGATATAAATCCAGTTCTAGTGAAACCAATGATAAAATTATTCAGTGTAGTGAAAAATTATTAAATTCAAAAATCTACTATCTTAACAATTCCTTATCAAAATTTGTTTGTGTTGGAATTGGTATAAATGATTTTACACCAAAACTTCTAATCGGAGGTCGAAATGGATTTCACATTTACTTGAATGAAGAAGAATGGAAAGAACTTCAAAAAAGTCAAGGAGTGTTGGTGAATTATTTTTATTCTTCTCAAGCATATGCATACCCTCTAAAAATTGAAAAAATCACAGTGTTTTTTGAAAAAATAAATCATTCTCCTGTTATCAGAATTCAAAAGGATGAACATTATGTGATTCTGGGAAAAGAATCAATAGATAAATTAGTTGAAATCGACGAACTTGTTGACTACAGAATTGATATAATTAAAAAGCAAGAATTTTCCAAATATTTTAATTTGTTTCATCACTATAATTATCAGTCAGCAGATGTGTTGTCTCATATTTATAATGTTTTGGATCCATGTCAGAATTTAAACAGTGAGAATGTTGGAACTGTTTTAGAAATGTTATCTCTACATAAACAGAAATTAGAAAACAAGTAAAAAAATCCGGTGCATTACAATAGAAATATGAAGAAATCAGTGACAATCAGTGAGAACAATAATAAAGTTTATATATTAGTGACATGGGACTTTGCATTTAGACAAGCTCGAAAAAGTGAATATCAGAAATTTTATCTTATTATGTGAAAGTATTCTTAAAAGTATTTTTGATGTAGATCATAGAAAAAAAATATATCTTGAAAGATTTAATGTAAAAATATAAATTTATATTGTTAATCTCAGTTGTAAATGTCTTAAAAATTATATTGTTAGTATTTGTTGTAAAAAAGGATTATTGTAAATAAAAAATATATTATATAAATAGGTCTTTTATTTAAAAAATTTGATATACAATACTACTTAAAATTAATTACAATACATCTTTTTTAAGAATCCATGAATTATGTGATTTATCGAATCCTAACCATTTAACAAAAATTTGGTTCCCTTTCTTCCTAAAAAGTTTTTCAACCAAAAATACATCTGGATGTTTAACTTTTTGTAACTCTTCTTGGTAGAAACCTCCTTCAATATATTCATTTTTACTATCTTTTAATAAATAGGTGGGTGGATTTGTTAACTGAACCTTTCTAATTTGAAAATTTCAGTTGACCAATTTGGAGTATATCCTTTTTCAAAAGCTTCTCTTTGTTTGGAAATTCTAACAAAATCATTTTCTTTAAATTTAGTGCGCTTTAAATCAAATGTTTTTTTTTTAAAGTAAAAGAATTTTGCAGTATAGTTCTCTCATTTTTTTTATTAACCTCAACAGGTCTATATCCGGTAGTTCTATGAATATTATTATTATATTTTTCAATAATAGTGGGTAAAATAGAGTACAATTGGTAATTCCCTCTATTACTAAAATATTTCCACATTATATTTTCGAAAGTTCGATTTACGCGTTCTACAAAACTCGCTTTGAGATTAGAGTAAGTATTATAATGATTAATTTTGTAATAATTCATAAGATCTTTAAAATCTTTATTGAAAAATTCTTTTCCCAAATCTGTCTGCAAATTTTGCGGTTTACTTGTTTTTTCTAAAATTTTTTTCATAACTTCAGTTACACCTTTTTCTTTTTTACTTTTAAGTGGTTGAGTCCAAACATACTTTGAGAATGCATTTATCGCCACCAAAATATATCTTTTAAAAGATGCATTATTCGAATCTTTGACTTTTTTGATTTCATCTTCGATTTTATATTCCAAATTTTTAAAAGATGCATTATTCGAATTTTTGACTTTTTTGATTTCATCTTCAATGTTGGTAATTCTTACATTAATATTAGTTTCAAAAAAAACAAGTGATTTTACACTTTCGTTTCTCATTTCTCTTACTGTTGCGTTTAATTCTTCTCTAGCATATGCCATTGTGTCATTAAACTCTTTTCTAGAAACTTCGGCTTTCTATTTTCTTTATATCTAAAATCGCTTTTTCAATTTCAATTCTTACATCGTTCAAAGATTTTTCATAATCATTTAACTTTGTTGAAATTTCTTCAATTTTTGAACTGTGTTGTGCAAGTCCTTTTTTTAAATCATGGATAGAGGTGTTAATCATAGCTTGTATTAGTTCTGCTAAAGATTCTAATTCTTTTTCTAATCTTTTATTCAACATTTTTTGAAAATATTCATCGTCAACAGTGGTTTTTAATTCTGTTTTTAGATTGTTTAATTGTGAGATTATCTCCATGATTTGTTCACTATTTTTTAAAATTTCATTTTTAAATTTATTTTCAATTTTTTCATCTACATTTTGTAAATCTGTGTTTAATTTCTTTTCCAAATTTTTCAAGTTTAATAGAATTATTTCAGCATTATTTTCAATTAAATTAATTTTCTCATTTATTTGATTAATATTATCGCTATCTTTATTATGGATTATAAAGTGTGTATTCATAGCTCTCTCTATTTGTTGTGTGTTTTTATTCATACCATCATGAATGTTTTGAAAATTACCTATTTCTTCAGAAACCCTATTATTAAGT
This sequence comes from Diaprepes abbreviatus, assembly GCA_034092305.1. Taxonomy (NCBI): domain Eukaryota; kingdom Metazoa; phylum Arthropoda; class Insecta; order Coleoptera; family Curculionidae; genus Diaprepes; species Diaprepes abbreviatus. Next base: position 14,656,108 of record JASJET010000031.1, on the reverse strand, counting down.
TTGTTCGTAAATTCTTGGAACTTTGATACCATATCTTTTATAATAATTTGTTTAACATTTTCTATTGCAGAAGTATCATTTATTTTTGACTTAACCAATGTTATTTCATTTTTTATGTTATTTTCAAAACTCTTTACTTCATCATATTTCTGTTTTATTGTTTTAAAATCATCTTCACACTTCGATGTTTTTTGAGAAAAACTTTTTAATAGTTCATCATTGTCTTTGACAATATTTTTTATATTTAATATCCTGTTATCATAGTTTGACACAACATTTTCTTCAAATAACTTAATTTTTTTTGAAATAGATTCCACATTTTCATCATTTTCACTAACTCTCTTTTTTAAATTTGCAATATCATTTTTTTACACAGGTTCAAATCTTTGAACAATTTTATTTTTAATATATTTATCATCACTTTTAAAATTTTTTAATATTTCATTTTCAACATTGGCTAGTATTTTATTTTCTATTGTAGGTATATCTACTGTATACTTTTTAGAAATATGACGTCCAAATTTATCAATGGCCATTTTAACAATGTTATGTAACAATATTTACTACATTCTTTTATACAATTATATTGGCTTCTTTCAATTCTTCTATAATAGAAATAATTTCGCTGTTATGTCCTGTATTCCCAGCCATCATAGATGCTACCAACAGTCAAAATCTATCAACAAGTTCATTTACGTTATCCCAATATACGTAATCGGTATAAGGTTTATTAACTTTTAAAGTTATACTGGATCCTGTTCTTTTCGAAGATATTCGAGTTTCTCTGTATGGAGCTTTTCGTCTGTCAAAAAATTCTTGAACTATATTATGCGTTTCGGGATTTATGGTTTTAGTTTTTGTAATTCCTTTATTTTGTAAATAAGGCCCTATTATAGAAATATATTTTTGTGATCCTTTCCCGGTACCTGCTCATTTGGATCATAATTTCTACGGTATGTATTGGTTCTCTTTAAAATATCCATATAATTTTCCAAATCTTGTTTTTTTATAAAATACTGGTTCCTTTTTAAATAATAATTCATATAAACCTGGTGTACCTGTATAAGTTATACCTTCAACTTTTATGTTTTTACCGATAATTTCTATAGGTCTTTTTGTCAAACCCAAAAAGAATTTCTCAGTTTCAAAATCGTGTACTATTCCATAGAGGTGATCAAACTTATGTTCCACATCTTTTACACCTCCGTCAATATATTGACGAGGTAATTCATGAAATTCTGATAAATATTCTTGATATAAAGGTGTACTGTCAAATGTTTGAATTGTTTGGCGTGTTTGTTCTAATATATCCGAAAGATTTCCTACCGTTGATTGTGAAATTGAAGAAGGGGTGATTTCTGCTATGACACTTGTTTGTTGTAAAGATGGCATCTGACTATGTGAAGCTATACTGGTTTCCCAATCAATAATTGTTGGTATTTCTGTAGGAAGAATTGGAGTTTTCCCTGTCTTTCTTTTTTCTGGTGTTGATGTTCCATACTGTAGTTTTTTTGTTGGTGTTAGTGTTGGAAACAATCTTTTTTCTGGTGTTTCATAACTTTTTTTAATGGGTGTTTCTAGCTCTTCCTTTACCTCAGCCAATTCAATTTTACCAATTGTTGAAATTAATTTTTGTAGGGGTTGAGTTATTGGTTTATAGGTTTCCTCCAATTTGGATTGTGCTTCAAATTCAGCATTTTTTAAACTTTGATATTTTTGTTTAACAGCTTTCCTTGATTTAACAAGCTCTCTTGCTAAGCGTTCATTCATGATTAGTTAAATTTTTCACAAAACTTTTATTTTTATAAGAAAATATATGAATCAAATCCTTTTCGATATCGACCGGATTTTAAATTCAAATCCTTGTCTATTACCAAAAATCCAAATTTATCTTTCCAACACATCAAACATAACTCATTAAATTGATTAAATCACATATCAACATTAACATGATCATCAAAAATATGTTTTAAGTTCGTTTTGCCTTGTTGAAATATAACAATCAAATTCGCATTGTCACGAATTAATTGCTTTGGAATCGAAGAATACGTTTGACACAAATAAAAACAATCAGTATTTTTATGTCTTCCGAAACAAAAATAATCTTTTACAACATTCTGATTGCAACACACTATATCATCAAATATTATTATGGAATTTGGTTTTATTTCTTGTGGAGAAACAATATTTTCTTCATTTTCGGATTCATAATATCCAATTTCTCTCAATGGTTTAAAAAGTAATCTCAAATATTCATATTTTGGTTGATATAGAGACTTTGAATAAATATATAAATGTTCAAACCGTAAATCATTTGGATCTTCAATTAAACTTATAATGATATTAGTTTTACCACACCCTGATAGACCAATAATTAACCCCCTTTTACTAGAGCCTTCAAACAATTTTCCATGTTTTCTAAAATTATTTCTTGAAGCCTCATGGTCTTTAATAATAATTGAATCAGGTTGTTTGACAATTTTCATATATAAGAGGATGTATAAAGGGTAAGTTCTAATTTAAAACTAGTCAGTTTGTTCCAAGATTTCAATTATATAATGCCAATCTCATATAAGCTACAATCCATTTATAAAAGAAGAGTCAGAAAAAGAGGTAGTGGTTTAATTAATACTCTAATAAATAAGTTACCTTTTGAATTACATCTACCTGGGTATAATTTTTGTGGACCTGGAACCAAACTAGAAAAGAGACTAGCTAGAGGCGATAAAGGCATAAACTTATTGGATGAAGCTTGTAAAGAGCATGATATTGCCTATGCACAATCAAATGATATAAAAAGCCAACACGCTGCTGATAAATTATTAGGTATCAAAGCTGCCGAATGGTTCAGAGCAAAAGACGCCACTTTTGTAGAAAAAACTGCTGTACTTGGAATAAGAGGTGCAATGAAAATTAAAAGAAAATTTGGTATGGGATTAAAAAAAAGAAGGAAAAACAGAAGTCGAAAAACTCGTCTAGGACGAAGAATAACTTTATCTCAAGCTATTTCAAAAGCAAGACAAGCACTAAACGGAAAACAATTTAAAAGTTTGACTGATATTATTCAAACCGCACTTAGATCTATAGGAGATAGTAGAATATCATCACCAAAAAACAGAATCATACCAATTCCAAAAACTGGTGGATTTCTACCTCTTATTCCTTTATTTGCTGGTTTGTCCGCTTTAGGTGCACTTGGAGGAGGAGCAGCAGGTATTGCGAAAGCTGTCAACGATGCAAAAGCTGCTAAAGAAAAATTAGAAGAGTCCAAAAGACAATAAAATGATGGAATCTATAGCAGTAGGAAAACAAGGAAGTGGTCTTTATTTAAAACCATATAAAACTGCATGTGGATTATATCTGAAACCTTATTCAAAAAAATGTTAAAACAAATACCTCGAAAACCACTTATAAATTATGATTTAAGTAAATATATTAATCTACTTAAAATTCCCAACTTTCGAGGTATATTCATGAGAGATAAATTACCAAAAAAAAATTAATAAAAATGAGAGTGGTATTGTTAATCTCGATAAGAATAGTGGCGATGGAACTCATTGGACTGCATACATAAAAAAAGGGAAAAATATTTTATATTTTGATAGTTATGGCAATTTGCCACCATCTACCGAATTAACAAAATATTTTTTCAGCGATAAAAAGAAAAATATTGTGAAATATAACTACGACCATTATCAATCAATTAACAAAACAAATTGTGGCGAGCTCTGTCGTAAATTTCTTTATAATAGTGGTTGAAAAAAAATATTAATTAATTTTGTTAAAAATTTTTAAAGAGATATGTCGTACAGTTTTGTCATTAGTGGTAATTCCCCCAGGCTTTCTGTTAATATTCATCCTCCAATATATTTAGATGAAAATTTTGAATATTCCATTGGACTTGTAAATTTTGAAACTTTTAATGCTATTCCAAATATTGATGAGACTAATAATCTTTTCATTTATGACTCAAATAAAGAAACAAGAATACCACCAGGTAGTTATGAAATAGATGATGTAAATAATTTTATTCAAAAATTTTTAGACAATCGTACTTTTCTTCATATTTAAGCCAATAATAATACTTTACGAACACATATTAAAACAGATATTCCTATCTCGTCTCGTGATGGAACTATAGGAAAAATATTAGGTTTTAAAAATAAGGAATTAGAAGGTCTTAAGGAGCACATTTCAGATTCTCCAACGGAAATTATTAAAGTAAACGCCATAAACATCGATTGTAATATTGCCGAAGGATCATATTTAAATGGAAAACCTGTTCATATAATACATCAATTTTTTCCTAGTGTAGCTTCTGGTTTTAAAATAATATAATCACCACAAAATGTCCTTTACTTTCCTGTTACTATAAAGGTAATAGACAATATAAACATTAAAATAGTAGATCAAGATGGTGATCTCATCAATTTCAGAGGAGAAACGGTAACAGTAAGACTACATCTTAAAAAAATAGATGAATAATGGTTATTTTATATAATAAAAAAGTCTCAAATTATAATTTTTCAAAAAAATTTTACTCTAAAAACAGTAATAAGAAAGATACTAAACGACATTTAATTAGTAATACATTAAACTCTCAAAGGTTAACACCTTCTAATAAAAAATTTCTGATAAGTTTATGTTTCAAACTAAAATAAAATGGAATATTTAAATGTAAAAGAAAATATTCTTGTAGATGAATCAATATTAAGCCGGGAAATACTATCATTTGAACCTTTCAATCCTACAAAACTTGGATTAAATGATGAAATTAGAATTGCTCTACAACAAACAGGAAAATATCCTTTACCTTGCAAAAGTGAATTAGATTTAGAATTTCAAGTTACCAAAGAAGATGATACTCCATTGGCTAATGCGGTCTTAATCAACAATGCTCCAGCATTCTTGTATAAAGAATTACGTTATATTTTAAATGGTGTTACAATTGATTCAGTTCGAGATGTAGGAATTACTTCAACTCTTAAAGGATACATATCATTTAATTAAAACGAAAGTGCTAAATTGGAAAATGCTGGATGGTATCCAAAAACGAAACCTAAAGAAAAATTATGACTGATGAAAAAGGAAACGTTTCCCTATGCGTCCCATTAAAAATATACTCGGGATTTTTTGAAGATTATAACAAAATAATTTTAAATTCACAACAAGAACTAATACTAATAAGAAGCAATGAAGACACTAACGCTTTAGTAACCACAAGTGATGATGAAAACCCGAAAATTAAAATAACCAAACTTTGTTGGCGAGTTCCACATCTTACTGTGGCCATTCCCCAAGAATTGGCACTAACGAAAATTATTGATAAAAACAATGATATTCTTCTTACTTTCCGAAGTTGGGAATTAATTGAATATCCAGAATTATTAGAAAATACAAGACATAATTGGCCTGTCAAAACTTCCACAAAAATTGAAACACCAAGACATGTACTAATTGCTTTTCAAAAGGATAGACGTGGTAATTTAAAATCAGATATGAGTAAATTTGATCATTGTGACCTAAGGAATATAAATGTGTTTTTAAATTCAGAAAGATATCATTACCAGGATCTTCAGCTTGATTTTAAAAATAATAAGTTTGCTACCCTGTATGAAATGTTTTCTGAATTTCGTCAAGTATATTATAACTTTCCAATAGAACCAATATTTAATCCCAAAGAATTTAAAGATAATGCACCTATTGCTACATTAAATGCTCTCATCAGAGATATTTATTACAATTCGGCCCAGTAACCGTGAGAATTGAATTTGAGACAAAAGAAAAAATATCGGGAAAAACAGCTGCGTATTGTGTTATGATACATGATAAAGTATTTAGCTATAATCCATTAACAAAAATTGTTAAACAACTTTAACTTCTCCCACCACATCAAATATCATTATTAAAATGAAACTATATCGAATAAGATCAGTTGTTTCTATACCATAGTTTGTTGCACATCAAATGGAATGTACAAAATACAAAAAGAAAAAATAGAACTATTTTTTAAAAAAATTAAACATCTAAATAATCTTATTGAAGACTATTCGAAAAACACTTTGTAATAAAAAAAATTTAGTAATTTAAAAATTTGCTAAATAAAAATGAGAATAGTTATGGATGTTCAAGCATTTAAGGATGAACACAACAAGTTTATTCCTAAAGAACTTGCAATGTTTGATGGACATAAAATGAGTCATTATGTTTTTAAACCACCGTATCCACTACAAATGCTTCCACCAGAAACATACAAGCAAGCAGAATGGTTAATGAAATTTCATCACTGTATCAATTGGAATACAGGATATATTCCTCTTCATAATGTTTCATCTATAGTAAAAAACTTAACAGAAAGAGGAGATTTCATTTATATTAAAGGAGAAGAGAAAGCTAATTTTATTAGAAAATATTGTACTAAGCCAATAATTGAATTGGACGAACAACCTGTTTTAATTAAATCATCTCCTAAATGTTTTAATCATTCTCAATCACCTTCAATGTGTGCCCTTTCTAATGTATTCTTTATGTATAAAAATTTTTTTATGAATGAATAAATTAACAATGAATGTAATAATATTTTTTTTTATTTATCCACATCCCCACATTACTAACAGAAAATTATATTTCCCTATCTTTACATAATCAAATATTTAAACATAACAGCCGTTACACAATAATAAAGCAACTATAAAAATTTAAATATTTTATTTCACACTAACTTTAATTAACCAATAAATCAATACATAAATTTATTTCTTTATTGAGTCCAATTTTTTTAAGCTCATCAAAGAATTTTAACACATTTTTAGTCTTCAAAAATTCACTACACAACTCTGCTGTTTTTTTATAACAATTTGCATGATCATCATATTTTATATATATAACAATAAATCTTGACCCTTACTTTCTTCTTCAACTAAACAAGATAAATATCTGGAACATGCTTCGTTCATAATGAACCCTTCATAAAGGTCCCTCACAAAATTTTCAATTTTAGGCATCATCTTCACCACGCGATTTGATTAGTTCTTGTAATACAACAGGATCTCTAATATATTGGTTTAAATGACGAACTTCATCATGAAACCAACTTAACTTCACTAATTCACGTATAAACTGTACAATATCTTTGTTTTGAAAATAACTTTCGCACAATTTCACAGCCTCTATATGGTTTTTGGATATATCCAAATAATATTGAAACCAAGATGGACCACTATCAACTGCGTAATGTTCGAACTCAAAAGCAGAACTTTTACATTTTTTATAAAATTTTTGAATTAATAAATTTAATTCACTTTCGTTAGAAGCAGAAAACATATTTTATTTTAGTATGTTTTAAGCTGGTAAAGTGTTGCTTTTATAATCAAAATTTAAAGAAGGGATACAAGGTCCTGTTAACATGTATACGAAGTAACTCGAATGTATACGAAGTAACTCGAATGTATACGAGATAATTCGAATGAGAAAACAAAAGAGGAGGAGGATGAAAAATGTTGATGATACGAGGTTTTTTAATAAGTATAATGAGAGATTTGAAAAGTATAATGAGAGAAGAAAAGAGGAGGAGGATGAAAAGTGTTGATGATTTACTCTTCTTACTCCTCCTCCTCTTTCCTTCTCTCATATATCCACTACTAATTTCCTTTTCCATAAAACGAGAGATAGCTTCCGAAGTAGCTTTGCGGAGGGGATGGAGAAGTGAGAATTTACTATGATAATCTGTTACCACCAACAGAAATGTGTGACCTTGTTTTGATCTAGGTAACGGCTCAAGAAGATCAGTGGAAATTACCTTCCATAGACTTTGAGACTTTGAGTGACTAATCATCTTTGCTTTTGGAGGCCCCACCTTAGTTTTGTGCTGGTCACAAGTTTGACACCGGCTGATGTACCTTGAAACATCACTTCGCATCTTTGGCTAATAAAACTTTTCTGCGATTCGTAAGTAGGTTTTATACTCGCCCATATACCTAGATGTCGGTGGTTCATGCGATTCCGATATAATTCTTCTTCTATCTTCTTTGAGAACAACCTCCTTGCAATGATCCACTTCAGGTATTAATTCCGGATAATTAGACTTAATGAATCTCCAAAATTTTCCTTATCTTCTCTCCATTCTGGAAAAACTTAGAAGCTTCGCTCGAATTTTCGGTATAATTTTCAGATACCATTTATCCTTTACTGGTGGCAAGATTGGATCTATAACATCTAGTTGAGGAACAGCTCTTGACAGCATGACAGGTACAACAGGTTTTTTACCCTTTCTATGGCTTAGCTTGAAATCATACTGCTGAAATTGTACTTGCCATCTGGCTAACCTTCCTGTCGGTTGACTGAAGTTTTGTGGTCAGTTAATAATTCGCGTCCCTATCTGGACATGATTCCCCACAGTGGGCGTCAAAAACTTTGTTGCCTCATTACGTATTTTAACCGAGTCAATATAACAATTGACAACCGCTCGGACTAGTTACTCCAATGGGCTGCGAAGGACGCAGCAAAGGTGCTCGACAGCTCAAGAAGGAGCTATTTTAAAGAAATTATTAATAGATTATGAGATTGGTCCTTATTAATCGCCCAAGGCGCCACTGGTTTACTACACCGCCAACCTAAACCAAAAGGTCATTCGATGTTCTGAAGCCCAAAGAGGCTCACCTAGCCTAGCATTATAAAGGATAGGGACCAAGTGCAAATACACGCAAACCTTTTCGAAGCACAAACGAACACTTCAATATAAAAATGATTCAATATAAAATCAATTAGCAAAAATGTACAATTTTAAATAGAACTCAGATGGTAAAATTAGATAAATCAGTATCAAATATATAATAAATGAGTATTTTTAATTATATTTAAATAAGTACCCGTTAACCCTTCGTCCAAATCAGTATGCGAATGACGCAATTCCGCAGGTTATAAATCAGGGACTATAGTTAGGTGCGCATTACCAACCGGATGAATCACAAACTTGGGCGTAGAAACTGTTTAAATTAACTAAATGAAGTTTTAAGTTTGAAGTATAATCAAGTAAATCTAATAAGATATTAACAAATTACTTAAACTATACAATAACATAAAAACCTGAGGTCCAAGTGTCGTGGTACCCCTTGATCTGGGGGTAGGTTACTGCGTTGTCCAAAGTTGCTGTACCCAAACCAAACAGAGTCTTGTTCTCCACAGTTCCACACAGAGAAACACTAACCAAACCAGGAATAAGAAACAGGTACAAAAGCCAGAAATAAACCATACAAAGTCCAGGAACCAAAACCAGGAACAAAAATCTGGTTCAAAAACTGAATAGCAAAAACAAAAGCAAAAATTCGTTCAGAAAAACTCCGAAAAGAAATAAAGTCCTCAGTACCCTTCATATACGATGTACAATTTATAGTTGGCAGTTAATTTGGGTTCGGTTACTCGAATCCCATCACTATTTTTACCAAATAAATAGTTAATAACCCCAAAACCCGAATAATAAATCTTTAATAATGCCTTAATTATTAGCACTGAAAAAGCAAAAGATTAAAAAAATTAATAGCCAACCAAGTTTGAAATTTTACTGATCCTTTCACAATGAAGCTTCATTGGTTCATAAAAAATTACAAGAAAACTCCAAATTCAGATGAATAAAAATATATTGAGCAACAATTAATTGATTTTTCCTTTATTAATTTAAATTTAGTAATACTTTGGTTCAATGATATTAATTATTTTTAACAAAATTAAACAAACAATCATAATGAAGCTCGACTAAAATAATAACAATACCGAACTGTACCCAGAAATAAAATATTAAATACTCAATTACCACAGTTCCCACAAAAAGAGTTATTCAACCTTTATTCAAAAGTCATTGTAAAATTAAAATCAAATTTTACCCCCAAAAATCACTTTATCAGGAATACTCAGTATCCGGTATAGGATACGCTACTGATTTACAACAATTTAAACCATCAGTAATGCCACAAAAGAACAGATGATCTCAAGAAAAAATTATATGTATCACTCCTTCCATAATTTTAACCCTTCCTTTCCCTTTTTATGGGAATGTGCAGACCAAAATAAATGAAGTATTTGCCTCTTAGCTGGAGAGTTTTTCGTTATTCCACGGCAACGTGCTTTTTCAAAAAATGGCGGACACAACGGCGTGAATGATCCCCACAAATGGGTTAATAATCCCTATCCACTGCAGCTAGTTCAAATCCAACCATACTAAACTGCCTTTATACCCACACAAAATATTAGGGAATATTACAGGACCAAACGATACACTTAATCCCTTTTCCATGTGGAATAAAATTTCCAGAAAGTGTCTTGATGACTCACACGTCTTAACTTTTCCAACGGTCAATTTAGAAAAAGAACGATTTTTAGCCGAAATTCACTTTTAAACAGAATGCCTAACACAAAAATTGGCAGAATTTTGCATATGACTGAAAAAATAACTGCAAACAAATATTAATGATATGTACCCGCCAATGGTATGCAACCAATCACACACAACAGCTGACCAATTTTATGCTCTTCTTGAATCAATGAACAGTACAGAACAATACACAGTGCAGAATAACCAACATTTTCCCCACTCAACACTCTGTTACATTACTCATCCCACGGGAATTCTCTAAAGAAGCAATATTTGACCTGTGATGTCAAAGCTACGCCACACGGCTTGACAACCAAAATAAAATATACCTAACTGAAAACCCATAATACTATCCCACTTCCCTGATACCCAGAAAAAGGTTCCAAACTATAAAATTCCTCGAGAGAAGTCTCCATGCAAACAACAGTATTTATAAGGTATTCGATGCTGTTAAAACCATATAACTTTTATATAATAACATTAGTTATCAGTAACTAGGTAAAATGATAAGGTAAGCCCTAAATATTTAGATTATAAGCATAAGAACGAAATATAAATGTAACGTTATACAAGTTCAAAGAATGCACCGAGCGGGAGTTGTCATCAGAGACAATAATCAGACTGTGATAGGGGATGAGCCATATTTGAATGCAATCAACCACAATGGGGTGTGTAAGTTTAAGTACGTCGTATTTAATTTCTATATTTTATAATGCTCTTTCTAGCTCCAAGAAATACAAGTCGTTCTTGCGCTTGACTTCAATAATCAGGACGTAATGGAGGATCAACCAAATCTCCCAAACCATAATTAGGTATGCATGCATGGAAATACAACCTTATTATGCTTATTATTATATATATGTATTAATGTTTATTATATTTATTAATTATTAGCTATCGCTGTTTACTGAACAATTTTTTAATGCCATTTTTCTTTTTCACTCCACAAAATCAACAGGGTATCAGAGGGTATTATTCTGATTATAAATCCGATTTAAGTCGAAATGTTTCCCTGATTTTTGATTATAACGGTTCTAATTACAGTTCTGGGGAGGATTGCTCATCCTCTGAAGCCGAGGCTGAAAAAATAAATATGGACGTGAAAGACCGAAACTGGAGAAGTGATGGTAAAGACGCCATTGCGGCATATATTGTAATTGAAGATAGTGATGATAGTGTCATCATCAACGACATAAATTTTAATAAAGTTTATCATTAGTTCTATGCTAGAAAAATAAAACTTTTAATGAATTGTAATGTGTTCATTTTACATACAAAATTATACCATTACATATAAATGAAATATTCAATCTAAGGATAGGAAATATTTATAAGTTATTATTTAAGTTAACTAAATTAGGACTTTATTGGGTTATATTTATTGAGATTTATTTCCAAAAATAAAAGGACTACCCACTATATTTGTCATAAAACAGCCTGATTTTGCGATTAAAATGTCCATAAATCATTTAATAACTTTGTGAAGAACTGCGGCTGTAGTAAAAGTGGTCTTCTTAATCTGTTCGTAACCTCGTTTACACCTCTACAATCTTCCAACTCGTTTCTATTGGATTTTTAACATGTCAGTAATATTTGTTGGTTTTGGTATTTTTAATAGCTTGTGGAAAAACCTTTGAAATAAAATTGACATATTGCCAATTTTTGCTCGAATTAATCATTTTATTTCGTTTAAAGTCTCTTCCATTAGCGTTAATAAATAGTAGACTTTCCTTATATATATTTTTTAAATAACTATCAGAACAATTATCATGTCGTGCATGTGTTAGCAAATTCAGTAAACCATCAGTTGAAATATAACTTTTGTTGCCAAATATAAATATGTAAAATTTCCATTTGATTGATGGATAGTCAATAAACCACCTAGAACTCTCATTTCTAAGGCCAAATATATTTTCCTTTAGCAGTTCTAAAAGCTTCAATTTGATTTTATGGTTGGCTATATTAACTCTTTAAAGTCTGATTTACTAATCACATGCTATTATTGGCTTTCTATATTCATAGGAACTTAACACAAAAATAACAACAACATAATAATGACGTAACTTATATTAAGTAGAATTTGTAAGATCTAACTATTACAAAGGTTTTATGTAATATTATAATAATAACTTTAATATCAGTGCATCATTTCCATTCAAATGACGAAAGATACTTATCGATCAAGGGGGCTTAAGGCACTTTTTATATTATGTGTGTATATTTTTCTCTTTCAGTTTCGGTAAAAGACGAGTTTTGTTCTATTACTAATGTTAAAGGGCATTATGGTATTTACTGTATTAAAAGAAATAAATTGAGAAAACATGTTTTGATGTGTGTAGATTTAAGAAGAATCATTGACAAGAAGACTAAAGATAATGAGGCACTGTTAATGTTAAGTTATTATCATTAGTATGAAGTAATGGTGTAGTTGAAGTGGTAACGTCCATTAGTGTAGACGTATTTTCGCATTCACATTTCAGTCTGCTTTAGTTTATGTTATTTCCGGTTAATTTGAGAGAGTTCAGGCCATGTTCCTATGAATAAGTGAGATATCTTATAACATATGATAAGTAAATCAGACTTTTAAAAGTAGTAAATTCTCACACGTGTCATTATGGAACTTTTTAGTTAGGACATCCCCAAAGAACTAGATGGATGTATGAAATTAATTATTATGGTTTTTGAACCATGCTATCCTTGACAAATGTTTTGTACAGAAATATAAAAACAAGTTGAGTGGTAAATTAAATCTTGATATTGCTACAACCGGAATATAGGATATACTTTTCTTCATAATTTTTCCTCTGTAGTTAAAACCTAACGAAGAAAAAACAATTCGTTTATGTAGAATAGAAAAAATAAGTTGATAATATTAAAAAAATACTGTATTAATCCTGCAGTTGATCCTAATAAGAAGCCATTTTTATTTACAGCAACTCCCAAATATATTTTTATCATTTCAAATCTGTTTGTATACAACAAAATCTTAGGTAGAATTGATTTCTGTAAATAATTTAATACGTATATCTTTCGAGGTGAAGTGAACTTCATTAATTAAGTATTTTCCTTGTGTTATTGCTTGCTCATAATTCGAATGTACATTATCCATATAACCTAGGAAATCCCATTCTGCTGAAACTGATTTAAAGGTTGATGTTGATACTTAATTTTCAACAGTCATTTTTATGCATATTGCTTATTTTATATAATTGATCAAGATACTTTTGGCATTCAAACTACTTGGATATTGGAATAGTTTCTATATAAGTAACATAGCCTTCTCTCTACTACTATAATCTTTCAAAAACTTTTCTAATCTTAACTCTTTTGTTGCCACAAATTAGTTACAGAGTTATAGTACAATAATATAGATGTTATCTTTTTTCAAACGTACAAAGATTACAATAAGGACTATATATATCGTGGCAATAACATTATATTGATATCATATACCATTTTAGGTCAAGTTTCATGTTGTTTCTTTAAATACTCTGAAGATCTACACTTTCGCTAATTTTAAATGTAACCGCAGGTGTTAGATATGTATTGTCAGAAAATTGGAGATGCATATTATCAAAATTTTATTTATATCTAGGCGAACAAATTAGTTACCTGTCGTAATTTTCATATAAGTCCAAATTATGGTAATCTGAAATATATGGTCAACCATAGGTATTAAATGAGGCTTATTTTCTGCGCGGGATAAAGCTATTTTATTTTTTAAGTTTGACATACATATCATATAACTGTGACTGGAAAGTTGACATCTTGGGGTAAATTTTCGCTGAAATTATTTATAAGTATACCATGATGGTTATGCTTGAAATAATTAAACGTGCCAAATTTGTATTAATTCTTACGCATGTTCTTGTGGAAATTTCTAGTTTGGTCATGTAAAGTTAATAAATCAGTGTTAGTTTGAAGCATGGTCGCCATATTTAAAATAAAATATATGTGTATAAAATTCATTTGTAATAGTCTTGGGTATACTCAGAATTGAGAAACCTATTTAGATAAGTTTGCTGTATAATATTTTCATGGTGTGTTTTTGTTTTCTAGCAGTATAAGATTGACTGGGGTTCTATTTTTATTAAAATATCCTTTCATAAATTCATATTTGATAATTTAATAGTAATATTATTCAAATCGTATAATAAACTTAATTAAAATTTACAACATGTTCTTCTATTAAAACATAGGCATCAATACTTTCGTAGTTACCACCATCTCTCCAGTCCTCATCTTCCTGTACTTGTTTACAGCATATTACCATTGACGAATTATAATAAGGCGGCTCATTCTTATGGGAGGATTGGAAGCGCTAAGTATAAAACACGGTCATTGATAAATCCGAAAATTTAAATCTTTTATACTTGTTTCTAACAAAAGTATATATAACACATTAAAATACTGATATAGATATCAGTTATTGACAATATTGTAAATTGCCTTTTATGAATGAGACGGCGTACCAGTTTGGCCTACCATTTAGGAGCGTCAAAATTATAGCACAGGATAGGAATTCTTGGTATATTTCTTCTATGATATTACATATTTTTATTTTAAAGAAATTGATAAATTTATTAGTATATTTGTCAGTGATTCTTATTAATTCCACATATATCAAAACATATTTTCCAACTTTATTCAACATAATACAGAAAAAAACCTTAACACCCTTTGCCAACTGGTACAGTAGAATAAAACTCGCTTTTCAATGAAACTGAAGAAGAAAAATGTACACTTCCGTACCCTTAATCGATAAGTAGTTTTTGTAATTTGACTGGATATGAATTATAGTATTGATATTAAAGTCATGATTATAATGTCATATGAAACCTTTGCAGTTGATCTCACAAATTCTAGTTATATAAGATACATCACTCTTATGTTGTTATTATGTTCGTGTTGTGTTCCTATGAATTTGTAAAGCCACTAATAGCATGTGGTTAGTAAATCAGACTTTAAAGAGTTAAAATCGTCAACCGTAAAATTAAATTGAAGCTTTTAGAACAGCCAAAAGAAAATATATTCGACATTGAAAATTAACATTTTAGATTGGTAATGTACCAACCAAGTTGAAGGATTATATTCTTATAGTTGGAAATGCAAGCTATACTTTAACTCATTATTTACTGAATCTGCTTACATATGCACGACCTGATAATTGTTCCGGTAGTGATTTAGACAAATATAAGGAAAGTTTACTACTTGCTAATGCACATGAAAGAGATTTTAAATAAAATAAAAGAAATAATTCAAACAAAAGTCGACCATATGTCATTATTGTTTCAAAGCTTTTCTTACCGAAAAGAATTTATTTTTCCACCGAAAAGAATTTATTTAATAAATTCTAATGAAACCTTGTGAACCTTAAAAAATATCAAAACAAGCAAATGTTACGGTAACGAGTTGGTAAAGATGTAAACGAGCTCACGGACATATTAGGAAAATTTGTGCAAACCGCTGGAAATGGTGTTAGTACTTCCAAAATATATTTGTTACTTAAAGAATTAGAAACTCTTGGTGCAGTTAAATTTTAGTCTAATAAACAGTTAATAGTACTTTTTTGTTTTTAATTTAATTCACGATATGCCATTATTATTCCAAGCGCAGATTTTCACAAAGATTTCAACGAATTTATAGACATTTTAATTGCAAAATCTGGCTGTTTTATGACAAAAATTGTGAGTGGTCCTTAGTCAAGATTTAATTATGGGAACTAAATATCAATAAACATAACTCAGTGGAGTTCTAATTCAGTTAACTTAAACGTTAACTTTTAAATATTTCATATTCTTTATTATTTATAAAAGTAGAATAGTTTTAGGTTAAGTATATCATTCATATGCCCTGTAATAATTTTTTATATAAAATAAAGACATTACAATTTTTTAAAAGTTTTATTTTCTTAAGATACAGCTAATAATGATTAACTTAATTAAAATGTATGTCGTTGATGATGACAATATTATCATTACCTTTAATTATAATACATGTCATCCTCCCCAGAACCATAACTGGAATTATCATAATCGAAAATCAGAGAGACAGTTCGTTTTGAATTTGATTCATAATCAGAATCAAACCCATTGCCACCCTGTTTTACTTGGTTCTGTGGATTCAAAAAAATATTCATAAAAAAGATTTAATAAACAATTATAGCTGATAATGAATAAACTTAATGTACATAAATAGATGTAATAATAAGCATAATGTGGTTGTATTTTCATGCATACATACCTCATTATGGTCCGGGGATTTGGTTCGCCCTCCGTCGTATCCTGAATATTGAAGCCAAGCGGAAGAACATCCTTTTTTTTGAGCCAAAAAAGCGTTATAAATTATAGAAATAATAAATATAACGGGATTATATTTATATATTCCATTGTGGTTAGATGCATTAAAATATGACTCCCCAATCAGCTTGATTATTGTCATTGACGACAACCCTCGTTTATTTGTTGAATCTTCATAACTATAAATTAATTTATTGTATCTGACATGTAATCCTTAAAGTTTTCAAACATATTAGTTAGAGCTTATCGAAGATTATAAAAACAATTCTTTA
The DNA here is from genome assembly GCA_034092305.1 of Diaprepes abbreviatus. NCBI lineage: Eukaryota > Metazoa > Arthropoda > Insecta > Coleoptera > Curculionidae > Diaprepes > Diaprepes abbreviatus. Next base: position 14,639,171 of record JASJET010000031.1, on the reverse strand, counting down.
AATGTATTTACTTAAAACGCCTCGTCTCCCTGACGTTTTAGTAATAGTTGATGTATGCAATTAATTATTGAATTGGGTGGTGGCGTTAGAAATTTTTGTTGGAGTCGGGGGCATCTAGGACAAGATCCTCGAGAGGGAGACTTCCCGCAAATTAAGCTATAGCATCTACAACTCAATATGAAATTTAATAAAGCGGCAGTGCATAAAGAAAAGTCCAAAAATAGCTCTCCCTCAGCAGATACAAATAATTATGAGAAAAATGAGCTATAAGATTTTTACAAAATTGAAAATTATTAAAACACATAAAAATACATAACAGACACATGCACCTATACAGAACTTTTTGATGAGTTAAAATATTTAGATTAAAATTATACATTTTAATTATGTTTTTGCTGCACTGTACAAAAAAATAAAAAAAAACAATTTTATATGCTAATACCCGAAAATTCGAATTGGTTCAAGCGATCAATATCAATTTGTTTGCTAATGTTCATATGCACCTCGTGAAGCTCCGCCCCTTTTAGAAATAATTGGTGATTGAGTTCGAAAAATCACATAAAATGAGATACAAAACACTTCACTACGACAAAAGGGTCAACGTTAATACCATTCAAAAATGTAGGCGTAGATATTACAAAAATCCATTGAAGACCATCTAAAGACGTATTTGGTCAAAAAATATTTATTATTTAAAATATCACTTGAAATGAGATGAAAAAATATCGATACAACAAAAAAGATGCCATTCAAAAGGATATATAGGACGACAGTATAATATAACCCAAATTTAATAGCTAGCACAATACACAAACTTAATCTCTCTCTAAATTTTAACCATAAGATTCTTTGCACTTGACGGGCGATCACATGCAGGTAATAATGAATCTCGAAAAGGATGGATCTGCAAATAACATACGATTTAGCAGACATTTATAAGTTTAAAGATTACAAAATACCATTCAAAAAAATATCGGGTACTGATAATTTAAAGAAAGCAATTTTAACATTATACATATTTGTTATAGAAATTCATTAAAAATCTTTTTGTTCACTGAACCAGCAATATTGGAAAATGACTTAAAACGTGATAAAAAATCGATACTCAAACCCAAACTCATTAGCCATATTAATAATTAATCTTTTTTCAAATTCTAACGGTAGAACTCTTTGCACCTGATGGGCGATAAGAAACAGAAAATAACGAGTCTCCAAAAATGTCACCGGTGGCTATGTTGTCAGATGCTTTTCTTCTTCCCTCGATTTCTTATTACTATTTAATTAATATAGAGTAAGCAATTAAGCCAATACTTTCAAAATAATAGAAGTAAACCTTTTAAGATAATACTGCGGTCATTAAAACCACTTTTCTAGGGAAAAACGGGATCAGTTTAGGTTAATTCTTGCCAGTGAATAAAGAATAGCATATGCGACATTGCCGTTCCAGATTACGCTTACGCCATTCTTAGTGATCCGCGAATCGGTTCATTATAATTATTCACATATAATATAATTCTTAGAAGCATCATATGCAATGCAATTGATGGCGTAAATTGTATGGATGAGTCGATTTACTTAATAACCCCTTCAGAAAAGTGTTGTATTTACGTAAGATGATCGGGAACGGAGTTTATCTTTTTATGTAATGTGCATGTGTACAACAGATTTTAACATAATGACAGTTTCAGATTCTACTTACAAAAATACGTAGTCGTAAGCTACCAGCTTTCTAAGACTAATTTATGTCATATTCTGCCGGTGCATAGCAGACTAGAAAATGATTGCACAATCGGTAGCGAGGTATATGACATGGTCTTACGGTACCAGGATGCACTGAGATATGTGCAATATACCCCAAAACCTTCACAGAATATTTTAATGTCTTTGAAGAATGTCACTCGTCACTAAATTGTGTATTTATTTGAATTTAATTTGGCATATATCTTCTATTATTTCGATAATTTTTTTTACGAACAAAAAAATATGTTAGAGTTGATTTATTTTATAGAAGTATGATTCTCTAAAGGCGACATTGTTTCCGCCTATTCTGTTAATTTAGAAACTTTAAATTAAAACAGGGAAATATCCGCATAATATCATATAGTTTAACTTACTTTTAGGGCATATTTTTCGATATCAGTGTAGCCGTATCTTTGTTTGAAGATGCAGTAATTCAAAATTTATCTTCCGTTAATTTCTTTGCTATTTAAGCTTTTTTGTTTTTAGAAAATAGATAGAAATTTTTATGAAAAGTAAAAAATAATGCTATTTTTAATTTTTTTAAGGTATCTACTGGACTTCTTAAGAGATGGTACCATTGTTTTACCTGATTGCTTCCGAGAAAAAGAAAGGCTAAGAAAAGAAGCGGAAAGCTTCCTTCTCCAAGGATTAGTCGAAATTATAGAAAATGATTATAGGAATAGACCTTCAGGTAAAATAAAAATTTCAAGAAAATTTATTAACTTTTGTATTTCCTTATTCTTTTCTATTAGATTGATGTTTCCAACCTGTGTCTCTCTCTCCCCCCCCCACCTAAGGAAGTGCCATGTCACAAAAGGGGGGTATATAATTTTACTACTTCTGGGGAGATATTGAACTTGTCATGGTGTATCGAGACTAAAGAAAAAATTAATAAAATAATTTTAGTTTGAAATTTACAAAATTGTTACAAAGGGGTCGCGTCTAAAATTGGTGTGGAAACGGATCGAAAATACTAAAATATTGCAAACCCAAAACTTTATTTAGTAGTAAAAAGTTATTTTAAGTCACCCTATGTTTAGGCAGACGTTTATTTAAAACGCTACGTCAAGTCACTAGCAGTTAGGTAAAAAGAGGTTATGAGTCTGTTGTAGATTACTGTGACCTTAGCTCCATTAACTTAATTTTTGAAAGTATTTTAATCCAGCTAATAAAACCGTTATTTCAGATATGTTATAAGATTTACTTATAACGTGTGATCAATTATCGACAGGTATTCTTGGTTTGAATCTTGGGCAAAAAGTATACATATTTAGATGATTCATTGAGAGTTCCTTTCAATAATCACGATGTTTTTATAGCTTCCATCTTATCAGCGTGTCAACATTGTTAGATTTAACACGTATAAATTTCCCAGTAAAATCGCGTTATATCAAAAACAATGAGAAAATTAATATTGTGTATAACTGAAAATAATGAATTAAAATAAGTTTTTAGCCCAGTGAAGTATGATCAAAAAAAGGTAGAAATCTAAGAAAATTTGCTTCTTATACAAAAAAATGTAGCGCAAAATATAGTGATGTACACACTTGTGATATAATCTGTTCAAAAGGTCATTATTGCTGGTTTAGGTATATCTCTATCTGACTAGCTAGCCATATTACCTTGTCAAAAAATAAATTATAGTTTTATGCGGACGGTTTCATAAATTTTAGTACACCAACATTTTTGACATTACATTATAAACTACAGTTTTTCATGGCCCTCTTCATTAGATTAATTTGGAAAGAATGCATCGGAAATATTTTTAAATCTAAAAATATTACAAAGCAAATGCCCATTTTTTAATGTATATGTGGAATTTGTCCAAAAACCTATTAAAGCAGTCTAGCTAAACCTTTAAAATTCCTAATCAGTCAAAACCTTTAGTCAAGAACGATATTTTTTGTATATTCAAAATGCATGTTTGGTGATTCCTAGTTCCAAATTTTTTGGAGCCTCTCACCGTACGAAGAAAACGAGTCAAATGTCTAGAACGTCTACGCAAAACCAAAATATATTTTACTGTTTCTGGTGGATGCTTAAAGCATGGAAAATGAAAAGATGCGGAAATGTATATATATATATATATATATATATATATATATATATATATATATATATATATATATATATATATATATGAAGTAAAATGCGAACAGTAAATGCAAACTTCTCTCCATCATATCCTTTCTGTGTTAGAGGTTGCACAGTTAGAATAAATTGCTATTGCATCTCACACGGAGGAATCCGTGAAATCCGCATAAACATATATACGCCATCCGGCGGGAGGTCGGAGAAGCCGCGTTCAGTATGTGCATGCTTCCTTCCGATCTGTCCTTTGCACAGCCAGGTGCATGTCGATACCCTGATGGGTCTAGTAGAGACGAAACATGTACCTCTGCCGTATCACTGTGGCGGGGAGGGTAAGTTTTTGACTTTCTTCTCGGTATGGTGGTACAGATAGGCCATCATCTCGATGGTGGTGAAATAGAATAAATTGTGTTTTATAACAATTTATTCTAACTGTGCAACCTCTAACTTCTTCTTCTTCTTCTTCTGGTGCCATGTGCAAAGCCGCACGTCGGCGATCAAATATCCATTCCTCTTCTAAAGTTATAAGACGGCCAGGACACCCTCTTCGGCCTGTCTAAATATAGTTGCGGCGTCCGATATTCCAAACCAGTCTCTTATATTTCGTAGCCAAGAATGCTGTTTTCTGCCCGGTCCGCGCTTTCCCTCTATTTTTCCTTGCAAAATCAACTTTGGTATGGAGTATCTGGATCCTCTCAACATATGTCCCAAGTAAGACACTTTACGCTGCTTTACCGTGTCCAGCAGTTGTCTTTCTACGCCACTCCTTCTTAAAACTTCTTCATTTGTGAGATGAGCAGTCCAGGGAATACGTAGCAGTCGACGAAGTGTCCATAGTTCGAAGGCTTCGATCCTATTCAGTGTTCTAACTTTAAGTGACCATGTTTCAACGCCATACAATACCATAGGCCATACATAACATTTCAAAACACGTATTCTGGTATTTAGTGGTAAATGCCTGCAAAGAAGAAAATTCTTGATTTTAAAAAATGCTGTTTTTGCTCGGCCTATTCGTCCTTTCACTTCTTCATCACAGTCCCACTTTTCATTCAAGGTAGCTCCGAGATATGTAAACTTCGCGACGCGTTCAATTATGTTCCCGTTGATACTGAGGGGAGTATTGCGTTGATGCCTACTAATCACCATCATTTTTGTCTTGGCAATATTAATTCGTAGCCCAAACTGTTCACCGGATTCGTTAATTTTATTCAATATTGCCTGAAGGTCTTCGATGTTATGGGCTAGTATTGTGGTATCGTCTGCGTAACGAATATTATTCATTGGTATGCTGTTAATTTTGATACCTCGTGTCTCTTCTTCCAAAGCTAGTTGAAAGATTTTCTCAACATAAATATTGAATAAAATAGGGGACAAAATACACCCCTGTCGGACTCCCTTTAATATGCCAAAAGTGTCCGTTAACAGATCGGTATTAATGCGGACTTCTGCTGATTGGTTCCAATACAGTTCTTTTATTATTCTTATATCTTTATCGTCAATACCAATTTCCTGCAATCTCTCCAAAAGTGGCCCATGTCTAACATTGTCAAAGGCTTTTTAGTAATCAATAAAACAGATGAAAACATCCTGTCTTTGGTCATAGCACTTTTGTACAAGTAATTTTAAAGAAAATAGTGCTTCTCTAGTGCCAAGTCCCTTGATGAATCCGAACTGTGTATTGCCACTCATATCCTCGCATTTTTTGTATATCCTTGAATGAATGACCCTTAGAAATGCTTTAAGCGCGTGACTCATCAAACTGATAAGTCTGTAGTCTTCACAAAGTTTGGGAGTTGATTTCTTTGGTATTGCGACAAAGGTCGACCTTAGCCAATCCAATGGAATTTGCCCAGAGTCATATATTACATTAAAGAGATATGTAAGCTGTCCAATATCAACTAGCTTTAAAACTTCTGCATAAACTTGATCATGACCTGGAACTTTACCGCATTTCATTTTATTTACTGCGTGTCTGACTTCACACTCAAGGATTGTTGGACCACTCATATGTTCCGTGTTGTTCCTATAATTATTTGTACGCTGGTCATTAAATAGGGTCTCCGCGTAATTCAACCAGGTCAACTTCAGTTCTTCCGTATCCAATATCAGCCTTCCTTGTCTATTTCTCATGGATGGTAGAGCTGTTTTCCTCTTTATACCAGTTATTTCTTTCACCTTTCTATGGAAATTAAACGAATCGTGCAGTTTATGAAGTCTTTCTGCTTCATCGCACTGTTCTTGAGTCTACATCTCTTTAGCTTCCCTTATTAATCTCTTTATTTTACGATCAAGTATTTTATATTCATCCATCTGATTTTTGGCAAGTCGACGTTCATCCATTAAGTCCAGTATCTCTTCCGTCATCCATGGTTAAATCTTTTCTCGTCTTTGTTGTCCTAAAACATTTTTAGTAGCTGTTTGTATATTTGTTTTGAGCGTATTCCAAATATCATTGGACGCACTTTGTTGGCTGGGTATATTTTCTCGGCAAAGCTTGTCTAATTCTGCCTTCATGTTGTCTTGTATTAATGGGTGTCTCATGTCAAGAATACTGTATTTTTGTTTTTTACTCCCCACTGCTAGTAATTTACAACGAAACCAGAAGTCAGCAACCAGAGGATTATGGTCTGAGCCGATGTCCGCTCCTGGGTATGCTGCAACACGTGTTATGCTATTTTGGTATCTTCTGTTAATCATAATGTAGTTAATCTGATTACGCACAACGTTCCCTTGTTGATCTTGTGGAGATTTCCAAGTATAAAGCCTTCGAGGATGAAGTTTATAGAAGGTGTTCTTGATGACCAAATTTTCATCGCGACAAAATTGAATTAGCATTTCACCTCGTTCGTTTCTATTACCCAGTCCATACATACCAGTCACACCATCCACAGTACCTTTGCCAACCTTTGCGTTTAAATCGCCCATCACTATGGTGATTTCTTGAGATTTTAATGACTTTAGGACTTCCTGAACTTGTTCATAAAACTGTTCAGCTTCGATGTCTGTTTTATCTGCTGTAGGCGCATATACTTGTACTACATTGATGTTAATTGGTTTGGAGCTTATTTGTATAAGTATAATTCTGTCTGAATATGCTATCACGTTTTTTATGGATTTGTCCAAGTCTCCCGATACAATAAAACCAACTCCATTTCTATGATCTGGCTCGTTGTTTCCAGTGTAATAAAATGTTGCTCCATTCTTCTTACACGATCCTGTACCTGGCCATCTTGTTTCTGTTATACCAAGAATGTCGATGTTCATCCGTGTCATTTCCTGAACCGCGTTATCAAGTTTTCCAGCTGCAAAGAGAGTTCGTGTATTCCAAGTTCCAATTCGCTTTTTTATCTTCATCATGTCAAGCCGGGGGATTCTTAGCACCCTCTGGTGATTTAACACCTGCCCGGGACTGAGGGCCATTGCTTTGAGGTTTCTTGCCATGATAAAGAGAATAGATGGACAATTGACGTCCTGGGGAATTTTGTTTGTTTGTGTTCGCCGTAGGTTCCCATTACTTTCGACGACATAGAAGATAACATTTCCTTTATCCTCGATCTAAGGTTATACCGCCTATATTCGGTCGTCAGAGCCTCGTCTGTATCAACAGGGTTCACCAGCGAGAAGGTGAGGTTGACGGTTGAGTAGGAGAAGCTATTTGAGACGCTGTCACTACCCCATTGAAACCCTCAACCTCTAACACAGAAAGGATATGATGGAGAGAAGTTTGCATTTACTGTTCGCATTTTACTTCATTCATACGCGGAGCTGCATATAGTTGTACGTTTGCTGAATGTGATTTCAGCACTACAACGGCATAATGGGGATATATCCACTGCTATTGCATCTCACACGGAGGAATCCGTGAAATCCGCATAAACATATATATATATATATATATATATATATATATATATATATATATATATAAGTCGAGCAGCCGTCGAAGAAGCATCACTTGAAAATGCCATATATATATATATATATATATATATATATATATATATATATATATATATATATATATATATATATATATGTTGTATTGCAGGTTTTCACAAATGGTGGAATGTGCACTGGTATATCATATATATATATATATATATATATATATATATATATATATATATATATATATATATATATATTGTCAGTAATTCTTATCTACCAAAATTTGGTTCGACAAAGCCGTCTTTGCTTACAATCTATCTCATTGAAATAAATCAGTATCAGTATGATGATGAGTATGTCATATGGCTTTTACCATATGATAACAGAACGGGAAATAAGTTATTTAAATATAATGGGTGGATGTTTTGGAAGTAGACAGTCTCTACTAAATGAATTATATGATGAATATTCTGATCTTTCTTTACGAGTGGAAAATATTATACAACCTACAAGAACTGCGAAATTGACAAAATTAATTCCCAATTTGCACTGTAAAAATATTTATATTATCCATTAAAGACCTTTAAAATAAGCACGCATGGTATAACTTACATAATTTTAATTTAATCAGTCAAAATTGTTAAAGAAATACGTCGATTTTCATACTGAATTACGTAATAAAGCCACAACAAAATTTATAAAAGACATTTTTAAATTAAAAATAATGCAATTTTAGGCAAAGTTATTTATATTTATATTGATGTTTATATTTTTTATTACATTCTTTTTTAAGTGACATATAAAACTGGGTTGTACCCGTTAATAAATAAATAAACAATTATGGAAAATGTGGGTAATTTGAAAGATATAAAATTAATTATTCACTGGTAAAATACTAAATTCAAAGCTGGGGCTTAATATCAATAGTAGGTCAATATTGAGCAAACATTTTGTTGTAGAAAGGTGAAAGTAGTGTACAATGAAGAATTAATATTGAATTTTTCACATTAGCTAGATTATTGAACGTGGTTGATAAATATTAGGAAAAATAAAAACATTCCGCAGTGATTTAGGTGAGGTTTGTATAAACATAATCAGCAAAGTGACTCTACAACACATTGACAGTAAATATTATATAATTCCACGATCCACTAAAACTTTACTTAGACTCTATGCAGATATATTTTCTATTAAACCATTCCGGATCGAAACCTTTTAAATTTATTTATTGTTGTTGATTCATTTTTACAGTATATCATATCGAAAGTTTTCAAATTCAGTACGTAATTTTCTGAAATTTTAACTTAACATCATTTTTCAATACTAAAGTTGTAAAATAGCAGTTTTTATAAATAGTAATTAGTAAGTATTCATTGTTTCCCTATAGTACTGTTTTAATCCAAACAAAACTAATTCGTATCAAAATCAACAAACATTTTTTGTGGAAACGCATTATCAAAGTAAAAAGATTTGGAACATCCATCACATTTTGTGTTGGTCTATGTAGTTTGCCATATCTGCAGGTTCTGCAATATTACAAAACGAAAAATTTTAGATATTGGCTAATAAATACACATTTCTTTACTATGGTACTCTTTTATTGGAGTATTGTATAAGTCTTTAAAATGTATTTCTGATTATGACCTGAAAAAATACTTGAAATATCTGTCATCTTGAGAATTTTAAAATACATCTTGCCGTTGGAATCAGATCGCTTGCCCTTAAAAAGCATTATATTCTTTTACTGTATGAATGCTAGTTAATACAGCGGTGGATAAAAATTCGTATTGGGAGATTGTAAGGAGCTCCTCGCAAGATTCTTGTGACTATAAAATTCATTATTGTAGTTGACGTGATATTAATACGTGTTATATAGTCAAAATAAACAATTCCCAAATGAACGACAGTGTACCAATATATTTGTTCGGTAGTACAACAAACGAGTAAGATAACGAAGAAAATTTGCAAGTCTTAACACTACAAGTAATCGGTAGAGTGGTGTGAAGGCATGTCTAGCTAATGACACAGATGAAAGGATTGACCAGACCGTTCCTGATAAGTTGGATTCGATTAGAAGGAAGCTAAAATTAATGTTATCATTAAGGTAAACCTACAGAAACTAAGAAAGGATAACATAAAACATAATATATAAGAATAGATTATTCTAACTTTGACATCTTACAGCCCAACTACTCTATTGACATACTATGGCACAATATCAAAAATATCTTGCTTACAGTAACCCAAAATAATTTACACTGGATGACCAAAGATATATCTTAGAACTCATATAATTGAGAGGAAAATATTAAAAAAAAAAGAATCGGGAAAGTAGAACAAATATCATAATAATATATACTTAAGGAAATAAGGTTAGTTGGCGGAGAGATGTTCGAAATAAAAATTTTAGAAAAATAAGGAATTCGCTGGCATATACTATGCATAATTCTGGACAAGAACGACAATATATTATTCAGTACGAAAAAGAAACTAAATGGTGGAGAAAATAGATGAGGGAGCTGTCCAATGATGATTATCAAATGAAGCGTCAACATTGATGACAAAGACATAAGAATAATAGCCAATCTTTATAAAAAAAAACAAGGAGAAAGAATTCGTAATGATAAATATTTATCCAATGGATTTCCAGTACGGCAAAATGGTACGCTATTTCTGATGCTATGAACGTACTTAGAATAACTGTTTCAAGAGGCTTTGTGAGAGATAAAAGACGGAATAACCATCAAGTGTGAAGTAACCTGAAGTACACTGGTGAACTTGTTCTTCGCCGGATAGTGTTAAAGGGCTCAAGAAAATTATAGATCGGACAGGTACTGCAAGCAAAATGTGTGGAATGGGAATTCACAGCAAAATAACACAAATTATGATCATGAGTAAGGATCCAAGTAGTGGAGATAGGGGGCTTCCAGTTGTTCCCCCCCAAACTTTTTTTGATTGGTCAGCAAAGAATGATCTTGTTTCTGGTTGGCTGCCCAAGTTCGCCACCTATCTTGATTGGTGACGTAAACTCCATCTCTTTTTGCTCCTACCTTCTTCCTAACCACCACAGCAGTTGGAGGGAAGCTGGTATTTTAAACGACCGAATCTGAGCGAGCTACATTCATTCAGTCGTGATGTCAAGCAGCGAATTAACAAAACAAAAAATAATTGAAAGTGTCGGTCAAGTAATAATTTTATATCAAACCAGCCAGAAAAACCTTACGGACTTTGAAGATCAAGACTTGGCATTATTTTCCATCAGTTATTTGAAGAGATACGTTGAATCACTTAGTTTACAACAAATTTGGCATAGGTTACCAGAACATTATCAAAGTGACGAGGAATTGAAGCTAAATTTACCCTGTTTTGAATATTATAAATTATACCAATATCATATTGACGGTCTACCATTACCGATAAAAAAGTGTTGTAAAAGTGCGAATTGTTTAAACAAGTGAATCAAATCTAGCATATTCAGTTTATCAGTCTTCGAAATGGATCCACAACAAGTGTATTTAGATTCCTCATGCGATGAATCAATCCAGTCAATGTATAAGGATGAAATAACTCATTTTAAATTCGCTGGAAGCGGGATTCTTTAAGAAGAATAGATCGAAATAACTTCGAAGACGGCGATGAAGATGAAGATGATGATGGGATTGAAGATAATGGTGTTTCGAATGGTTGTGGAAAAGAGGGATTAGTAAAAGTGGCAAAAATAAATGCAAGTGATTCATTACCTTACGCGAGAAGTGTGCGTTTTCTAATCTTATGTTGTAATTATTTCATCTTCTGGCGGTGCATATAATTTATGTTGCGAATGTTACTATATAAATGCTCTAAATTGCCCAAAACTTTACTTAGACTCTGGGAAACATAATTTTGTAAATAGTCACTATAAATGATCCTTTATATGTTGCGAAAAAGATCTACAATACAACACTTGTGAAAACGATTTATTTATAACAACTCCTTTACAAGCATGTATAATATGTAACAAACCAGAATTAAAGAATATGCAAAACCATCTAATCAAAAAATTAAATTTTAAATAAATTTAATTCACTTGCACTTATTCATGCACTTTGGCATTTTTAATATTAAGTTTAAGTTGAAGTTTAAGTTTAAAATATTTTATAAGAATTTAGATTTTGTTCTGCTAAGTTAAATAAATGTAAGAAACTATGTAAATAAATATAAGGGAATGATGTGAATAAATAAGAATTTGTATTTATTCCCATTGAAAGAATTTATAATTTTGATCTCTCAGTGTAGAATAATTCTTTTCAAATAATATGCACAAATTTAAATAAATGAATTTGATACTCTACTTGAATTTATTCATGCACCCCCGTAGTTTTTTAATATTAAATTTAAAATGCCAACTAATTTAAATAAGATTTTATATAAAATATAAGTTGTAAGATATAAGTTATAAGATATACATATTAAGTTTAAGTTAAATAAATATAAGGGTACCATGTAAATAAATAGAAATTTGTCTGTATTAAGATTCGAAGAATTAATGATGTTGTTCTTTCAGTGTAGAATAATTTTTTCTACATAATATGCACAATCAATCCTATCTATAAATTCAATTTTAAATAAATGAATTTGATACTTTACTTGAATTTATTCATGTACCCTAGAAGTTTGTAATATTAAGTTTAAAAATGTCAACTAAGACATTTAAATAAGGATGTATATATAAGATAAAGAACAATTTGTTTTGATTAAAAAAGATTCCCTGAAAACAGAACTTATGATTTATTCTTCCATGTAAAATAATTCTGCCAAGTTAAAAAAAATCTAGTTTTCATTACTATGCTTGTAAAAAAATTATATTCATCCTATTCATAATAACTCTTTCAAGTTAAAGAAACTTGGTTATTAGGTGTGATTCTGTATAAGAAATAGAAAAAAATAAAATATTTTCCTAAACGATTTTGTTTTTTATTATTCCTAAATCAAAATACAAAATACAAATATACATATATACATATATACTTTCGTGAAATTGAACGCGGCTGACGCTCTGTTACAGGGACGTGTCGATAAGTTCCATATTCTTTTTCCGGTGTGATCGGATTTAAATTAGAATTTTCTACGTTACTTGGTTTAAGAGTATAAAACGCGTCAGAGGATTTTGGGGCATTAGATTTAAAGCCGCGCCACGATCTTCTACTCTCGCCCCCAGTAATGTTAGGTTTAGTAACGGAGAATGATCGACTAACATCACTATCAAGATTCCTAGTTGTTACAGGCGTAGAATTAAAGAGGTTAATTAGCTTTTTCACCGGCCCAAAGATAATCGATGATTCAGAATTATTTTTATTACTGTTTAAATTATCAATTTTGTCGTGTACTGTCCTGTATGTCATGTTCGGTGTGCCCATATTTTCGGCGACCAGTCTCCCGGCCGCAGAAGACCCACCTTTACCACCCGAGTGACTTGAATAGCCACTCGCCTCATTGGACATGGACTGAATTCGCAAAGGGATGGACATATTTATGAAGGAAGTAATTTTATTTTATTTAATTATATATATATATATATATATATATATATATATATATATATATATATATATATATATATATATATATATATATATATATATTATATATCAGAATATTCTGGGAAGTGTGATTGGCAGGATGTATTTAATCACGGGGGAAATTTTTTTAAAATTATTATATAATATGTGTCAGTCTCGTCTTTTATTGTTTTTAGCAAAGTTGGATTTTTTGCTGCGTAAGAAAATATTGTCAAGTCAAGTAAAAAGTTTTAGTAGTAGGCCTTTTGTTTAAAAGTTAGTTAAATTAACCGGCGTTATTAATATTTAAAAAGAAAATTACTTTTTATTTTACCCCTGTATTTCCCAAAATTAAAAAGAGCTCCACGCAGTTGTTTTAAAACTATATTAACCTAAAAATATGCGGCGTCCCGCTTATCTTTTACAAAAATATTATTTTACGAATTATTTAAAATTAATTTTTAACAATTAAATTTGTTAATTAATGTTTAGTTAACCAAAGAAAATAAAACTTAAATCCTGTCACACTAAATCTATAGAGATTTTACAAGTTGATTTCGAACAGATAATGGAATTTTCCAATCAGGTTTTTGTTTTTCAATTAAAAATGCAAATTTGGGTTTTAGAAAAATTCAAATACAACCAAAGATTATAGTTTAAACAAATAATTTTTTTAAGTTTACTGAATTTCTAAAAGTTGTAATTAGTTATTATTTGAATAATTATAATAAAAGATTATTCAACATTAATTATTGACCAAATGATGAAGAAGATTTTTAAATTTGAATCAAAAAGAAAGTATTATGTTTTAAAACTTGGTATAAAAAAGGTTAATTGTTTATTGTTTGGTTTTAATATGAAAACTGAATTTAATATTGTAAAATTCTTAAGTACAGATCTCTTGTGATTTGTTTAATTAATTTAAAAATAAAATAAAGTTCTTAAGACTTTTTATTATTAAAAAGAAATTCAAATAAAAATTATTTATTATTTTGTCAGTAGACAAAGACAAGAAATCGAAATATTTAATAATTAAAATTAAAATCGCGTGCACTTAAATGTTTTAATACAAATTTTTGTATTTTATAACGAAAAAGTTTATAGTTTTAAAAGTCACAAAGGGGTTGTTAGCAAATGTTAATTTAAAAGTTTTTTAATGGCAATTAAAAGAGTTCAAAACTTAGTTTTTAAAAAGCCACAATATAAAAAAATATAAATGAATTTTAAGGATTTTAAAAAGTCAATAAAAACCGGTCAAAGTTCAATAAGAACGTAAGAAAACACTAATGGAGGTTTTTCCCTAAGCACCGAACACTTATCGGATACTTAGGTTAGCCAAACCACGAATTTAAACTAAAAAACTGAAATTATCAGGGCTTTCGAGGAAACTGCGACTGCGAAAGTCGAGCTGAATACACCGCGCCCTTACCTCCGGTCTCTGGAGAGAATCCGGTGTCGTAATGCCTGATAATTTCTACGCAAATTCAACTTCCCTAACCCCGGCGAAGTTACGAAGTTTTTTCAAGTTTCTTCTGAACGGGAATTGTAATTACAAAGCCCGCCATTTGCAGATCTCCGTGTCAATAAGACAGCGGCGGCGATCTCGCGTTCCGTGGATCAACCAGCCAACAAGGCGTGTAATTGATCATACGTAATTCTGAAGAGCCCGAACCAAATTCACGGCAAAACTACTTGATGTCCCTCAGCGTTGAGCCTGGTAAATGAGGCGAGCGTCGCGTTCCGACGGTATTTATAGTTTCGGGGTTCGCTGTTTACCCGAGTGACCATAGACGGGGTTAAACAGCGAAGCTTTTTGGATTGTTGGATTTTTGGATTTTTGGATTTTTGGATTTTTGGATTTTTGGATTTTTGGATTTTTGGATTCTTGGATTTTTGGATTTTTGGATTTTTCGATTTTCTGTTGCTGCCCACCAGAGGTTGCTGTTGATGCTCTGCCATAGGTTGCTGTTGATGCTCTGCCATAGGTTGCTGCTGCTCTGCCATAGGTTGCTGCTGCTTTGCCATCATTTGCTGCTGCTTAGCCATCGGTTGCTGCTGCGCTGCGCTGCCATAGGTTGTTGCTGCTCTACCATAGATTGCTGCTGCTTTGCCATTGGTTGCTGCTGCTTTGCCATCGGTTGCTGCTGCTGCACCAGAGATTATGGCTGCCCACCAGAGATTGTTGTTGCCTACCAGAGATTGTCGTTGTCCACCAGAGATGTTGTTGCCCACCAGAGATTGCCGTAAATTATTTATAAATGATAATTTATAAATCATAATTTATAATTTATAATTTATCGGCCTCTTGCATTTTCGATCGTATCTCTCCCTTCGCTGCATTGCCAGAGGTTGCTCTGGCTCTGCCGTAGCTTGTTGCAGATCTGCCAAAGCTTGCTGCTGCTCTGCCATAGGTTGTTGTTGCTGCTGCACTGCCATAGGTTATGGCTGATCTTCTGCTATAGGCTGTTGTTGCTTTATCATCAAAGGCTGCAGAACCATTGCTTGGTCTGGATCCCACTCAAATGCGACAGGGATTTTTGGATTTTTGAATTTTTGGATATTTGGATTTTTGGGTTTTTGGATTTTTGAATTTTTGGATTTTTGGATTTTTGGACTTTTGGATTTTTGGATTTTTGGATTTTTGGATTTTTGGATTTTTGGATTTTTGGATTTTTGGATTTTTGGATTTTTGGATTTTTGGATTTTTGGATTTTTGGATTTTTGGATTTTTGGATTTTTGGATTTTTGGATTTTTGGATTTTTGGATTTTTGGATTTTTGGATTTTTGGATTTTTGGATTTTTGAATTTTTGGATTTTTGAATTTTTGGATTTTTGGATTTTTGGATTTTTGGATTTTTGGATTTTTGGATTTTTGGATTTTTGGATTTTTGGATTTTTGGATTTTTGGATTTTTGGATTTTTCGATTTTCTGCTGCTGCCCACCAGAGGTTGCTGTTGATGCTCTGCCATAGGTTGCTGTTGATGCTCTGCCATAGGTTGCTGCTGCTCTGCCATAGGTTGCTGCTGCTTAGCCATCGGTTGCCGCTGCGCTGCTCTGCCATAGGTTGCTGCTGCGCTGCTCTGCCATAGGTTGCTGCTGCTCTACCATAGATTGCTGCTGCTTTGCCATTGGTTGCTGCTGCTTTGCCATCGGTTGCTGCTGCTGCACCAGAGATTATGGCTGCCCACCAGAGATTGTTGTTGCCTACCAGAGATTGTTGTTGTCCACCAGAGATGTTGTTGCCCACCAGAGATTGCCGTAAATTATTTATAAATGATAATTTATAAATCATAATTTATAATTTATAATTTATCGGCCTCTTGCATTTTCGATCGTATCTCTCCCTTCGCTGCATTGCCAGAGGTTGCTCTGGCTCTGCCGTAGCTTGTTGCAGCTCTGCCAAAGCTTGCTGCTGCTCTGTCATAGGTTATGGCTGATCTTCTGCTATAGGCTGTTGTTGCTTTATCATCAAAGGCTGCAGAATCATTGCTTGGTCTGGATCCCACTCAAATGCGACAGGGATTTTTCGATCTTTCGATTTTTGGATTTTTCTATTTTTTTATTTTTCGAATTTTCAATTTTTCGATTTTTCGATTTTTGGATTTTTCGTTTTTTCGCTTTTTCGATTTTTCGATTTTTCGATTTTTCGCTTTTTCACTTTTTCGATTTTTCGATTTCTCGATTTGTCGATTTCTCGATTTTTCGAATTTTTGATCTTTCAATTTTTTGATTTTTTGATTTAATAATTTAGCCGCATTTGATTTAAACGAAGCTTGCCTTGGACTGTTCTTTTGCGGGTTAAGCGATGAAGAACTAGAAATAAATTTAAAGAAATTGGTAATACTGATTTGGACAATAATAAATTGGTTAATTCTTCCGAAATTGGTGAATGCGATATTTTAGGACAGCTTTTAAAAGTTTTGGATAAAGTGATTATTAAGAATTTTCTCATGAACCTCTAGAAACTATAAATTTTGAGGATCTAAATAATGATATGTTGAGGCAAAATTTAATTAATAATTTTGAAATAAATGAGGGTGATAACTTGGAAGAGCTTCTCAATATAATGGAAGGGACTGAAAATGGTGCGGGGCAAAATTTAATTATGGTTAATTGGGAACATGAGGAAATTTCCGGACAAAATTTAATTAATAATTCGGCAATAGAGGAGGGTTATGATTTGGAACAACTTTTGAATATATTTGGAGGGTCTCCAAATGGTTCAGGGCAAAATGGCGGTGATAATGAGGGAGTTTTAAATAATAATAATGAGATTGGCATTGGGGGTTTTTCGAAAAATAATATGAAAGAGATTTATCGCCCCCATTATTCACCAATTTCGGATGTCTCATCAGATGAGTCATCAGATGAATCATCATATGATTCAACTGATGACTCTATGACAGTGTGAAAACTGTTATACAGGTTTCGCCAAAAGATGAAAAAAAATTATATCAACAACCATCCAAATTTGGCCATTTTAAAATGACTCTCTTTTGCACACACTGCTTAAGAGATTTTAAAAGAAAATCAGATATTGTACGCCACTTTCGAGAAAATTTTGTCAATAACGAAAACACCTTTAACATGGAAGATTATATAATTAATCGTAAGTATTTTTTATAACATATATAGCTATAATTTTCCTTTTAATTTTTCTTTTTAATATTAATTAATAAAGTTTTACAGAGGAATTAAAAAATAATAATTGTTTCAGTTGATGAATTACTTTCAAGACCTCCAATGCGATATTGTCAAGATTGTGAAGTAAATGTCAAATCTAATTCCTGGAGCACACACTTGAGGACAAATATTCATAAAAACAAGAGCTGCATAAAATATAGAAATGGAATTGACATTATCAGGAGTGCATTTAAATGTCGAATAGCCTCCTATAGAATATATATTCACAGAATTATCACGTCGACATCAAAAAGTTTCAGCAATATAAAGTGCAAACATTAATACGCCAGCGTGAACAAGAATTTACATGTGCTAAAGTAACTTTGGAATTATTTATAATATATAATTCCCCAACTTTAATCTCTACTTCAATTAAGTCACCGTTCTTTATTATAACCCATACAACTGATCCACAACTGCTTTAATGATGATTTTTTCAAGATTATTGAAACCAAAGCAGATGAATTGCCGGAACGAGACTCAGGTAATTATTATTTAGTCTCAAAAGCTAAGTTTTCTTAATAACACTTGAACGTCTCTAACAAATATTATTCAGAACTAATTTTTTAATTTATATTACAGGGTGGGCTCTACAAAGAATTCTGCATTTGGAAGCAAACATCAATAAGTATAACCCATTGAATGCCTCCTCTTACATAAAAATGCAAAAATTTTCTAAATCAATAGTGAATGTAATGAATGAGGACAATTGCTGTTTCGCCTGGGCAGTCGTTTCAGCAGCATACCAGCCAATCGGTAATCCTCGAAATACCTCTTCATATCTAGACTTCAGAAACGCCTTCAGTTTTACAGGTATTGAATGTTCAGTAAAATAATTAGATATAAAAAAATTTGAGGAAAAAAATTATTTGTCAATAAATGTATATGGAGTTGAAAATTTTTTAAGAGATAATAAAACTGTATATGAGATTGTCGGTCCTTTACATTTTAATAATGAAAAGAAAAAATTACATATTAATTTGCTTTTAATAAGTTCTGATGATGGAAATAACCACTATTGTTGGATAAAAGATTTAGATTGCTTGGTATCCAAACAATTATCAAAAAAGAAAATAAAAAAATACTTATGTGATGGATGCCTTCAATATTTTGGAACATATGAAAAACTTAACGCGCATTTATGACGTGATTGTAGTTTTATTCAAATTGAGCTTCCTTCAGATAATTTGATTTGGATAAATTTGGAAATTATATTCCTGCAAATATATTAAAGTTTCAAAATATTCAGAAACAGTATAAAGTCCCTTTTGTTATTTATGCCGATTTTGAATGTTATTTGAAAAATATTGAATGCCAACAATATGCACCTGATTCGACAACCTCATATACTATTAAAACTGCTGAACATATACCCTATTCATTTGTTTATTATATTAAATCATCATTTGGTGAGAATTTTGTTTGTCTTAAATTTTATAGAGGTACAGATTGCGCTTTAAAATTTATTGAATGCTTTGAAAATGATGTAAAAGAAATTTATAAAAAATATTTAAAATATCAAGTTCCATTGAAAGATTTGTCATCTGTAGAACAGATTGAGTATGAAAATTCTAGCATTTGCTACATATGTGAAAAATCTTTTTCAAAAGAAAATTTCATAAAGTGTAGAGATCGTTGTCATATTACAGGTAAATATCGAGGAGTTGCCCACTCAATTTGTAATTTGCATTTTAAACCTCCAAAATATATACCAATAATATTGCATACTATGATTCTCACCTATTTATTATATCGCTTTGCTATAATAAAGAAAATATTAGTGTTATACCTCAAAATAAAGAAAAGTATATTTCTTAGTAAGGAAATTTTCGTTGACAGTTACGTGTTGGAAAAGCGGAAACCAGTTGCTTTGCGACTACGCTTTATAGATTATTTTCAATTTCTCACAGAGTCTTTAGAGTCGTTATCAGAAACTCTACAAGATTCACAATCTTTTGAAATTAAAAAGTTTTTCTCAAATGCTGACGAATTTCAATACATTAGACAAAAAGGGGTATTTCCATACTCTTACATAGATTTCATTCTTAGAAAATTTTAATCCGGAAAGACCTACAACATATATCACTTATGTAGACGCCACAAATTTGTATGGTTATGCTACGAAAAAATATTTCCCTGAAAAAAATTTTGCTTGGATACCTAAGCTCGAAATAGAAACTTTAAATATATCCGAACTTTCAGATACATCATCTATAGGCTACATATTTGAGGTTGATTTAGAATATCCAAAATATTTACATGAGAGTCATAATGATTTCCCATTTTGTCCTGAACAATATACACCGCCAATTTCAAACCACTCCAAATTGATTCCAAACTTACATAATAAATATAACTATATAATTCATTACCAATATCTGAAACAATGTCTACAATTTGGACTCAAAATCATAAAAATACACAGAGCAATTAAATTTACACAATCACCATTAGCTGAAATTATAGATTTAAATACAAATTTACGAAATTTATCTAAAAATAAATTTGATAAAAATTGTTATAAATTGGCAAATAATTCAATTTTTGGTAAAACCATGGAAAATGTTGATAGGCGAGCAGATATTAAGTTAGTGTCTCAAGGGTAACGACAGGATAATAAACTTAGTGCCGAAAAACTTATTTCTAAACCTCAATTAAAGGATTTTAAAATTTTCTCTGAAAATGTAGTTGCTCTTCAACTTCAACAGGTTTGCATTGAATACAATAAACCAATTTATGTTGGGATAAGTATCTTGAATATTGCAAAAACTGTAATGTATAATTTTTATTACGGGTATTTAAAAATAAAATATGGTAATAATTTAAATTTATTATATACGGATACTAATTCCTTAATTCTTGAAGTTCAGACCCAAAACTTTTATGAAATATGAAGCAAAATCTGAATAAATTTGATACTTCTAATTTTTCTGAACAAAATGTTTATTGCATGCCTATTACAACATCAGTTGTTGGTAAATTTAAAGATGAGTACAAAAGGATTCCCTGTGAAAGTTTGTATGGAACTGGTGTTAAAGCATATTGTATAAAATCCAAAAATATTGTAGATAAAAAAGCAAAAGGTGTTAGTAAATCATGTATAAAAAATCATTTAACATGATCAGATTATAAAGATGTTGTTGAGAAAGGTGACAAAATATTCTGCACCTTGTATGTTTTCATGTCAGATATTGCTTAACATATACACTAATTTGTTAAATAAATTGGCACTAACAACTTATGATGATAAAAGATATTGTATACCAAATTCCACAAAAACTCTTGCATGGGGACATAAGGATATTTTGAAAACAGATATTTTTTGATAAAGATATGAAAATGATGTATGATACTCTAACTTCTTTAAGTTCCGAAAACGAAAATACATCTAAAAATAAAAAACCGTGATTAGAATTAACTACTCCTAATTATCTTTCATCTTTATAAAGACACCATTTTATATGATGATAAATTATGTAAGTCGTTTTTGAACCTTTAAAAGTTGGAGGGAGAACTGAATCCAAAAACATATATATTGTATAGAAATTCCATTATTTGTTAGTAATATTACAACAATGACTGATGCATCTTTAATAGTTTTTGTTTTCCTTGTTGGAAATGTGCTATATGTAAATTACATTCCTAATGCAGTTAGGGCTGATATATGTATAAACGTCCTCAAAAATGAAACCGATTACTACAAACAGATAAAAATGACATATCTTGTTGGAAATTCACACTTTTTTACTTGTAATGTAACTGATTCTGCTTATTGTGAAAATCCATTCATAAAAATGAAATATTCCATGACAGACAAACCATTACAATATTCAGATTGGATTCCTTTCAACAATAAAAAAGATGAATCTTGTCATTGTGTCTGTTGTTATATATTTGTTATTATATTTGCAGCAGCAATATTTATTTGTACATGTTTAATTTTATTGTATTTCATGAAAAAATATCTATAAAAATATTTAATAAATGTTAAAAAAATAATATAAATTTTGTTTTATTTTTGATTCTCGTTAGTACTAAGACATTTAAAGTTTATCCCCTCCTCTGAAATGGAGAGGGAAAATAAGTTTACCCCTCCACTTGAGAGGAGAGGGAAAATGTATAAAATTTAGGAGTAAACGGATAGTTTTTTGAGAGCAAACAAATAGCTAGTTAGTTTTTGAAATACTTTATTCTAGATGTTCAGTAATCAGAGTAAAAATATATTTCAAAATTCACCATTAAAAAAGAAAATAAAAAAAAACAATCATAAATTCTACAAAATATAATTTAAATAATTCTAACTCTAAATATGCTGCGATTGGTTTGTGGGTGGAAAGGGATTTTCTACCATGCATTGAACTTGGTGCTAAAGATGGCCAATTTGTGATATTAAATGAAGATGATTGTTACAACTTATTGCAATATCAAGAAGTTATAACAAGTTATATGTTGTCACCTAATGTTTTCAATGAACCGATATATTTGCAAAATGTATCTATTCATTTTGAAAAGATTTGTGAATTACCAATAGTGAAGACTGTGAAAAGCTGTGAATTTATTTACTATGGAAATGAAACTATCTGCAGACTATGGGAAGAAATTCCATTTATAGAATATAGACTAAATGTTTTACAAAAACAAAACTTTCGACGTTATTTCAACGTTTTTAGAAATAACAATTTTTACGACGGAGGTTCTTTTGACAAAATATATAATGTTCTTTCTCCAAAACAAAACCTAAATAGTGAAAATATGTGCTCCATGTTGGAACTGCTTTTGAATCATCTCGGAGAACTAGAACAAAAATTAAAGTCTAAGCACTATTATGAAGAAGACAGTATCTATTGATGAATCAAGAAACCAAATTCATCTGACGGTTGCTTGGAACTTCGCCTACAGAAAAGCTCGTATGACTTCTAAAGAGTTTATAAATCAAAAATATTTTAGAAGGATTAAATTGACTGAAGAAATTTTGAATCCCATATTAGACTCTGATTATAGGAATATTGTTTAGGTTTCATTACTTTTTAGTTCAATTTTACTCGTGTTCACACGTGACACATTTTACTGGCCCTCGCGCCTTTGGACAATCTAAAAAGGGACAGAACAGTAGTAGTACCATAGTCGTATCGTATAGTACTCGACGTATTGCACGTCTCCCGCTTATCGTTTGCTCTCAAATATATTGACTCTCGCCTCAAAACTACTCCGAAATACAGTGATAGTGTCCCCGATTCCTGGTTCCTGTATGGTGAAGCTTGGAATTATTCTGGTGGCCACCAAGAAGAATTTAGTGAAGTGATTTCGACTACAAGGTAGGCCATTTTAGTATTTGTGTCACGCTGTCGCCGTATTTTGTATAATTTCTCATCTCCTCAATTAAACCTATATACAGTCCACTCTTAGTCTCAATCCCCTACATATTTTTTGGCCACTTCGAACCGGATCTTCAATTTTTTATTCACAAAATTAAAAATTTTCTTTAATTAATTAACATTTTGCAAAATTTTCTTCGAGAATGTACCATTTTTAGAATTTTATCGTTGGCCCTTTAAGAGTCTCGAAGGCGCACCTGTCACACGCAATTTCATGGTCGTACTCCCTCCATACCGCTGCATAAAATATTTGAATTTTTAACACATTGGAAACTACTGAAATTGCGTACTTTTAAAGAACAAAAAATAGTAATATTTTTTGTTGATTTATTTTATTAACTGGCTCTCAATTGGAAAGATAACAATATCGTTTATTGATTTGTTGTTTATTAAATATTGATCGATTAGAAAAGTAAATAATAGATTTGAAAATGTCAAAACTGGATATATACATTGCTCGCAGAAATGCTACTAATTCTCGCATTAAAGAATTATTGAATATCGCGGAAAAGGCTCGAACAGATCAAAATGTACGTTTACATTTTAAAATGCGCTATAAAATGTTGGAAAATATTAAAGATGATTTTGATAAAAATCATTCGAATATCGTTGATTTAATAGCAAGCGTGGAAAACAAAGATGCTCTTTTAAAAACCGAAGCCACGTTTAGGGAACTTTTCGATTTTGATTATTTTGAAATTCAGGCTATTTATTATAGTATTTTTGAATCTGAACCCCTTGTCAACTTAAATGTCTCTCATTCTGCGCCATCCCAAAATAATGGTAGGTTGCCCAAATTGGAAATACCGGTTTTCTCTGGTGATATTCGAACATGGAAAACCTTCTATGATTTATTTAACTCGCTCATACATACTAATTCCAATTTGAGCAACGTGGAAAAATTTAGCTATTTGATAAATTCTCTTGATAAAGCCCCGCTTGCTCTAGTTAGATGTACACCTTTATGTGATGCAAATTATTTAATTGCCTATAATGCTCTGGTTAATAGATACGAAGACCCTAGACTTATTGCTATAACTCACTGGCAAGAAATACAGGGTACTAAAAAACTGTCTGATGATTATTCGGTCAGCTCTTTGAGAAATCTCGTGGACAAGTTTGAAGAAAACTTGGCTGCGTTAAATAATTTGCATTACCCAGTTAAACAATGGGATTTTGTACTATTTAATATATTAATGGAACGGTTAAATCACAGTTTAGCTACACGTTTTGAAATTGATTGTCATACTGAATTAAAAAACCCAGCAAATCGCTCAAATAATTTTGGTATTTTGAGAGACTTTTTACAAAAACATTGTGACGCTTTAGATGCTGTTTCTATTACTTCTTCTCCAGTAAAATTACAAGTTCCTAAAAATAAAATAAAAACATTTCTAAACAATACCGATGGCAAAGAAAAATGCCCTTTTTGTAATAAGTTACACCCCATTTATAGTTATCAAACCTTTTTATCAAAATCTCCTCAGGAACGGTATAATATAGTTAAAACTAAAAGAATGTGTATAAATTGTTTAGGTACAAGGCACTTTTCGCCTTCATGTACCTCTCTTCGCACTTGTCGTAAATGTTCTCTAAAACATCATACACTTTTACATTTTGGTTCAGAATTTAAGCCCTCATCTTCTCAAATTGTTGTTTCTCGTCCTCAGAGTTCTCAAGTTGTTTCTCATACAACCACGCATGCGCCTACTCAAGTTTCCCATTTGGCGGAAAGCTCTCTCGGTACAGGTGCATTGCAGTCACATTCAGATAAAGACAATTTGCCTAACAATAATTCTCTAGATGTTAACTCTTACGTTGCTAATTTACCTCGTAACCATACTGTTCTCTTGTCCACCGCGGTCATAGAAGTCAAAGATGCGTGGGGACAATTTCAAAAAGTCCGTGTATTACTGGATTCCGCAAGTCAGGCTAATTTTATTACTAAAAAGTGTCGTAAAAAACTGGGTTTGGATTCTTATTCTCTAAATATTTCCATAGGTGGGTTAGGACCTATGGCTACCAAGGCTACGCAAGGTGTTGCTTGCACAGTTCGTCCTCATTTTCATTGTGAACCTTGTTTAACTTTAGAATTTGTTGTTTTACCGCAAATCTGTGCCGATTTGCCATGCGCTGACTTACCAGTAAAACATTTTAAAGAATTTTTGAATTTAAACTTAGCTGATCCAAATTTTAATATTTCTTCTTCGATTGACATGCTCATCGGTGCTGAAGTTTTTAGCTCTTTATTGAAAGGTGAATCAATTTGTTTTGATCACCAAAAACCCTCCGCTGTTAATACGTCTTTTGGATGGATACTTATGGGCAAAGTATCTCTTGAAAATAATTATCGTATAGGTACGTTTTGTACTTTAACTCAAATTGAAAATTGTATAAAAAGACTGTGGGAGCTAGATCAAGTAGCTCAAACCCCCAAGCTTTCTCCCGAGGAGAATGCTGCTGAACATATGTTTGTTGAATCTCATGATAGAACTCACACTGGTCGATACGTAGTAGCTCTCCCCTTCAAAAATTCCTCTTCTCCTAATTTTTGTGATTCTCGCGACATCGCTCTTCGTAGATTTGTGAACTTGGAGCGTCGTCTGAAAACTAATCCCTCGATTTATCAAGACTACTGCAATTTTATGCAAGAATATCTATCAGCTGGACACATGGAACTTATTGAAGATCCCTTAGAAGCACCCCACTCTTACTATATTCCTCATCATTGTGTTTTACGGCCAGAGAGTCAGACGACTAAATTAAGGGTCGTTTTTGACGCCTCTACTAAAGATGCAAATCATATATCATTGAATGACACTCTTTTAGTTGGACCCAAACTTCAGTTAGATATTTTCACTCTGCTACTGCGCTTTAGACTTGGCGCTGTAGGGTTTACAGCTGATATCAAGCAGATGTATCGTCAAATTTTGGTTACTAAAAGTCACTGTGATTATCAAAGAATATTATTTCGCTTCTCCCAAGACGAATCTATTAAAGATTATCGTTTACTAACAGTGACTTACGGTGTATCTTCGGCTCCATTTTTGGCGATTCGTACTCTTCAGCAACTGGCTAGTGATTACCAGGCAAATTATCCTCAAGCCTATCAAGCATTGAAAAATTCGATTTATGTTGATGACTTGATCTGCAGTTGCGATACTGTTAGCGAAGCTGTACAGCTTCAACAGGAGCTCGTCGAGCTCTTGCGACTTGGTGGTTTCGAGCTGAGAAAATGGGCCAGTAACAATCCACAGTTATTGACTCATTTACCGCAATCTTGGCTGCAAATTGATCCTCTTTCATTTGATAATGATCAGGAAAATATGGTGAAAATTCTGGGACTTCAATGGCAACCCAAATTGGATATCTTCACGTATAACGTAAGTGTTAGTGAAACCTCCTGTACAAAACGTAATATTTTGTCAGATTTAGCTCGCATATTTGACCCTGAAGGATTTTTAACCCCAGTTGTCCTTTTCGGTAAACTTATAATACAAAAACTCTGGGCACTTGGGCTTCAGTGGGACGACATCCCACCTGAAGACATTGTAATTAAGTGGCGCAAATTTAAGTGTGAATTAGCTCTACTGTCTAATTTTCAATTACCTCGTATTCTCCTCTCTCTCGATTATTTGTTTTGTGATATTCATGCCTTTTGTGACGCTTCCTCTTACGGCTATTCAACCGTTATATATTTTCGATACGAAACTTCCCAAAATCAAATAAAAACTTCTTTTGTAGCTGCAAAATCTCGTGTTGCGCCATTGAAAACGATTTCTGTTCCTCGTTTAGAATTGTGTGCAGCCGTACTCCTTTCAGATCTCTTGATTTCGGTTTTGTCTGCTTTTGAAGACAAAATTAATTTTCGTCGGATTTATGCGTGGTCAGATTCGACTGTAACTCTAGCCTGGATAAAATCATCTCCTCATAAGTATAATACTTTTGTTTCCAATCGTATTACTCATATTCAAGAAAAGGTTGCTCCTACTCGTTGGTTTTATATTCCTTCCGAACACAATCCGGCTGATTGTGGTTCTCGGAACCTATTACCCTCTCAATTGCTTGACCATTCGCTATGGTGGGCGGGGCCCTTTTTTCTCTCTGACTTAGAAGAGCTTTGGCCAGATTTTTGTCAAACGTTCAAGTTTACGGAAACTGCTTTGGAGCAAAGAAAGACCGTTTTGTCTACCTTAGTTCCACCTAGGGACTTCTTTTTAGATCTTCTTGATAGATTTTCTTCCTTGGATAAAATAACGCGTATTCTTTGTGGATTTCTACGTTTTATCTCGAATAAGAAAGCGCAAGATACTCTTTCGGAACCATTTTCCGGAACTCTCATGTGCTTATTTAAGTACATTCGAAATGTTATATTGCTTGTTGAACTGGGTATCCTGAGGGTGGGCGGTCACCAATCGTACTCCCATCTATCTTTTAGAAAGTTACATCCTGGCCAACCAACCCTACTGCATTTGATTGCCCAAAAATTGTGGATTTTATATCCTAAGAAACCTATTCGCTTGCTTTCTCGTTGTTACAAGTATATAACAACCATTCTCAAGTCTTCTCAGCCTACTATGGAAGGTATTCCTAAGGCTCGCTTTATTTTTCATGTATCTCGCGTTGTTGGTACCCAGATTTTCTCTTACACAGAGTGTAACACGGTTTTGGTCTCAATTGAAGCTGTATTAAATTCCCGGCCACTTTGTCCTTTAAGTTCAGACCCAAATGATCTTAAAGCTCTTACACCGGGACATTTTTTGAATTTGGAACCCTTAAACTCTTTTTTGGAACCTGATTTAACCTCGTCCAACCTCGGACGATTATCTCGCTTTCAATTACTACAAGCCTTACATCAGCATTTCTGGGTAAGGTGGAACAAAGAATATTTACACACTTTGATGCAACGCAGCAAATGGACTGAGTCGTCAGTTCCTATTCTCAAGGATACTCTCGTGTTGCTCAAAAGACGAACACGCGCCGCCCTTAAAATGGCATTTAGGCCGGGTGTTAGAGGTGCATCCGGGTGCGGACGGAGTTACGCGCGTTGTGACTGTGCGTACCGCGCAGGGTAATTTCAAAAGACCTGTAACTAAAATATGTCCCCTACCTCAAAATTAAAATTGTATTTTTTTTTGGTTTATTACTCTACTTTAAGTTTTTTTTTTTTTATTTGGATGGTACAGAAATATTTTTTTTGTTTATAAAATGTCTCATTTTAGGTGGGCGGTATGTTTAGGTTTCATTACTTTTTAGTTCAATTTTACTCGTGTTCACACGTGACACATTTTACTGGCCCTCGCGCCTTTGGACAATCTAAAAAGGGACAGAACAGTAGTAGTACCATAGTCGTATCGTATAGTACTCGACGTATTGCACGTCTCCCGCTTATCGTTTGCTCTCAAATATATTGACTCTCGCCTCAAAACTACTCCGAAATACAGTGATAGTGTCCCCGATTCCTGGTTCCTGTATGGTGAAGCTTGGAATTATTCTGGTGGCCACCAAGAAGAATTTAGTGAAGTGATTTCGACTACAAGGTAGGCCATTTTAGTATTTGTGTCACGCTGTCGCCGTATTTTGTATAATTTCTCATCTCCTCAATTAAACCTATATACAGTCCACTCTTAGTCTCAATCCCCTACAAATATTATATTTAAAAAATGTTTATTTAATAAGATTATTTTTAAATAAAACAAATATATATAAAAATTCATTTTTTTTTATTACAAACATCAATTATTATTACAGAATTAATTACTATTACATCACATCTCCCTTGAAGATTCAAGAGTTATAAGATTTATCTAATCCTAACCATTTTACAAATACTTTGTTTCCTTTCTTTCTTAACACTTTTTCCGCCAGATATACATTTGGGTGTCATACTTTTTGACTTTTTGAAGTTCTTCCTCATAGAAACCTCCTTGAATATCTATCTCGTTTCCATCTTGAATCAAATACGTTGTTGGATTGGTGAGCTGGATTTTTTTTTATTTGAAAAATTTCGTTTGACCAGTTGGATGTGTAACCTTTAGAAAATTGTTCGCGAATCTTGCTAATTCCTACTCTGTCACTGACACGAAATTTTGGTGATCTGGGATCCAGAGTTTTCCTATGAGTATAAGCTGATTTCAAAATTTCCATTTCATTCTTTTTGTTAACTTCGTTTGGTTTTTTTTTCGATTGTTGAATGCTTAGTATTATTGTATTCTGTAATTATTTAGGAAAGCTGATACATTTATAATTACCTAGTAAACTCAACTTTTTCCACATTTTGTTTTTTATAGTTCTACTTACTCTCTCTAAAATACTAGCTTTCATATTAGAAAATGTGCTGTAATGATTAATTTTGAACTGCTCTATAAGTTTCTGAAAGTCTTGAATAAAGAATTCTTTACCCTGGTCAGTATTTAGATTTTTTGTGGGAGTTTTTAAAGTTAATAGAATTTTTTTTTAATTGCAGCTGTCAAATTTTTATCAGTTTTGGATTTTACAGGTTCTGCCCATACAAATTTAGAAAACACATGTATTACCATTAAAATATATCTTAAACCCCTATTAAATTTCGCAAATGGCTGCATTTCTATCAGATCACCTTGAAATAGATCATTAAGCCTTTTTACAATTGTTCGTCTCCTTCTATATCGCCTTCTCTCTAGTTTATGTAATTCATTTACAACGTCTTGTTTAATTTTACTCATTATTAATTTATACCTAACTCTCGAAAATAAATCCCATAAATAACTTTACCTCCTTCTAAACCGTTTATGAAAGCCCATTATCGCTGACGGTGTAAAATATAAAAAAGTCATCTCAGATTTTTTTAAGAAGTTCTTTAATTTTATTTGCCATTGCTTCAAATGATTTTTTATTTTCATTTCTAATTTCTTTTATTGATGAATTTATTTGGGTGATGTTGTTAGTAAGATCAGAAATTTTTACATTAAATTTATTTTCCATTGTTTCAAATGATTTTTTATTTTCATTTCTAATTTCTTTTATCGACGAATTTATTTGGGTGATGTTGTTAGTAAGATCAGACATTCTCACATTAAATTTATTTTCCAAAAGAACATTTGATAACGTATAATCTTTTTTGAATTCATTTCTTCTCTTGCATAATTCATTGTATCAATAAATTATTTTCTAGAAACTTCAGCAGCTCTTTGAACTAATTCATTTAATGATTTTATTTCTTTTACTAATTTATCTCCTTGATTTTTTTTATATATTTTCCTAATTGAAATTCTGCATTTGTTATATCTAATGTCATTTTTACAATTTTTTTTCTATATTTTTTATATCTGACGCTGTCTTTTCAGCTTTGTGTAGTATATCTGTATAAGATTTCCCTCGTCAAAAGAAGTTTCAGATCTGGTTTTTAGATTGTTTAATTGCTTTAGTATATCCTCGATTTTTTCATTATTTTTTTGTAATTTGATCTTTGAATTTTGTTTCAATTTTTTCATTTTCGTTTTGAAAATCCTCCTTCAATTTGTCTTCTTAATATTGTAAATTTGATTTATATGCATTGATTTTAATTTCAAATTCTTTAATTTGTTCTTTAACTTTGTCGGTATCTTTTTTGTAAATTAGAAAATGAGTGTTCATTGATTTTCCAAGATTTTGTGTATTTTTATCCATAACGTCTTGTATTTTCTTAAAATTCCCTACTTCTTCTGCTACTCTATTATTAAGCATATTAGTAAAAATTTGAAACTTTGATGTAATATCCTTGGAAATACTGTTCTTAGCGTTGTCAATTGCTTAAATATCCTTAAATATTGATTTTATTGATGTTATTTCATTTTTTATTTAATTTTCAAAATCATCAACTTTATCATATTTTAACTTCACTACGTCGAAGTCATTTGCATATTTAGAAACTTTCTGAGAAAATTTTTCTACTACCTCATCATTTCCATCAACACTATTTTTCATATTAATTATCTTGTCATTATATTCAAGAATAACTTTATCCTCAAATAACTTAATCTTTTTTGCAATATTTTGTATATTGTAATAATATTCATTTATTCTCTTATTTAAATTATTAACATCATTTTTCAACCCGGGATCTAAATTTTTAATTAATTTGTTTTCAATATATTTTACATCGCTTTTAAAATTTTTTATTATTTCCTCTTCAACATTTGACAATATTTTATTTTCTAATGGTAATAATGTGTTTAGAGCAGATTTTTTTGAAATATGACGACCAAATTTATCGATGGTCATTTTAGAAATGTTTAAAAGTATCTATTATGTTCTTTATATAATATAATTCGCTTCTCTTAGTTCTTCGGTAATGGAAATAATTTCATTGTTATGGCCAGTGTGTCCCGCAAGCATGGATGCTACTAATAGCCGAAGTTTGTCAACAAGTTCGTTTACCTTATCCCAATATATGTAATCTGTATGAGGTTTATTAACTTTTAAAGTTGTACAAAATCCGTTTTTTTTTCGAAGACATTCGACTTTCTCTATATGGAGTTTTGCGTCTTTCAAAAAATCCCTGGACTGCTTGTTGTGATTCGGGATTTATAGTTTTAGTTTTTGTAATTCCTTTGCTTTGCAAATAAGGTCCTATTATAGAAATATATTTATGTGATCCATTTTCCCGCACCTGCTCATTATTTCTACGGTATGCATTGGTTCTTTTTAAAATATCCATATAATTTTTCAAATCTTGTTTTTTATACCCTATTGGTTCTTTTTTAAATAATAACTCATATAAACCTGGTGTACCTGTACAGGGTGAGTCAACGATTGGATGAAGTAGGTTTGTGCCTTTTCGGTGAAATTAACAAAGAAACTATATTTATTGTTTGATATAGTTTATTTTTACGCAGATTTTAAAAATATTTATTATCTATCTATCTATTAACTCATTCTTTGGAAAATTCATTTCACAATATAAGATGAATGCAAAAAAAACCAAACTTCACTACATAAAAACCAAAAGAAGCGATTGCGGTTATAAATTTGACACACAGAAAAATGTTCTTTTACATTGTTTTTGCCATGGCTACTATGATAATGAAGACTGTAAAAAAGTATGTAAAATAAGAAAAACTGAAATATCTCAAAAACTATTATAAATAGGTATAGGATATATTGAACAAAACTTTTAGGGTTTTTATTACTCTATTAAATAACATGAAAATATACAGGGTGTACCATTTAAAAAAAAAGATATTTATTCATTTAAACTTGTTCAAATTTGAGGCGATGTGTTCAACACCCTGTAGCTTTTATTGCAAATATTAGGTAAAAATTATGTTAACTTGTCCTTGGCCTTGCTAAATTTCAAATTTGAATATATTTGTCACAAAATTGAAAACGTTATTTAGGATTGAATTGATGCTTGAAAATGTGACTTTTTTTCTTTAAACTTAATTATCTCAGAAACTATAAAGTTTTGTTATAGTAAACCCTTAATAAAAAAGATTTAAAATTATAAGCTAAACCGAAAATACGATTCGTATATAGGGTGTTCTATTTAAAAAAATACAACTTTATGCTGTCCTAGTTTTTTGGCTCACCCTGTAGAGTCCTAAATATTTTTAAAATCTGCGTAAAAATAAACTGTATCAAACAATAAATATAGTTTCTTTGTTAATTTCACCGAAAAGGCACAAACCTACTTCATCCAATCTTTGACTCACCCTGTATAGTTTCTTCCTTTTTTTTTTGATGTTTTTACCAATAATTTCGACAGGTTTTTGAGTTAAACCCAAAAAGAATTTCTCGGTTTCCAAATCATGAACTATTCCATATTGGCGATCAAATTCATGTTCAAGATCTTTTACACCGCTATCAATATATTGGCGAGGTAATTCATCAAATCCTGATAAATATTCTTTATATAAATCTGTATCAACAAATGTTCGAATTATTTGCCGTGTTTGTTCTAGTATATCTGAAAGATTTCCTATTGTGGAGTGTGAATCTGAAGAAGGGGTAGTTTCTGCAATAATACTTGTTTGTTGTATAGATGGCATTTGACTTGCTGAAGCTAGATTCGCATCTCAGTCAATAATCGATGGTATTTCTGTAGGAAGGAGTGGAGTTTTTCCCGTCTTTCTTTTTTCTGGTGTTGATGTTCCATATTGTAATTTTCTTCTTGGTATTAGTGTTTGAATTAATCTTTTTTATGGTGTTTCATAAAATATTTTAATTGGTGTGTGTAGCTCTTCCATTTTTTCAACAGGTTAAATTTTACCAATCGTTGAAATTAATTCTTATAAGGGTTGAGTTATCGGTTTATATGTTTCCTCCAATTTATTTTGCGCCTCAAATTCCGCATTTTTTAAACTCTGATATTTTTGTTTAACAGCTTTTCTTGATTTAACTAGCTCTCTTGCTAAACGTTCATCCATGATTGGTATAATTTACCATCAAACGTTTATTTTTATAAGTAAATATATGAATCAAATCCTTTTCGACATCAGCCAGATTTCACATTGGAGTCTTTGTCTATTACCAAAAATGCAAATTTATCTTTCCAACATATTAAGCACAACTCATTAAATTGGTTGAATGACATATCAACATTAACATGATCATCATAAATATGTTTTAAGATTGTTCGATCTTGTTGAAATATAAGAATTAAATTTGCATTGTCACGATTTAATTGTTTCGGAATAGAAGAATGTTTGGCATAAATAAAAACTATCAGTATTTTTATGTCTTCCAAAGCAAAAATAGTCTTTTACAACATTCTGCTTACAACGCACTATATCATCAAATATTATTATAGAGTTTGGTTTAACTTGTTTTGGTGAAACAATTGTTTCTTCATTTTCAGATTCATAGTATCCAATTTCTTTCAAAGGTTTAAAAAGTGTTCTCAAATATTTATACTTTGGTTGATATAAGGATTTTGAATAAACATACAGATTTTCCAATCGCAAACCATTCGGATCTTCAATCAAAACCAATAACATTAGTTTTGCCACAGCCTGACGGGCCAATAATTAACCCTCTTTTACTATTTCCCTCAAACAGTTTTCCATGTTTTCTAAAAAAATTTACTGAACTTTCATGATCCTTAATTGTTATAGAGTATGGTTGTTTCTCACCTCTCATTTTATATATAAAACAAACTATTAATATTCAGTATTGTGATATAACTGGTTAGTTATCACTAGGATTGCTACTATATATAAAGTTTCCATCACATAATAAACGAATTATTTAGAAGACAAACAGCAAAAGGAAAGGAAGTGGTTTAGTAAACTCATTAATAAATAAATTACCCCATGAAATGCATATTCTTGGTAATAATTTTTGTAGACCTGGAACAAAATTGGAAAAACGATTATTGTCAAGAGGTGATAAAGGTATAAATTTATTGGATGAGGCTTGTAAAGAACACGATATTGCTTACTCACAATCAAATGATATAAAAAGAAGGCATTTCGCTGATAAAGTATTAGCTGACAAAGCTTTATCAAGGTTCAAAGCTAAAGATTCTAGTTTTGGGGAAAAAACTGCTACACTAGGAATTACTGGTGCTATGAAAATTAGGTATGAGACTTCGAACGAGAAGAAAGTTCAAGCGAAAAACTCGAAAAGGACGAGGACTATCATTATCTCAGGTAATTTCAAAAGCTAGAAAAGGAATTAAGAGGAAACGTTTTAAAGACCTTAATGAAAGTAATCAAACTGCTTTAAAAGCTATTAAAAAAACAGGTAAAGTCTTACCTCCAAAGAAAAGGGTAATTCCAATCCCAAAGACTGTCGTATTTCTTCCACTTATACCTTTATTTGCTGGTTTGTTTGCTCTTGGTCCTCTTGTAGGAGGGGCTACAGGTATTGCTAAAGCAGTAAATGATGCAAAAGCAGCCAAAGCGAAATTAGAAGAATCTAAACGACACAATCAAATGATGGAGTCCATTGCGGTAGGAAAAAAAGGAAGTGGACTTTATTTAAAACTCTATAAAACAGGATGTGGATTATACTTGAAACCTTATTCAAAAAACTGCTAAAATATATATCTCGAAAAATACTTACAAATTACGATTTACTTAAACACGTTAAATATTTACAAATTCCCAACTTTCGTGGTATTTTATGAGGGATAAATTACCAAAAAAGATAAAGGTAATTGAAAGTGCAATTGTCAATCTAGATAATCATAGTGGTGATGGTACTCACTGGATAGCATTTATAAAAAAAGGGAAAAACATAATATATTATTTCTGAATTAATTAAATATTTTTAGAGCGACTAAAATAATAATATTGTTAATTATAATTATAACAGTTATCAAAACTTTAACAAAACAAATTGTGGTCAATTGTGTCTAAAATTTCTTTATAACCCTATGTAACAACTAATTTTAGTTTATTATTAAACCCATTTTTAAAGTAAAATGTCATATAGTTTTGTTCTTAGCGGCATTTCCGCTATTTTAACATCAGAGTTACATCCTCCAATATATCTAGATGAAGATGTTGAATATATTATCGGCCTTGTAAGTTTCGAAACATTTAATGCAATTCCCAATATTGATGTTGGGTATAATGTATTAATTCATGATGAAAATTTAAAAATAGCCATACTCCCAGGTAGCTATGAATTAGAAGACAACAGATTTAAAAAAAAAAACACTTGGATGAGGATAAAATTAGTTTTAGTCTTTATGCAAACAATAATACTTTACGTACAGATCTTAAATGCTCTGCCCCCTTAACTTTTCGTGAAGGAACTATTGGTAAATTATTAGGGTTTGAAAATGGATGATTGGAAGCTAACATTGAACATATATCAGATTTTCCCGCTGAAATAATTAAAGTAAATTCAATAAATATAGACTGCAGTATTGCAGAGGGATCATTTTTGAATGTGAAACCTGTTCATATAATACACCAATTTTTCTCGAGCGTTGCTCCAGGGTTCAAAATAATTGAGTCACCTAAAAACATCATATATTTCCCAGTTATCGTTAAAGTAATTGATAAAATAGTCATTAAAATAATAGACCAAGAAGGTGATTTGGTTAATTTTAGAGAAGAGACCAAAACCATCAGACTACATCTTAAAAAAAAGTAGATGAAATATGGTAATATTATATAACAACAAATCTGCAAACTTCACTAGAAAATTTAATAAAAAAAAACATTAATAAGACAAGAAAGAAACCAACTTTCTTTAGTAGGAAATTAAACTTCCAAAGGTTAACACCTTCTAATAGACAATTTCTTCAAAGTTTGGGTTTTAAACTTAAATAAAATGGATTATTTAAATGTAAAAAAAAATTGTATTGGTTGATGAATCAATATTAAGCTGGGAAATTCTTTCTTCCGATCGTTTTAATCCTGCAAAACTCGGACCAAATAATGAAATCAAAATTGCTTTGCAACAAACAGGAAAATATCCTTTACTTTGCAAAAGTGAAATTTGTGTGGAATTGCAAGTAACTAAAGAAGATGATTCCCCTTTAGCTAATACTGTTTTAATTAATAATGCTCCGGCATTTTTATTTAAAGAATTACGCTATATTTTAAATGGTGTTACTATTGACTTCGTTCGGGTTATTGGTATAACTTCAACTCTTAAGGGATATATTTCATTTAATCAAAATGAAAGTGCTAAATTTGGAAATGCTGGTTAGTATCCGAAAACAAAATCTAAAGAAAAAATTATGACCGATGATTAAGGTAATGTTTCATTATGTATACCATTAAAGATGTATTCGGGATTTTTTGAAGATTATAATAAGATTAATCTTAATTCACAACAAGAACTTATTCTGATAAGAAGTAATGATGATACAAATGCATTATTTCCGGCAATGAAGATAAAAAACCCACAATTAAAATTACAAAGTTGTATTGGAGAGTTCCTCATCTTACTGTAGCTATTCCGCAAGAATTAGCACTTACTAAAATTATTGATAGAAATAGTGATATACTAATAACCTTCCGAAGCTGGGAATTAGTTGAATATCCAGAGTTATTGGAAACTACAAGGCACAACTGGCCCGTAAAAACATCTACAAAAGGTGAAACGCCGCGTCATGTTTTAATTGCTTTTCAGAAAAATCGACGTGGTAATCTAAAAATGGATATGAGTAAATTTGATCTTTGTAATTTAAGAAATATGAATGTTTTTTAAATTCAGAAAGATATCCTTACAATGATCTTCAACTTGATTTTGAAAATAATAAATTTGTTACTCTGTATGAAATGTTTACAGACTTTCGTCAAGGGTATTGTAACTCTCCAGTGGAACCAAATTTTAATCCGAAAGAGTTTAAAGAAAATGCTCCTATAGTTTACATTAATTGTTCACATCAAAGAGATTTACTACAAAC
This sequence comes from Diaprepes abbreviatus, assembly GCA_034092305.1. NCBI lineage: Eukaryota > Metazoa > Arthropoda > Insecta > Coleoptera > Curculionidae > Diaprepes > Diaprepes abbreviatus. The sequence continues at coordinate 14,601,526 of JASJET010000031.1, read as the reverse complement.
TGGCCCTGTATCTATGAGAATTGAATTTGAAACCAAGGAAAAATACCCCCTAAAACAGCGGCATATTGTGTTATAATTCATGATAAAGTTTTTAGTTACAACCCATTAACAAAAATTGTGAAACAACTGTAATACCATTTCTTTAAGATAAAAAAACTCCATTTAAACAAACCGTTACTTATGCTTAAGAACGCATGTGTCAATTTTGATATTTATTAACGTGCCCAAACCAGACTTCTTCATTTATATGTCTTACGAGATTTCAGTTCGAGTATTAGATTTCCAACTTAAGTTGCAGAAATTAAAAAAACAAGTGACAACAAATAAGTGAATATCAATTAAAAGTAGAAATGATCAAGAAATTCAAATATTTGAAAATATGAAACTTATTCTATATCTTCAAGGATTCAAAATTGAAAATAATAAATTTATTGTAAAGAAATTAGCAGCATACGATGGATAAAAGGCAAGTCGTTTTATTTTCAAAGCTTCATTTCCGATGGATCATTTACCATCCTATTTACACAAACAAGCTCTGTGGTTAATAAAAAATCACCATTGCATTGAGTGTTATGAAGGATTTACACCATTACATAAATGTGAAGATATCATAAGAGATTTAAGCGCTAAGGCGGACTATGTTTATGTAAAAGTGGAAGAAAAGGCAGATTTCGTAAAGAAGTATTCCATGAAACCAGTTATCGAGATTGATGAACAACCCACCCTAAAGAAAATGGAACCTTGCTGCTTTTATCATCAAAAAATACCAGGTGTATGTGCATTATCAAATGTTTATTACCTTTACAACAATTTTTTAATGTAATAAAAGACTTGATTACAAATTATGTGTTTTATTTTCTAACATTGTTCTAATATATGAAGTATTATTATTTAATCCTAGTTCTTGAGGTTTACATATTAAAATATCAATATTTTTATCTTTTAAATATTCGCTACAACATTTAGCTGTTAGTAAACATAATTCTGCAAGTTCCATATAATTTAAATACAATATAATATTCTGCGCTTCACTTTCTTGACCTTCATATGCATAAAACTCGGAACAGGCTGCGAACATCAAAAACTCTTCATACATTTCTCTTACTAACAATTCCATAATAAATCCTACACTAAAACCTCCCTGTTTTTCAAAATCTCTTTATCTCTCTCTTCCTCTTCCACGATTTCTTTTAATATATCAGAATCTTCTATATAATCCTTCAATGTCCTTAAAAAGTAACTGAATCCTATTTCCTTTATTTCATGAACGAACTTCGACAAATTTTTGTGTTTTTCTACAGTTTAAAGGGGCTTCTGCAGCTAATTGGTATTGGAAGGCAGTCTCATAATATACATGTGCCCACTCAAGTTGCCTCTGTCTTAGCATTGCATCCCTTAATTTGGAATTTTGGATCTAAGTAAACTGTTTACCTAATTTGGTAATTTCATTTTTCAAATCACTGTTCATAACTACCACTTATTTTTAATTTAACAACACTTTTCGTTATTGGTGGTGGATCATCTATATGAGTTTAAGACTAGTAGCGAATAAATGTAACTCGCTCAGATTCAGTAATTTAAGATACCTGCTTCCCTCCAACTGCTGTGGTGGTTAGGAAGGAGGTAGGAGGTGGAGCAAAAAGAGGTGGAGTTTACGTAACCAATCGAGATAGAGGGCGAACTTGGACAGCCAATCAGATACAAGGTCATCCTTGGCTGACCAATCAAAAAAGTGGTAGGGGGTCAACTGGAAGCCCCCTATCTCCACCACTGACCCAAAACTCGATGCTCAATTTCTAGGATACTTTTAAAAGAACAAGACCAAATAGCATACTAGCGTTGTAACATAAACGACAGTTGGGACTACTCACATAGGATCAAAAGTCGGATCGAAAATATCATCATAGCTTGGGAGTGGGAAAATAGTTTTGAAATTATTTAAAGGTTAGTTTTAAAAATAAGTTTTAAGAAATCATATACTTATTCTTCCAACGCCCTTCACCCTGAAAGAAACTTACTTGACATTCGACAATTTTAGTTTTTAACATGTACCTCTAAATAATTTGTTCATACATCACAAAAATCCAATTTTAAAAGAAATTTTTATTACTTAGAACAAGCTGTGATTAGTTTTGCCTTTTTTGAGAGAAAAGTAAAAAAAAAAGGATATTAAGAATGCAAATTCATCAATATTTTGACTTAAAAAATACTTATATTTTTAACTGATTTTAAAGTTTGTCGAAGAGATTCACTCTATTTTATTGTGTGAAATAAATATTTCTTAAAGTATCTACATATCTAATATATGCCTATCTGTAATCTCAATTTTTTTGTTGTTTCTGCATTTTTTAATGCAAATAGGATCATTAGTTCAGGTTTAGATAAAATTTATAAAATAAAATCCACGTACAGCAAAATTTTCAGTGGGAATGTGTTATTTATTTTTCATCTTTATAATTGATTTTAACTGTATAATTATATAGAAGTAAACAATTTTTATGTTTTTTAATCTGGACCTCTGATTAGTATCAAATCATGGACACTTACTGATTCTTCTTTTACGCGACGGTAAGCGTTTGTAGTGCTATTGACGCATGCTTAGAATATCCTGGATACACCATGTGACCGAAAATTCAGTAATGCAACCGCTACGGAGAACCCCAGAGATCTTAAGTGTCATTAAAGACAGACAATTCCTTTTTTTTTTGGTCATGTGATGCAAAATAGTAAACATCGAATTCTCCAGTTATTTTATAAAGAAAAATAGAAGAAGAATACTTTGCCCTGTATTCTGGTTCAATAATCTAAGAGAATGAGCCTCTATAAGAAAAAAATTATTAAATTAGGACAGTAGCCATTAACCATCAATAATTCGGTCGAAGTATTATTGGTGAACTGTGACCCGTCACAGCCATTCATGGGTACCGCCAAACCTTTGTTTTCTATTACTACGAGGAGGAAAACAGTGGTTAAGAGGAAAAAACACCACCTGAAACACCACAAAATGTGTAAGTGCCCAAAGTGACCTGCATGTATATGAAAGAAACAAAGGGAATTAGTGACGGGTACTTTTAGAATTAGGAACAATTTCTGAAAGATAATTGCTAAAAATTATCAAAAGGTACAGATGGTGTATTCATTCTACGTGATATTAAACAATTTATAAATATACAAAACCCATAAATGTCTATTTCTCTGTATTATAAGGGGAAACTGGTAGTAATGATAGTAATAAAATGTTATGTATACAGGTGTAGAAAATCCAAACCGGAACGTAGACATTTCTTAAGCAAAATAAATAAAATACTATATTATTAACTAAATCAGAATGAGACAGAATATAAGCAGCGTAAGCATCGACTTATGTGCCTAAATTTCATAAATTAGCAGCTTGGTCCTAGGGTGAAGGGTTAGAAAATGCTGGCCAGGTGAGAGCGGGTGGCAACATATTCTACCCCTTAGGAAAACAAGAGGGTTCCAAATTATTTGTTTTTTTTTTATCCAGGCCGTTGAAGTGTAAGTACCGGGTATTGGTATTTCCGTGCTTCGTGGCAATTTTTTTTATTTAAAATTCTAGTTTATTCCACGGAACAAAAAGTGCAGATTATTAAGTAATATCATTCTGGTAAAGATATTTACCAACAAAAATAATCCTGTTCCTTCAAAATCTAAAATTTTGGAAATTATTCAAATATTTGAGACAACTGGTTGTTTAAAAATTTGCAAAAGGAGCAACCGGTTCCTCAAATTACTGAAGAACGTGCAAATCCAGAGACTGATATTTGTAGTTTAGCAATAATACCGCAATTGCCGAAGAACTTGATATTAATGCTCGAACGGTTCGGAATATTTTAAAGCGTAATAAATATCGCTGTTACAAATTGCGAACAACTTAACAAATTTTTCTGGAAGACCAGGAAAAACGTATGGTGTTTTGTGAGGATATTACGGAAAGGGCTAATAGGGACGATAAGTTCATTAGCAACATTTTGTTTCCTGATGAATCTTCATTCTCCTTGCACAGCCGTCACAATCCTTCTATCACCGTCGGAAACTTTAAAAAGAATAAACATCCCAATATTCTTCAGAGAACACAGTATCCTCAAAAGGTTAATGTATGGGCTGGTATGTTAGGAGATTTTATCATTGGACTCTTTTTTATTAATGGAAACCTAACTGCCAACAAATACTTGGACCTTTTGCGAAATCACGTCATTCCAGCTGTTCGAGCACTGAATATTAATTTTTAGGAAATTTGCTTTCAGCAGGATGGTTGCCCTGCTCATAATGCAAGGGAAGTGCAACAGTTTTTGCAAACTATATTTCCAGAGTACCTCACAGGCACAAGAGGAACCATTCAAATGCTACCCAGGTCTCCCGATTTGGCCCCAAATGATTTTTTTCTTTGGGGTCATGTTTCCCAAAAAATTTATCGGCACAAATATGAACGTGCTAATAATTTGAATGAACTGGAATAAAAAAGTTAATGAAGTTCTCATAAATATAACCCCTGAAGTTTTGGTAAATACGTGAACCGTATTTTACATTATAATAGATTATTGTCTCGCTTAAAGTGGAGGTCTGTTTGAACACCTCTTGTAGAATTTTAGGTGTTTTTGTTGATTAAATAGAACTTAATTATTTTTTATTGTTTACCAGAATCAAAGTTTATTTTTGAGAATAATTTTTAATTTTAAAGAGGTTTATCAACTTATTTACTTAGAGATCAATGTTTATTTTGTAACAGAAATACCAGTTTCCTTCACACCCAACGGCAAACAAAAAACATAATTTTTTTGTATTTCAACTCTTTGATGTGTTTAAAACAATAAATACATCAAATAGTCATTAACTATTCCAAATTCTGTCGATTACGTTATAACTTTAGACGAAAAGTAATACACCCTCTCATTTGCTACAAGATACTGTTTTTTTTTGTCGCACGGAAGTTAGATGGGGTAATATGCCGCCTAGGCGTTCCCTTACAATCGTCTGTCCCGAACTAACCCGAAAGGCTTAGTGGGTTAGAATTGAAAAAACGTGGCCAAAATAAAAAAGAAAAAATTTCTAGTTAAGAAATTTAAACTAGAAGGTTGGCTATAGTAACGTTTCTATTAAATCTCGATAATATGAACGGCCAGTCTTTTCTTTCTAAGGTTTCATTTCAGGTCAAAGGTAGCAGTCTTGTGGAAGCATCGCGCCCAGTTAGTAAGCCGAGAACATTTGTGCTTCGTTCAAGTCAATTATTTCTGGTCCGCGTACTTCGATCTCCACATTTTAAAATGGATGCTCCTTTAGGAGGTATCAAAAGAAAGGCAGTAATATATTTCCGTCATACTCTGGTGCGTAAAATACAAAAAAAAGCATGTTGCTCACATGACGATTATCTAACTCTACTGAATCAAAAGCCGAGGTTAAATTGCAAGGCTTACTGAATCACACAGTGAATCCAATTATATTGCTTCAATTAGATGCCCTTGAAGAAATCACTAAATTAGATTTGCAAATATGACTTTCATTTGCAAATGGGACTTCGATGGAATGTCAGGTCATAGCCAGTACAAAATTAAGTTAACTTATCCGAATATTTCTGATACAAATTTATTCCTCACCTCTTTTATTCTACTTCAATTGGCTGGTGTTAACATGCAAACTCAACAAGAATAGATTCTTTTGTCCAATCCCAAGCCTTCCGCTGCTATGAATTGCAGGCATCTGAAATTGGAATTTATAAAGGAAACAGAACAAATGACTTTAAAATTATGAACTCGAACTAAGCAACTTGCACCATATAAAAGAGTTCTCTTTGCCACCCCAGCTTCAGTACAGTACAACTTATCTATTACGATGATAGACGGGTAGGTGAACGCTGTGGCTGGAATGAAATTGGTCCAACGTTGTTACCTCTGCCAAACAATATCTCAGTTCAACAACATTGGTACCGTGTCCAGGAAATACAGGGTATTTCAAGCTACGACTGTTAACTCTACATGCATGTATTCGATGCTTCGAATGCTGTTACGCGTTCTCTTTAAGTACAGAGATAGTGTTTCTATCTGAACAATGACTGTGAATTACTTGCAAAATGTTCCGCGATTGTGTGGCCACGAAAATATCACAGAATGGTCGTTCAAGTTTCAAAACGTTTACGAGTTGGAAGGTTTATCCAAGTGTCTTCATGGTTCAGAAACTAATATGGTTTTAGTTACCAAAGGAAAGGCGAATATAATTTTCTTCGATTTATGTGCATATCAAAAGCGCAAAAAGTGTAAAAGAAGTTTGGGACAAGGTGCATCAATTATATGAAGACCCGGGATTCACACGAAAAATCGAATTGTTAAGATCTCTAATTTCGCTGCGATTCGAAAATTGTGATTCCATGGAGGATTATATAAAGCAAGTTGCCGATACGGCACAAAAATTACAAATACCGGGGTTTGACATTATTGATGAATGAATCGGATCGATTCTTTTGGCGGGCTTGTCAGTTGAAAGATTTGGTCCAATGATCATGGCTATCAGACATTTCGGTATAAAAATTACAACGGACAATATTAAAACTAAACTGCTAGATTTAGACTTGGCCGATAATGCAGGAAGCAATGCGTTTGCTAGCAGATTTTGCTATAGCAACGCTACTAACAACTCAAAAGGGGCTAAAAACCGAAATGTCAACATCACATGTTTTGAATGTAAACTAATTGGGCAAAAATTTGTAAAATCTATGAAGATACGGAGCTGATTTGGTTGATAGTGTTTACCGTCTTAATTTTGAAAAATCAGAAAAAATTGAGAGATGTTGTTTGGTTAACGCCACCACTTGGCATAGTAGACTTGCATATATCAATTTTGCTGACTTAAAAAAGATGAGTAATGGTGTTGTTGATGGATTAGTTTGTCAAGGAAAAATTGAATGAGAAGATTGCATAACATGTTGTGAAGCTAAACAAGCAAAATTACCTTTTAACACTGGTACCAGAGCCAAGGGTTTGCTTCAAGTTGTGCATGCTGATCTATGTGGACCCATGGAGGTTTCTTCAATTGGAGGTCAAAGATATTTTTTAGCTCTAGAAAATGAAAGATATTTTTTGGCTCTAGAAAATGATTATTCTGGAATGTGTTTTGTATATTTCTTAAAAGGCAAAGACGAGGCTTTGCAGCATTTTAAAGTTTTAAAAAAAAATGGTGAAAAACCAAAAAGAATATAAAATAAAAGTTTTTAGATCCGACAATGGTGGGGAGTTTTGCAGTAAGGAGTTTAATTCATCGGAGCCAGCATGCATACAGAACTGGGAGATCTACAGAGACAGCGCTCCACGACTTGGTTAGCAAGGTGGAAAACACTCTAGAAAATGGAGAAGTGCTTCTAGGAGCATTTCTAGATATAGACATCTCTAGGAAAATATGGAAATACGAAATAATCATTGAATTTAGATGTTTGGCTTTAATTTAAACTCAACTTACTAGCATTTCTTGGATTTTATATGAGAAGTACAAGATTCCAAACTTAGATTGGAGAATGAAAACCTAAAATTGGCTATTTGTGATAATTTACATCCGGAAACTTATTTTTCAGGGAAATACGGAAAGATCTCTAAAATTACTGGAGAAGTATCGAAAATGCAGGATGCTTAAATATTTTAGAAAATTAAACAATAATCTAAAAGATCTTTCCGTATTTCCCTGAAAAATATGTCTGGCGTTTGATAACACGTCTTTTCAATCAACCATCACTGCAATAAGGAACATCAACCTGGAAGAGACCTGTTGCAGGTGGATTGAAAATATGTTAAAAGACAGAGTGATCTATACAGAAGCGCTTGGAGAGTCGCTGATAGCACGGGTGACTGGGGGGTGTCCGCAGGGGGGGTTCTCTCCCCACTGCTTTGGAACCTAGTAATGGATGGGCTTCTGCGAACCCTGAGTGGGGAGGGTCACTCTGTACTGGGATATGCAGATGACTTGGTAATCTTAACCCAAGGCAAATTTAATACAACAGTAAGAAAGAGAATGCAGAAGGCTCTTAAAGTTGTAGAAAGATGGGTAAGGCAGTAGGGACTCAATATAAGTCCCCAAAAGACTGTCCTAATCTCCTTTACAAAACGGAGAAGGATAGAGGATCTTGGTCACATCATCCTCCAAGGAAACATAATACCACTTGCCAGAAAAGTAAAATATCTGGGGGTGATTTTAGACTCCAGGCTGACCTGGAACAGACAAGTGGAAAACATAACCAAAAAATCGGAAACAACTCTTATGACTGTTAGAAGATTATGTGGAAAAACATGGGGTCTCTCACCGAAAATGGTACATTGGTTTTATACCAGTGTTGTGAGACCAGCCATCACTTACGCAGCCTTGGTCTGGTGGCTCAAGGTAATTCAGAGAGCAACTATGACAAAGCTGAGTGGAATACAAAGGGTTGCCTGTTTGTGTATTACTGCGGCCATGAAATCAACCCCCACTTCGGCAATGGAGTGTATTCTGGATCTGCCTCCGCTACACATAGTGATTCAGGCAGAGGCAAGAATGGGACTCCACCGACTAAATCACTCAACAGTAAAATCGCAAATCACGATGTCAGGACATAAAAACATATGTAAAAAAATCAGGAGCCCTGAGTTGGAAATGGACACGGACCATATGAACTCGAGCTACCGTTATAATATACCGTTTGAAGTCACAATAGAGGATCGAATGGCAAGTAAAAGAGAAAGACCGGAAACATTCTCGGGTGCAAGTATCTGGTACACTGACGGTTCAAAAACTAGTGAGGGTACTGGAGCTGGGATATATGGGTTATAACCGAAGAAGGAACTAACCCTTCCCCTTGGAAAATACTCAACAGTGTTCCAGGCAGAAATATACGCAATCTTATGGTGCGCAGACGAGATAAACAGGAGAGCTTACAAAGGGAAGCAAATCCTCATTTACTCTGACAGCCAGGCAGCCCTAAGGGCCCTCAAGGGCCAAAAGGTGTCATCGAGGCTGGTTTGGGAATGTCAGAGTGAGCTGGAAATTCTGGCAAAAGACAACAGAGTTATGTTAAAGTGGGTACCAGGACACGAAGGCATACATGGACATGAAAAAGCTGATGAGCTAGCTAGAGCAGGGTCAGCATCTCAATACATTGGTCCAGAACTGGCCTTGGGGGTGCCGCGGTGCGCGGCCCGAGAAGCAATCAAAGAATGGATCAAAAGAGAACATAAAAACCACTGGAGACCAGACAAGGTTTAAACCACAGCAAGCTATTTATTGGGAATCCGGACCCGAAACTGGGAAAGAAACTACTACAAATTAGTAGAAACAAATTAAGGACTATTACGGGTATAATGACGGGACACATGGCCGTCAAAGTACATCTGAATAGAATGAATCTATATAACGGGAACCACGGCTGCAGACTATGTGGACAAGCCGAGGAAACGGTGAAGCATATCATATGTGACTGTGAGTCACTGGTGAGATTTAGACAACAAACTTTCGGGTCAGTAAAATTGGAACTGAGAGAAATACTCACTCATTCCTTAGCGGGACTGTACAGATTGAGCCAGGGGGCTAGGTTGACATAGTAGCTGTAATGTCTAGGGTGAGCACAATAGGCCTACTCTGGTCGCAGTGCATCCGGCTTTAGGACGGACCCCGGAATATAAAAAAAAGGAGTTTAATAATTTTCTGAAGAATACTGGGAGTATCCATCAAACTATAAACCCATATACACCAGAATAAAATGGTCTGCGAGAAAATGAATAGATCTCTAATAAAAGAAAAAATTCTGGGCTGAAGTCATTAATATAGCCATGTATATTCGTAATCGAACTACAGGGTTAAATGAAAAAACTCTTCTTAAGATATGGACTGGTATCAAGCCTGATTTAAGCCATTTGAGAATCTTTGACTCCACAGTTATAGTCCATATTCCAAAGCATAAAAGATTAAAATTAGACAAAAAATCAGAAAAAATGTGTTTGGTTGGCTTTGAGGACACTGCAGAAGGGTATAGAATTTTTAATCCACAAAACAATACTACTACTACAAGTAGAGATGTTAGAATAATTGAGAACAATAAAAAAGAAATGGAGATTATAGTTCAGGAAGAATAGAAACCAGAAAAGGCAATCAATATTTTCGATAAAAATCCTCAAAAAAATTGATCCGATTTTAAGAATGAAGAGTACCTGGATGCAGTGGAGGAAAATGTAAATAACGCTGATATGACAGATAATGTAGATGATGGTAAAAATATACTTGAAAATTAGATAACTATACCAGAAAATAAGTCACCAACCAGAAAATCAACGAGAAAATCTAAACCAAAAAATTATGATGATTATGTAGTTTATACATGTTCTGAAGTTAAAGAACATATAACAGAAATAGACAGAGAACCATTAACTATTCAGGAAGCTCTCTTCAGAACAGAAGGCAGCAATGGAAAGTGAATTTCACTCTTTCACTAACAATGAAGCATGGGATTTGGTCGAACCACCACAAGAAGGTGTTGTAGTGAGTAATAAATGGATATTTAAAAGAAAGAAAGATAGTGCGGAAAATATATATTTTCGTGCTAGATTAGTGGCTAAGGGTTTTGCCCAACAATAAGTATTGATTTTGATGAGACATTCTCACCTGTTTTGAGATATAGTACCCTGCGATTGTTATTTGCTCTATCTGAAAAACTTGATTTAAAAAGTATCGATTTAGATGTTTGCACTGCATTTTTCAATGGTTTTTTGGAATAGCCAGTGATTATGGCTTAACCAGAAGGTTTTGTCGATCATCAAAACAGTTCAAAAATTTGTAAGTTAAAGCGTGGAATATATGGTTTGAAACAATTATCTAGAGCATGGAATAAAATAATCACTGATTTTCTTTTAGAATTAGGATATAAGGTGTCAGACATTGAACCTTGTGTTTTTATAAAGCATAATAATAATAATTCTATAACATATGTAGCGCTCTATGTAGATGATTTTTTAATTTTTTCAAATGATGTCAAAGAAACTGAAAATTTAAAGATCAAGTTGAGTTCAAAATTTAAAATAAAAGGTTTGGGTAAAGTCAAGCAATGTTTAGGCATGAATGTTAATATAAATAAAGATAAAGGTTTTTTGACTTTGGATTAGAAAAATTATATTGACCAAATTTTGACTAAATTTAATATGAAAAATTGTAAGACAATTGAAATAGAATGGAAAATAAGTTAAATTTAAAAAAAAGGTCAAAAAACTTGTAGTTTTCCTTATCAGCAGTTGATAGGTAGCTTTATGTTTTTGGCAGTCATGACTAAATCTGATATATCGTATACTGTCAGCTACCTGAGTCAGTTTAATAATTCCTTCCATGAATCTCGTTGGAATCATGCTAAACTCGTTATAAGATATTTACAGAAAACAAAAGATTATTGTTTAAAGTTTGAAAAAAATAAATTAAATCTGGAAGGTTTTGTTGAGGCTGACTGGGGAAGCAATGTAATAGACAGAAGATCCTAGACAGATTTTTGTTTTATAAGCTGTCTGGGTCAGTTATCTCGTGGAACAGCTGTTAACAGAAGACTGTGGCCTTATCAAGCACTGAGGCTGAATATATGACCCTGACCGAAGCTTCTAAAGAAGCTATCTACTTAAGGAATTTGATAAAGGAGCTTACGGGCGATTTGTTTTGTATAATTTCTTATAATGATAGTCAGAGTGTTCAGAAATTGATTCATAACTCTCTATATCATAAACGTTCAAAACATATCGATGTGCGATAATACTTTGTACGAGATGCTGTTATAAATAACCAAGTTTCCTTAAAGTATTTACAGACGAAATCAATGCCAGCTGGATTTATTAAATCCTTGAGTAGTATTAAACATTATAGGTTTTTAGGAATAATGGAAATGTCTAACAAAAACTGAACATATATTTCGCTTACATTTTTAAATTAATGGGGGTGCTAGATTGAATTTAAAAATACCGCTGTGTAAGTAGCGCTCTCTAGGATGTATGGTAGACTGTTCATAACATGTCTAATAAAGTTGGTCATCGTTGTACTTAAGAAGAAGAAGAAGATCGTTTTATTTACCCTTCAATCATACTTTTCAACAGAATCAACGTGACACACAAAAGTGGCAAGCCCGTAAGCAGAAAGACAAAGGCCGCCATCCAACATACCTTTAAGGAAAGAGATTAGGACTTCTTGTTGACATACCAAAGAAAGGGTTAGAAAGCACTAACGATGGCAACACAGCTCGACGTTACTTCGAGAACAGTGATGAGTCAGCTATTATAACAAGAGTAAAGCAGAAACTGATCCTCCGGTTTCACGTCATTTTGCAAACTTTTTGAAGTTGACATTAAACTGCAATAGAGAAAGTAGTATAGAGGGTGGAATACTGTGACACCCTGATGGCATCTGTTCTTTTCAGCCCTTACCATTGGAAGAAGTCCTGAAAATGCCGAAGAACTCCTGAAACAGCTAAAGAAGTGCTGAAACCATAACCAAAAAGGCCTTATACCTTAAGAAGAGCTGAAAAGCGCCTATCCAAAACGACCTTATTGCCGAAGAAAGATCGGCAATGACATTGTTAATCAGAGGCTGTTGAATTGATCTCGAATCACGAGCAAAAATTTTGGTTTGGTATAAGATGATGCAATCGGTAAAATAAATTTGCAAATCGTAGGGAAATATTAGGTGGAATAAAACAAATTTTATATATTTATAAAAATTTATATTATTTTTAAAAAAATTATAAAATATATATGTTATAATACTTTTTTGCCTGTTTTATTGTCACCTTTTCTACAGCAGCTTATCTTGACAACATATCGGTTCTTCTGGTCTAGAAGTAACTCTCCTCTTTCCAAATAAGCAATGAGATTATCAAAGAGGGTATTTTGATGCCTTAAGCTTTGTATAAAATTGTCATTGCACTGATCCCACGAGAGATTTAATTTGTTAATATCCAGTAGAAAATAACTAATATTACTTTTTGCATTTGCCAATTCTTGTTTGGTTTTTTCAAATAGAGTGTAAGCTGTAATGTTTCTGGTTCTACATACATCGGTTTTTTTGATTTCAAGAAGTAAAATTGCTTCCAGTTAAACGTTTTTCCTTGAAAGGTTGAGAATATTGGTGAAATTGATGGAGGATGATAGATTAGCTGCTTTGCTTTCACATTCTTTAATATTTTTTTTTTTATTTAATTCGTTTTTTCAGTTTCATATAAATTTATATAGTTATCCGGTTATTTTGAACATATTAGGTATGGGTTTAACTTGTATTATACAAACATACTAAATATTTTTTTTGTATAAAGTGGGTTTTTATATAATTATATAATGTTTACCCTATTATCATCATTTAACAAATAATTGGTCTTTATGTCTTTAGAGTTTTTTCAACTAAATATACATTATGATTGAGAGTTTTTGTAATTGCTCTTTGTAGAACGCCCCAGCTACGTTTTTACTTTGCATATCCTTCGAGAGATAAGTGGTTGGGTTAAATACCTCAAGAAACCAATTTGGATAGTATTTTTTATCAAATAAACCTCTTAATTTAAAAATACGTACATTGTCACCAACTTTAAGTTTAGCGTTTAAATCACTCATTTTTGTTGTAAACAGTTGGAAGTAAAAATTGTTCATTTTTGGTAGTAACATCTGCTGGTTTCATTTTAATGGTTCTGTGTTTTGTGTGATTATATTTATAAACAATTTTACGAACAAATTAATACATTTGTAATTTCCTTGTATATTAAATTCCTTCCACATCCAATTTTTTAAAGTCCTAATAACTCTCTCTACTATGGATGCATTTTTTTACTTAATACAATATTGTGGTTAATATTGTATTTTATTTTGAGTTTTTCAAATTCTTTGTTGTAAAATTCTTTACCCATGTTTGTTTGAATGTATTGTGGCGTTCGTATTCTAAAAACATATTCCATGTTTTTGCTTACTTCCATAGCGGACTTTTGTGTTTTAACGGGAAAGCCCATACAAACTTTGAAAAGCAATTAATAACAATAAGTATGTATTTATATCCATTGTTTATTTTAGCATAAGGAATCATTTCAACTAAATTTGCTTGAAATAGGCGACTTGGAGATTTAATGATTACTTTTCGCCTTTTAAAATTGATTCTTGCTGACTTGTGAATTTCTTCAACAACTTGTTGCCTTGTATCTATAACAAATTTATTATTTTTTTTTTCACTCAATAATTTGAGCTTCTCTTGGTTCCTCTCCTGTGGAATTAATTTCGTTGTGATGTCCTGCATGCCCTGTATGTCCAGCTTGTTGAGAGGCTAGCAGTAAACTTAATCTATCAACTAGTTCATTAGGATTAACCCAGTGTACATAATCTATGGGATGATCAGTAATATTCATATATAAACCGTCTCCCATTATGTAAGGTGCTATAATCTTTTTGTATTTTATTGATCTACTGCCATCAACTTGTTGATTGAACTGGTAGTAGCGACGATGTGCATTTGTTTTAAATATAATTTGTCTATAGTTTTTTTCATCGTATTTGGAGAAATTTGTAAGGTGTTTTTTAAATAGTAGTTCGTAGAGCCCATGCGTTCCTTTGTAGTGTTTGTTTTTCACTATAATATCTTTACCATCAATATTCAGATTAGAATCACTAATGTGAAATTTTTCCATGTCAACGTTAAATCGAACACCATATTTGTGATCAAACTTGTTTTGAGAATCATGATGCACATCGTTGATATATTTTTTAGGTAATGGATCATATTATTTTAAAACATTTGTTAAGGATTTGTCGCCCAATTCTTGTTGTCGGATAAAAGATGGATTACTTTCATTCTCGTCTTCATCATCATCATCATTATCACTTTCCTTTGAATTATCTCTATCTTATTTGCATCATCATCATCATTATTTTCATCTTCAATTAGAAAAGGATGTTCTAAAGATGTTTTTGATGTTTTATCAGGTTTTATTTCAGATTGTTCTTTAATTAATGGTGGTGGTGATGTTGCTGTAACTGTAGCTTTTGTGCTTAATTCACTTTGAGTATTTTAAATTTTTATTTTTTATTGTTCTATTTTCCAAAATTCCTCGTTCTATAAACATAATTTCTGAAGTTCTTCAAAGTAGAATGTCTAATATTCCGCACGCTTCCGATTATTTGAAAATTTTTACGATGAACTTTGTAAATTGACGTAGTTAAATACGATCAAATTCGATGTAAACTTTTGGATTTAGTATAAAATTGGGGTATTAAAGTTTTTTTTTACTGAAAAGTGACGAAAAGAATTCCAAAAATTTTTTTGACGAACTTATCTTCAATACAAAATTCACAGCGGAAGATAAATTCAAAAAAATTACATTTAATGGTATTTTGGATATTGCGTCATTTCAGTTAAAAAATCGACTCTCTAGTTTTCAAAAAGGTTGTGGATAGATTTATATTCCTTAATTCCTCATTTATGACCACCGCTACTGATACTGATGGGCAGGCTGAAATTTTGCAAAATAAATACGACGATGACTTATTTGATAATTTTGCCACCGAAATTCTCAGTTTTTGCTAAGCTTTTCATGAAGATTTAAAAGAATTATCAACAATAGTTGAGATGGTTGATTTTATTTTTTGTAAAAATCACACCAGCTCATTAAATTTTTCCAATGTGTGTACAGCACTATTAATATTCTTAACTCTTGCTTTAACTTCCTCTTCTGCTGAGCGATCATTTTCCTGAACCTATTTAAGAATTTTTTAAGAAATAGTATTAGTCATGTATTTTAAAGACTCTTTATGGTTGTAGAACTTGCCTTGGTTCTCCTCGACGGAAAAACTATGTGACTCGCTAATTTTTTTATATTTAGTTATACAAATGTAGTATATGGACCCTGTTTGGATTATCTATTAAAGAGAGAGATATATAGAGAAAGAGAGGTATGTTTTATTGACGCATCGACAATTAAAATCTTTTAGCGTCTAATCAGGTTAGTTGGATTTCATTTAAAAATGAAAGAATATTATTGGAGTTCTGTATTGAGAGCATGTTTGTTGAGTTACGTGATATGTTATGCTTATTACGTTTGGATTGGTAATTATGACAATCAAAGAGAATATGTTTGATAGTTAGTGGGAGGGTATAGGAAGGGCATTGGGGTTGGTTCTGGCCTTTAATTAAGTATTCATTTGTGCGGCGCGTGTGTTCGATTCTTAGCTTAGTAATTATAACAGATTCTTTCCTTGTTAGTGAGTGGTGTAAGGAGTTTTCAAAGTAGGAGTGCTTTATTGTATGCAGTTTGTTATCGTCCAAGGTTAGATTCCATTTAAGTTGAGCCAGATTATGGAAAAGTTTATTGATGTGAGTTTTGATATCCTTAATGTAGAAGATTTGATCTACAAGGAGGGGATTAAGGGGATGTTTAGCAAGAGAGTCTGCATTCTTATTACCAGCTATTCCCACATGGCTAGGGGTCCACAGAAGGATGATAAGTTTGTTATCTATGAGTCCCTTTTCATGGATATTTTTAATTTCTCTAGACAAGGGATGTTTTGGATGGTATGAAGAGATGTGCTAAGTGAATCAGTGGCAATAACCCATTTTTTGTGTGGAGATGATATAATGTATTTGAAGGTTCTATAAATGGCGTACAATTTAGCTGTTAGTATGTTGGCTCCTTTATGTATTCGAAAAGTTTCTTCTGCATTGGAGGAGTAATATGCTGCAATAGTCTGAGTGACAGTTTTAGATCCATCAGTATAGATGACGTTGAAATTATTATATGTTGTTTGAAAAAGGAGGTTGAAATTTTTCCTGATTAAGAGATGAGGGGTATTCAGTTTGTCATACTTTGTGAGCGTTAGATCGGATTTAATTGGGGACATATTCCATGGAGGAAAAGAATAGCCGTTATTTAGTGATTTGAAGCATTGGGTCAAAGTAATTTTCAGGCGTTCCTTGAGTTTGTAATATCTTAGGTTAGAGCTAGGAGGATATTTACTAGAAGAAGTTATCCAAGGAAAGGGATTTCTATGAAACAGTTTTGATATAGGAAGGAAATGTTTAAAAAGCAGAGTGCGAACATAATTTAAAAATTGAATATTTCTGATATAATTTATAGGCACAATGTCAGCTTCACACATAATGCTGGAAATAGGGCTAGTGTGGTAGACGTCTCCAGCCAGTCGAACACTTGTATTGTATATGGGATTAAGCTTAGAAAGATAAAATGGAGGGGCGGAGCCATAAATACAGGAGGCGTAATTGATTTTGGTAAGTATGCAGGATTGATGAATTTTAATAAGGGAGTGTCGGTCAGAGCCCAAAGTAGTGCCTGCTAGCATTTTGATAATTTTGAGATCAGAAATACATTTGTTTTTAAGTTTATCGATGTGGTATTTAAAATTCAATAATTGGTCAAAGGTTACACCGAGAAATAATTTGTTAGTGGTGGGATGTATAAGGATGTTATTAAGGTGTAGATTAGATATTCTGGGACAATTTCTTAAACGGTAGAAGTGAACAACGTTAGATTTTCCAGAAGAGAATAAGATATTTTTACTGGAGGACCATGAAGTTAGTGTATTGAGAGCTGATTGAAGAATAGAGGAACTGTAATTAGGGTCTGTAGATGCGTGGTAAATTAAAAACATCGTCGGCAAAAATTCTTATGTTGACTCTGTGATCTATGTGTTTAGTGATGTCATTAATGGCTAGAAGGAAAAGTGTGGCACTGATGGAAGAGCCCTGAGAGACTCCACCCATATGGAGATGGATTGTGGAAAAGAAGTTTCTAATTTTAACGGCAAGAGTTCTATTACATAAGAAATTTTGAATATAAGATAACAGGTTGCTTCCTATGTTAAGCTTTATAAGTGAATTAATGATACTGCTTCTATCGAGTTTATCAAAGGCTTTGTTAATGTCGAGGAAGATAGCAGTTAGATGTTTACGAAGGCGAAAGGAGTTTTGAATGTCTATCTCTAGACCTATAAGATGGTCTCTCAGGCCTATATGCCAGTTGCTCTGGTATCAGTAAATTGTTCTTCTCAAGATATCACAATAATCGGGAATTTATCATGCGTTCTAGAAGCTTACCCAGGTGAGAAGTTAAGGAAATGGGCCTATAGGATTCGAGGGATGAGGGGGGGGGTTGCCTGATTTGTGAATAGACACAATGATGGAGTGTTTCCATTCTTGTGGAATATTTCCAGGTGTCCATATTTGATTATGTATATGGAGAAGTGCATTTAATTCCGTAGGAGGTAGGTATTTTATCATAGGGATTCTGATGTTATCGGGACCTGGGGCAGTATCTTTGTTTCTATTTGGGGAGTAGTGGAGTTCAGTAAGTGAGAAGGGCAGATTATAAGATAGAAGGGGAAGGTTGGCTTCGGCCATCAGAAGGGAATTTTGGTTGGTGGTGTCGTTGTATAAAGACGAGAAGTGGTAGGCGAATGCTTGAGATATAGTGTCTAAGTCAGTGACTAATTGGTCATTCTGAGTAATACCTAAAATATTGTTTGTGGGTTTTCCCATTAAGCTGTTGATTTTATTCCAAATTACTCTACTGTTAGTATTTAGGTTGATGGAATTTACAAAATTATTCCATGATGTTCTCTTGGCATCATTAATGTTCCTTTTCGAGATGGCCCTAAGTTTCTTGAACTCAATCAGGTTTGCAGTACTTGGGTATCTCTTGAACTTGTTTAGGGCAATTTTTTGAATATATGTTGTTCCGGACGGCCGGTCTGCAAATAAACTATACATACTCTATTATTTAACAACTTTTTATTGTCAACCTTACTTTTGATACTTGTCTAACTAATTCAACTTGCGTAGACAAAACTCTCAAACTATACTGACCACGAAAGCCGATCTGGACCGTTTATATACCCTTTTGGTCAGTACGGGAAGATTCTCTAATTCTCTAGAAGGATTTCCATACTACATGGGGTAATAAAAATAGGAAAAAAGAATAATCCGGCGATTTCTAGACCTTTCATCATAGGCGTTCTATGTTAAAAATCAGGATATAGAATTCTCTAAAAAGTTCCAGACCTTCTTTCATGGGGAAATTAACAAAAGTAAAATTAATTAAATAAATTATAAACTCGTAGAAAATATACCTCAAACCCTACAAACTACAAACACAAACTAATACTATGAAATATAAAATGCTACAAAGTTCGTTACATTAGAAAATATACCTAAAACCCTACAAACTACAAACACAAACTAATACTATAAAATGTACAACGGTATAAAGTTCATAATATTGCCCCCTTTCAAGCCTTGATCGTCCCGATCATCCTTCTTGATCTTGATAATGGGCCAATCTGTCCAGATGCACGACTTTCATCTTCGCATGAGGGCTTTTCTAAATTCGGTTCACCAGATCGTTTAGTCGAGTCACTACATTGTACGGACCTTCCCATGACTTTTGAAGTTTTGGTGAACGCCCTTTGGTTCTTTTCAGATTGTATAACCAAACTCTTTCACCAACCATGAATCCACCAGTATTGGCTTTGAGGTCATAGCGGGTCTTCATTCTGTCGCTTTCTATATGTAACTTTTGATGGACTTTTTCCTGTAAGACCTGCAGCCACTTACTAAGTTAGTTGAAGTAGTCTTCCTAAGTTGCTTCAGAATCGGGTGGACGTCCAGTAAGCAAATCGACTGGAAGACGTAATTCTTTTCCAAAAATTATGCTAGCAGGTTTTTTTTTCCAGTGGTTTCGTGAATGACCGAACGATAGGTTAGTAAAAATGGCTGAATGCATTTATCCCAGTCATTTTGTTGTTCATTTACTTGTATCTTTATGTAATTCTCCAGCGTTCTATTAAATTTCTCAACCATTCCATCTGACTGTGGATGTAGGGGTGTTGTTCTAGTTTTGTAGATTTTCAGAAGCTTGCAAAGATTCGTAAAAAAGTCAGATTCAAAGTTTCTGCCTTGATCAGAGTGTATCTCTCCTGGCACCCCATATCTACAAATCCACTGTTCAAACAACATTTCAGCAACAGTGGTGGTTTCTTGATTTGGTATCGCATAGACTTTTGGCCATTTACATATAGCGACTTCCGGATTTACTACTAGGAAATGGTCCTGCAATTCTTTCAAAAGGCATTCCTACATTGTACTGCTTCATTTTACCATGGCTACGGGTTCTTGGTCCTTTATTGGCAGCACAATCGATACAGGTTTTGCACTAATCTTTTACATCTGCGCGGCTCCCAAGCCAATAGAACCTCTCTCGAACTTTTTCAAGAGTTTTCATAACCCATAAGTGTCCGCCCCCTACACCATTATGTAAAGCTTGCAGTATTTATGGAACCTTTTTGGTGGGTAATATAGTCTGGTGTCTGTAGTCTTTACCATCAGAGTCCTTCCAAACTCTTGTAACAGACCATCGTGCATAATCAAGGAATCCCATTAGGCCCAGTAAGCTTTTACTTTTTGAGATTTTGATGAGATTTCTTGAAAAGTGGGTCGATTTGACTTATTATTCTTTAATTTAATGATAATGTTAAGATCTGGGTCTTCTTGTTGTTCTTTGGAGATAAGTTTGGGATCCCAATCTAAAGAACATTTTAGTTGTGTCTTTCGATAATAGAAATCGTCAGGATTTTCTTGCTCTTCGTGTCTGTTACAGTGCTTGCATTCTTCTGAACATGGTCTTCTCGACAAAGCGTGTGCATTTTTGTGGTTCAAGCTTTTTCTAAGTTCAATTTTAAAATCGTATTCCTGTAAGCGTGCTATTTGACCTTCAGGATTTTTAAATTGTAAAAGCCACTTTAATGATGCGTGGTCTGTTCGCAGGAAAAATTTTTGGCCGTATAAATATTTGTGAAAATGTTCCAATGTCTTTATAATGGCGAGTAGTTCTTTTCTTGTTACACAATAGTTTCTCTCAACTTTGCAGAGTACTTTGCTAAAATAAGCAATCACTTTCTCTTGGCCGTTTTGTATCTTAGACAAAATTCCACCGATAGAGGAGTTACTAGCGTCAGTATCAACACAAACATCTGATCGAGCTCAGGATATGCCAGTATTGGAGGATTACAAAGTGCCTTCTTTAGTTCATTAAAAGCAGTTTCGCAGTCTGTGGACCATTCATAGCTGTTGCTATTTTCAGTCAGTCGATGTAAAGATCTCGCAATATCGGCGAATCCTTTTATGAATCTTCTATAATAAGTACAGAGACCTAGAAAACTTCTTAGTTCATGCTTATTTTTCGGTGTTGGCCAACCTTGAATGGCTTCTATCTTCTCTGGGTCGGTTCGCACCCCAGATTCTGTGATTATATGTCCCAAGTTTTTCACTTCTTTCTGGATAAATTGACATTTCTTCGGATTGAGCTTTAATTGTGTACTTTTCAGTTTTTGAAATACATCTTCGACATTTTTCACGTGATCGTCAAATATTTTTCCTAGAATTATGATGTCATCTAGGTAGACTAGACATGTTTTCCACGTTAGTCCATGTAAGATTCGTTCCATTAAATGTTCAAAAGTGGCTGGGGCATTACATAAACCAAATGACATAACATTAAATTGCCATAGCTCCATTTCAGTAGAAAAGGCGGACTTTTCTTTATCCTCTGGATGAAGCTGTACCTGCCAATAGCCATTTTTTAAGTCCAATGTGGAAAACCATTTTGATCCAGTTAAAGTGTCTAAAGTGTCATCAATACGAGGTAAATGGAAACTGTCTTCCTTTGTGACGTCATTAAGCCGTCTAAAGTCAACATAGAATCTAGTTGAGCCATCTTTCTTCTTAACTAGTACAACTGGGGATGTCCAGGAACTTTGGGAATGTTCTATAATGCCTTGATCCTGCATGTCTTTAAGCATCTTGTCCACCTCATCACGTTTTGCTAATGGCATTCTCCTTGGAGCTTGTTTAATTGGAATTGCTTCTCCAGTATTTATTCGATGCTCGACTACATTTGTCCTTTCCAAGTCGCTATCAGTTAAAAAGAAAATATCCTAATTTTTTCTTAAAACATCTACCAGTCTAGTCACCTGAACTTGATTCAATAGAGATGTTGATATAATAACTAGGTCTTGAAGTACTTTAGGTAGGCTAGCAGGTAATTTATCAGATTGTGACGGAATACCGGTGAGTATCACGTCGATAGGTTGACAGGTAGCAGTCCTGTCACCCTTTCTGATCTGTTGAGGATAATCCTTCAAGTTCAGCATATTGACAAATGTAGTGCTTCTTTTATTTTGGATCAATGTCCTCGCAATTGGTTCAATCAAAACTATTTCGTCTTCTTCGGAATCTTCAACCTTTACTTTCACTACAGATTCTGAACTTGGCAGTAACATCGCATCTTCAAGAAGTACAACTTCCCGGACTGACAATTGACTATTGTTTGGTAGATTCATAACAATTTATTCACTTCTAGTTCGCAGTACTCGTCGAGAAAGATCAAGGACAAACTTCTGGCGTTCTATGACATTTAAATCTAGTATTACCTCATCCAAAATAACCGCAACAATAACTACATGTTTGAAAGTGGTGTTTTCCAGGATTATTTCGGCTTCATGTATTCCTTTCACAGGTATTACTTCACTATTGGCGGTTTGCAGGATATAATGCTTTTCCGGAAAACAAATTTTACAATGAGCCAAGATGTTCGGCTTTACAATAGTATGAGTAGAACCAGTGTCTAATACTATTTTACATTCCTTACCGCAAACCTTTCCGGGTACTACCAAGCTGGAACCATTGTTTTGCAGCCGGGATACCTTAATTGTTATTGTTGGTGGGGCTTGCTAGCACTTAGCCAGCTTCCGCCCCTCTAAGCTGGCTACTGGGAGTTTTCTTGATTCTGATCACTGTCAGGAGCAGTACTGCCAGTACAGCAGCTTTGTACATGCTCCTCTTGGTGACATTTCCAACAATGAATTATTTTTCTGCCATGGAAGGTTGTGTTTTTGTTGCCATGTGCCTCTTCTCTGTTTAAAAATTCCTGCATCTTCCTCATTAACTTCATAAAGAATTCCTCATTGATATTGCGGCCATCCTGGGAAACACTGACTCTTCCTTGATTCCTTGAGGTCTGTTTGGCTGTTTCAAACTGAAGGGCATTAGCAAGAGTCTCGGAAATTCTCATCAGTCTGGCCATTCTTAGTGTGTGACTTGTTTCTGGGTCGCGTAAACCTTCAATAAAACTATTCACTGCTAACTCTTGCTTTATTTCTTCTGGGTATGTTGGGTAGGTCAAATTTATTAACCTCATTATATTCGCCTCATATTCTTGAAGACTTTCGTTATATTTTTGTCTTCTTCCTTGGAGTTGGGCTTTATAAACTTCTTGGAGGTGGGCTTCCCCATAGCGCATCTTCAGAAAAGTAACAATAAACTCGTAATCATTCTGTTTTTCTTCAGGAATATTACGTAGGACCTCCATAGCTTCACCTCGTAGTGCTAGAATAAGAACACGTGCATTTTCCGGTAAACTCCAGTTATTGCTGGTGGCGGCGGCTTCGAACTGATGGACATAGGTAAGCCATCGAAGGCACATTAATTGCAAGAACACCATCTACCTTTATTATACCTGTACTGGCTACCTTTTCGATTTGAAAATGTAGCTGTTGCATCGGTTTGTGGATTCCCGCCACCTCATGTTTTACTTCGTAATGTATGTTTTCTCTAATTTTGCTCAACTTTTGTTGCATTTCTTGTTCTATGCGCGTCATGTCTTGTTTCATTTCTTGTTTCATATCTTCTTGACTTGTTTTAAGTTCCTGTCTCATGTCTTCTAGGCTTGTTCTTAGTTCTTGTTTTATGCTTTCTTCATTTTTCTTAAAGTCCTCTCTTAGTTCTTGGTTCATGTTTTCCTGGCTTGTTTTCAGTGTCATCAATTCTTGTTTCCTATCAAATTGGCTTGTCTTTAATTCTTGTTTCATGTCGTCTTGATTTTTCGTCATATCTTCTTTTAATTCTTGTTTCATCTCTTCTTGACTTTTCTTCATGTCTTCTTGGCTTGTTTTTATGTCTTGTATCATCATCAGTATTTGATTTAAACTACCTTGCAGTTATGTGTATTATGTTAGATCAAGAATATACCCAATATTATAAATTACAATACTTTGTAGCCAATTTGCGACTGTAATGTAAAAAGCAGGGGCTTTGGTTCATTTTTGGTCTTTAAATACGAAAATGATGGTAAAAACTTCTTAACTCGTAAGATTTTTGAGTTATGATTCTTTCAGCAAAAGTGAATGAGCATTTCAAACACATTATTTTAAAAAGTTATTTGTAATATACCTGAGCGCTACATTGCCAAATTTACGTTCCCACAAGTAAGGAAAATTGTCAATAATCTGGCAACACCGCATCGGATATCTAGGCATGACAAGTCAACGACGAACTCTCATCCCCCTAGGGCTTAAAATAACGGAAGTACCCATTTAAACCCATATAATTCCAAATTTCATTCTGCCTCAGTCGTATTATCAGTATTGGTATAGCACCAGTAGTGGTCAGTATTAGCAAAGATTATTATAGCTAACGCTTAGCTATTATAATCTTTGGTATTAGAGAAGCGAAGTGCGTGAACAAGCCAATAGTAAGAGCCTTGTATTAATGTTATCTTTGTGTTGAATAAAGTTAGTTGACGCCATAGTACAAAAATACAGAAACTTGGCTGTGTTAACCCTGCGGACAATTTTTGCTGCAATTAACAAAATAACCAAAGTAGCTTATCATTTGGCGATCAAGATTGGGACTGGACTCCTCACATATGTTGCCAAACCTGTACAGCGGATCTAAGTAACTGGTTAAATGGCAAACGTTCTTCTATTTCTTTTGCACTTCCAATGATTTGGCGAGAACCAACAAATCATTCTAACCACTGTTACTTTTGCATGACAAAAGTGTCCGGTTTTTCAAGAAAGAGGAAAGATAATATTAAATATCCAGATATTTCCTCAGCAATAAAACTGCTTCTTCATGGAGAAGGTTTACCAGTTCCAGCGCCCCCGGCAAAATGGGAGGAAGATTTAGAAATGTATGATGATAAGGCAAAACCCGATAATGTATCAGAATAGGACGATCCTAATGTTTACGGAAGTGAAGGAAAAGCACCCTATCTAATCGAACGACCTGACTTCAGTGATCTAGTTCGAGCCCTCTACTTGTCCAAAGAGCATGTTGAAGTATTAGGGTCTATATTACAACAATGGAATCTACTGGCCAGGAGCTATCCTCGTTTTATATTCTGTGGGATACAATGTATGTTTGTGTTAATCCAAATTGTGCCATGTAAATATTGGAATTTGTACATACATACATTTGTACTAACCTGGACGAATGGCGCATATTTATAGATTCTTCTAAAATAAATTTAAAAGCAGTTCTGCTCCAAAAAGGCAACAAAAGACCCTCTATTCCTCTTGCACATGCAGTTGACATGAAGGAAACATTCGAAAGTATGTCACTTATTCTAAATGCAGTAAGCTATGATACGTATAAGTGGCAAATATGTGGTGACCTACAAATCATGGGACTATTACTAAGGCTTCAAGGTGAATTTACGGAATATTGCTGTTCATTGTCTTTGGGAGAGAAGAGCAACACAGTCCATTACCAAGTAAAATAATCACTTTCCAGAGATCAATATATTCCAGGTTAAGTTAAAGTAAAGAATTTACCTCTGGTTGATCCCAAAAAAGTACTCTTACACATTAAACTGGGATTGATTAAAAATTTCGTTGAAACATTAGATAAAGGAGAAGATGTGTTTAAATCCATTAAACAAATATTTTTTAAACTAGGTGATGCTAAGTTAAGGAAATGATATTTGTTGGCCCCTAAATTAGAAAAATACTAAGGGATCAACAGTGTGATCAAAAATTAACTGAGGTTGAATAAACTACGTGAAGTTCTTTAAAACAATTGTTTCGTGATTTTTAGAAACAAAAAAGTAGGAAACTACGAAAAACTTGTAAAAGATCTACTTGAAAGCTACTGCAAAATGGATTGACGCATGTCTCTTAAAATACACTTCTTGCACTTATATTTAAATTTTTTCCCAGAAAATTTGGGTGCGGTTAGTGGAGCAACGCTGCCAATGCAGATGGGATCCAGCAATAATGGGGGATTATTGTTGGTTTCTTATGAGAGAAAGTGATCAGAAATATAAACGAAAGTCAATATTTGCAAAAAAGTTATGTACAAAAGAATTACTATAAATGTATTTTCATGTGTATTTTTGTAAATAGATCCTGTTATCCTTAAAATATCTTGTTTTTTTTAATGGTTTTGAACTTATGTATAAATATTGTATAAAAATGTTTGTATTACATAAGAATAACTCATACATTCTCTAACTCAAAATCTATACATGGTGGAAAAAATTCGAAATCAGGATACTTTAAATTCCCACGGGCAGCCATTATAACATCAGTTGTAATTTTTTTGTTGACTAGTGTTATTCTAAGTTACATTACTTATTTACCAAATGACTAGTATTTGTAATAAATAATTTTTAGAACAATAATATTTGTTTATCCTAACGCATGCAGGTGTTTAGTAAAACGTTGACTTTATTCATATTACAATAATATTTATCTTAAATATTATAAACAAATATAGGAGCTGAATAACATCTTATTAATGTCAATAGAACGCCGATATAGAGTTAGAACAGTCAAGTTGCGTCTATTGAAATATGATATAGTATAAGAACAGACGAATTGCGACGAAACTAATGCATTATGGGAACGAACAAATTGCGTTCCAAGAAGAATATAAATACCTGCACTCGTACTGCGCTCCTCAGTTGAGTGAATTACTACCAACATTACGGTTAATTTCTAATTTTTCAAAAGCTCCAAATCAAAGTGTACAAAGTCCAAGTTAAAATAAATATTGTTTGTCGTGCTGCTGGAATAAAGATTTTTTAAAAAGCCCTATTACTCGTCCACGACCTAACAATTGGCGCAGTCGTTCGGATGTTTTGACGTATGAACCACGGTGATTTTCATTTCTTCATAAAATAAGAAATCCACTGCTCCAAGGAATCAAGAACCCAGTGCTCCAAGAAGCTATTCATCAATTCATAAAAATTAAAGTACTCCAAAAAGTAATTCATCACTTCAATTAATTAATTAAGGGACGAGCCCACTTCAAGAGTCAAAAAACTCAAATTTAAGGGATAAAACGAGCCCAAATTCAAGAGTCAAAAAAACTCAAAAATAGAGTGAAAAGAACCCCAATCAAAGAGACAATGAGCTCACAACAAACAAAGAAGCAACCTGTTGCGACGCTTCGCAGAACAAGTGACCTGCGGGCGAGATCTAACTACACAGTTGTTGAATCGATCCCGATTCCAGCAACTGTGCGTGGAAGCAACAAATCTTCGTGTGGATTAGGAACACCTAGTGAATCCCCTGACAGGAAGAGCTAGCTAGCTACAATACTGTGTGGATTAGGAACAAATATTGAAACCCCTGTCACATCGTAGTCGTTATTCAACCCTTCAGCTGGTCAACCCTTCAATAAAACTTAAAGAAAATTCAAGAAGTTTAAAAATAATATTCTTCAACTTAATGTAAGTCATTAATTCATTCATGAATTGTCTAGTAATTGCAATTCCAAACGAAACAGTTCTCAATTTAGTTCAATTAAATATGTTAATTTAATTGGCAAAAATAATAAAAATCTCACTCGCTCAAATAACATCTTAAAATTTGCGATTTTTTTTGCAACAACAATGACAAATCAAAATTAAAATAACGACGCAGTTGAACAATATAAACTTTCAGAAATTTTCTCCCTCGTACCCGAATACGACAGTGACCAAATTTCTTTAAACACCTTCTTAACTGCTTGCAACAAAGCGTATGAAATGTGCCTGGACGATCAATAAGGTTGATTAACAATTAAAATTAAAAATCAGTAGAAAGGAAAAGCCGCACAATTGATAAACTCTAGGAACACTGACACTTAGAATGAAATATCTCAACTTTTAACAGTTCATTTCGGTGATCCACGTGACCTAACCTCACTAATACAATACTTACAAGGAATACCTCAATTAACAAAGTCCTTTAACTTTTGCTGTCAGATTACAAACGCACAATGTGGAAATGTATTTTGCAGTTGCAAATCAAATATTAAATCAAGACCAAAAGAATGCTCAAACGATATTAATAGACAACGTGTGTCTAAATACTTTATTAACAGGCCTAGAACCGAGATTAGGACAAATAATTAGGGCAGGCAACCATTTAACGATGTTAGACGCTATTAATCGAAAAAAATGCGAGTGACAACTGTTAAGTTTCGAAAATTAAAAATTTCGATGTACAAATAAGGCGCAACTATTTTCAAAACTAATTCAAAAAGTTTGTGGTTGTTGTAAAAAGAATCATTGAGTGTAAAATGCGACAAATGCAAATTCAAAGACAACGCTATTCTCAAGCAAATCCAAACTGTCAACCGAGATTTCAAACGTACCAACAAAGACAACAAAGTTTTCAACCTAATCAAAATCAATACGCTTATACAGCGCAGCCCTCAGTCTTGCAGCCCTAATATCAATATCAACAAAATCAAAGTCAAACAAATCAGAGAATGCAGGCACCACCACAAAATGATCAAAGGTTGAATACGTGTTTTCAAACAACTAAAACTCACCACTGTAATCTAGACCAAAAGGAGTACAATTACTTTAATGATCAAAATGAAATTTTTGAAAATTCAAATCCTTTGAAAATAATTATCATAATGTTCATAATATGATGGACGAACAAAATGATCCAGCGTAGTGTTTACCTGTGAATAATTACGAAGAAAACAGTGAAAATATTTTAGAAAATAACGAATATCTTTCTCAGTGTTTTCAAATAAATTCCTCGGAGATTTCGGAAATAACGGATCATATACAAACAATGCATATCAACAGTTAACGACGGAATTGGGTTCGCGAATCGTATTTCAAAGAATTTAAATACAGTAAGTTCCCAAAATATTTTTTATATTTACGACATAACAAAAACTTTTAAGTATTTATTTGAAACAGGAGCTTGCGGAAATTTTAAACAATGGTTCTTAGAAAACTTATGATTAAAGGCATAACAAACTAAAACATTTTAATAACTTAATCCGCATTAGTTCCTTTTAAATATGACGACCCACATAAAGTCTATATTTGCAATTTTGACATTGAATCTGATAGTATACTAGGTATAGATTTCACGCAACACTATCGCTGTATTGTTGATGTATTTAATAAAAAATTAATTACGAATTATAAAACTGTTTCATTATTTAAAGTGGAATATTGCAGATGTGGCATAAATAAATCTAAGGATATTATACAGGAAGAAGGTCTACAAAATATAATTAAAATATAACCACGGATTGAAAATATTTGTAAATTTAAAACTAATCAATTACAAAATACTGAAGCAATATTATTGGCCCAATCAATTGATAAGGTACATATATCGAATAATGCAGTTAAAATAAATGAAAATAGTGAATTTTTAATGTCTGTAGTAAATATAAATACAATTCCAAAAATAATGAAATTCTGTAACCTAAAATTTGAACCCCTTATTATGAAAAAAAAACTTTAATACACAATTTTAATAAGGTGAACACTCCAACTTTCAGTAGAGAAGAAGACATAGTCGATCAATTATTCACAGAACATTTAAATGAAGGAGAACTGAATATGATTGTTCCACTTTGTTTAGATTTTTCTGATATTTTCTATTTAGAAGGAGATAAACTCACTTTTATTAGTCTTGCAAATATCCTCAGTACATAAAGAAGAAGTTAAAACTCAGTTCAACAAAATGTTAGAGCAAGGAATCATTCAACCTTCAGTTCCTCCATGGCCAAGTCCAGTATGGGTTGTACCAAAGCAAATGGATGCTTCTACAAAGCAGAAATGGAGAGTATGCATCGATTACAGAACGACTTAACGAGCTGTGCCTAAACGATAGGTATCTATTACCGAACATATCTGACCTATTAGATCAATTAGAACACTGTCAGTACTTGATGATACTAGATTTGGTACTAGGATTCCATCAAATAGAAGTTGATGCAAAGATGTCCCAAAAACTGATTTTTATGTACAATATTGACATTATTAGTACCTCCGACTTCCATTTGGTTTAAAGAATATACCCTGAACATTCCAGAGAGTGATAATATTCTCTTGTGAGTCCAAAATAAAAGATATGCAGTATATATGGACGATATAATAATATACAGTAGGAGTATTTATGAACACATAACCAGACTAAGAAAAGCTAATTTAAAAATTCAACTTAATAAGTGCGAATTTCTCAGGAAAGAAGTTGCTTTTTTATTACATTTAATCACTAAAGACGGAACTCAGCTAAAATCACAGTGATCTAAGAATTTCTAACTCTAAAGAATACAAAAGGAGTAAAATCATTTTTCGGACTATCAGGATATTATCGAAGGTTTATACCAGATTACGCAAAAATTTCAAAATCATTAGCACACCTTTTAAAGAAAGATGTTGCTTTCAATTTTGATAAAGAGTGTCGTGAAGTATTTAACAAATTAAAGGAAAAACAACAGAACTAATTTTAATTTATCTCAATTTTGCAGAAGTTGGGAACTTTTTCCCAAGGCCAAATAGGCAAAGACCTTCCTATCGTTTATTCATCTAGAACACTATATTCAGCTGAAACAAAATACAGTGTAATAGGACGGGAATTAGTAGCAATCGTATGGACAATTAAGCCTTTCTGGTCATATTTATTTGGAAGAAAATTTAAATTTAAAACGGATCATAGACTATTAACTTGACTATTTTCAATTAAGGACCGCGGCTCAAGATTAGCAAGATTCTGACTAAAATTAGAAGAATACGATTACTAAAACTTATATAAACCCAGAAGAATAAACGAAAATGTAGATGCTCTTAGCAGAAACAAAATAAATAACATCCAAAGGGGATTTACCTTCAATAAAAAAGTAAGCAATGAACAAAAATCTGAACTAAGAGATTAGGAAAACTATGAAGACAATACCATGCTAATGTCACCTCAGACAATGGAAAAGATTCGGAGACTTTTATCAAACAACATCTTTGATAGATATTCAAAGGTCATAAAAATATAATTGTAATATTTCAGCAAGATAGATTGCAAGACGTACATTATAAAATAATTGAAGATTTTCATGAAGACTATTCTCAATTTAAAATTCTAATTAACTCTAAAAATATAATCGACTTTTAAAAAACATATTATGTTGAAAATAATGCAAATTTACCGATTAGAGAAATACTATGTTTTATTTTTACAGATAAAGACTTAAAACTAGTCATTTGTCAAAACATTCTTACAAACCCTTAAAAAGATAAAATTTCAGTTATAATGGAAGAATATCATTCAGAGAAAAGAAACTGCCATAAAGGAGGAAATAAAACAATAAGAAAAAGCAAAGAAAAGTGTAATTGGACAGGACTAAGCGAAGATGTAGAACACTATATGAAAAAGTGCGAAACCTGCCAGAAAAAAAAAATTAAGGAAAAAGTTAAACAATCCATTAGTTATTACAGAAACTCCAAAAACACCTTTAAAAGAATAAACATTGGCATACTAGAAATACCAGAGAAAAATTATATTCTCACCATAAGGGATGAATTGACTAAATTTATTCAAACATACCCTTATCAAACTTCAAAATCTGTAGTAAACACTTTACTCCCATATTTCCAACATTATGGAATACCTTTAAAAATCCACTGCGATTTTGGCAGAGAAATGATTAATCAATTTTTTCATGCCACTTTACTTGAAATTATAAGATTAATGAAAAGTGAAGATCCACAAGAACATTCGTATCCATTATTACATTATGCTTATATATAATACAACAATTTTTCAAATAAAACAATAGAGTTTACCCCTATGAATTAATATTTGGACATACATCATCCAGACCACCGGAAAATCTGTATAATCGAAAAGAATTGATTTCAAAGTATATTCCAGATTTAAACTCAAGAATTAAACATTACTACGAGTAAGCTAGAAATAATACATAAAAATCAGAGCAAAAGGCTAAAGAAAGATTGAATAAACATATTCCAGAAAAACGCGATAACGCAGATTATAAAATTGTCAATAAAGCTTACGTGTACGAATCGCAAATAAAGTGAAAACTTGCTTATAAATTTAATGGTACTTAAGGAAATTCATTAAAACTCAGCGACACTCGAGAATCTTGAAACTAAACAATTGGCCAGTCAACTTTGACCGACTTAAACCCTATATAGAAGATATTATTATCATTCCAGGCAATAAAAATGCTTATAATAATCAATCTGGCACTGATTAATAGTTTTTTATTTTCAGGTTAATCCTATTGCTAAGCACGAAGATAAAAAAAAGCGACATTAATTCAGGAAAATGAAAAATACTTATATACCTTAAAACCAATTGAAAATAATATAGGACTCTATTTTCAAAGGGAAATGAAATTAAAAGTATCAAATAACAAATGGACTTTACTTGGGTATAAAGATATTAATAAACTCCAACAAACTTGTAACAACAACGATAATATTTTAAATAACCTTTTATTAACTATAACTGGAAAAACTGATAAAGTGAAACTTTCTAATCTTGACGAGCAAACGTATGTAAGCTTACTTAAGCAAAGATATGGAACATAAGATTGAAGAAGTAGAGTTAGACGTTTCCATTAATCCTCGGAAAAAGCGCATTTTAATTAACGCCGTCGTATTTCGTAGTTTATAACCGGTAACTTAGACGCTTCAGACGGTGAATATCATAATAACTGTTTTAATAAAATCGAAAAAGATGGAGACGAATTAGAAAACTTAATAAAAAAAAAAGCAAATAATAGTCACAATTTCGGAAATCACAAAATTTAACGAAACTCTACAAAAATTTAAAATTGACGAAGAAACTTTCAATCAAGACATAAAAATTATGGATGAGAAAATTTATACAATAACTGAAAATATAGAACTTCTGAAGTTATAAATACAAATACTGGAAGTTTTCCAACGTTTAATGAAATCTTATTTTTTTCTGGAAAAGTAATTAAATGATATTTTAATTACAACTACATTTGCGAAACTTAAAATAGTTCATACATCTTTTTTTACATTTTTTACAAGATTTAATATCTGCTTTACAAAAGATTTCCTAAAATTTTCAAAAAAATAACTTACTTTTGTCAATTAGAGTAGCAAAAACAGTTACATATCTAGAGACTATTGAATTGTCAGCTTTTAAAACAATTGATAAATTAACCTTTGTATTTTACATAACTTTAGCAGATCCAGAAACGTACATAATATATCGATTATATCTTATTCCTACAAAGAATAATCGGACGAAGCTCTATTATATTTTGCCAACAATCCAAAAATATATCACGAAAAGTGATGATTTAGATCAATTTATTCTCTTATCAAACATAGATAACGGTAAGGAAGTTATGTTAAATATAAAACTATGTAAAAACTTACATTCATGCCCTATAGATTCTAATGGTATTTGTGAAGCACAGTTATTAAAAACTTCTCAATTACATGTTCCCAAAAACTGTCAAACAATTTTAGTATACGCCCAAGATCATGAAATACAAATCTCAAGTAATAATATTTGGTTATTAGCCGTAACGGATCAAATTCCAGTTACTATGAAATGTAAAAATATTGTTCCAGTATCGAAAATTATTGATACAAACTCTATTATGATATTACAAACAGATTGTATTGCTTTTATGGGAACTACCAAAGTTCAAACTTCAGTATAAAAAATCTCAGAATGGCATTATAGTTATTCTAACGTTATTAAAATTTCTTATAATTGTTGTTAAAATTATCCAGATAATATTACAGAAAATTTAAATTTAAAACCTTTAAAAATTAGTGATTTAGATTTATAAAATCTAAAAATTGGCGAACACAAATTGAATCAATATTCCAGAAATCTTAATGATATAATTAATGCAACTTTAATTAAGAAGTTCACCACTTGGTTTACATATGTTTCAATTTTTCGGATAATAACAGTAATACTTGTTAATATATTTTTCAAATGTAAAAAACGTAGAGAAATGATTAGGATAGGCATCTAATCTCCCACAGCCATCTCAAAAATCTCAATTATATTTATTAGGAGCGAAGTTTTCAAACATATTATTCGTAGAAGACCAAGTATACGTATTGGCGAAGCCATTGAAGAAACCGAAATGTGTTTAAAAACGGATGAAGGTGTTTAGTAAAACCATTGTATAAACTATATAGTAGGATATTTTAAATGGCACAAATAGAGTAATATTTATTACTTATTACTTTTTAATTGAGATGTCGCTAATGTTAAGTTTACAGAAAAAAAAGTGTTGCCCTCTATTGAAAAGCGTATATATTGTTAAAGCAAAATAGACTTCAAATTCATATACATTACAGTTCTCTATAATTTTTAAGTCGGGTAAATGGTTTTGGGGTACAAAAACATATTACTAAACTGTAAGGGATACCACAGTTTTTTTTATTTAGGAGGCACAATATTCAGAGTGAAAATATCAGCAACTGTTATACCTGTTTCAAAAAGCACATTTTTTTCCCGAAGGGATCCGAATATAATTAGTTAATGTAATCCGATCTCTAGTTCCAATACCGGGAACTTTTCCCATTCGATGATACGAGTTTTTCTTTTTTTTTTTTAACACCTGATTTAGAAGAGAAAAATTTTAAAAAGTTTTTTCTAGAAAATATGTACAACTTAAGGGCTGGAATATATATATATATATATATATATATATATATATATATATATATATATATATATATATATATATATATATATACAGGGATCCACAAAGTGTGAAAGCCCCCGCTAACTTCGAAAACACTAACTTCAGAAAAAAATGTCTAAAACAAGACTTGTAAAAAATCAAACAGATTCTAAAATCTGGCATCAGAATATCGAAATTAAAAATGACGGATCAAATATGGCGGCCAATAATCCCCAAAATACATATTCTGGCTATAAAGAAGAGTACAATCTACTTGAAATTTCACTTACAGGGGTTTATGACATCGCTGATTACGAATTTTGCATCAGATTGTGGAAATGTAAAATGGCTAATAAAAAAGGGTACAACCTACTTGAAAGTTTGGCTATAAAGAAGGGTAAAATAGAGATGAAAGTTTTTCATATATAGCTATGGGTTGTTCTTACTTAGATCTATGACTAAGTTCAAAGATATGTTATGAGGACGGTTATATAAAATTTTTATTTATTTATTTACCTTAATAGATCATCGAGTTAGTTCATTTGCAAGTATTTTTTTTTCCCTTTTTCTTAAATGAAATGTTCAAAAATGAAGTAAAAACAACCCATTGCTATATATGAAAAAACTTTCATTTCGATTTTACCCTTCTTCATGGCCATAATAAACATTTCGGTGATCGATGGCTGCCATATTCAATACGCTATTTTAAATTTTAATATTCTGAAGCGAGATTCGTAACCAGCGATGTCATAAAACCCCGTAATCGAACTTTCAAGTAGGTTGTACCTTTCTTTATAGCAATAGTAAGTATTGGGTTATTGGCCGACCTATTGGATTCGCCACTTTGAATTTTGATATTCTGAATGCCAGATTCGTGATCAACGCATCTGATGACTATTTTTTACGTTAGGAAAAATAATACAACGAAAACAATTATATTAAAGTTATAATTTTATTAATACAGTTTCTATAAATAGGTACTTTTAATTTAAAATAATATAGTATAAAAAAATATAGAAACTTTTGCCGATTTAAATAAAATTTTCTCTGATATGTCAATTCAGTACGGTGTATCTAACATGGCGGGACTAGGAGCAATTGGAGAGTTCACGGACCACCGGATTGGCGATACACCAGAAAGCCACATACGTGGCCTATGCTATTTTCTTAATTAATTAACGAAAATCGACCTAACCTGACCCAGTTTTCCCCTTAAAACAATGGGCTAAAGGGTTATTTCTATTGTTTTAATTAATTAACCTAATTAATTACTCTATATTAATTAATCATAAAAAATCTTATTAAAAAAACGAGGATCTGGCAACATCTCCACCGGTGGACTTGCGGGGCTACGTCATACAAGCTATCAATCGCCAGGTGCATCACCACCTGCCGTCCTTTACCGAGGCGAAGGGTTCTATTGTATTCTCGGACCTTATTGTACCTGCTTTTGACCGCCCGACAGATGCCTACCTTTTGAATTAGGTCACAAGTATTGTTAGAATTTTAAAAGAGATAAAGTATTTGTAATGACTTTGGGTTCTATATGTCCCTTTATTGAATTCTTTTTGTTCTGGTTTAATTTTATCTTATTTAATGTATTATTTCGAATATTGTGGATATTAAGTTTAGAATTTAACAACTACAGTTAAAGTTAAAATAGCTTTATTCATATTACCCAGACCCTGCATTTAAAATAGTCTTTTGTATTCGAATTTCCGGATGGACTCACTCTTGTCTTGGCTACCGCCGCTCGGTGAGTTTTTAGAAATTTAAAAGGGATAAAGCGTACCTGTTACGGCCGCTTCTATATTTGGGTTCTATTGTCGTTTTAAGTGATAATGAACGTTTTAACCAAAATATGTCTTTACGGAGTTTTTAATAGAGTTTCGCAATATATATATATATATATATATATATATATATATATATATATATATATATATATATATATATATATTCTAATATTTTCTTGGGTATAGGTTTTTCATTAGAGAAACAAAGGACAATAATTTTCTTTCTGACGTTTCGCTCTACATAGCGAGCTTCTTCAAAAGAGCTTGGTATATTTATTTTACATCTACAAAAATTACAGAATTTTTTATATAATAAACATATATCACAGTAATTACACTTTTATATTTTTAATTTAATTAAAATTAATAAAAACAAAACAGATTTTAAAATAGTCTTAAAGTTTAAAATTTAAAACAATACAAACAGGTTAAAACAGTGAAGATTATAAAATAGTACATACCTTGAAAGTAGTTTTGTGTGTATGTTTAAAAATAAATTCAATTATGATTTTTGGTATGCAATTTGTATGGATAGATTTATTTTTATAAAAAGCAAAAAATAGGAAAAAAGATTATTATTTATTTTTTAATGACGTTCTTTCACCTGTATGAGTGTATATGAAATCGTTCCAAGCATCATTACATTATTTCTCATATTTATTATAGAGTCGCTTCAAGCATGTTTTATTCAAAAATCAAATTATAGTATATCTGACTTAAATTTTTGACATCTTGCTTGTCATTTACAACATTTTTATCTTTTTTTATGTGTATCATTTCTTTGATGACTAATTTATGATAATTTCTGTCAGTATCTAAAATATGGGTGTTTTTAAAATCAAATTCATGCTTAGATGTTTGTTCATGCTTATGTAAAGATGTCGATGCGTTTTTAGTATACTTGTGTCCATTCACTCTATTTTCAATATATTGTGTCGTCATGCCAATGTACAATTTAGGCATGGAATTGCATATATTACGTTAGATCTTTTTTTGGTGGGAACTTTGCTTTTTAACTTCGTATAAAATGACCCAAGTAAATTGTTCGCCTTATGGCATACCGTTATGTTATGTTTATCCAAAATATATTTTATTTTTTCAGACAGTTGGTATATATACGGTAATGCAATGAAAGTGTTTTGTGTTTTGGTATTGTTAATTTTATTTTTTTTGTTTGTGTTATAATGTAAATAGGTTCTTTGTTTAATTATTTTTTTTATGAGTAGTTTAGGAAAATGGTTCATTATTAGGGTCTCTTCCACTTTTTTTAGCACTTCTGGGCGAAATTCGGGTGAAGATAATTTTATAGCTCGATCAACTAAGCCGATTATGACACTATTTTTTGGTT
Source organism: Diaprepes abbreviatus (assembly GCA_034092305.1). Lineage (NCBI taxonomy): Eukaryota > Metazoa > Arthropoda > Insecta > Coleoptera > Curculionidae > Diaprepes > Diaprepes abbreviatus. Next base: position 14,563,615 of record JASJET010000031.1, on the reverse strand, counting down.
TATTTGGATGTTCAGAGTTAAAATTCAAATACCGGCCCGACCAAGTATCTTTCGTGTACCATTTTGTATGAAGACTATTATCCGTCTTATTTCTGTGTATAGTTAAGTCTAAAAAGTTTATTTTTTGTTCTATTTCAATTTCAGCTGTAAATTTCAGTTTTGGGTGGAAATTATTAAAATATTGTAACAAGCTATCTATTTTGTTTTCGGGTACAGCAGCCAAACAGTCATCTACATAGCGTTTAAAAAAGATTATATTAAAATCCAGTTTTTTCAATACTTCTTCTTCTACATATTCCATAACTATTTGTGCTATTGTTGAGGAGATTGGTGAACCTATAGCACAACCGTCTAATTGTTTTGTACAAACTATCTTTGAATTGGAAATAATTATTATTTATTGTAAGTTTTACAGATTCTATAAATTCATCGAGTGTCAATGTTGTGTGTTCTTTTAAATCGTCCCATTTTTCTTCCAAAACTTTGGGAATGATGTCATTGGGTATATTTGTATACAAAGAAACTACATCTAGTGAAACTAATTTATAATTTGTTGGTATTTGTATTGTATCAATGAATTGTTTAAATGTGAAAGAGTCTTTTATATAGTGATTATTTTTTCCTGTAATGTTTGTTAGGCAATTTGATAAGTATTTGGACAGGTTATAAAAAGGGGACTGTATGCTTGAGACAATTGGTCTGAGAGGTGTATTTGGTTTGTGTAATTTAGGTAACCCATAAATTTTTGGTGCTCTAGCGTTATGTATTGTTAATTTTTTACTTTCTTCCTCAGTTATATGTTGATTTTTTAATAGTTTTTTAATTAGTGCGTTATTTTTAGTTTGGAACAATTTTGTAGGGTCACTTTTAAGTTTCTTATAAGTGTTAGTATCATCAAGTTGTTCGTTAATTTTTCTATCATAATCAGATGTATTCATAATTACGGTTTTATTACTTTTATCAGGCTTGAGAATAGTAATTTGAGGGTTATGTTTGATAAATTGTTTTGTTTTATTAATTTGCTTTTGTATTTTAATTTGGAAATTATTAGTTTTGGCTTTATTATGTCTGGTCTTTATTTTGTTTTGTATTTTAAAATACAAAAGCAAATTAATAAAACAAAACAATTTATCAAACATAACCCTCAAATTACTATTCTCAAACCTGATAAAAGTAATAAAACCGTAATTATGAATACATCTGATTATGATAGAAAAATGAACGAACTACTTGATGATACTAACACTTATAAGAAACTTAAAAGTGACCCTACAAAATTGTTCCAAACTAAAAATAACGCACTAATTAAAAAACTATTAAAAAATCAACATATAACTGAGGAAGAAAGTAAAAAATTAACAATACATAATGCTATAGCACCAAAAATTTATGGGTTACCTAAATTACACAAATCAAATACACCTCTCAGACCAATTGTCTCAAGCATACAGTCCCCTTTTTATAACCTGTCCAAATACTTATCAAATTGCCTAACAAACATCACAGGAAAAAATAATCACTATATAAAAGACTCTTTCACATTTAAACAATTCATTGGTACAATACAAATACCAACAAATTATAAATTAGTTTCACTAGATGTAGTTTCTTTGTATACAAATATACCCAATGACATCATTCCCAAAGTTTTGGAAGAAAAATGGGACGATTTAAAAGAACACACAACATTGACACTCAATGAATTTATAGAATCTGTAAAACTTACAATAAATAATAATTATTTCCAATTCAAAGATAACTATCTTTGAATTGGAAATAATTACCAACAATTAGACGGTTGTGCTATGGGTTCACCAATCTCCTCAACAATAGCACAAATAGTTATGGAATATGTAGAAGAAGAAGTATTGAAAAAACTGGATTTTAATATAATCTTTTTTAAACGCTATGTAGATGACTGTTTGGCTGTTGTACCCGAAAATAAAATAGATATCTTGTTACAATATTTTAATAATTTCCACCCAAAACTGAAATTTACAGCTGAAATTGAAATAGAACAAAAAATAAACTTTTTAGACTTAACTATACACAGAAATAAGACGGATAATAGTCTTCATACAAAATGGTACACGAAAGATACTTGGTCGGGCCGGTATTTGAATTTTAACTCTGAACATCCAAATAAACCAAAAAATAGTGTCATAATCGGCTTAGTTGATCGAGCTATAAAATTATCTTCACCCGAATTTCGCCCAGAAGTGCTAAAAAAAGTGGAAGAGACCCTAATAATGAACCATTTTTCTAAACTACTCATAAAAAAATAATTAAACAAAGAACCTATTTACATTATAACACAAACAAAAAAAATAAAATTAACAATATCAAAACACAAAACACTTTCATTGCATTACCGTATATATACCAACTGTCTGAAAAAATAAAATATATTTAGGATAAACATAACATAACGGTATGCCATAAGGCGAACAATTTACTTGGGTCATTTTATACGAAGTTAAAAAGCAAAGTTCCCACCAAAAAAAGATCTAACGTAATATATGCAATTCCATGCCTAAATTATCCTAAGAAATACATTGGCATGACGACACAATATATTGAAAATAGAGTGAATGGACACAAGTATACTAAAAACGCATCGACATCTTTACATAAGCATGAATAAACATCTAAGCATGAATTTGATTTTAAAAACACCCATATTTTAGATACTGACAGAAATTATCATAAATTAGTCATCAAAGAAATGATACACATAAAAAAAGATAAAAATGTTGTAAATGACAAGCAAGATGTCAAAAATTTAAGTCAGATATACTATAATTTGATTTTTGAATAAAACATGCTTGAAGCGACTCTATAGTAAATATGAGAAATAATGTAATGATGCTTGGAACGATTTCATATACACTCATACAGGTGAAAGAACGTCATTAAAAAATAAATAATAATCTTTTTTCCTATTTTTTGCTTTTTATAAAAATAAATCTATCCATACAAATTGCATACCAAAGATCATAATTGAATTTATTTTTAAACATACACACAAAACTACTTTCAAGGTATGCACTATTTTATAATCTTCACTATTTTAACCTGTTTGTATTGTTTTAAATTTTAAACTTTAAGACTATTTTAAAATCTGTTTTGTTTTTATTAATTTTAATTAAATTAAAAATATAAAAGTGTAATTACTGTGATTTATGTTTATTATATAAAAAATTCTGTAATTTTTGTAGATGTAAAATAAATATACCAAGCTCTTTTGAAGAAGCTCGCTATGTAGAGCGAAACGTCAGAAAGAAAATTATTGTCCTTTGTTTCTCTAATGAAAAACCTATACCCAAGAAAATATTAGAAAAAAATATTTAACAAAAGGTTTAGGATACAAAAATAAATTATATATATATATATATATATATATATATATATATATATATATATATATGTATATATATATATATATATATATATATATATATATATATATATATATATATATATATATATATCTATTATTTTACATCCGTTTTAAATGGTCGTTTGAAATCATTTCTACGAAATCAGAATACCGGATATATCTTTACCTGGACTCGACCGTGCCTGTATATTATCGCTCCTCGTTAGGTAACAATGTGTTGTTAGAATTTGAAAAGAGGTAAAGTATGTGAATAGGATTAATGGCTTACATTAATAGAATTAATGATACATTTTTTGCTGTATCAATTTTTTACCTGATTTCAAGCAATATTTCAAGTATTGTGGATTCAAAGAGATTAAGTTTAGAGTTTAACAACTACACTTAATGTTAAAATAGCTTTACTCGCATAACTTAGACTTTGCATTTATTTGATCTGTATTAGTTAAGTAATCATAAAAAAGGAAGAAAACGGGAATCTGAGAGCATGGTCTTTGGGTGGACTTTTTAGACCACGCCATACATATTTGTTATCGATCACCAGAGACACGTTTTTTATCAGGTGTAAAGAATGGCTAAAATTTTAATAGACAAAAAGCACTAATGGGATGTGGTTACATTATCAGAAATAATAGGTGAACGCATATAAATTATATCATTGATATCTAAATCACTACTTTTGTCGAGATTTCAGCTCTAGGTGTTGATATCACTGATCTATATACCCTCTCTAATGACGCCTTTTCGTTGTTTCTATTTCTTCTAATTTAAACTAATATTTCAAGTATTGAGGGAAGAGTGAACAAAACAGATTAAGTTTACAGTTTAATGGATTCTATAAAATCTTTGTATATATACATTTATTTGAATGGTATTAATGTTGGGTGTTTTCCAATGCTTTGTATCTCATTTTATGTGATTTTTCGAACAACACGGGTTTTGTAAGTCAAAATAGAGTAATTTTTAGAACCATTTCGAATGATGTTTTGTAATCATCTCTACCAAATCGGGTTCTTGGATGTATCTTTTTTCTAGAAACACATCAATTATTTCTAAAGGGGCGAGGCTTCGCGCATAAATACAAAAAAAAAATTGGGTTAAGCCTCATCACTTTTACCCACTCGCTTTCTTAGATATTAGCAGAAAAAAAATCGTTTCTATTTTTGTACAGTGTAGAGGGATATCCTTAAAATGTGAGTATACTTTTACCCAAATATTTTTACTTATAAAAAACCTCTGTATCGGGATATATATGCTTATATGTATGTATGTATTCATATGAATATATGTGTGTACGTTTTTATGAATGCAAGTATGCAGATGGATATGTATATGTATGAATATATGTGTAGACATGCATGTATACTTATGTATATGTATGTATGTGTGAGTATATGGGTGTATACATGCGATTATGTAGGTATGTATATGAATGGGCATATGAGCGTAAATGTATGGATATATGTGTATGTATATATGTATATGAGTGGGCATATGAACGTATATACATGGATGTGAGTATATGGGTGCATGTGTGTTAACGAACTTCAATTACTTCAATTTTTAAATGCTATATTTCTGTTATGATTTTTTTGCATTTCGTTTCGGAGAACCATTCTTAGAATGCTTCTTGTATACCACAGCACTATTTAATTTTATATTGAATTGTATATACTTTCATAATTAGGGTGTGATGGAAGATGAACCAAATCTTCTCATCCATAATGAAGTATGTATGCAAATAAAACTACATCTTGTTTATTATTATATCCATTTATGTTTATTAATAGATATTACTATTCACTGAATGCTTTTTTAATACCATTCCTCTTTTTAATGCATAAAGCCAAGTTGAACATGTTTACAGTGTGTCTGATTCTAGTTATAAACTCAACTCAAACCGAATAGTCTCCCTGATTTTCAGTTATAACAGTTCCAACTACTATTCTGGGGAGGATGATACATCCTTCAAAGCCGAGGTCAAAGTCATAAATATAGTGGGAAAATATCGCAACTGGAGTGCTAATGAAACCATTGAGACCTACTTATAATGAAAGATGACGATGTTATCCTTATGAACGATATCAATGCCAGTAACATTTACTGATTGAGATCCGATGACTCGATATTTTTAAGGAATGCGAGGTTCTATTAGAATTTTTTTAAATAAATTCATTTCGGTGGAAATAAGCTTTGAGATAATATCGGTATATATTTTTGTTCGAATTAGTCCTTTTATTTCGGTTAAAGTATCTTCTATGTGCATTAGTAAGTACTAAAATATCCTCATAGTTTTCTAAATAACTGCCGGAATAATGATCAAAACATGCCTTTGTTAGCAGATCCAATAAAACATCAGTTTAAGTTCAACACACATTTCCAACTCCAAGAATGATATTCTTGAATTTAATTTGACATATCACCTAGAATTATAGTTTCTAAGTCCGATTATATTTTTTTTTGATTGATCCAAAAGCTACAACTTGATTTTACAGCTAACTATGTTAACACTTTACAAGTCTGTTTTACTGATCACATGTTATTTGTGGTCCTATATATTCATAGAAACATGACAGTAACGTAACTTATATATTAACTAGAATTTATAAGATTTAACTATTACATAGGCTTTATGCGATATTATAATGAATATTAATACCATAACCCCCCACTCACTCAAATGATTGGGAGATATTTATCAATCGAGAGTATTGAAGAGATTTTTATGTTATGTGAGTATATTTGTCTCTTGAGTGTAGCCAAAAAGACTAGTTTTGTTCTAGTACTACACCTGTTGGTATAGGTTAATAAGGTTTTTCCTGTATTAAATGAAATAAAGTTGAAAAAATATTTTGATGTGTTCATTTAACAAGAATCACTAACAAAATTTTTTAAAATTTAGACAAATGAGGTTCTAATCTTCCTGTATACTAATAAATATCTTAATATGGCTAGAATAAAAATAAGATAAAAAGTATTGCAAAGAATTTTAGAAAGACAAGGATTGGAGAGGTGGTGACCAAAACGAGGACATTGAAGCCTATGGTTTAATAAAGGGGAATTATGTAGATTTTAATTATGTTTGTTATACGATTTCAATTGTATGAATGTTACATTCCTACTATGAATTTACATAAAGACATTTAAATAAAAATATGATTCCAATGAATCCTATTCTGCTGGAAGACATAAAAATACACCACAAAAATTTAATATATACAGCAAACTTATCTAAATAGGTTTCCCAATTCTAAGTATACTCAAGACAATTACGAATAACTTGTATACACATATATCAAGTCTACATATGCCAATCAATCTCCGCGCTGTGCATTCTGTTGCTTAATATTCGTGAAATCTATCAGACATATTAATTTCACGTACTCAAACTAGAAATTTCTATAAGGATATGTGTGATAATTTACATAAATTCTATACTTCTAATTACTCTAAAAACAACCATCACGGTATACTTGTAAACAAATCTAGCGAAAATTTATCCTCAGATGTCAGCATTTCAGTTACACTTATACGATATACATATCAAAGTTAAAAAAATAAGGTATCTTTATCACACGCGGGAGATAAACCCTATTTTATACCTATAATCGAACATACACCTGAAGGTGCCATAATTTGACTTTGTTAGAAGGATTTTATGACAATTAAAACATGTAACTAACCTGTTCGCATAAAACAAACAATACAACCTTCAAGTTTCAGTACAAGAACTTCCCTAACCCAATGGGTTATATAACTCAATCAATCAGTTAAAGATTATCCTAATAAAATATGTTTTATTTTTTCATCGGGTTGCAGCATTAACCTAAGTTACATTTGAATTTATTTTGATGATTTTACAATCTTTTACATACTTAATATACCCTGGTGTCTTATATATAAACTTACATATATTTACATAATTTTACACTTTATATCTATTATTTTATTATATTCGTCTTATTTATATGCATCGCTGAATCACATAGCTACTTCTTTATTATTACAGTAGTAACAAGAAAATTTTTCTAGGTGTAGGACCATTTATAACATCACCTTCTTGATTATTGTAATGCTCAGTACAGAACAAATATTTCTTATTTCAGAGTCTTGTTGTAGTGCTTTTGAGAGTTTATGATAAATCAAAACTATTTCATCACTACAGGTGACAATTATTTCTTTAGATAATCCAACAAGTTCTTCTCTAGTCATATCTTTTAAACATTTTTTCAAAGCAACGGCTTTCACTGAATTTAAAATCCCCTCCATATTTTCAGCATATATAACTACAATTTTTCACTTTCAAATTTTAGATATATACAACCACAAACCATTAAATTAAATTTCTATTATTTTTTTTTAAAGATTTCCAAATTTTACAAGTCTTCATAAATTTCAGAAGAAAAAAACTAACAATGAACAACCTAAGATCTTGACTTTATACTTGATTTTTCGTCATGCGTAAACTAAAAATTTAAATGCCTAGTCTTGTAAAAGACTTGCTGTAACAAGCTGAACCCTATTTCTTTTTACTTTCGAGGCCTATATCTCGTATTCTTTCACATATCCTAGACTGTTAGGTTTTTCCCTACAAGAAATATCATTGGTTTTTAATACAAATGAAGCAAATCACCCCTTATTGTGGGCGACTACGTAGTAGACACATCTCTGTGAAATTGGAAAACATATGTCTTTTTGCATTCTTTTTGAAAGAAGATTTGAACGGGTATATCTATAAATTTGAGCACCTAACAAGAGCTACAGTTATACAAAATTTAAGTATCTTCATAAACATCAGAAAAACTAACAATGAACTACCTAAGATTTTTGCATTATATATATGATTTTTCCATAATGCGTAGACTAAAAAATTGAATGTTTAGTCTTGTAAAAGAATTGCTGTAAAAGTTGAGTCCTATTTCTCTTTGCTTCATAGGATTATAAATTATATTTATTCAAATATCGTAGACCTTTAGATTTTTCTTTACAAGAAATATCATTAGTCTTTTATTGCAAATGAAACTACCTATCTCTCATTGTGTGCGAATACATAGCAGACACATCTCTGTAAGTTTGAAAAACACATGTTCTTTTATCGGAAGAGGATATGAATGAATATATATCACTATATTAGAACGCTTAACAGATTTTCAAGTTACATAAAATGTATATATGAATTTTTGATTCTATAAATCTCGATTCTTTTGGTGGTAGTAATTCTCTACCTGAAGAAAATTCCGAGTCTTATTACAGCATAGATCCACACCTATGGTTACATATAACGTTTTAAAATAGTCTTTCGTAATCCTTAAGTCCATAAATGTCTGTAAAAAAAAGTTATTTCCGATCGCATCTTTGTCTAGACTCGTCACTAACCATATATTATCGCCCTACAGGTAACAATACGTTGTTAGAATTTTAAAAGCCATAAAATATATCCATTGTGCTGACTATTAAGTTTGAGCTCTATTACCAGAACTATTATCATTATACATACTTATTTAATCCACTGACCACATGCTATTAGTGAGCTTATGAATTCATAGAAATATAGTTATGTAACTTATATTATGTAAAATTGGTAAGATCTAGCAATTGTAGAGCTTTTATATAATATTATAATAATGTTTTTAATATCAAAACCATAATTCATGCCAATTCAAAAGACGGAAGACACTTATCAATCGAGGATACTGAAGACATTTTTTATATTATATGTGTACTCTAAGCCTTCTCACAGTACAAATCTAATATCTACGGTTGCATTCGAAATTGGTAAAAGCCTAGATCTTCAGGACATTTAAACAAACAAAATGAAACTTGGCCTAAAATGTTCAATTAGTGATAGTATCCATATATAGTTTGAATGTTATGAAGATTACTTAACTCATGATATATTTAACCCCTATTGTAATCTTTATATATTTGAAGAATAGATCTTTGCTATTACACTATAATTCTGTAACTAGTCTGCGATAACAAGCATGTAGCTATTCAAAGATTTCTGATATATCAAAGCAGTTGAGTGAACCCCATATCCCAACATCCAAGTCGTTCGAGTGCTGAAAGTACCTTGTTTAATTATATAAAATATGCAACTTGTATAAAAATGACTGTTGAAAATGAAGTTTCAACATCAAACTCTGAACCATTTCCAACAAAATGGGGATTCTCAGGTTATATGGATAATGTACATTCGAGTTATGAACAAGCAATGACAAGAAAAAAATACTGAATTAGTGAAGTCCCACTCACCGTGGAAGATATACTAATTAAATTACCCACAAGAATCAATCCTACCCGAGATTTTACTGTACACATATAGATTTGAAATGATAAAAAAAAAAGATTTAGGAGTCGTTTACCTAAAACTGGGTACTTTTAGATTCACTTACAAGCTTGGTACAGTATAACTATTCTCATCACCCCCACATAAACTAATTGGCTTTTCTTCGTTTGGTTTTGGCTACCGAAGGAAAGATTATGACAAAAAGTGAGGTGTCCTATAATGCGATGGATGCAGTAACAAAATTTAATCAATCACTCAACTTGCCTGTAAGTTTTTAAGTAATGGTTAACTTCATACATACATCAAAAATTACTAGTTCTTTAGAGATAAACTCACCATACTCACCTGGGTACACATATCCTAAAAATAGGCATATTTTTAAACAGATTAATTTTTAATCATGAGTACTTCTGTACAACCCAAACTCAATGTCTTTTTTGCACGGGGGTGAAGAACTGTATTACTACAATTTGCAGTACTAGAATAAACATTTAAAAGCTATTTAGATGCAAAAACAATAAAAGTGTAATATAATAAGGCTATCTAGACAAGTTTTCAATGCTGAATTTATAAGGCTGATATGTGTGACTTTCTGAATGCATATATTAAGTCTAATATAACAACCATACAATCTCGTCTTACATGTTCAAACTTAAAATTTCAATAATGAGGCTTGCGAAAACTTATACAAATTTGATGACCTACTTTTAAAAATGTGAATTACTAACCGCATGTTATTAGTGGTCCTACATATTTATACCAACATAAACTAAACCAACCCACACCAACCCGAACTAAACCACTATTGCTAGGTTTAATTTGTTATTGCTAAAATATTTGATAGAAATAGGTATTTACACGAGTTCATATAGAAAAAGAAGATATATATATATATATATATATATATATATATATATATATATATATATATATATATATATATACTGCAATATTTGCATATAGATGTATATAATTAAATAAAATAACTTTTCCTAATCATTTGTAATCTTTATACACTTGAGGCTATCATGATTTGGACTTGTAAAGAGAACTGTTTGATAATTAAAGCATGCAACTAACGTGTTGACACAGAGCAGATATAACAGACAACACAAAAAATCTTCAGGCCACAATGTAACTGCTATATCTGCTCTATGTCAACACGTTAGTTGCATGCCTTAATTATCATACAGTTCTCTTTACAAGTCCAAATCATAATAGCCTCAAGTGTATAAAGATTACAAATGATTAGGAAAAGTTATTTTATTTAGTTATATACATCTATATGCGAATATTGCAGTATATATATATATATATATATATATATATATATATATATATATATATATATATATCTTCTTTTCCTATATGAACTCGTATAAATATCTATTTCTATCAAATATTTTAGCAATAACAAATTAAACCTAGCAGTAGTGGTTTAGCTCGGGTTGGTGTGGGTTGGTTTAATTTATGTTGGTATAAATATGTAGGACCACTAATAACATGCGGTTAGTAATTCACATTTTTAAAAGTAGGTCATCAAATTTGTATAAGTTTTCGCAAGCCTCATTATTGAAATTTTAAGTTTGAACATGTAAGACGAGATTGTATGGTTGTTATATTAGACTCAATATATGCATTCAGAAAGTCACACATATCAGCCTTATATATTCAGCATTGAAAACTTGTCTAGATAGCCTTATTATATTACACTTTTATTGTTTTTGCATCTAAATAGCTTTTAAATGTTTATTCTAGTACTGCAAATTGTAGTAATACAGTTCTTCACCCCCGTGCAAAAAAGACATTGAGTTTGGGTTGTACAGAAGTATTCATGATTAAAAATTAATCTGTTTAAAAATATGCCTAATTTTAGGATATGTGTACCCAGGTGAGTATGGTGAGTTTATCTCTAAACAACTAGTAATTTTTGATGTATGTATGAAGTTAACCATTACTTAAAAACTTACAGGCAAGTTGAGTGATTGATGAAATTTTGTTACTGCATCCATCGCATTATAGGACACCTCACTTTTTGTCATAATCTTTCCTTCGGTAGCCAAAACCAAACGAAGAAAAGCCAATTAGTTTATGGGGGGGTGATGAGAATAGTTATACTGTACCAAGCTTGTAAGTGAATCTTAAAGTACCCAGTTTTAGTTAAACGACTCCTAAATCTTTCTTTTTTATCATTTCAAATCTATATGTGTACAGTAAAATCTCGGGTAGGATTGATTCTTGTGGGTAATTTAATTAGTATATCTTCCACGGTGAGTTGGACTTCATTAATTCAGTATTTTTTTCTAGTCATTGCTTGTTCATAACTCGAATGTACATTATCCATATAACCTGAGAATCCCCATTTTGAGTTTGATGTTGAAACTTCATTTTCAACAGTCATTTTTATACAAGTTGCATATTTTATATAATTAAACAAGGTACTTTCAGCACTCGAACGATTTGGATGTTGGGATATGGGGTTCACTCAACTGCTTTGATATATCAGAAATCTTTGAATAGCTACATGTTTGTTATCGCAGACTAGTTACAGAATTATAGTGTAATAGCAAAGATCTATTCTTCAAATATATAAAGATTACAATAGGGGTTAAATATATCATGAGTTAAGTAATCTTCATAACATTCAAACTATATATGGATACTATCACTAATTGAACATTTTAGGCCAAGTTTCATTTTGTTTGTTTAAATGTCCTGAAGATCTAGGCTTTTACCAATTTCGAATGCAACCGTAGATATTAGATTTGTACTGTGAGAAGGCTTAGAGTACACATATAATATAAAAAATGTCTTCAGTATCCTCGATTGATAAGTGTCTTCCGTCTTTTGAATTGGTATGAATTATGGTGTTGATATTAAAAACATTATTATAATATTATATAAAAGCTCTACAATAGCTAGATCTTACAAATTTTACTTAATATAAGTTACATCACTATTTCTATGAATATATAAGGTCACTAATAGCATGTGGTTAGTGGATTAAATGAGTATGTAGAATGGTAATAGTCCTGGGAATAAAGCTCAAACTTAATAGCCAGCACAATGGATATGTTTTATCGCTTTTAAAATTCTAACAATTCTTTATACCTGTAGGGCGGTAATATATGGTTAGTGACGAGTCTAGACAAAGATGCGATCGGAAATAACTTTTTTTACAGACATTTATGGACTTAAGGATTACGAAAGACTATTTCAAAATATTAAGTGTAACCGTAGGTGTTGGATCTATGCTGTTGGAAGACTCGGGAGTTTTCTTCAGGTAGAGAATTACTACCAGCAAAAGAATCGAGATTTATAGCATCAAAAATTCATATATACATTTTATGTAACTTCAAAATCTGTTAAGCGTTCTAATATATTGATATATATTCATTCATATCCTTTTCCGATAAAAGAACATGTATTTTTCAAACTTACAGAGATGTGTCTGCTATGTATTCGCACACAATGAGGGATAGGTAGTTTCATTTGCAATAAAAGACTAATGATATTTCTTGTAAAGAAAAATCTAAAGGTCTACGATATTTGAATAAATATAATTTATAATCCAATGAAGCAATTCTTTTACAAGACTAAACATTCAATTTTTTAGCCTACGCATTATGGAAAAATCATATATATAATGCAAAAATCTTAGGTAGTTCATTGTTAGTTTTTCTGATGTTTATGAAGATACTTAAATTTTGTATAACTGTAGCTCTTGTTAGGTGCTTAAATTTATAGATATAAGTAGTGGATATATGAGAGAAGGAAAGAGGAGGAGGAAGAGTAAGAAGAGTAAATCATCAACACTTTTCATCCTCCTCCTCTTTTGTTTTCTCATTCGAATTATCTCGTATACATTCGAGTTACTTCGTATACATTCGAGTTACTTCGTATACATGTTAACATGACCCATCTTTAAATTTTGATTATAAAAGCAACACTTTACCAGCTTAAAACATACTAAAATAAAATATATCTTCTGCTTCTAACGAAAGAGAATTAAATTTATTAATTCAAAAATTTTATGAAAAATGTAAAAGTTCTGCTTTTGAGTTTGAACATTATGCAGTTGATAGTGGTCCATCTTGGTTTCAATATTATTTGGATATATCCAAACACCATATAGAGGCTGTGAAATTGTGCGAACGTTATTTTCAAAACAAAGATATTGTACAGTTTATACGTGAATTAGTGAAGTTAATTTGGTTTCATGATGAAGTTCGTCATTTAAACCAATATATTAGAGATCCTGTTGTATTACAAGAACTGATCAAATCGCGTGGTGAAGATGATGCCTAAAATTGAAAATTTTGTGAGGGACCTTTATGAAGAGTTCATTATGAACGAAGCATGTTCCAGATATTTATCTTGTTTAGTTGAAGAAGAAAGTGAGGGTCAAGATTTATTGTTATATATAAAATATGTTGATCTTGCAAATTGTTGTAAAAAAGCAGCAGAATTGTGTAGTGAATTTTTGAATACTAAAAATGTGTTAAAATTCTTTGATGAACTTAAAAAAATTTGACTCAATAAAGAAATAAATTTATGTATTGATTTATTGGTTAATTAAATTTAGTGTGAAATAAAATATTTAAATTTTTATAGTTGTTTCATTATTGTGTAACGGCTGTTATGTTTAAATATTTGATTATGTAAAGATAGGAAAATATAATTTTCTGTTAGTAATGTAAATAAAAAAAATATTATATTCATTGTTAATTTATTCATTCATAAAAAAATTTTTATACATAAAGAATACATTGGAAAGGGCACACGTTGAAGGTGATTGAGAATGATAAAAACATTTAGGAGATGATTTATTTAAAACAGGTTGTACGTCCAATTCAATTATTGGCTTAGTACAATATTTTCTAATAAAATTAGCTTTCTCTTCTCCTTTAATATAAATGAATTCTCCTTTTTCTGTTAAGTTTTTTACTATAGATGAAAAATTATGAAAAGGAATATATCCTGTATTCCAATTGATGCAGTGATGAAATTTCATTAACCATTCTGCTTGCTTGTATGTTTCTGGTGGAAGCATTTGTAGTGGATACGGTGGTTTAAAAATATAATGACTCATTTTATGTCCATCAAACATTGCAAGTTCTTTAGGAATAAACTTGTTGTGTTCATCCTTAAATCCTTGAACATCCATAACTATTCTCATTTTTATTTAGCAAATTTTTAAAGTACTAAATTTTTTTTATTACATAGTGTTTTTTCGAATAGTCTTCAATAAGATTTTTTAGATGTTTAATTTTTTTTAAAAATAGTTCGATTTTTTCTTTTTGTATTTTGTACATTCCATTTGATGTGCAACAAACTATGGTATAGAAACAACTGATCTTATTCGATATATTTTCATTTTAATAATGATATTTGATGTGGTGGGAGAAGTTAAAGTTGTTTAACAATTTTTGTTAATGGATTATAGCTAAATACTTTTTCATGTATTATAACACAATACGCAGCTGTTTTTCCCGATATTTTTTCTTTTGTCTCAAATTCAATTCTCATGGTTACTGGGCCAGATTGTAATAAATCTCTCTGATGAGAGCATTTAATGTAGCAATAGGTGCATTATCTTTAAATTCTTTGGGATTAAATATTGGTTCTATTCAGGCGCGGATCCAAGGGGGGGCGGTGAGGGCGATCGCCCCCCCCCCCCAAGAGCTTGGAGTTCAGGAAAATAGACCCGATTTTGCCTCTTATACTATAGTTTATTCAAGAACTAGGAGAGTTTTTCATTTTTTACCTTTTTTTTCTTTGCAAAACTACCTGTGTTCTTTAGTCCAGTGTCTTTGGCAAAATCTGTTAGACACATATATTTTTCATAGGAATAGGTTAGAAATTTTATAATCAAAAATACTGGTCTATAATAATGGACTATTTGGGTTGGATAGCAATAGATATTTGGATGTGTGAAGTGTTAAAAAGGATTTTAATCCTTGTCATAGGCATCGGAAGGCGTCAAAAGGAGGTCTATTTTATTACTGAATATTTATGGCATAGAGTATTATTTCAGTAATAAACTTAAAATAAAAAGTTTTTATAACATAATTTTATTTCTTATGATTGTTTAATAATTCACATATATTAGAAAATATAGATAATTTTGACATATTTAAAACAAATCATAACTGTAGTTTTATTATTTTTAATTTTGGCATAGAAACCGTTTTAGGTCCATTCAGACTAAAACGTAGCCTTTTTCTCTCAAAAAATTCTAAGTTATAATTTAAATACTTACAAAATACCCATTATCAAAAATACAAGAAGTTAAACATATATAAAAAAAATAAATTCGTCAATATAATATTAAAATTTTTTTGGGGCTATCGGTCATTCTATTATTAATTAAAAACATTTTTGGGATATTTGACGTTCCAGTTTATTTATTTCTTAAACCATCTGCAGAATTACAATTAAACACTAAAAAGGGATTCAAATGTCATTAATTTTTATATGTTACAGAAAATTTAAATAATAAATTGTGTTAACGCTGGTAAACATTACGTATCTTATTCGTCATCAAAGTCAGTGAAGCTATCTTCGCTCAAATTAATTATAATTGATTCCTCTCTCACCGATCATGAGATCGAGTTTCCACATTTTCTTTTATTCTTTTATTATATGGATTTTTCGCAATTATCTGCAGTGACTTTATTCAAAAAATCTTTCAAAAGTCCAGTTAAATTATTAATTTTGTAAGTTGTGTTATTTCCAGCAACTCTACCTTTTATTTGAGAGAGATATTTCCTTCACCAACGGACATTTTCCGGACGATCTATAAGAACAGATTTCCTATCTGGTTTTTCCCAACAAAAATTAAGTTCTCTGAGCAATTTCCAGAGCTCAGTTCTTTTAATTTCAGGCAAATCCCGATCTTCATTGATTTTAGTTAGAATTTTGTCGATGGTTAAGATCTGCTTCTCATAATAAAATGTATGTACAACTCCTTTTATTACAGTTTACATCTCTTCTTCCAACGAGGTTTTTCGTCTGCCTGTGATCGAATATAGCTTAGAATTACTAACAATTCCAGTCGTTCTTTTCTCCATCAGTGTTCGGTACATGATAGATTTTCGAACTCCTGTTATATTGGAACACATTTCAACAGAGCTTTTAACATTATTATCTAGATAATAATATTTTAAGGCATCATAAACATTCATCGTAATAAGTTTTTGGTTGAGGAAAAAATGCCCTCCATCTTTTGGGTATCTCACTAATCTCAAATAATATATAAAAACAAGCACAAACAAAATAAATCACTAAGGACTCACTGTAAGGTGTACTTTGCTCACTGACAGAAATTAAATTGAATTATCAGAAATTTTATTGTTGCAGTAAATTTATAAGAGCTTATAATATTTAAATATAATTGGATATACGGCAGTTCTCAGTTACCGGGGGCACTGAAGCAGGTACGTTGGAGGTTTCGGTGACAGTTTTATTACTCTCTCTAGTTATTGAATAGAGTATAGGAATGTGTATGCTTGCGATCGCCTCTTCCCGTCCCAAGGGCTTTGAGTTCAGGAATATAGAACCAATTCTGCCTTTTTATTAGGAATGTGTATGCTGCTGGCAACCCCCCCCCCCCCCCGTTGACAACTTGTCTTTTTTTTTGCGATAGCACCCCTCCCAGGAGCTTTGAATTCAGGAAAATAGACCCGATCGGCCTCTTATACGAGGAATGTGTATGTTGATCGCATCTTCCCACCCTCTGTCGGAAACTTGTTTTTTCTTGTGATCGCTCCCCTCTCTCCAAGAGCTTCAAATTCAAAAAAATAGCCCCGTCTCTGCCTTTTACTCTAGAAATGGAAATGCTGCTGGTGTCCCCCCCCCCCCCCCCGGGGACATCTTGCTTTCGTTTGCCATACTGTCCTTTTGTGATATCACCGCCCCCCCCCCCCTCCCAAGGAGAGAGGCTGAATCCGCCCCTGGTTCTATTGGAAAGTTCCAATATACTTGACGAGTAGTCATATCGTCGCTATAGACCGGGCTGCGCCCCCGTGGGCCCCACGACGAGGGCCCCTTTTTTGTGGGGCCCCTTTTTTAGAACCCCTTCCGTGGGCCGCAGTTTCTAGTGCTCCACCCGAGTACCCCATAGGGCTCTATTAAAGTTCCGTCCGGGATCCCCATTTTTAGAGCTCCTTCCGGGGGCTCCATTTTCTAGTGCTCCACCGGAGTACCCCATAGGGCTCCGCTAATGTTCCGTCCGGGATCCTCATTTTTCAGGTTAGTTCAGGTGTTCCCATTTTCTAGTACTTCACCCGGGTACCCCATTTGGGCGTTGGCTTTCGCATATACATCAACTGTCACCTGTCACTACTTGTCATTTTCTTCTGGTTGCCTGTCAATTCAAATTATCAATCTTCTTGTTGGCTGCACTTTAATTTTGTTGGGATAACGTCACACTTTTTTTCATTTTATTAATTCTAGCGAGGATCGAACCAGCTACCTTCGGGTTGGAAGACAAAGTCTATAGGCACAGGGCTATCGAAGCCATGTCGCAAAGTTTAGCAGTTAAATCCTATCTTCAGTCAAAGAATAATTTTTAACCATTTAATAAATGAAAAAAAAGTCATATACGTTGTTGGGATTCGAACCCCCAATCTTCCGCTCAGTACATAGATACCTTATCCGTCAGACTACGACCACTACGTGAAGAGTTTAGCAGTTAAATCCTATTTCTCTTGAGTCAACGTAGCGGCCTAATTGACTGTTATGTGTGTATATAAGGATTAATAAAAAAAGAGTCTTTATCCATTAGTTGTTGTTGTAGGGTATCGTAAATTTGATTAAAATTAATTTTTTGGTTTGTAATAGTACTGATGTAGGTAAAAGAGAGAGCCTTAATAACTTAATGAATGTATGGGGTCTTTTCTTCCCCATATATATATATATATATATA